>OU342743.1:368436077-369036077 GCA_910589775.1 Avena eriantha
CATAGGGATCCCTAGTGTCATTGCATGTATGGTCTTTTCACGAACCACACCCAGTGTCATTGATTGTGTGTTCCTCCAGACAAACCACATAAGGATCCACTAGTGTCACTACATGTCTGTTGTTTTCATGAACCACATAAGGATCCACCGGTGTCATTGGATGTGTGTTCTTCTCATGAACCACACATGGATCCACCGATGTCATTGCATGTCAGTTCTTTTCATGAACCACACCCAGTGTCATTCCATGTCAGTTCTTTTCATGAACCACATAAGGATCCACCAGTGTCATTGCATGTCTCTTCTTCTCACAAACCACACATGGATCCACCAGTGTCATTGCATGTGTGTTCCTCGAGACAAACCACATAAGGATCCACCGGTGTCACTGCATGTCTGTTCTTTTCATGAACCACACATGGATCCATCGGTGTCATTAAATGTCAGTTCTATTCAAGAACCACACCCAGTGTCATTGCATGTCAGTTCTTTTCATGAACCACATAAGGATCCACCAGTGCCATTGCATGTCTGTTCTTCTCACAAACCACATATGGATCCTCCTAGTGTCATTGCATTTCTGTTACTTTCATAAACCACACCCAGTGTCATTGCATGTGTGTTCATCTAGACAAACCACATAAGGATCCACTAGTGTCACTGCATGTCTATTCTTTTCATGAACCACATAAGGATCCATCGGTGTCATTGGATGTGTGTTCTTCTCATGAACCACACATGGATCCATCGGTGTCATTGCATGCCTGTTCCTCTAAACAAGCCACATAAGGATCCACTAGTGTCATTGCATGTATGTTCTTTTCATGAACCACACCCAGTGTCATTACATGTGTGTTCTTCTAAACAAACCACATAAGTAATTGCATGTCTATTCTTTTCATGAACCGCACCCGGTGTCATTGCATGTGTCTTCCTCTAGACAGACCACATAAGGATCCACCGGTGTCACTGCATATATGTTCTTTTCATGAACCACACAAGTATCCACTACTGTCATTGGATGTGTGTTCTTCTCATGAACCACACATGGATCCACTGGTGTCATTGCATGTCTGTTCCTCTAAAAAAACTACATAAGGATCCACCAGTGTCATTGCATGTCCGTTCTTTTCATTAACCACACCCAGTGTCATTGCATGTGTGTTCTTCTAAACAAACCACATAAGGATCCACCACTGTCATTGCATGTCCGTTCTTTTCATGAACCACACCCGGTGTCATTGCATGTCTGTTCTTTTCATGAACCACACATGGATCCACAAGTGTCATTGCGTGTCTTTTCTTTTCATGAACCACGCCCAGTGCCGTTGCATGTTAGTTCTTTTCATGAACCACACCCAATTTCATTGCATGCCAGTTCTTTTCATGAACCACATAAGGATCCACCAGTGTCATTGCATGTCTGTTCTTCTCACAAACCACATAAGGATCCACCAGTGTCATTGCATGTCTGTTCTTTTCATGAACCACACCTAGTGTCATCGCATGTGTGTTCTTCTAAACAAACCACATAAGTCACTGCATGCCTGTTCTTTTCATGAACCACACCTGGTGTCATTGCATGTGTGTTCCTCAAGACAGACCATATAAGCATCCACCGGTGTCACTGCATGTCTGTTCTTTTCATGAACCACATAAGGATCCACTGGTGTCATTGGATGTGTGTTCTTCTCATGAACCACACATGGATCCACCGGTGTCATTGCATGTATGTTCCTCTAAACAGACCACATAAATATCCACCAGTGTCATTGCATGTCTGTTCTTTTCATGAACCACACACAGTGTCATTGAATGTGTGTTCTTCTAAACAAACCACATAAGGATCCACCAGTGTCATTGCATGTCTATTCTTTTGATGAACCACACCCGGTGTCATTGCATGTCTGTTACTTCCATAAACCACACATGGATCCACCGGTGTCATTGCATGTCTGTTCTTTTCATGAACCACTGCTAGAGTCATTGCATGTATGTTACTCCCATAAACCACATAAGGATCCACCGGTGTCATTGCATGTCTGTTCGTCTCATGAACCACATCTAGAGTCATTGCATGTATGTTACTTCCATAACCCACATAAGGATCCACCGGTGTCATTGCATGTCTGTTCTTTTCATGAACCACGCCAAGTGTCATTGCATGTCAGTTCTTTTCATGAACCACACCCAGTGTCATTGCATGTCAGTTCTTTTCATGAACCACATAAGGATCCACCAGTGTCATTGCATGTCTCTTCTTCTCACAAACCACACATGGATCCACCAGTGTCATTGCATGTCTGTTCTCTTTATGAACCACACCTGTGTCATTGCATGTGTGTTCCTCTAGACAAACCACATAAGGATCCACCGGTGTCACTGCATGTCTGTTCTTTTCATGAACCACACATGGGTCCCGGTGTCATTGCATGTTTGTTCTTTTCATGAACCACACCTAGTGTCATTGCATCTCAGTTCTTTTCATCAACCACATAAGGATCCACCATTGTCATTGCATGTCTATTCTTCTCACAAACCACATATGGATCCACCTAGTGTCATTGCATGTATGTTAATTTCATAAACCACACATGGATCCACCAGTGTCATTGCATGTCTGTTCTTTTCATGAACCTCTCTAGTGTCATTGCATGTGTGTTCCTCTAGACAAACCACATATGGATCTGCCAGTGTCATTGCATGTCTATTCTTTTCATGAACCACAACTAGAGTCCGCTAGTGTCATTGGATGTCTGTTCTTCTCATGAACCACACATGGATCCACCACTGTCATTTCATGTCTGTTCTTTTCACAAACCATACATGGATACACCAGTGTTATTGCATGGGTAGCCGTTAGACCGAGTCTTCTAGAAGGCATGCCCTAACACAGTTGTTCTGCTTGACGATTGTTATATATTGTTCGATTGGGGCGCTTGGACGATTGGGATGGTCTTCGTGAGAGCGATCCGCGTGTAGGCTATTCTACGGCATGATTGGCCACGCTTGCACTGGATAAACTGGCAACACCGGGCGCTCCCCTGTTGCAAGTGTCACGTCTCACGAGTTCAGTGGGCCACATCCCAGTGTCACGTCGCCGTTACTTCTCTTCCTCCCCGTACTTCTCTTCCTTACCCTCGAAGCCACTTTCCCCACTTCACTCCCATCCTGCTGTAGGCACAAGCCGACGACGCCTCCATCCTAATCTCCTCTCCGGCAGCCACCCCTCCCCTCTCGCCATGGGTTCAAGGGGAGACAGCGAGGGAAACGCGTCGTGACGACAGGGACGGTGATTTCGATGTGAGTTGTCTCATCTCTATTTCTATCATCTGTGGCCAGTTATCTATTTATTGAGCTAGATCTAATCTGTTTACTCATGCGCGTATGATGTGTTAGGCCAACCTGACAATGTATGACTCCGACTATCACGGTTTAGCGGATGAAGACAGTCCTCTGGTATGTAAACATGGATATGTGCCTGCTAAATTTGTAGCGTTCAAAGGACGAAACGCAGGCAGGAGGTTTCTACGGTGTCAAGGACATCATGCAATGATGCAAGGTGGAAGTTGCGGTGTTGTCAAATGGGTAGATCCAGAGTGGCCCAAATCGATGCAGAAAGCGCTGGACATACTATGTGAAATGACTATTGAGTTAAAAGAATCCGTATTCAGCTCACTTCTTGACAGTGTTGAGATGAAGCTATGGGAACCAGTTGACACGACCAAGCATAAGCGAGATCTTAGGTGGGTGCAAGACAAGGTTAGCAAAGTCGAGAAGGACAGGGACACGACGTTGGCCCTGAAGGCTAAACCAGAGCAAGAACTGACTCAAGCAAGGAATGATCTCCACCAGGCAAAAGTCCTGCAGTTCACAACTATGAGTATTGACAAGTGCATGAGGAAAAATGCGGTGAAACAATTGAAGCTGTGCAAGGAAGATGCTAAAAGGAAGGAGCAGACGATTCGATCCTTGCTCTCGCAGGAAGATGCGCATCGGTCTAAGATTAGGAAGATCAAGGAGATGTGTGATAACTAGTTCTATTTAGCTTAAGCTCCATGCCTTTTTAAGTTGTAATAGTTGTACTTGTTAACCTAGCGGTCTGAACTATTGGTCCCAGATTCCAGGGAGGAAAAAAATTTCTCTGACCCCACATTACTTCTTTTGTCTAACCCCGCATTACTTCTTTTGTCTGACCAATGCCCCTTGGATATTCCGCCCGTTGCTTCATCGTCCTTGTGTACAAAAAGGAGGCGCCACAGCGTGTCACTTCGTCGTCCATCCCCTCGTCCTCGCCAATATCCACCGCGGCGTTGCTTCGTCGTCCATCCCCTCGCTCCCTCTCCAACCTCCACCGCGCCACCATGGAGATGCCCGATCTGAACTTCTACGAGGCGGTGATGTTCGCGAACTTCGACATCCTCGCGACGCCAGCCACGACGGTGCCCCACGGATGGCGCATCAGCTCTGCGGGGGTGCCGGTGGCTCTGCTCCCTGGCCGAGCCGAGGTAGACAGCGAAATCGCGGCGTGCCGCCGCCAGATGCCCGCATGGAAGAGGGTGCTGCCCCGGTACGCGGCGGCCAGCCCATACTAGCCGGCGCTGTTCAAGAAGGAGCGGAAGGCCAAGATTTGCAACCGCATCATTGACGGGCGCGTGGTGCACCGGGATCTCCGCAACCGAGAAGGGCGGGAGAGGTTCTGGTCCGTCCATGGATGGACCAAGTACACCGTCATCGCCACCGCTCGATGCGAAGAGGTGCTTCGTCTCGCGAACAATGCGGACATCGTGGAGGTTCCGTCCGACAACGACGAGGAAGCCGACGGCTCGGAGGACAGTGGCAGCGGAAGTGAAATTGTTGAATAGTGGTTGAATTAATTTAGGATGTAAAATCACACCTTTGTTTAGAAGAATTTGAAGTTGAAGTAATGAAATGCCTCGATTTAGATCCCTGTCTCGATTAATTTGTGGAAGAATTTGTTATTTAGATCAATTTCTGCCTCGATTTAGATCTCTGTCCTAGATTGGGAACGTGACGGTTGACCAAAGACACCTTTTCTACTAGTGTAATCTAACATTAGTGGTTTGTTTAAACGTATTCTATATAAAGTGGAAGCACGTGCAGGGGATGCAGGAGCAGAGAGGAGGTGAGATAGACGGGCTCAAGATTAGGCCAGAAAGTGGTACCGATTTCCTCCTCATCTGGGCATTATCGGTGAGAACATTGCTGTTTATGTTGGCACGTCGTTGTGCAGCATATGAAATAAGTTGCTACTTCATGGAGTGTGGCAGCTTAAATAATTTATTTCTGCGCCACTCACATTCTGTCGTATTTGGAGACCTCCTGCCCCTCAGCAATCATGGAACCGGTGGATTCTTGTTTTCAGATAGAAGTGGCACAATCACAATTCCGGATTCAACTACTGACTCGCGCATTTCCAAACCCTAAGTCGCGGTACATTTCACTCAGAGAACGTGGTTAGACTGTTTCGCCCAGCAACATGCCATGCACAGAGCGATCAGAATTTAACAGAATTACATATATAGGTTCAAATTCAACTCATTACTATGCATCTTCATTGCCAGCAACCTTCTTCCGCAGCCTGGGTGCCAAGCCTTCACGTCCACTTGCTTCTTCATTTCCTGCCTTCTTCCTCTTTCTCGGTGCCAATTTTCTTAGCTTCACGTACTCTGCATCGCCGGGACAATGGGAACTAGAATCGTGTCCAGCATCATCTTTCCACTCGTTTTTAATTTCTTCGAGAAGCAAAATGACAGCTTTCCACTCGTTTTTAATTTCTTCGGGAAGCAAAATGACTGACCCCGGCAGTCATGTTTCTAACCTTGCGGCGCTTCCTGACAAAGAAACAAGACTATTGCATAACTGCCCAATATATACAGAGTAAATAAAACAAAAATTACAATTCAGCACAAGCATGCGAACCCCAAGAGACCTTTGCTTACCAGGAGCTAATTGGGTTTGAGCAACCACCCTGTCCAAGAATAGAAGGGTGACTCCCAGTTGCAGCAGCTTCCACATCCAGTACATCACATTTCAGCTCAAACATGACAGCCGAAGCATACCTTTTCATCAACCCAATTAGCTGACTGTCACACGTTATTGGAACCATGATGCCACGTTCATCCATGAAGCTGAACTTTGTAGTCTGCTTCGGCCATATTTCAACATGATTACGCAGAGCAGCAACCATACCAGATATAGTGCAGATCTGCGCATGCGCTTCTTCCATCGTGAAACAATGGTGTCCATACCTCTTGCCCTTAGAGTTGTACCTGTAGAGGACTACCGTAACCAGGTAAGGGGGGTCCGCGCAGATCCCACTTGACAGAAAACTGTGGACAAAATATGTTTGTCAACGTTGGGCTAACAAACAATTTTAGGTTCAGTAGCTAGCTAGCAGTTGTAATTAGTGCGAATAGAAAAAAGAAGGGTAGCTCACCCGCTTGTAGACAAAACTTCTTCTTTCTTGATAGTAGGATCTGACATCGTCCGAGCTGCTCGGCTCATCGGCGCCGGAGGCGGGCTAGAGCCTCGCAACAGCGGCTACGGCATGCGCCATTGGAGCTCGGGATCAGCGACTGGGCTCAGCAACTGGGCGTAGCAACTTGGCATCAGAAGTCAAATGTCCGAAGGGATCGTCCTGCCTGGAGGGTGGATTTCGACGCCGCCGGTGCTAGGGGAAAGCTGGGAATGGATTTGTGAAATTGGTCAATGCATCCAATCCACTTAGATGCTCGATTTTCCTAAGAGGTTGCCGCGTTGGTGCTCGCGTCACGGACAGATGACCGACATGAGGGTCCCGACCGTCTACTTCACGGGGCAGTTTAACGGAATGTTTGAATTTGGTAGGGGTGAGATGAGTTTGCCTCGAAATGGCCCCTCTCAGTAGTTGGCGGCCTAACTTTTCGAAACACGGTAATTTCAGGCAACTTAGGTACCGCCATGTGCTGGCCTACGAACTTTGGTACCATAGACGAACATGCCCCCCTCGCAACCCCACAGCTAGAAACCTCTCCTCCAAAGGATGGCCACAAATGAAATCTCCGACAACCCCTATCCGCGCCTAGCTCTAATCGCCTGCTCCAAGCACTACTTTGAGAATCGTCTGAGGAACCCAAAGCCATACCTGTGTCTCATACTAACTGTATAACTCATGATTTCCTCTTTCCCAAATATCCAAGACTAATCTATTACCATAGTTTACCTCTGTAGCGGAAGGATTATCACCCCGATAGATCCCAAGTATGGCCATGAAGCTTGAAGGCCCAAACAAAGCCTGCAGCCGCTTCAGAGAAGATGGACATCAAGCTAGTCAATGCCTTGGCAACTGCCCAAACTGCGGAGCCTTCCATCCTCCCGCGGTTTGTCCAACACAGCTAGTCACATGTTTCCCCTATGAAGGCCAAGACCATGTCCCGGCCGAGTGCCCCTTATACCTTCTAATTGGCAAATCCCGTCAACTCCCATGCGTCAATATTGGGAAGACAGCAAAGTCGGAATACTCCAAGAAGGGTACCTGCTATTCATGTGATCAACCGGGTCATTACAGCCGAGAGTGCCCCCAACATGGTCTCGACAACACTCCTACAAAGGCACAGGCCAAAATATCTGCTACTCCCTTAAAGTTCCCAAACCAAGCCCAGGAGGATCCGAAGTCAAGCAAAGCATATGTTACACCTACGGAGATCTGGGCCACTTCGCCTGCCACTATCCAGACAAATACTGGATGATGTCGAAACAAGAAGCTCCTGCACCTAAAAAGAGCAAGAAACCACGAGTCCCTCAAGCCAGAAAAATCAGGAAGCCACTATCCCTAGAACCTCCCCTTCCTCCACGAAGGCATTTCCTGAGGAGAAACCTCCAACCTCAGAACGACGACAAGACTCTGGACGTTTCCCCGAAGTAGTATTCGCACCCGGGAACTCACCTATCTAAACATAGGTAGAGCTATGTATCACCCCTGCACCTTTCTTGTAAGATTCTAAATTCCCCGACACCTGGTAGCCCAGATATTCTTCTGTAATGTCCAAGTATCCTCGCCATTGGTCGGCTTAGACATGTTAATCCCTGCGTAAACCCATTTTGATGATATGCGAGTCAGAGCTTCACACCTACGTGTTTTACCCATGGCGTTGCATCAGACTCAACCCGGAATGACCTCATCCTATAAGACCGCCTCTCATGCCGTCAACCCCAAACGGCATTCTCCCACCTAGCAGACCCTTAGCTAGCCCACAACTAACTACTAGGGAGCTAGATAAACGCCCCTCCCGCTACGACTACTAATTCAAGAAGTGGCATCGACGCCTCTCCCGAAGCTGCTTTTACAAGGTCGATGGAAGACAATCAACTCCGGACGAAAGGTGTAGTGCCATCTCGTAGCGTCAACAAACGACCCCAATCAAGAAGGTAGTGTCGCTCTAAGGGGGGAATACTGCGTCTTTCCCACCAAAATAGAGTAACCCTTCACTAGAAGCAAATCCAGGAGTATCGACCATAAGATCTTTAATTAGGATGCGCTACGCCCCCAAGGTAGAGCTGTACACCAAGCCGTAGATTCTATCCTCCGATGAGTACTCCGTGAAGTTCATCATCGAGATAGTCTACCTAGCCTAAGCCCTCAAGGTATCGAGCCCCGAAGGAATATAAGGTCATCCCTCGCAATCGGGACTAGACTCTGCTCAACTCTCCGTGCATCCTCAAAGACTGAAGCTCAACTTCATCAACAAAGTAGTAACTTTCAAAGACGGAGTCTGTAAGATAGTACGCGTAAGACACTTAGTATCAACCCGACTAAAATCCCCTAACCCCACTCTCCTGAATCTCGGGACGAGATTCTTTTAGGGGGGAAAGGTCTGTGACATCCCAATTTCAGCAACCCTGATAGTTGTCCAGAATGCAAAAATCAGGGGGAACAAAAACTTTTTCTTGTTCTTTGGTGTAGTGAGTGCTTGTTGTTTGTTTGTGTTTGTGCACATGAGTGTATTCCATATGATACTCCTTTACCTAACCATCAGTTGACAAAAGCTATTTAACAAAACTATCCTGGCTCATTTTACATATTCTCAAATGTTCTGGCATTTCAAAACCTAAGACAAGAAGCCTTTGCAAGCAAACTATTTTAGTAGCTTCTATTGATCAAACTATGGAGAGCAACCTATTATAATCTCCTTATGTTTCATAGACAGAAGCTTCAACTATTCTTAACCCTAGTCTTCCCAAAACCTCTTTCCAAGGCTTTTGAATTCTACTCTTGGTAGGGATACCAACGATTCTTACCTAACTCAAACTCCAACCCTTCAAAATTTGCCCATCCTTACCTCAAGCTAAGCTTGATGGTAACCCTAGTAGTAGTTGATTTGTTTGTAAGATGAGTTGCCTTGATCTACTGTTTGACTTTATTTCTTAGGAGATAGTATGAGCTAATCTAGGAGCTCATCACTAGGATCAAGAGGTCTCATAATCACCAAACCCTAAGCAAGATTACAAAGTAGGATCTGATCTCTAGATACTAGGTGATCATCTAAAATCCTTAACCAGATCAATTCTGAAGATACCCCTTCTAGAAGCTTCCAAGTCAAGGAAGACCAATATCAAGCATGGATCTTTTATACTCCCTCTACACTTTAGCATCAGCCACTTGATGATGCCTTGGGTACCTTGCAACCCATCAAAAACATCCCCTCTTATTCTAGTCAAAAACAGTAAGTCTGCCAAATTTAGCTAAGTCTGGAAATCTGTTTCCAACATAACCTTTTTGGATGGCTCCCTTTCTCAACCCTTGTGAATTATTGGTAATTAAATTGAACCATCTTGTTAACCAGCCTAAAGACTACCAAGTCCCACTCTTGACCTTGGTTAGATCATCCTCCAACCCACTTGTTCTTGATGGTTTGCAGGCAAGAAACTAACTATTCCTGCAAATCTAGTCATCATGCCTACTTTGACAGAAGCTCACACCACCATCCCACCTCCTATGGACCAACTCTTTGCATGGTTGTGTTCAACCAATATAGTTCTTTCAACATCTACTTCACTTGTTCCAATTGGATCTTTGTTCTTCTTAAACCCACACGGTTTATAAGGCATCATGACTCATCTGGTATGGCATCCTTATTTTCAACAAAGTTTGCCATCACTTCTAGGACACCTCAAATGCAATTAATCCAAAATACTTATGCCATGATCATCTATATGACTTGGTCTACCTATCCATCTATCCCTTGCATCAAGGTGAGCTTTGAGCTCCAAGATCCAACAAGGTTTTGGTGGTATAAAAGTAACATCACCCTAGATCCACAACCCCTTGTTTTTCATCTAATTCAAGTTGGATTTCCAATTCACAAGGTTGCAAATGCTTGCTACACCTTGTCTACATCATCTACATTGATCACCAAGATTTATCAAATATTATCCATAATTATTATGACCCCAAATCTATTTAATCCCTTTAATAGACAAAATCTCCAAAACCTCCTCCATAAAGGAAAGTTTAGTTTTTGCCAAAACCCTTCTCTAAGTTAGGTCAATTTTGATGCCTTCCTGTCCTACCATATCCTCCCAGTTCAAAAATAAATATTTCCGAAGATCTTTATTATTTCTTTTTGCTCTTTTTCTTAAATGGCAAAAATGGAATAATAATAGTTTTAAATACTTTTAATTCCCAATAAACCTTGGGAAAATTCCCTAAGTGTGTATTCACATTTGGGACCATCTCAAATCAAAAACTTACCTTGCCCAATGTAAAATTATCACATGATATTCTAGAAACTACTTCTGTACTTTTTGAATAAATGTGTGGAAGTGGAATTAAAATCCTCTGAAAAATCCCAAATAATTCATGGATATCTACCTCGACCTCATCTATCTACCAGTACCATTTACCCCCTTATCCTATGCAAAATTTATAACTTCCTTCACAAGCACCTATTTACTCAATTTGACAAACCTAGCTAGTGTTGAGCTAAATCAAATAAAACCATCACCAAAGCTTGTCAAGCACTCCTATCCAGCCACCATGACCCTCCTGGTCGTCACCACTGTAGCACTACAGTACCCCCATCACACCTCCACTTTTCCTTCACCCATTGGAAGAATAGAGAGAGGAGAGACAAGCCACTTGTAGCCAACAAACAGCAGCACTACCTCATCCCCTTTGTCCCTATCGACTAGATGACTCACACCACCCCTCCACCGCCCTCCTTGACCAATCCCAAGCCAACTCCACCCCTCCTCCATGTCCAAAATGGACATTTCCCCTCTTGAGCTCCCACCTCAGTTTAAATAGGCTAGAGGCCACCCCGTGCCTCCCTGCCCCTCATTTGCATCTTCCCACTCCCAGCTCATCTCCCCTACTCCCCCACTGCCTTGTCTTGCCCGAGAGAGGAAGACAATGGCCTCTCGGCCAACCTCCAAGATCTGAGCGTAGCTCCTTCTACTCCGCTCCCCTCTCCTTACGTGCGTCATTTCTAAGATCCCCACGTCCCGTTGCATCTCACCCTGCTTTTAGTTTTGCTCAGGACCGTCCTAGAAGCCACGTCGGCGAGCTCCCGAATGCCCTCCCCGGTCGTTGTCGCGCGAGCATCCTCCCGACATCGAACCGCCCCGTGCCGCCCTCTCTGGAACCGTCTCGGTGCGTCGCCCCCGCCAGCACTCCTCCCGATGCCTCCCCGCCGCTCTAGTGAGCTCCCCGGCGCCGCCCAAACCCAGCTAGGGTTTCCTTCCCGCCGGCCCTGTCGAGAGGAAGGAGACGGCGCGTAGCCGTCAATCTCCCTTAGATCGAACGGCTTACGCCGCCCGATACCCCTTCGGTCGGCCCTCCCACTGACTAGCGGGTCCCGTTGCCCAGGGATTTCAATCCCCTCTTGCGCTCAGAGTAGCCCGAGTGGGCCGATTTCCGCTCTACGGCCCACCTCCCCTCTAGATCCGGCCCGGCAGTGGTTTTTCTTTTTTTCTTTTCTCTAGGAATTCTAGATCTGCAATATACTCTTAGTTTAAATCCAAATAAAATATAAAACTGCATGATTTCGTCCAGGTGATAATTTTACATGGTTCCCTAGGGTTTTCTTCAACATGCAGAATTGGTAGCTTGCCAAAAGTAAATGCCATTTTTTACTGACATTAAATCTACTAAAATGTACCCTTTCCAGTAAATAGATTCCTGAGTGAGATAAACATCTCCAACAGGGATGAAACCAAGTTCCCCTGATAGCATAACTATAGACCTACCTTCTAGCATTTATCTCATGTGAAGGTGAACTACATTTTAACATTGGTAAAAATAACAAAATCCCTCTAGTTCTGATTTTAGAAAATTCCTAGGCATATCTAGAACACCTATTAGACTAATTCCAACTCCTAGAGAAGTGGATCATCAATACTTATCCAAAACCAGGAGATAAGGATTTATTGGCCCTATGTTGAATTTTAGTGAATTAAATACTTTTGTAAGGGGTATTATCACTAAATAAATCACTCCAGGAGTTTGACAACTCCAAAAAGAGTGAATCCAATTCCTATAGAAAGGTATTCTAAATTCTTACCATGTTCCCTTGGAATAAAATCAAAAGCTTCTGTAGATTTTATATGGTGAAAAAGAAACAAGTTGTCTAAAGAACTGCCTTTGGGAATTTCCTGAGGACATTCTGGTCATGATTTTGGCATGATTCCAATTCTCAGCGAACAAGTACATCAATACTTACATAACCACCGAAGTAAATAATTTTTGGAGCACCAGAACTTTTCTGGTGAACTATTTCCTAAAATTAGAACTCTTATCACTCGAATATTCTTAAGAAATTAAAGAAAAGTGATCAAATAGTGAAACCACTTTTGTTGGTTTCATTTTATCAACACCTATCCGTTGGCATCATTTTTACTCTATGGTATCCTACAGAATAGGTCCTTGATCCAAAACTCATCTCTTAGGTAGTTTCTAGACTATTAATCCTAAGGGATTTTCTTCCGTGTTTCCAAGACAAGGCCAATCTTATTAAATCCATTCTTCCTAAGAACTACTGATTTGTAAACTTGTATTGTTCATTGCTTGTTGTATGTATTGCTGCTTGTATGCCTTGTGTTGATTGTGCTCTTGCTTGTTTGCATGTGTGCTCCCTGACGACAATAGTTGCGATTATCTCGGAGATCAGAAGAAGATGGTTTTTATGCAATTTCAGAAGAAGTCCAGGGACATTTATGCCATCTTGCTAATCTCAGGCAAGCCTCCTTCTTGCTCATAAGCCTTGTCCTACTGATTTACTTATGCATGTTTTATCTACTGTTTATTAAAATTGCATTGTTTTATTATATGTTGATGTATATATGGTAGTGGTTTGGCTCCTCCGAACTATTACACTTTTGTACTATTAAGTACAACCCCCATGGTGACACCTACTTGTCCCTAGTATAATCCATGGTGTATTACACCATACCCTTTGGAGACACCGTTTTAGCCGAAGCAAAAACTAGAGGATGGGAAGACCCTGGAAAAAGGTTTTACCAAATGTTTTATGATAAAACCTTGGTGAGGTGGGACCTCCCAAGAGATGTTGAGAAAGAAAAAAGTTTCATTTTAAAAAATGTTGAAGGAAGGATGGAGGAAAAAGGTTTACGAAAACGCACCCGGTTCTTTGCAGTTTTGCTAGAACAATTAACCCATGCAACCACATTACTCTGGAATGGGACAGGGCTGGATTTGATGGTTGTCTATTCTGGTATAAGCTGCCTCGTAACTACTACAGGGGATTGCGATCCCTGGAGGGTGGGCCTTCTCCGATAAAGTTCCATGTGGGACATCGACCTGGAGAAGGAACGAAGGGTCTACGGGCCTCCACGGGTTACTATGAGCCCCTCATTGAAAGCGCACACTCGATAAGTGGAAAAAGCGCTCTGGTTGGTCCTCGGTACCCGACGTCCTGGTTTTGAGGGGAATAATACTCATAGGGTAGGCACTTATATTGGAGTGGGCATTCAGAGAGTCTTGATCGGTTACTCGACCCACGATAGGTGCAGATCAGGGTAGTGTACCCAGATGGTGTGGGTAAAGTGTACAACCTTTGCAGAGTGTAAATCTATTCGAATAGCCGTGTCCGTGGTCATGGACGGTTGGGAAGGTTGCTATAGAGCGGTGCTGGTTTTGTTTTCCAAAAAGGATTTCGGAGAAGCAAAGGCTTTGAAAATATTTTGACCATGGGATGGTCAAAAAAGGAGAAAGGTTTTGACCATGGGATGGTCAGAAAGGAATGAAAGGAGTTTGGTCCTGGGACGACCTGAAGAGGGGAACAAATGGGTGACCCAGTCCTAAGGTTTCCAAAACTTTTCAAAACAGTTTCCAAAATGTTTTACAAAAGTTTTCAACAAAGATATGTAGATGCTATGTCTACAAGAGAAATTAATTGAGAAAAGAAACCCTATTGGAGCCCTCCTACCACCATAGCCATATTGCATATCCTCTTGTTATTATTACTCTCTGAAGGTTGTTTGCGAGTACATTCAAAGTACTCATTGGCATTGTCCCTGGCTATTAATTTGGTCAGATATCAAGAGAAGGAGGAAGTTGACGGCTAAGCGAGCTTGGACGTTCTCCCAATCAGTTGCCTATAGGTTACGGCATGGATTAGGCTCTACGCTTAAGGAAGTTCCGCTGTTGTTGATCGATATAGCCATAATGGCAGATAAGGTATGACATGTATTCGTTATGTATTGGATGTTTACTTTGATACTTGTCGGTTATGTGCCACGACTAACTGATCATGGGATCGTGGTTGTATGCATAACATGGATTCTCGGAGGATTAATCCAGGGCCCCACAAAATTTGTGAGAACAAATCACTTATTTAGGTAAGAATACTTACCTCGAACTTACGGTTTGCTTATTCAGGGATGAAAAGTTCCTCCAACAACAAAGACTTCTTCTTTCTTGGAGGAATTGACCTTAGTTCATTGAGAAATTCTTGTAAATGAAAATCACCAGGACTAAAGTTCATGTCAACAAGATTGGTATCTTGCTAGGAAAACATGGACACTGTATCCAACATCTTTATTTCTTGCCTCTGCATAATCTACAACTCAAATTCTTGAAGTGAAAGAATCCACCGGATCAGTCTTAGCGTATGGTCTTTCCTCTCAAGGAGTTCTTTTAAACCATCACGATCCGTATGAACTGTTACCTTTGCATCTACTATGTAAGAACGAAATTTATCACAAGAGAAAAATACAACAAAAAGATCCCTTTCTTCCATAGGGTAATTCTTCTGAGCACCATTTAGAGTTCTACTAGCATGATGTATAATGTTAAATCTGCGACCAATGTGTTGTCCTAGAGTTACTCCTACAACATCATCACTAGCTTCACATATTAAGTCAAAGGTTGTATCCCAGATAGGTGGTTTAATAATAGGAGCACAGGATAAAGGCTTGAAGACATTTATCATCAAAATTAAATCTTACTGCCCTTTGCAGGAGGTTAGTCAAAGGTTTAGATATTCTAGAGAAATTTCTAATGAACCTTTTATAAAAACCCACATGACCATGGAAACTTCTTATACCTTTAATATCCCTAGGTTTTGGCATTCTCTCATTGCCTCAACCTTAGCTCTATCAACTTCAATTCCCTTACCTGATACCTTGTGTCTAAGGACTATACCTTCTTTGACCATAAAATGGCACTTCTCCTAGTTTAGAACAAGATTGGTTTCTTCGCAATGCTGCAAAAATCTTTTGCGATTATCCAAGAAACTAGTAAACAAAGTTCCATAGACAGAAAAGTCATCCATAAATACTTCCATTGTAAGTTCTATAAAATCCGCAAAACTAGCAGTCATGCATCTTTGAAAAGTAGCTGGAGCATTACATAAACCAAAAGGCATATGTCTATAAGCATGTAAACCATAAGTTCTAATGAAAGTTGTTTTAAGTTGGTCATCTGGATGAATAGCTATTTGAGAAAAACCAGAGTATCTATCCAAGTAGCAAAAATGAGTATGGTTCGCTAACCTTTCTAAAGTTTGATCTATGAACGGTACAGGATAGTGATCTTTCCTAGTTTCTTTATTTAATTTTCTAAAGTCTATGCACATCCTATGCCCAACAATAGTTCTAGTAGGTATCAATTCATTGTTTTCACTGGGAACAACAGTAAAACCTCCGTTCTTAGGGACACAATGAACATGACTTACCCATTCACTTTCCTTAACTGAATATATTATACCTACATCTAGTAAGTATTCAATTCCTTTTCTTACCACTTCCTGCATTCCAGGCTTCAATCTTCTACTAAAATCCGCAATGGGTTTAGCACCTTCTTCCATGAATATTTGATGGATGGTTATCATGGGACTAATGCTCTTCAAATCATCCATTGAGTACCCCAAAGGCCTTGCGGTGCTCCTTAAGTATCTTCATTAGTTCTTCTTCTTCTTCTCCTGAAAGTTTAGCTCTACTAATAATAGGAAATTTATTTGTATCATATAAAAACCTGTATTTAAGATTATCTGGTAAAGTCTTGAAATCTGGGGGTGGTAATTCCTCGTCCCCTCTCTTTTCTGGCTCTTCTAAAGCCTCATCAGTTGGAGGTCCCATAATGGGAAGTGAATTGAATTCATCTTCTAGTTCTCCAAGGGACTTGTATTTCATAACTATTTCTTCATAATTTTGATCTTCATTTATTTCTTGTTCTTGATTACTAAATAAAAGAGCCACCATTTCCTAAATAGTTTTCTCTTCTTCTTCTTCTTCTTGTATTTGTGGAGGCCTGACTTTTAATTTGAAAAAGTGGAATTCATTTTCCGCTCCTCCAAGCTTAAGAGACACAATCTCCTTTTCAAAATCAACATAGGCAGCTATATCACTCAAAAAGTTTCTTCCAAATATAATTGGGCAAAGCATGTTAGCTGGCATATCAACAACTACAAAATCGATAGGAAAGTTTTTGTTGCCAATTGTGACAGTTGCATCTTCAACTACTCCCATTGGAATTCTAAGATTTTTATTGGCTAGCATAATTGTAATATTAGTATTTTCAATTGTAGTCGGTTCTATCTCTTGTTTTATTTCTAAATAGAAATCATAAGATATAACATTAACTTTGGTGCCAAAATCACATAAACCATGATGCGAGGTTTCTTTAAATATGCAGGGAAGAATAGGCCTACCCAGATCTTTTACCTTTGTTTTACCTTCAACAAGTACGAAAGTCTCTTCATCAAGTTCAACTATGTTACAATCTACGTACATAGCCATAATTGCTTCCTTGGTCACCTCTTCATCTTTGGTTTCTTCCATATGTTCCACAACTTCTGGCATACTTTCTTGTTCCTTATTTTCTTGTACTGCTTTGACCTATTCATTTCCAGAATATGCATTTGTGTAGTGTTTGGGAAGGGCATCTCATTTGTTGGTTTTAGGGAGGCTAGTCTTGCTTTATATTCTCTTTTCTTCTTAGGTTCGGGGGGTGAATCATACTTGACCGCACCCACTTTCGGAGCTTTGTTATGTTCTGTAAAAGCTTTAACAACTTGCAACACAAGATCTGAAACCAAATAAAGTTCTTTAGATAATTATTTAACATGGCCCTTTTTATTATAGTCATGAATGCAATCATGTTATATTTCTATGCCTCCTTCACTTCCTATACCAAAATTCAATGAAACTCTATGATCATGAAATCTATTAAGTAAAGCCCAAGCTTTTAGGTATAGGAAGATTTATAAAGGCTCCTTCCACGAAAGAGTCTGGTTCAATTTTATTAGGTTCAATTAAACCGCCTTAAAAGATATGCAATAAATACCATTGAGGCAAATCATGATGAGGACATAGACATAGTAAATATTTAAATCTGACATAAGCTCTTACTAGTCCTTCATTAGAGAGATTCCTCAAAGTCATTATAAGATGCTTGATTCCAAAAGATTTTGATAATGGATAATATTTTGATAGAAATTCACAAGCTAGATTATCCCAAGTAGTAGTGGCTTCAGGGGTAGAGATCTATACCATGAGAGAGATGTACTTGTCAAAGTCTGACTAAAAAGTTTAACCCTTACCTCATCGGTGGTATATCCTGTCAATTGAAAAGTGCCACATATATCTTTGAAACATGCTATATGCTCATATGGATATGGATCTTCTTCATCTCCAGTAAATTGCTTCTTTTGTAAAATACCAAGTAGTAGGGGATTTATTTCAGACCCTCCTTGTCTTCTCATTGGATTTGTCTCTTTTATAATATCTTAGGGCTTCCCAAAGTACTTGAGTGGATTAGCACTAGTCATATGCTCAAACTCCATCATGTTGGTGGAAACCTATAACTCAAAACAAAACTTAGCAAGACAAAAATAAATAAGCAAAAACTTAAAGACCTACAGCGCTTAGCTCCCCGGCAACGGCGCCAGAAAATAGCTTGATGACCGCAAGTGCACAGGTCGTTTGTAGCTAGTTTCGAAATAAAGATATCCCATAGGGAGCAGGTGTCTAAATCTAATAACTCTTGAAATAAATATTACGATAGAAATGCTAAATAAAGTTCTAAGTAACAAGATAATATGCGAGTATTGTTAAAAACGGTGTTTTGGGGCTTTAGGTATAAGAGCAACAATAAAGTAAAGTAAAACAACTGAATGCAAAAAGTAAGTATCGCGTATGTAAGAGAAATTGGAACTGCAATTGGGAAAAAGCATTCTCAGGGAGTAGCGGATACACCACTAGCATTACAAGGAGATAAGATAAATATTATTATCATGAACATTCTCAACTATGTATCTGTGGGAGGAACTCCGTATTTGGACAAATAGGCAGCAACCACTGCTCACATCATCCTCATAACCACAACAGTTAGCAATCGACATCAATTGAACTACTACGCTATTAAGGGACGTTATCCCGTAGGACGTATCCCATGGCATGGATAGTGTTCTGTGAGTTTCCTCGGTTCCCAAGTTGATATGTAAGGAGTGCCAACAACTTTATAGTCACTGTAAGTGCTAACACACCTCCCTCTACCAACAAGTAGTTCCCTCCATCAAGTCCCCATGAGAGGCAAATATTGAGAGGTCGACTTCTCTCAACATCAAGATGAAGACAATCTAACACATGGTCATAGTGATGAATATCAGAATAGACTTTATCTTATTTTAATCTCATACCAGGGTTTCTCCATCTCCCCAAGAACTAATGATCTAATTAGACATGGAGGCAATCAACATCATGGCAATATCAATGGAATCTATCATAGATGAATAGTACTTGTATAAATCTACAATGAGTATGGAAATTACAACAGGATCTAGACAAGATGTAGATGGGATGGATGGAGATGGTGGTGATGCAGCGGTGCATGATGAAGATCGATGCCTTAGCCTCCCAGATCTGCGTAGGGTGAAGATGGATCCCCGGTGGATGAGTTCCCCGTCTAGATGCCTTCCGAAGGTGAGGTTTCGGCGATTTCTGGGGGTGTTCTGTATGTCGTCTCCCTGATCCAGTTGCACGGGGTGAAACTATTTGAGGAGGCGGCGCCAACTATATGGCCGAAACTATACAGCCAGAAAATATATTCTGGTCGTATAGTTGGTCGTTGAACCCTCTGTCTCCTTTGTTCGCTTCTGGTTTTCTTCTGGTACTATTAATATTTCCCAAATAAGTGATTTACATTGTTTTTGACTCCTTTTCTCCACAATACAACTGCTCCAAGAATTGTATCCATTGGATCCATCATCTGTCCTGATCTTGGTGAAAACAGACATAAAATGTGCGCTTGAGCACCGTAAAATACCAAGACCCTACATATATAATGCAAAAAAATAGTGTAAAACATGATGCAAATGTGCACTCATCACTTGTTTTGCCAACGACATATACCTCGTCATAGCCGACATAACCGCATTCACCTCCATATGTCGGTGTTGTAAGCTCTTTCTGTCAGTTTCCTCTGTGGTGAACATACAGTAACTTTGATGATGCTCTTTGTATTCATTTATCTCATCATTGTTGTGATACCCTTGGTCTTGCTGTATTTGATCCGGACTCAGGGCGTAAGTTGTGCTCCTATTTTCTTTGTCTAAGCTAATCCGGACTCAGGGCGTAAGCTTCACTGAGCCCCTCTGCGGCACGGCGTTAGCCAACATAGCCAACGTCACCCGACATGGGCAACGTCACCTTTGTTCGCCCGTACTCACTGGTCCTTCCCTCTATCCGCTACGCTCACGCTACAGTGGAGAGATAAAATCTTTTACCAAGAAGATTCCTTCCTTCCCTTGTAAGCCAAGTGGTAACCGGGCTCAGGTCCGGTTACCTCGGCCCTGTGGGTACCTACAAACAAGTTAGAAAATCCTAGCCGACATATGCCTTATGTCGGCCGGGATAACGTTGACCAAACATCCTTCGGGCTAGGCCTTACCATAAGTCGGCCTGCCTTGAGGTGACTCGGCTAGCTTATGCTTTGACCTTGACGTACCTCGGCTAACATGGCCTTTATACCCCGGAATGACCCTACCTAGGGTTATCCCCCCAATAGTCATGGCGCCGGGGGAGGTGATCTCTAGAGACGGTTCTCAAGGGTGCTTCATGTGGGGCTTCCTCTAGTCGCCGAGCCCACTGCGGAGCAGGTCGTGGCTGATTGGGTTGGTGAGAATCTCGGTGCCTCAAGAGGGTAGTACCCCATGGCCCACGCGGGTTCTAGCTCCGCGCGAGGGTAGGCCCCTCTCCTCGCAAGGGATGGCCTAGGTGGTCGAGCCTTAGGGAGTCCAGGCGGCTTTCCACGGTTCGTCGATTGCAGTGGGTCCGGGAGGTTCTCTCGAGGAGTTACCTCCGTGTGTACCCTCGAGGAGGGGTCCCCTGTTAGCTTCTGGATCCCACCATCTTACGAGGGAGCACGACATTACGAGGCTCGTGTGCCCTTCCTAGGCGCCTCTAGTGTGGGGTGAAACATAGGTGAGGTAACTAACCCCCATCTCGGGTTGTAAGTTTTAGAATCCACATGTTTCGGCCCTGCAAAGCTTAACCGCTAAAGGGGTGTCTCCAGGGTCACCCTGCGAGCCTCTCGAGGAGAAACCACAAGATTAGGTGTTCCTTCCTTCAGCCCCCGTGCTGAGGGTTTCGAGGGTTGTGTCTGAGTTTTTCGCATATGCCGGGGTCCCAGCATGAGGTGACTTATGGCCAGGGAGCGATCCATGGAGTTCAGATCTCGGCACCTTAGGTCTAACAAGCTCGGGCTGCAGAGGGACATGTGAAAGAACATTTGATGATCTCTAGTGTTTTGTGTGTTAGATAACAAAAACATGGATCAACTCATGTGTGATAAGTGCTGCAGATGATTGTTCATATGAAAAGTAGCCAAAATCAGTTGTTGGGGGCGGATTATCCACTCCTGCCAAGGGCCGGATAATTCGGCCTAGCCCAATCTACAAACGTTGTCAAGGCGCGTCATGCAGTATGGGAGCGGATTATTCTTCTGATTGTCCCGCCAGGGCCGGATTTTTTGCCCGGGCTAGATAATCCGCCCCCGAGAAGTTTTGCAAAGGCTGGCCAAGCGCATCATGCAGTAAGGTGGGCGCAGTATCTCTCAGATATCCGTCCAGGGCCAGATTTTTTGCCTAGGCCAGATAATCCGCACCAAAATGGGGCCTGATAATCCGCCCCCGGGAAAATTTGCAAAGGGAGGCAAGGCGCGTCGTGCAGTATGTGGGGCAGATTTTCCCCCAAAAATTCCAACTCTAGGGCGGAGGATTGCCCCAACCGGATAATTCGGCCCCACTTGGGTCAGATAATCCGCCCACAACTTCTCCAACGACCAAGTTTGGACAGGGGGTATAAATGCCCTAATCACTCCCCCTGTCGGATCTCTTGATTCATTGGAAAAAGTACTATTATGTTCTTCAAGCTCTCAACCGAGATCTCTAACTTCAACCACCCAAAGGCTCTTATCTTTAGGGAATCGAAGGAGGATACTTCAATCATCGACATCAAGAATCAAGTGCATCACTTCCCCTACATTCACTTGGAGGATTCTTGCTCTAGCATTACTTGCTAATATCTAGATCTTTTGTGTCGGTTTTGATAATATTTGTTCCTGTGGAAGCTTGTTGTCATTATGGGAGCCTCCAATTTGGTAGTGGATGTGTGCCCCGCTAGTTGTGTAAAGGCACTGGTTCCCGCCTCGAAGGGTACCAATAGTGGAAAGGTTGATCAGAACTTTGGTGGCGAGATCCATCGGAGAACAGGGTGAGGCCTATTGTGGCGTGGTGGTCTTAGTACCGCCAACCCCTCCAACACAGACGTACTTCCCTTAAAATGGAAGGAACTGCGGTAAAACAAATCATGTGTCTCCGTGTGCTCCACTGCAGTTTCCTTGCTCCTCACTCTTACTTACCTTTACTCGCTTAGTAGTTAGGTTTACATATAGTGAAATTCTCTGAAGTTGCATATCTAGAGAATTTACCTTTGTGTTGAGCCTAAAATTGAAAAAGTACTAAAATTTGGAGTAACACCTATTCACCCCCTCTAGGTGCAAATACGAACCATTTCAATTGGTATCAGAGCCTCGGCTTTATATTCGGGCTTAACAGCCTAAGAGAAGTATTGGTACTAGGGGAGATGGGAGTGAGGATGTGGACAAGGTCACAATGGATGATCTCAAGACATTGGCAACAACCTTTTTGAAATCCTTTGAGTGCAAAATGGAAGAGATGCAACAACTGATTACTCGTCTCGCTCCATCTACAACCCCACCTCCATCTACCTCTGAGGGCTCCACTCCACTATCTAAGGATAAAGCTAATGCTAAATCCAAGGAAGACGAGTTGGTGGGTGAGGAAAATAATGGCTCCTCCTCCAAGAAGGGAAGTGACAAGGAGTACTATAGTGAGGTCTCTCACCTATATTATCCTGACCCACCAATCCCTTACCCTCATATAAACAATAGGGGTGATCCACCCAAGCTTAATGCATCCTCATTTAATCAATGGCAATTCTTAATTAAATCTCATGTGTGTAGTTCGTCCATTGAGCTTTGGAGGATCATTGAACATGGCCTCCACATTGGAGACTCCACCAACTTGACAACAAGAGAAGTTGTGGATAGTCTGTTGGGAAAATGCCCTAGAGGCAATCATGGTTTATGATATTTCTCAATGTATTCATAAAGTTATAGTCCATGTATGAATACTGATATGTATCATTGAATATGTGATTAGATTGTGGAACTATATATTCATTTTGTTCATGCTAATTGTCCTTGGTCATTGAGGTTGTGCTGGACACACAACTTAGACCAATGTGAAAGTCGGCAGATGACTAGGTTCCACTTGTCATGGGCATGGATATGCTATTCCGACTTACACGGATTCGTCTAAAGAGTTTAGCGAGTCGAACTGACCCATATTGAGATACAACGAGTAAGTCGTCATTTGTATATCTTAATCAATGTAATCCTTAGACCTGAGGTCATTGCACAATCCGAGTTGAGGATCGCCGACTTAGGTTCTGTCAAAAGCTGTTCCGTCACTGGGAAGTTATAAAGGCGGAGTTCAAGTCGACTGAGAATCAAGCTGCGTGATGTGAGTAACCGAGATGGGATTTTGCCCCTCTGTCTAGAGAGATATTCTCTGGGCCCTCCCGAAAGATATGATTCGGAAAGCATGGCCATGCGTGACTCGGTTAAGTGTTAACCGAGGCGACCGACTAAGAGTTAGTCGGATGAATCACTTATCTCGGATCGAGAAAGAGAGTCGAACTATTTAAGGGATGACGATTAATCGCCTATAGTTCGACAAGGTATATCGTGAGGAAAAAGGGACTCAGACGAAAGTCGCATTGCAAGGTATGTCTTCATGACTCTTTGGTACTTGGGAGTTGGCACGTTCTGCTAGGAGCCGCTACCAACTGATCGGTCACGAGTGAGACTCGGATCGTGTCCGGGTCACCATGAGCCTGTCGGGTCACACACTTAAGAGCGGGAGCAAGTTTGGGTTAGACCCAAACAGGAAATCTATTTGGGTTGGACCCAAATAGAGACATGGACTTAGTCAGCAAGTGGGACTTGTAGTGGCTCATATAGTCCTTTTAGTGAATGGGCCACAAGTGAGTGGAGCCCACTTTCACTCCCTATATAAGCTGGGGTGCAGGTGCTTAGAGCACAGGGTTAGGTCACTCCATGTGTTGGAAACCCTAGCTCCAGTCCAGTCTAGTCCTGTCGCCGCCGTACCGGACCTAGCAGTCCATGGCCGGCGCTCCTCCTCATACGTGTGGATACTAGAGGAGGTGTTGTACCTTCAGCACTTCGAAGATTGTGGAACCGGAATGGATCGTGAGGCGTGGCACAAGAACGGATTGTGAGGACTGCACTGCATCAAGCGACGTGCTTCATCGATTTCGCAACTGCGCGTCTAGTGGTAATCCTCGTGGCCTTCTACCTGAGCAGGATCTTGGGATCACCGCGTAGGGAAAAGTTTTGTTTATCTCTGCGTGGCCCCACAGTGGTATCAGAGCGTTAGCTTCTGGTTTTAGGCTCGAGATCGTGCATATGTGATATGCGGTTGGCGTTAGATTGGATCTAATTGCAGTTTTGGTGGTCGATCTATGAGATAGATCGGTTTTGTACAAAGTTGATTGGATCAACTGTACTCGGGGGAATGGATGATCTGGTTTCCGTGATCTAACGGCTAAGGTCGTGGAACGACATACCCCTACCGGTTGGCTTCCGCCATCGGGGTAGACTGTGACACGTAAACCCGAATGCGGTGATCGAAGATCAAAAAGTTTGGTTGAATCGGAGTCTGGATTGGATTTGGGTAAAATTGTTTTATCTGATAACGAAATCCATGTCCGGAATGTAGATGAGATCTGCGTTTTTCCAGGATGATGTTGTGAATGGAATGGCTTATGTGCATGTGATGTGTGTAATCCATATGTGATCTGTGTATCACGGTTTTTGTCAGATGGCTGGAGCCTAGGTGTTGTCACTTTATTGTATAACGACATGCGTGTCGGATTCTCCATGTAATTTACTTTACAAGCTAGTGTAGCTGTTTGGAGAACCTGGATGGCATGCAAGTCGATGTACAAGTCGGCTACATGGTGTAAGGAGGCACGTGACAAGAGTTGACACGAGTCGAATTACAAGCTTTGTGGAGATGGAGATCGCCATGAAGAGAGTCGTACCATTTCACATTATAGTTTCTTTATTTTGTGTCATTGTTATGTCTCTGTTTTACCTCTATTAGATAGTTGGTAGAAAGTAATCCCTCAAAGAAGGTCTAGTCGGTTTCCCCACCAGTGCTGCACCATCACAAGTTGGACATTTTTGGTAGTGGGCTCATAAAATTGAGGTGGTATCAATTCTTTCCGACTAGGTGGGTTCGAGTCGGACTCTTACAGCAGAAGCACTTGGTAATCTAGATGGGTCTATCAACACGGTTGTGGGACTTGGGGAAAAGTCGGATGGGAGCCGGGGCATGTGATGCCACCCATCCAACAGGAGTCGTATGAGATACGATTGACAAGGAGTTGTCTACCTAGATCACTTGACGGCTAGCGGTGATGCTAAAGCTCACTAGTCGACTTGCTTATTTAGGGTCCTGAATCACTAAGTAACCATCGGAGGGGTGTTGGTTCTAGTGGGGGCATAAGTATTAAAGTGTTCAATATGATTGCTCTTTTATGGATACATGTCTTAAGTGTTTTGCATATTTTCTGTTGTAGATCAATGGAACCTAGCAGTCTTCCTCAGATTTTAAGTTTTGCTTTGAGAACCATCATAGAGAAAGATAAGCTAAATGGAACTAACTTCACCAACTGGTAGCTTAATCTGAGAATTGTTCTCAAGCAAGAAAAGAGGGACCATGTCCTAGACAACTCACTTCTAGATGAGCCGAATGAGAATGCGACTGTCGCATCAACCAATGCCTACCGTCAGATTTGTGATGAATCCGTGGAGATTAGTTATCTTATACTTGCTCACATGGAACCAGACTTGCAGCAGTACTTCGAGAATGTTGAGGCCTGCGATATGATCGAAAGCCTCAAAAGTATGTTCCAGGCTCAGGCAAAGACTGAGAGGTATCATGTCTGTCAGGCTTTTTTGAGCTACAAGCTTAAGGAGGGCGATCCACTGAGTCCGCATGTGATCAAGATGGTTGTTTACATGCAATCTCTGGAAAGGCTTGGCTACCCCATTAGCGAAGAGTTTGCTAGGGACATAATTCTGAACTCTCTTCCTAGTGCGTATGGTCAGTTCATATCGAACTACCACATGCATGGTATGGATAAGAAGCTCACTGAATTACATGGGATGCTCAAGTAGGCTGAGGCGGATCTCAAGAAAGGTGCCAGTCAAGTGTTGATGGTACAAAATAAGGCTAAGTTCAAGAAGAGTTCTTGGACTAAGAAGAAGAAGGTAAAGTCGGGAGGTAAGGCTGAGGACCCAGTCCAAAGCGCTTCCTCAGGGACTAAGCCATCTCCTGCAGCCGGATCCACTTGCTTCTACTGCAAGGCGGATGGCCACTAGAAGAGGAATTGCAGCAAGTATCTGGCTGACAAAGCCAAGAGTGGAGGTGTGACTTCCGGCTCAGGTATGCTTGTTTGCAATGTTGTAGACATCTATCTTGCCGCTGCACCTGGTAGTTCTTGGGTATATGATACCAGATCAGTTATTCACATATGCAACTCATTGCAGGGACTGGTAAGAACTACGAGCGTGGCGAGAGGCGAGGTGGACATTCGAGTCGGCAACAAAGAGAGAGTCGCTACGTTGGAAGTCGGCACAACGCAACTTCATTTACCTTCTAGATTCTTAATGAAGCTGAATAATTGTTATTATATTCTAGTGCTTAGTCGAAACATTATTTCTGCCTCATGTTTGATGAGACAAGGCTATGAGTCGAATATTAAGAATAATGGTTGTTCTTTATATTTGAATGATATGTTTCACGGCTTTGCACCCGTCCAGGACGGGTTATTTATTTTGAATCTTGATGGTGAATCTGTCTATAATATAAATATGAAAAGGTTAAAACAAAATGATCTAAATATGACTTACTTTTTGTAACACCCTCGAATCGGCCCTATGCAAGTTTTAGCCCTTTCCGCCAAACCCGCATAGAAACGATTCAAGGACGCCCACCAGGCACTTTCGTGCGGGTGGAAAAAGAAGTAATACCATTACACAACAGACCTCGATGGGACCCATAGATCAGATATATATACAACAGCGACTCAACGAGTCAAGAATACAGATATACAATACGAAGATCCAAATCACCTTGAAAACGATATAGCGTCCAACTACGGACAAGATACAAATGGGGCTAAGAGCCCTGTAGAATAACCAATGGCGTCCATAACCCTGCCCAGGCCAAGCCGGAAGGGTAAGCCTGCTAACGACGTCGATCTCAAACCTGCTAAAACAAAAGGGGTGCCGACAAAGGGCAAAGGAAAAAGAGGAGCATCAGTACTGAGGCCAGTACACGGCGAGGCTAGAATTCAGTGGCTCTCGCCTACATAGGTATGGTGGACTGAAGCGGCAGCGCAGCATGCACTAAACAACCTATAGAGACTCGATTCAACTGACGGCTAGTAGAGAGGGATAAGAAAGTCCTATTCGGGACCAACCTGATACTAACACCAAACATACCCATCCTGGTATTTCCCTCTCGAGACCAACGAGGAAGTAAAAATGAGGAACTCACACAGTTGGCAGTTTTATTCACTCGATTATAGTTGAAGCACTTACTAGTCAGATATATAGCATGAGTCATCCTAATAGCATAAGTAGTGGGTAGTTTTAGTTAACATTCCGTTCTAGTTGGAACATTTACTAGTCAGATATAATTGTTCTGAGGAATCCCAAAACCAAGCAGTTGTTGGCACTTTTATCACATTCCATTGGAGTTGCAATACTTACTAGGCAGGTATAGTATGACACAGATCACCATAGATCCACCAGTTGTTGGCATTTTTATTATCCATTCCGTTGTAGTGAAGCTGATTACTAGTCACATATTAAGTCAAATTTATAGGACTACTTTAGTTATGCTTGTCTATGATCGAGATACTGTGCTCCAAGTCGTCCATAACCGCGGACATGGCTTTCAGAAAGATTTACCCTGCAGGGGTGCACAAATAGCAACACACACACGATCAACCTCGGAAAAACCAAATCAAAACCCAACGAGGCTTTCACGACAAAGCAATCACAGGATTCATAAAATATTTCAGGGGGCCATCCCATTAAGCTACCCGCAACAAAGTTGGTCGGCTCCGAGACGGACCCAAGGTTTGTGTGGCCAGCTATAAACGACTGGGAACCCGAAAGTGTGACTGGGCTTGTCGATACAGCGAAAACGTGTCACGATCCAAAATAGTAATGGTGCTCCACGCACAATCGTAAATACAGCCGTAAAACATGGCATAAGTTCAGGATAGTAATAAAGCCCCAAACTAGTTTGTGGCCCCAAGAAATAGAAATGAATCAAGCTCTAGCTCAGGGGGGTCCATAAGGCCTCCCGGATGTGGATAGTGCTACTAGTCAAGGAACAGGTATCAAGTACTCGGGGCCTACGGGACACAAGTGAGCGTGGAAGAACCAAATAACATGTATTGCCCACCGATGCCTCTGCATTAGTTATATCTAGCAATTTAATAGTTGTATTTAAAATCATGATCATCTCCACCATTAAGCATCTCCACCATTAAGCATGTGCCAACCTTCCATCAACAGTGGAACGACAACGACATGAAGCAGCACCTGAGCAAGCAACTACGACTCGCAAGGCTGACTATCTATCAAGCAACAGGAAATAGGATGTGTCCAACGCAATATAAAGGCTGCACGGAATATATCTGGAACGGAACACTAAAGCATCGCGACACGGATAGCAGTAGATCAACATGAAGGAAGTAAAGACTATAAATGCAAAATAGGTAGAAAGGGGGAGATTGCTCGCCTGGGAAACACTGCCGGAGACTAATTATCCGAAGAACTTGTCGATACTCGCATCAACTCGTCTGCCTAATCCGCGAAGAAGCAAACACTAGAAGAAACACCGGATGCAATATTTAATACTACGGCAGAAGATCCGGCATGCTTTATGATATGATGCATGGCATGGCACAGATGCGGTGCAATTAGGCAATATTAAGCGGAACCGGCGTCCCGACAATTAATTACACGGTTCAAGTTATTTAACTACCCCGCAAATTAGATGTTGTATTAACAGGGCGAATCCTGACATCGGTTCGCTACACAAATTTAAATGGAGTCCGGAATAAGACAAAGATATCCGCATAAACACTCCATATTTAATTATGAGGCGAATCGGCATAATGCCCCCAACCCACAAACATGTATGCAAGCAAGAACAATTTATTATGTGACAGTTGATAATGTCATATTATAATAAGAGGGGTTTAGGGTCACACATCTGGGTTCGGAAGATCTTGGGTTCCGGGGGGTTCGGGTCCGGTCTCAGGGTTCGACGGGGATCGGTCTTCGGATCTTGGGTTGGGTCGTCGGTTTCCATGACGGAGGTCATGGCGATTCCAGGGAGAAGATCTTGGCATGCCGAGGCTCGGTCTTCGGGTCCGGGGAAGCGATCTTGTCATCTTGAGGGGTTCGGGTTCCACTCCTCGATGGAGAACTTGTGGTTTCGCTAATGGTGACGTTCTTGGATCGGTTAGGGTATCCCTCGACGATCTTGTAGTTCTGCCTTTCTGTTGCCCCGAAGTAGGAGTAACTGCTATAGTCGGTCTCCAACTTGTTGTTCTTTGAAACCTCAACATGCCACTGAAGAACACAACAAAAGGGGGTAATGACATAGATCAAAAGCAGCGACTGGACCAAAGATCCAAGGGAGACTATGACCAAGTATAACCAAAACAGCACCCTGACGCCACCCATGTATAGAGACCTGGACAAGCCACCACTGTGCGCTCACGCCTGAACAAAGGAAGCGGCGAGATCGACAGCAATCGGCGGGGACGAGACGGCGCACTGCTGGGGTCGAAGTCGATGGTATGGGCGGGAGGGAAGCATGTGGCCAGAGAACCGCAGAAGACGGCCGCACGAGCTCGGCGAGCGCGCTGCTGTAGAGCCGCTTCCGGCCGGGACAAGGATGCCTGTGGCGGTGCACTGTGGCAGTAGATAGGGACGACGAGCACGCGCGAGGATGGGCCGCGGGGATAACTCGAGGACGACGGGGACCTTGGAGGAGCGGGTCGCATCGGGTCAAGCGGAGGCAGAAGGGGGCGTGATGGCGAGGTCGGTCGGCGACGAGGCAGAGCCCGCTGGCGGAGGAGCGGGGCCACGGGGCGAGGAAGAAGGACGCGAGGAGGTTTCGTGAGGCGGCGGTGGAGAGGAGGGGCCGAGCGGAGGAGGGGCGGCGCCTGGGTGAGCTCGGGGCCTGGGTTTGCTGCGGCGGCGTAGGTGCTACAGAAAGAGCGGTCGCGGCTCCGCGAGCTTGCAGAAAAGGAGGCGAGCGGCGAGCGCAACAAGGGGTAGAGGAGGCGAGGCGAGAGGTAGGAGAAGACGGGGCAGGGAGGGGGATCGAGGGATCACGACGCGGGGCGTGCGGTGGGTCTGCGCAGGTGTGGGGCCGGGGGTCACGAGAGAGCCGAGGTGGTCGGGAGCGGGTCTGGGGAAAGCGACGCGGTGTAGGGGTGGGGTCGGGCCTGGCGTGTTGGTGTGCGTGTCCAGGTGGGGGCTGTCGGTGGTGGGCGGGACGCGTGGGGTGGTTGGAGCGGGGCTGTGTGTGCGTGTTGTGTGTGTGTGCGTGGCAGGCGGGTGGGCCAGGAGGTGAGGAGGTGGCAGGCAGGGAGTGGATGGAGTGAGGTGGAGGGTGCTAGGGTGGAGGCGGATGGGGTAGGTGGCTAGGTTGGTGGGGCTGGCTCGCTTAGGTGGGGTTGGTCCAGATTTTTATCTGGGGTATTAGGCTGCTGCCAGCTGGGACTTTGGGCCTGGCCGGTGGCGGCCTCCCCCGGGAAAAATAGTTTTTATCTTTATTTGATTTTTTATTAGCCTTTTGTAAATAGTTTGTAGACAAAACAAAATATCCGGACGACCGGGCTTTTTGATTTGAAATTAAAGATGGGGTATTTAGAAAACAAAAATAGGTTTACGAAAATAGTTTTATGCAAAACCATGCATGATGATGACGATGCTCAAATGCAATGTGGCATGATGACATGAGCATGCAGTCATGATGATGCAATGCACAAAAACACCGCGATTTTCTAGTAGTGGTTTTAGCGGGGCGCCACACTTTTGGCATTGTCGGCTTGGTCATATAAGTTGGAAACACATGAAGAATCTCCATGATGATGGACTCCTAACTTCGTTCGACTTGGAGTCGTTCGTGACATGCGAATCCTGCCTACTCGGCAAGATGACCAAGACACCTTTTGCAAAGAGTTGTGAAAGGGCGTCTGACTTATTGGGACTAGTACATAGTGATGTATGTGGCCCAATGAGCATGACAACTAGAGGTGGTTATGAGTACTTCATTACATTCACTGATGATTTGAGTAGGTATGGATATATCTATTTGATGAAACATAAATCGGATGGCTTTGAAAAGTTCAAGGAATTCGAGAATGAGGTACAAAATCAACTTGGCAAGAAAATAAAGTTTCTTTGATCGGACCGAGGAGGCAAGTACATGAGCCATGAGTTTGATGACCATCTAAAGAGTTGTGGAATAGTTCCCCAGCTCACTCCTCCAGGAACGCCGCAGAGAAACGGTGTATCGAACAGGAGGAATCGGACCTTGTTGGACATGGTACGATCAATGATGAGTCAAACAGATCTGCCTTTATCATTTTGGGGTTATTGTCTAGAAACTGCAGCGTTCACACTAAACAGAGTACCATCAAAGTCGATAGAGAAGACACCGCATGAGATGTGCACTGGCAAGAAATAGAGTTTATCTTTTCTTAAGATTTGGGGTTGTGAAGCTTTTGTCAAGCGACTTCAGTCGGACAAGCTTATAGCTAAGTCGTATAAGTGCATTTTCGTAGGACATACAAGGGAAACCTTGGGTTACTACTTCTACAGCCGAGAAGAGGGCAAAGTGTTTGTCACTCGGAACGTTGTCTTCATTGAGAAAGAGTTTCTCCGTCGGGGTGTCAGTGGGAGCACGGTGCAACTCGAGGAAATTCGAGAGGTACCGGCCAGTAGCGAGTCGGCAAAAGCCTTGGAGGTTGAGCCGGTCGTGGTACCTGAGCCAGAAACAACACCGACACTGCGAAGATCGGCCAGATTGAGAAGTTTTCGTGATGTGTTGCTGTCAGACAGTGATGAGCCGGCAACTTATTCAGAAGCCATGGTGGGTTCTGATTCTGAGTCATGGCTTGGAGCCATGAGATCCGAGTTAAAGTCCATGGATGAAAATCAAGTTTGGAACTTGGTTGATCTGCCAGACGGTGCAAGACCCGTCGAGTACAAATGGGTCTTTAAGAGGAAAACTGATATGGATGGAAATGTTTCTATCTAGAAGGCACGACTTGTCGCGAAGGGGTTCCGACAAGTTCAAGGAGTTGACTACGATGAGACTTTCTCACCTGTAGCGATGCTTAAATCAGTTCGGATCATGTTAGCTATAGCAGCCTATTTCGACTATGAGTTATTGTTGGGAATATACTTTCCGGGTATCCTCACAGTTCCTCACTAACCAGGGTGGCCCACTTCGGGTTAGAGCTTTGCTTCACGGGCGGCCCAGTCAGGGAGAAAAACGGAGTCCAATTCGGCTACGGGATGGACTAGATGACTTACTGACTTAGGCCCATGATGTTACTTGTAGTTCAAGATGTACTCTGTAACCGACTCTTAGTTGTAGTCGGATAGATCTCTCCTGTAAACCCTAGGCCGGATATCTATATAAGCCATCCTAGGGAGAGCCTTTAGGACACACCTCAATAGTCTACAATCTCAACTCGCACAAGCGAAACCTTTGTAACCCATATTCCGGCTCTGCCGTATTACTGGATTGCTAGCAGGAGTAGGATCCGTCCAAAGCTGGTGGATTCGGACCTGGGTAAACTTGTGTGCTCACCGACCCGGAATACCGTATGTCTCACACCCCTCTCTTCCGCACGCCTCGAGGACTCCTTCATTGCGTACTTGTCATCAGTCCGACGACAGTTGGAGCCCACCGTGGTGCAAGTGAGCTTCGGATCTGTGTTCCGAGCGGAATCTGCAAAAATCGGAATCGGCGAGACTATCGCTGTCGGTCGCATCCTCTACGCCAGCGACGTCCCTCTCATCGTCCTCGACGAGACTTGGATTCCGGCTAGGGAGGCTGTGACTGCCTACACAATCATGTCTTTTGGCGAGATCGATGTTTACATCGGTTTCGTTGAACCTGCCCCACCCACCCTAGCGATGATGATAAAGGCAGAAGAATCTTCTGGGTCCCCTTTGTCCGAGGAGGTGGTAGAGTTCCGGATCTCAGAAAATCCTAATCCCACCCAGCCCGCACCAGTTGCGGAGATAGTGGAGAAATCCGAGCCTGAAAAAGACCTAGCGGTCCAAGTAGAATCTGGAGTGGATCTCCCTGGAGAAGCCGGATCCAAGATCGACCCACCTGTGGAAGTCGAAATTTAGGAGGAGCTAGTCAACAACACTGATTCCGGCTCTGACGATGTCAGGACAGACATGCCGTTCCTAAGGTACACACTGCGATGTATGATACTACAAGATGCAAGCGCAGATGCAATCCTCGAGACCATCAAAAGTTTCGACATGGCTGATCGCGAAAGCCGCAGGTACCTCAGGAAGCACGCGTCACACTTCGTCGGATATGTGGGATCCGGATCCGGCTCTGCCGATCCTGGAGAAAACACCGACTGTGTGATGGAGGCAATTGGAACAAACGCCGACGTACCCGCATTCTCGGATGAATCGATGATGTCAGCGGATTTCCAAAACTTCTCCGTGGAATATAAAGAGGAGTATAACTCCAAAGCTGTAGAAGAAGGAGAAACCATGATTGAAGGATCCGAGGAACACTCTCCCAAAGCGCAGGATGACATGGACGTCGGAGATAATCTCGAGATCCAGATGTCCAAAAGTACCGATCAGAGCTTGAATCCGGTAAACGGACCCAAAGCCGTCTTTGCCACCGGCGCTGCCAAGAAGGCAAAGAAGAGGAACAAGAAGAACAAGACCCCGGCAAAAGACCCTCTGACAGAGGAGGTGATTGCCGAGGAATACGAAGAAGACTCGGATGGAGCACTTATCCCAGAAGAGCCGAAAAAAGAAGAATCGGTGGATGGACACGTGATCACTGAAGTTGCACGTAAACTCATTGATGTTGCACTAACCACACCTATCCCTACAGCTGCAGAACTTACTGCGGAAGAACTGGACGAAAGGGCCCAAGCCCTAGAAGCGCGTCGTCAACAACTCCTAGATGAAGCCAAAAACATCGAGGGGGAAAAGAAACGCATGGAAACTAAGGATTACATGTCTCGGTTGCATCAGAAGACCCGGAAACGTTTCACAGGTGACGGTAAGTTTCCAGAAGTGAACACGGTCCTCTTTGAAGGAGATCCAGTGATGCCTCGTCTCGACAGCAAAGGAGATCTGGTGTACCCAACCCCGGTACAGAACACTGTCGCAGCGCGAGATATCCTGTCAAATAACCCAGGCCCAGAGCAGGTTCGATTGGGCATCAAGCTACTCACGAAGGGTCTGGAGCAACAGATGGCTGCGAAATCCGGAAGTGGAAAACTGGTCTCGAAATCCGACAAATGTCACATGGACTCATCCTGGAACGATATAAGGCCCCAGCGTGTTTTGGAACAGCGTCACCGTTCCGACCGATGGGAAGATAACCACTCCAGAACCGGATCGTCAGGACAGCATCACAGAACTGCGCTTGACTGGAGCAACGTCGCTCCAGCGGCCGAGCAAGAGGCCATTGCTGCACTATATCCGAGGAACCCTCCCCGACGAGAGTCAAACGATCGAAGGGGAGAAGATAAAGAGAAACGTCGGGAGGAGGATCGCCAAACAATGCCAGCTCCTAGAGATGCAAGCCGTCTGGCTGAGCCTCACCATGGTGGGAATGACGGACGAAGGAACAACCGAAACCATGCTAGGACAAGCCGGTAGGGGGCTCGTCATTGTCAAGACCCTCCCTAGAACCAGAATAATGATGTTCCGGATGGAGGCCGGTGATCAGCCGGAAACAATTCAGCTGCCCCACCCTCTCCACCAAGCAGTCATCACAACGGCTCCCAAGGGGGACAAGGAGGACGACGTGGTGGAGGAGGTGGTGGCAGAAGCCAAAGTCTGGCTCCAAGGCACCGCAGCCACAGCCGGCATTCGGGACGATTTCTATCCCCGAACGACGCAAGGCACATGATCAATTCCAACATAGAGGCTCGGCGCTACGAAAACGATGATATATACGTGGGCCCAAAGTGCTTCGGACCATGCATCAGAGCTACAAGATTCCCGGAAGGATTTGCTATCTCAAGGCATATCCAAGCCTACGACGGCATTGCTCGGCCAAATACCTGGCTACAGGATTTTTTCCAAGCTTGCTGCATCACCAAAGGCGGAAAGAGCCTGGTCGCAACCCGATATCTCCCACTTATGTTGCGGAAGACGGCATGATCATGGCTCAATGAACTTCTGGAAAACACCATCCATAACTGGTATGACATGCAAAGTGCGTTCTTTTAGAATTTCGATGGCACATATCGGAGGCCCTGTATGCTCGGAGACCTACAGCGTTGCACCCAGAATGCCGGAGAAACTTGCCGGGATTACCTCGGACGATGGATCGACACCAAGAACTCCTGTGAAGGAGTAAACGATTAAACCGTGATTGAAGCTTTCATTGCAGGACTCCCAATTGGTCTACTACGTCACTGCTTGAAGTGTGACAAGGTCACTGATTTGGGAGAGATGATAGAAATAGCGAGCAAGTATGCAGATGCTGACGACGATGTAGAGGGATTACTCAATGTCCTAGTTGTGCCTCAGTCACCAAGACAACCAAAGCAACAAGCTCAGAAGCGCAAAAATACCTCGTAAGAAAAACCCAACACAGAAACAACGGTGGTTACTACTATTTCTAGGTCTAGAGGACGAGGAGGATGCGGCGGAGGCCGCGGGCATGGCCGTGGGACTTCAAGGGTCCAAGGTAGAGGATAACAGCAACCATGCAAAACCTACTCTTGGGCCGACATTGCCAATAACCCATGTGTGCATCACCTAGACGCCAATGGGGGCTCGTTCGACACCAATGCTGAATGTCGTTTCAATGACGACATCAAAAGAGATGATACCGCGGGCTACAAAGCTAAGCAGAAGAAGGGAAAGAAGAATCCCGAAAAAGAAAAAGAGACTAAGGAAGATTCCGACATGGAGGAAGCTGATGCTTCAAATCCCAGGCCGGAAGGGAAGAAGACTTTTCCCACCAAGAAGGACACTTATGTCACTTTCCTCGGATCTCAACCAGCAAAGGTCAAGAAAGAAGTTCTACACGAGCTCAATGCAATAGTTCCGGCTATCCCTCAATATCTGGACTAGTCGGAAGTGGCAATCACATTTGACCGTGCTGGTCATCTGACTAAGTTGCACAGGCGAGGAAAATATGCCTTAATCGTCAATCCACTTATTGACAGTTATGGTTTCTCCAAGACCCTCATGACCGGTGGTAGCAGCATCAATATTCTGTATGTCGAAACGCTACGCCAGATGAAGATCTCGGAAACCCAGCTGAACCATAGCTCTGTAATCTTTCACGGAGTTGTCCCAGGAAGACAAGCTAATTCCCTAGGAGAGATTACTTTGGATGTCACCTTTGGAACTCCAAATAATTATCGGACGGAGGCACTTTCCTTCGAAGTGGTCCCGTTCAAGAGCACATACCATGCTATATTCGGACGTCCGGCTTACTAGGATTTTATGGCTCGTCCATGTTACATTTACAATATGATGAAAATTCCAGGTCCCAACGGCATGATCACCATCAGGGGAGACCCGAAGAAAGCGCGAGAGTCCAAGGATGGAAATGCCGCCTTTTCTGAAGCCATGTTGCTCGCCCAGAAGTACCAGGAGATCAAGAAGAGCATAGATTCGTTCGAGATGCCCGCAACAAAGAAGGAGGTGACAAAGACAAATCCGGAGTTCAAGGCATCAGAAGAGACGAAGAACATGCCCTTGAAGGATGATGACCCCTCCAAGGTGACCTAGATAGGCCTAGGCCTAGGTAGCGCATAGGAAAGCACGCTCGTCAAGTTCCTCCAAGCAAATCAAGATATCTTCGCAAGGCAGCCATCTGACATGATCGGAGTACCTAGGGAACTTCCCGAGCACTCTCTAAATGTAAACCCGAAAGCTAAACCCGTCAAACAGTCCCTACGATGGTTTGGTGATGAAAAGCGTAAGGCAATAGCTAAGGAACTAGCACGGCTCGAGTTAGCCGGATTCATAGAAGAGGTCATCCACACTGAGTGGTCGGCCAATCCTGTAATGGTCCCTAAAAAGGACACCACTGATTTAAGGATGTGTGTTGATTATACTGCCTTGAACAAGGCTTGTCTAAAGGATCCGTTTTCTCTGCCTAGAATTGATCAAGTTATCGATTCTATGGCAGGCTCGGAACTCCTCTGTTTTCTCGATTCCGGTTATCACCAAATGCGGATGAAGGAATCTGACAAAGTCAAAACTTCATTCATAACCTCTTTCGGAACCTTCTGTTTTGTTATGATGCCCTTTGGGCTAAAGAACGCAGGAGCTACGTATCAGCGCACGATGTAGCGTTGCCTCCATGACCAACTCGGACGCAATGTACATGCATACATGGATGATATCGCGGTAATGAGCAAAAAGAAGGAAACACTGATTTCCGACTTGCAGGAAACATTTGCCAATTTACGAAAATACAACATCATGCTTAACCCGAAGAAATGCTTCTTTGGAATACCAGCCGAAAAATTGTTAGGTTTCATCGTGTCTTAGAGAGGCATAGAGGTGAACCGAGACAAAATCAAGGCCATACTCAATATTTCTAGGCCAACTCGCCTGAAGGACGTACAAAGATTAATTGGTTGCATCGCTGCGGTCAGTCGATTTGTAAGCCGGCTTGGTGAAAGAGCCGCACCATTATACAAGCTCCTGAAAAAGACCAAGTATTTTGTTTGGACTGACAAAGTTGAAGCTGCACTACAAGTCCTTAAGAAAGTACTCTCATCTGCTCCTGTCCTAGCAGCGCCGGAACCTAAGGAACCGATGTTGCTCTATCTTGCTGCGACAAATAAGGTCGTTAGTATCTTCATGGTGGTGGAGAGACTAGAGGAAAATCAGGAAAACCTGGTGTAGCGTCTGACTTACTTTGTCAGTGAGGTCCTGACAGAATCAAAACAGCGGTATCCGCACTATCAAAAGTTGGCTTATGGTGTTTTCTAGCATCTCGTAAGTCACGACACTACTTTCAGGAGCATCCAATTACCGTGGTGAGCACAGCTCCCATGAGAGATATAATCAATAACAGTGACGCCACAGGACGCGTCGCCAAATGGGGAATAGAGCTTTCAGCTTTCGATATTGAGTATAAACCTCGTACAGCAATCAAATCCCAGATCCTTGCTGACTTTGTCACTGATTGGATAGAGACGAAGGAGAACATGATCCTCCCTGAGTCGGAATATTGGACCCTTTTCTTCGATGGGTCTAAGGATCGAGGGGGCTCGGGGGCTGGCGTGGTGATCAAATCACCCCAAGGAGATAAAATTCTATACGTGTTGCAGATCCACTTCACAGCGACAAAAAATATTGCCGAGTGTGAAGCACTGCTACATGGAATCCAGATTGCTAAGGATATTGGCATCCGACGTTTGATGTGTTATAGAGATTCGGATCTTGTTGCTCTACAAGTGTCGGATATTTGTAAAGGAAATAAACACATGGTAGCATATAAAGCTGTCGTGGATGATCTATCTAAATCGTTCGAAGGGTTTGAAGTTCAACACATCCCTCGAGTAGAAAATGAGGAAGCAGACGCACTATCTCGGATAGGTTCTGCGCGGAAAGAGGTCCCGGATGGCGCTTTTTTAGAGCACCTCAAAGTTCCCTCAATAAAGGGAGTAGATGAGGAATATCCGACCAAATCCGACTCACCTTTGATAGCAGTTCTGGCTGTAATTCACAGCTAGACTCAACCCTACCTAGATTATTTGGTAGATGGCAAATTACCTGAAGACGAGGTGCTGAGCCGGCAGATTATCCGACGAGGAAAAGCCTATACTATTGTTAAAGGTGAGCTCCATAAACGGAGTGTTTCTAGGGTTTTTCAGCGCTGTGTATCTCCGGAAGAAGGAGTGGAAATCTTAAGATAAATCCACGAAGGCGAGTGTGGTCACCACACTGCAGCCAAATCTTTAGTGGCAAAAGATTTTAGACACGGATTTTTCTGGCTTACAGCTCAGGCAGATGCCGAACGATTAGTCAAGACGTGCAAAGGCTGCCAAAAATACGCCAAACAAGCTCATATTCTGGCTGATCAGCTGCAAACAATACCTATAACATGGCCTTTTGCGGTCTGGGGAATTGATATGGTAGGACCTTTTAAACGAGCTGCAAGTGGATTTACTCACCTCTTAGTGATGGTGGATAAATTCACCAAATGGATTGAGGCTAAACCTATCACTAGTTGTGATGGAGCAACAGCCAAAAGATTTGTTAAGGATGTTATAATCTAGTATGGTTATCCGCATAGCATTATCACGGACAACGGGAGTAACTTCTCTACGGGGAAATTCTGCAAGGAGCAAAATATCCGGCTTGACATTGCGTCAGTCGCACATCCACGAGCTAACGGACAAGTCGAAAGAGCAAATGGTTTAATCCTACAAGGCCTGAAACTGAGACTCGAAGCACCACTACGACATGTTGCGGGGCCTTGGGCAGAGGAATTACCCTCTGTAATATGGAGTTTATGAATTACTCCGAATAGGTCAACGGGATACACACATTTCTTCTTGGTCTATGGCTCAGAAGCAGTTCTTCCTAGTGATTTGATTCATACCTCCCCTAGAGTGGCCGCGTATATTGAAGAGGATGCCGAGATTTCTCGACAAAATGATCTCGACTTAGTCGAAGAAGTTCGTGTCGTTGCTGAAATGAGATCTACAACCTATCAGCAGAAGTTACGCAAGTATCATAGCCAGAGAGTCCGAAATAGATCTTTCAATAAAGATGATTTGGTTCTCCGGCTTGTGCAACAAAGAAAGCACAAACTTTCCCCAGTATGGGAAGGGCCCTTATGAGTTAGTCGAGTATTGCACAATGGATCGTACTACTTAACTGACATGAGGCCAGTCAAAGAAAGTCCTGCTACTAAGAAGAGAAAGAGAGCTGGAGGCAGTACAAATCCGGATGAGTTAGACATAACGTGGAATATTGCTCAGCTACGTCCCTTTTATTCTTAGTTTATCCTTCTTTGTAAACATATATATGTACATGTTCTATGAGAAATAAAAGTTTTGGTTGCCTCAATATTTTCTGAGAAGTTTTTACCATCTTATTTCCGAATGATCATGTCGTAGTCGAAAATCCCAGAATGCTTGAAAGTACTTTATGCTCATGCTTGTTCTGGTTTAGATTTCCGATTCAAAAATTGCTACCTTCGGGTATAACTCTAAAGTTTCTAGTATTTACTTTGGTTATTTGTCTGATTGCTGGATGCGGGCATTTTCCGAGTAGTGAATTGTTGGTACTGGAAGCCGGCTTTGTTTTCCGAGTTTAAACTGGTTTAGCAATTGAGCTCCGTTGCTTGGCAAAGTTTCCGGCTAAAGGTTTAGCCGGCTCACGAAAGGGACGAGGCGGAAAGCCAGATCAACGATAAGTGTGGGCGAAAAAATACAAGTGCTTATGTAAAAATTTTAGGCACACAAAATGTTTAAAAGCCAAAAGTGCTGAATAGATCAAAATCTTAGCACTAGCAAAATTATAGTACTTCATAATTACAGATGCATCATGTTTTTTCAGGATAATACAAATATTCCTGGCAATTTATGATGCAGGAGGAGATGAAGGAGTTGTCGGCTCGCTGGAGACGCCTTCTTGGTATCATTCCGAGATGTCCGCATCCGAGATGGTGTGTTCATCGCCGGAAACTTCTACTGATTCTTCTGGAGGAAGAGGCGGAATGTCCACGCGGGTGAAGAAAGTGGTCTCGTAGCTGGTCAGATCAGCCACATGACACCCATATCCGGCACAGGAGTGCATGCTGGCTTGAAGGTCCTGCTCCTGGCCGTCTTCATCTACTTCGCAGTACCCTCTAGTCACTTGCCATATTTCCATGTTTCCATGGTGGCTCATGACCATGGTGAGAGCGTTATGCACTGCAGTTCGCGCGTAGGATATGTTCCAGTCCCGAACAAGTTGCGGCATCTCCTTTGCCTTGTCCCGCACCTGAAAATCCGACATGCTATGCATGTCCGGAATCTTGAAGTAGGTCACCGACTTGGGTAAGCCGGTGGGTGCGGGGCTCGGTGGAAGAAGAGTCCGTCAAGTTAAGTGGAGCTATACACAAAACAAGTTAAGAAAAAATCCGACATTGGTATAAGTCGAAGAAAAATACAAGTCAGATAGATGGAACGTACCGAAAATGACATCGTCAATTTTGGTCTTCTCCTCCCGGAGACTCTGGAGTTCAGCCCGGAGCACCTGGGAAAGGTCCCTCTCTCTGCTAAGCTCATTCTTGAGGTCCGAGATTGTTTTATCTTGAGCAGCGATATTGCGATCACGCTCTTCAGTAGCCATGGAGGAGGACTCAAGGACTTGAGCTATGCTCTTTTCGTGATTTTCCTTGAGCTGGTCCAGCTCTTGGCGAAGTTCCTTGTTGTCCACCACCAAGGTCTTGAGGTTCTCGGCCTCTTCAATCATAGCACAGGATTGTTTCACCAGTGCTGTAAGTCAAAAAGGACGACAATTCAGATAAATTCGACATTGAAAATGACAAAGACAAGGTTTGAGTCTCGGAATGTTTACCTTCGGCCTCATCCTTGGCAACTTTAAGTTCAGCATTTTAAGTCGGAGAGCCTTGATCTCTCTCCGCTTATCACAGACATTCTTCAATAAATCCTGGTTATAGGAATATACTTTCTGTAAGTCAGAATACCCAAAGTCAGAAAGCTACTGAAGACTCGGGCTAATATTTTTGCTAATATCAGCACGAGCCTTGGGGGCTACACTAGTTCATTCTTTGGCATCCTAATGAAGCATAAACCCGGATTATATATCCTACTTCATGCCTGGGGGCTAGAGGATATGATATGAAATAAAGGAAAAACAGGAGTTGGGATTCCGACTTACATACTGTTCGCGAGTGAGTTTATCCAAACTCGGGTTCACCTCAGCGGCAACCTTCTCAACGAGAGTCAGAGGGGTCACGGGAGCAGTTGGAAGCTCCCCGGACCTGATCCTCTCGTTGCAAAGAAGCACTTGTTCAAGAAGATTGGAGTGCTTGACGTCCTCTGCTCTTGCGCTTCTTCTTCGGCAGATAAAGTACTTTTCTCTAGGCATTGCCTGGCGAGCCGCTGGATTTCTTCAGCTGATTTCCGGGACATGCCAAACTTGGCAAGTCCCGGATTGTTGATAAGGTTTTCAGTGAAGCTTTCTGCCGAGGGATCATTACCCAAAAAGGGTTCACCCTTATCTAGATCTGACTCACCCATGGTGACGTCAGTTTGCGATTCAAGGATCATAGGCTCCATCGAAGGAGCCGGATCTTCTGCGACGACCGGAGAAGGAATGGTCACCGGCGTTGCAGAAGGTTGAGGGGCAGGAGTCGGAGGAGCCACAGCGGGGGCAGCTATGGTGAGCTTCGTCTGTCGTAGGGGCTTCGAAGAAGTTCCCTTCCCCTAGCCCTTGATGTGCGGTTTTGCTCAGAGAATGTAGTAAAGTCGGAAACATTACATCTCGGAAAGAAACTCGAGTACAGTACAAAGGCGGAAGTTGTGATTGAAAGTTACCTCTTCACGACGGGCACCTCCTTTGTGCCAACAGCCACTGTCAGAGCTTTATGCTTCTTGAGCGCAAGGTCCGGCAATGGGACCACCTCTTTCTCCTGAGAAAACTCAGGAGGATATCGTTCGAGCGGAGCAAGTTCCGACTCGGGGAGGTCAGCAAGGTGAAAATAAGAAAACATATCAGTATTGTAGTGTAACTCAAAGATTGAAACACATAAAAAGGTGTACTGATGGAAGCTTACCAGCACTACGGGGTTTTCCGCCGTATGCATATCTAGAGAAACCTCCGGGATTCTCCTCTCGATCCGCTCCCTGATCAGCCATTTAATCTGGCTTATATAGCCCTGGGTGGTGTAGGCTTTGGGGCTAATGCGGAGGGAGTCTTTCTTGGATGATGTGATGGAGTGCATCAGTCGATCCCCATGGTACTGAAGGGGCTAGATCCGGTGTGAGACCCAACATTGGACTAAGTCAGATCCCTTCAGTCCCTTGTGTTTGATCAAGTATTCGATCCGCCTCTTAGCGAGGATCAGATCATCGGTGAGAGCCGGAGCAGCCTCGTCACAAGAAGGTTGGGCCGTGGCAGCTCCGTCAACGAAAGCCGGCAAAGCAGTAGCTTTGTCGGGAGCCGGAATATCCCTATGATAGAAAATGTGGCTGGCCATTGTTTGACCGAGTCACTAGCTAAGATTTTGGGATACGCGCGGTCGCGTCTAAGCGAAAAGCTAATAGTACCGGTGATGTAAGGAACGCCGGCAGTAATAGAGTTTCTCCGGACATGAAAATAGTACCGGAATAGAGTCAAACTCGGCCTAATGCCGAGAAAGCCCTCACACAAAGAAGCGTACGTGCTCATCTCTAAGAGAGAGGTGGGAGGAAGATGATGGAGTTGAACTCCATAATGATCAATCACCTTGGAGAAGAACTCCGAGGGAGGAGACGACAAACCTCTGTTGAGGTGGGTGCCGAAGTGGACCCGCTCGCCGTTGCGCGGGTTGGGGACGGTTTCCTCGAAGCCGCTTTGCCAGTAATCAGCGCGGAGGAGCCCTTCCTTCTCCACGTTCTTGAGACCCTCGTCGTTGAGCGTGCAGGGAATCCAGAGCCCGTGAAATCTCTCTTTTTCCGCCACCACTTCTGTCACCGCCACCGCCGCCGCTGCCGCCAAGCCAGAAGAGGAATATGATACCATTTCTCTGGCGAGCAGTTCACCTAGAATGGGCGGCGCTAGGAGTTCTTAGCGGGAGGAACGGGGAGCTCTGTGCACGCAGAGAGATTGGGAGGAGAGGAAAAGGCAAAGGACTGGTGAAAGGAGAAGGAGAAAATCCTAACCCCTTATATCCACCTAATTGCGCCAAGATTCATGCAAATGCTATAGTGTAACCGCCACGGGTCATGTAAAGAGCTGGGAAGGACCCACGCGATGATTGCGTCGCCTCGATCTCCATGCACGCATTGAAACAGCGCCTCGGTTCCACGAACCACGGACCCACCAACGGTCGTGCTGACGGAATGCCTGTCAGATGACGTGACTTGACCATGACTTGTGTCAGTTGGCGCTAGAGACCAAGTTCCGGCTTAGTTTGAATTCAAGCTGGAAAATCCGAGTAAACTATTGATAGGTCTGACTTATTTTTAAGACCCGGATCGTATTTTTTGTTGTGAAGTTTCAGGAACGCTTCAATATTCTGCAAGCCGAAGATCGATCTAGACGATGATGAATCTGACTTTGGATCTTGGAAGCCTCCGGGGGCTGCTGTTGGGGATATACTTTCCGGGTATCCTCAAAGTTCCTCACTGACCAGGGTGGCCCACTTTGGGTTAGAGCTTTGCTTCACCGGCGGCCCAGTCAGGGAGAAAGACGGAGTCCAATCCGGCTACGGGAAGGCCCAGAAGACTTAACGACTTAGGCCCATGATGATACTTGTAGTTCAAGATGTACTCTGTAACTGACTCTTAGTCGTAGACGGATAGATCTCTCCTGTAAACCCTAGGCTGGATATCTATATAAGCCATCCTCGGGAGAGACTTTAGGACACATCTCAATAGTCTACAATCTCAACTCGCACAAGCGAAACCTTTGTAACCCATATTCTGGCTCTGCCGTATTACTGGATTGCTAGCAGGAGTAGGATCCATCCAAAGCCGACAGATTCGAACCTGGGTAAACTAGTGTGCTCACCGACCCGAAATACTGTACGTCTCACACCCCTCTCTTCTGCATGCCTCGAGGACCCCCTCATGGCGTACTTGTCATCAATACGACGACAGTTATGTCAGATGGATGTCAAGACGGCTTTCCTTAATGGAAATTTAACTGAGGACGTGTATATACAGCCCGAGGGTTTTGTCGATCGGGCTAATGCTGACAAGGTATGCAAACTTTGGAAATCCATTTATGGGTTGAAGCAATCATCTTGGAGTTGGAACATTCGCTTTGATGAGGTAGTCAAATCGTTTGGCTTCATCAAGAGTGATCATGATTCTTGTTTATACAAGAAGTATAGTGGGAGCAAAGTAAACTTTCTGATCTTATATGTTGATGACATATTACTGATTGGAAATGATGTCCAAATGTTGTAAGAGACCAAGGAATCATTGGAAAAGTGTTTTTCGATGAAATACTTGGGTGAGGCGACTTACATACTAGGAATCCGGATCTATAGAGATAGATCAAGGAGGCTCATTGGATTGAGTCAGAGTACATATTTGGACAAAGTGTTGAAGAAGTTAAACATGGAATTGTCTAAGAAGGGGTTCTTACCGATGTCCCATGGTGTAAAACTTAGCAAGACTCAGTGTCCTTCGACAACTGATGAGAAAAGTCGGATGAGTGCAATTCCGTATGCTTCTGCAGTCGGATCCATCATGTACGCTATGATTTGTACTAGGCCAGATGTTTCCTATGCTCTAAGTGTTGTGAGCAGATACCAGGCTGAACCTAGAGAGATCCACTGGGCAGCGGCTAAAAATATCCTCAAGTACTTGAGAAGGACTAAGAATATGTTCCTGGTTTATGGAGGTGAGGATGAACTCCGTGTAAGGGGTTACACGGATGCGAGTTATCTCACTGACTCGGATGATTCTCGTTCGCAATCCGGATATGCGTTTTTAATAAACGGAGGGGCTGTTAGCTGGAAGAGTTCCAAGCAAGAGACGGTGTCTGCATCTATGGCTGAGTATATTGTTGCCTCGGAGGCGGCAAAGGAAGCCGTTTTGATGAGGAATTTCCTCATGGATCTTGGTTTGGTTCAGGGCTCGTCCAATTCGTTAGACGTGTATTGTGACAACAATTGTGCTATTGCACAAGCCAAGGAACCTAGACAACACCAGAAAAACAAACATATACTCATGCGGTACCACCTTATTCGCCAGTTCGTGGAACAAGGTGATATCAAGTTATGCAAGGTACACACAGATGAAAACATTGCGGATCCGTTGCCAAAGCCACTTCCACATCCGAAGCATGAGGTGCACTCGAGAGATATGGGCATTAGATGCCTAGACATGTGATGTCGGATGATTGACTCTAGTGCAAGTGGGAGACTATTGGGAAAATTCCCTAGGGGCAATCTTGGTTGATGATATTTCTCAATGTATTCATAAAGTTATAGTCCATGTATGAACTACTGATATGTATCATCAAATATGTGATTCGATTGTGGAACTATATATTCATGTTGTTCATGCTAATTGTCTTTGGTCATTGAGGTTGTGCTGGACACACAACTTAGACCAATGTGAAAGTCGGCAGATGACTAGGTTCCACTTGTCATTGGCATGGAGATGCTATTCTGACTTACACGGAATCGGCTAAGGAGTTTAGCGAGTCGGACTGACCCATATTGAGATACAACGAGTATGTTGTCATTTGTATATCTCAATCAATATAATCCTTAGACCCAAGGTCATTGCACAATCTGAGTTGAGGATCGCCAACTTAGGTTCTGTCAAACGTTGTTCCGTCACTAGGCAGTTATAAAGGCGGAGTTCAGTTCGATTGAGAATCAAGCTGCATCATGTGAATAACTGAGATGGGATTTTGCCCCTCCGTCTGGAGAGATATTCTCTGGGCCCTATCGGAAGATATGATTCGGAAAGCATGGCTATGCATGGCTCGGTTAAGTGTTAACCGACGCGACCGACTAAGAGTTAGTCGGATGAATCACTTATCTTGGATCAAGAAAGAGAGTCGAACTATTTAAGGGATGACGATCAATCGCCTATAGATCGACAAGGTATATCGTGAGGCAAAAGGGACTCAGACGAAAGTCGCATTGGAAGGTATGTCGTCATGACTCTTTGGTACTTGGGAGTTGGCACGTTCTGCTAGGAGCCGCTACCAACTGATCGTTCACGAGTGAGACTCGGACCGTGTCCGGGTCACCATGAGCCTATCGGGTCATGCACTTAAGAGCGGGAGCAAGTTTTGGTTAGACCCAAACAGTGAATCTATTTGGGTTGGACCCAAATAAAGACAAGAACATAGTCAGCAAGTGGGACTTGAAGTCGCTAATATAGGCCTTTTATTGCATGGGCCACAAGTGAGTGGAGTCCATATTCACTCCCTATATAAGCTGGGGCGCAGGTGCTTAGATCACACGGTTATGTCACTCCATATGTTGGAAACCCTAGCTCCAGTCTAGTCTAGTCATGTCACCGCCGTACCGGACCTAGCAGTCCAACGCCGGCGCTCCTCCTCATACGTGTGGATACAGGCGGAGGTGTTGTATGTTCAGCACTTCGACGATCGTGGAACCGGAACGGATCGTGAGGCGTGGAACAGGAACGGATCATGAGGACTACACTACATCAAGCGACGTGCTTCATCGATTGCGCAACTGCGTGTCTAGTGGTAATCCTCGTGGCCTTCTACCTGAGCTGGATCTTGGGATCGCCGCGTAGGGAAAAAGTTTTGTTTATCTCTGCGTGGCCCAACATAGTCAACTCAATGCAACGGCTCTTCACATGATTCATCTTGGTGTGGGTCCCAAAGACATGCCACATATTGAACACCTCAACACCGCCAAGGAAGCTTGGGATGCTCTCACCGACTTGTTCATTGGCAATGAAAGCATGAGAAGAAATAAGTATGATGCTCTAAGCAATGAAGTTGAAGGATTCTACATGTTGGATGGTGAGGACCACGAAGACATGTATAGAAGGCTCAAGAGCATGGCAACAACATTTATAAAGCATGGCGCCACTCATATTGATGATGCTTGGATCAAAATAAAGTATGTGAGTTCTCTCATGCCATTTGAGCCCACAGACTTCAAGAGTTTGCAAGGTAGACACAACTACCACCAAATGACTTCCAATGAAGTCATGCAAGAAATGGCAGCTTTTAAAGTGGCAGCTAAGAACACGGAAGATGCTCATTCTCGGGCAATTGGGATGCAAAAAGGCGTAAATGTAGCATTAAAGGCCAATCTTGTTGAACAATATGAAGATGATAGAGCGTTTGACATTGTCTCCATAAGGTGTCCAGAGGAGGTCAAGCATTCTCATGGTGAGTACATTGCCTTCTACACAAGAAACTTTTGGAAGGACCCAGCTAAGGCTAAATCTGAACTTGAGCGCAAGAATGGGTCAAGTGGGCGAAAGGAAAATGGCCCAAAACTAAGAACATGCTACAATTGTGGAGACCGTTTGCACTTTGTGGCTGAGTGTCCCTATCAATGTAGAGAAGATAATGGGGGAAGGCTCATCCTCAAGGAAAACTCCAAGGCACCTCGGAAGAAGCCATTCGTCAAGAAAAATGCTCCCTACAAGAAGCAACCTAAGATTGTTTTGGTGGCACAAGAGGAGTACTCATCCACAAGTGAAGATGAAGAGGATGAAGATACCACTCGAGAAGTGGCTGCAACAACCACCACATCTACCCCCACATCTCTCTTCGACTCTCCCAATGAAAATGTAATCAACAAGAACATCACTTGCCTTATGGCAAGAGGTTCCGAGGTATTATCTTCTATCTCTTTTCCTAAGACTACTATGAATGTTGATATGGATGATCATATAGGTCATAGAGTAAAGGAAGAAGTTATTGCTTTGTACCATTTTATCACTAACTTGCAAGGTGAGCGCTAACTACATTTTGAGGCTCTCATGAGCCAACTTTCTCACTCCAGAGAGATCCTCGAAGAAAAGGGCATAATTGAAAGAGAGGATGCCATGGAGATTGCATCTTTTAAGAATGCTCTAGAAGAGGAAGAAGAGACTCGAGTCTCTCTAGAGGATAGGCTTGAATCAATTGGGGAGTCACATGACGAGGTTGTAGCCCAGCTCATAAAGGAACGTGATAATGCTCTTGCCAAGGTAAAGAAATTAAAGAAGGAGAAGATTGACTTTAGGGCTGCACATGCTAAACTCTATGAGAAATTAGAGAAACTTGACATTTCCTACAAGGCATTGGAGAGTGAACACTCTAGTCTAAATGAGTCTCGTGATCAGCTCCAAACTCGATTGGACGAGTATGATATGCCTAGCACCTCTACACCATCATGTGGAAATGAAGATGTCATTGAATAAAATGCTAGGTTGAAAGATGAGCTTGTCAAGGGATCCCAACCCAAAGGTAAGGAAGTCCTAGATGACATACTTGGTAAGCAAAGGGAAAGCAATGGAACAGAGGTACTTGGCTATGTTCCCAAGACCTAGAAGAGAAAGAACAAGAATAAGAAGTCCAAGAGTGTTCGCGCCAAGATAAGCATCGCTAAAAAGAATGTCATGAAGGACAGAACTAATTATTATGGTTTTGCAAGGTCTAACGATCCTCATTATGAATTTTTTCGTGATTACTATGGTGATGTCTTTGCTAGTTATGTAGTCCCTTTTGACAATTATATTGCATGGTCTATTTGGGTTCCGAACACCCTGGTTACTAACATGAGAGGACCCATTGAAAAATCGCTACCTAAAACTAAGAAGTAATTCTCTTGCAGAGCTAGGCTTTCGGTGGGTCTAAATGGGTGCTCGATAGCGGGTGCATAAGGCATAAGTCAAAATCTGAGGTATTGGGTCTTGGCAAGGTTATGGTTGCCCACGATATTTCTCTCGTGGACATCATGCTTGTTGAGACCCTGGGTTACAATTTACTTTATGTTGGTGCCCTTGGTAAGATGGGCTTTGTAGTTTTTATTGATGGTGATTTAGTGGTACTCTTGTGGAGCAAGTCTCTAAAGGTCGCTTTCATTGGGTACGTCGAAAATGACCTGTATGTGGTGGACTTTTCGAGGAAAACCACAACGGGTCCGATGTGCTTATTCGGAAAAGGCCGACACGAGCTGCTCATGGCATCGCTTCCTAGCTCACGTCAACATGATAACTTTTCAAAGTCTTCACAAGGGTTGAAACATCCTTGGACTAAAAGACAATGTTTATTTTACCAAAGATTGTGTTTGCAGGGCATGTGTTGAAGGAAAGATGCACGACTCTCCCAATAAGAGGAAAACTATTATTTCATCAAAGAGGATCTTGGAGCTCCTTCATGTGGATATTTTTGGTCCTCCGTCTCATGCAAGCTTTGGTGGGAAGAAGTATTGCCTTGTCATAGTTGATGATTACTCAACATACACATGGGTCTCCTTCTTCAAGCTAAAAAGTGAGACCCAACAAACTGTCATTGACTTTGCCAACGAGGTTTAGCATCAACACAATGTCCCCATATTGGCAATTAGAAGCGACAATAGCTCCGAGTTCAAGAACTACACTCTGAATGAATTCCTAAGCAAATAGGGATAAGATACCAATATTTCCGCTGCGTACACCCCTCAACAAAATGGTGTAGCCGAGAGGAAAAACCGGACTTTAATGGACATGGAAAGGTCTATGTTGGTTGAATTCAAGTCACCATACAATTTATGGGCTAAAGCTATCTTTACTGCTTGCCACTAATCAAACTGGCTTTATGTTCGCAAGATCTTGGACAAAACACCGTATGAGATACTTACCAGTAACAAGCAAAACATATCATATTTCCGGGTGTTTGGTTGTAAGTTTTTCTTTCTCATTAAAGGAGTTCGTTTGTCTAAATTTGAGTCCAAGGCTGTAGAAGGTATTTTTGTTGGTTATGGTGCCGAATCCCACACTTATAGAGTCTACAATAAGCTCTCTAGGACTGTCGTAGAATCTTGTAGTGTGGTGTTCGAGTAAAATGATGGCTCCCGTGCGGGGCAAGTTGATGTTTGTGATGCAGATGTTGAAATACCCCAATATGCCATAAGAAGAATGGGTGTGGGATTTTTCTGCCCCATTGAGAAACCCCTTGTGGCGGATCGGGAAGGACAATGCTCTACTCAAGTAGAGCCCTCATCCACGCAAGCTCAACAAGGTCCACATACTAGAAACCACTTCACCAACACCTCAACCTTTTGCAGATCATCCATCATCTGAAGCATCTAGATGCTCCAGGCCGGATTATCTGGTTGACACCGGATTATCCCATCCTACTTCATCGAATGCTAGGAATGAACAAAACGACCAAGAAAAAGATGCAACTCCCAGGCCAGATTTTCCGGGTGACATCGGATTATCCGATCCTTCTCCAACTCATGCAATAAGCATCCGGGATAATCAAGAAGGACCAAGAAGTCCCAGGCTCGATATCCGGCCCTAAAGTCTGAGAATAGCAGAAGCCTCCTGTTATGGCTGCTGATCAAAATCAAGAGCAAGGTTCTGCATCTTCCATCCTCGCTGAACAAGTGGTTGATCAAGGTCAAGCTGGTGGTCCCGAGGAAGACTCAAATGATGAAGAAATTCCTCCAAGAAACAACAAGTTGATTCAACTTTGTCACAAAGCTTGTGTAGAAAGAAACCTCGAATTAAGAGCACACACTCTTGATAAAGTTGTAGGTTACCTCAGACGGAGGGTGTCCACAAGAAGGGAGCTAGCGAGCTTCGGTGAGCATCAAGCTCACATATCCATGGTGGAACCTAAGAAGGTGTTTAAAGATCTTGAAGATTTAGACTAGGTTGTTGCTATGCATGAAGAGTTAAATAATTTCGAGCGCAACAAGGTTTGGAAATTAGTAGAGAATCCCAAATATTGCCGCAATGTTATCAGCACAAAGTGGATCTTCAAGAATAAGGAAGATGAGAATGGAATTGTTGTAAGGAACAAGGCAAGAATCGTGGCACAATGTCGTGGTGGTGTCACGGCAGATGCCATTGATAGGCTAAAGGTGGGGCCAATATGCACTGGAGGAATCCATGGAGGGATAGTGTGGTGATTCCACACACGGATTATTTGTATTCACTAGGTTCCCAAGGTTTACAAGTGCTCCTTGAGCTGTATTGGGAAGAGGAGGAAGAAGGAGCTCTCTTACTCTCACCACTAGCTAGCTCCCTGGAACCAACTACTCAAATGCCAACTAACCAAAGATCAACCCCTTCTACAGATGCCCTCACCCTCCTTATATAGGGGTGGCTAGGTCTCCAATTAGGGCATACGTGGAGGCATATTCCAGGGAATATGCCTCTTCCCAAAATAGCAAACCGATCGGATCACTTTTTGCCATCATAAGCCATGTAGAGGCTACATAAGCCTCTGCGACGCCAGCGTCATTCGACACAGGGCATGTCACCCTTGTCGGGCACGCCTCGGTGGTCCTTCTCTATGTCAGCTTTGCTCATGCTCCAGCGTACAGTGACCACCTTTTGACCAGCGAGATACCTTCCTTCTCTTGCAAACCTGATATAACCCATATCGTGCCTGGTTAATCCGGCCCCATGGGTACCTGCATAAAAGTTACATAAATCCTGCCGACATACGACATACATCGGCCGGGACTAAGTTAGGCGGACATCCTACGGTCCGGGTTACTCCATGATTCGGCCTTCCTTGAGGTGACTCGGCCAACATTTGCTTTTACCTTGCCGTACCTCGGCTAACTCGGCCTTTATACCCCCACGTGACCCTACCCGGGGGTATCCCCCCAACATTAGTCCCCGAAGCTGGTGTGGTCTTAGCAGCTCCAGCTGCTAAGGCCATGGCAGGTTCAATTTACCGAGCCTTTTGCTCCCTTTTCCGAGTTACCCCATAGCCAGATTTCATGAGCTAGCTTTCCGTTGGCACATTCCGAGTTTTCACTCGCTGGCCGAGTCACCGTTTAGTTTTCTGGGTTATCCTTCCTTCTATCGTACGCTTCCCCACATCCCACATGGAGGGTAATCATTATCTTGCCTCATTTTAAGGGCCTGCGCCAGTTACTGCTGCAGTTAATGTCAGGTGTTACTGTCGCACACGTCACGTCGTGCATGTCTCCTTGTTAACTGTATCATCACGTCGCGTCGTGGGATCCCCTGCGCCCTGTGGCCCTTCCTGTGGCTCGCCTCTGATTGGCTGACCAGGCAGATACAAGGCCACACCGTGTGGCCTCGCCGCACCACACGATCCCACTACCCCCGCTGGGGCGTGGTTAAATAGGGGAGGGGCGCACACCTTGGTATTTTTCCCCTTCTCGCGCCCCTCTGCCTCTTCTTCTTCTTCCTCCTAGCGACAGCGCCGCCATCGCCGCACCTGCTCAGCAGCGCCGCCATTGCACCATACATTTTCGCACCTGCATCGCTGCCTCTCCCACGCAGCTCCACCGACATGGGTCCGCGCCAGTCTAAGGTTCTGCCCCCCACCTCTGATAGGGCCGGCGAGGACAGCGATCTCGACATGACTGAAGAGGAGCTCGCCGTCGTGGAAGAGGAGATATAGGAGGGGCGGAAAACACAGAGCGTGGCGCCTGGGCTGGTTCCTGGGTGTGCCAGGATGACCTGGACTGGCTATACCGCACTCGCCGCATCCCCGAGGGCGTGACTGCCTGCCTCGCCTCTGAGGAGCTCGCTCCCTCACCCAATCTGGGTGAGTTCGTCGTGTTCCTCTCCCATTTTCAGCGCGACTTCGGCCTTCCCATCAGCGACTTCTTCCATGTTTTCCTCAACATTTACGAACTCCAACCAAACCATCTCCCGGCGAACGCCATCACATCCCTTTCTTCCTTTGCCTCCACCATCGAAGGATATGTCGGTCTGTGGCCCACTAAGGAGCTTTGGATCCGGTTCTTCGGTCTATGAAGGAACGTGATTCCGAATAAATAGCTTGACCCGGAAGACAAACATCTGACGCAATTCGGTGCAGCCTCTATTTGTCCCCGGAAACAATCCGTCTTTCCCTGGGTCACGGGGCTTGATTCCTGCAAGGGATGGGCCCGAACTTTCTTCTATGTCAGAAATGGCACGGATAAAGACCTGATCTGGCTGCGCCCCTATGTTCCGGGTCCTCCTAATCCAGATTTCTGGGACCGGGTTTCCAAGAAACCCACCATCATTGGCGAATCAAGTCAACAAGCGCTTCAAGGAGCTGAAGGATGCGAGGCTTCACAATGAGGACGCAATGATCACTTTTGTCTGCAGCCGGATCTCCCCACTCCAGAAGCGCACACACAAGCTTTGCCACATGAGCTGGCGACTTGACCCCAACCGGACTTCTTCCTTTGAGCTGAATAACACAAAGATTTTCCGCTGGGTCAAGTCCCTTTTTACAACTGACAAGGAGTTCTCCGCTGATTGGGAGTGGGGATTGGAGCATTATTGCCGGGACAAGCCTCCTCCTACGGTAAATCTCGTGATTCAATGTTTTTCCGAGTTATATTCTATGTGGAAGTATGTTGTTTATCTAATCCTTTTGTGTTTCTTTCTTAGATTTTTCTTCAGCAGACCCTCGAAGATGGCCCCGAGCCTTCGCTCAAATGGGCGAAGGATCGACTTGTCTCAGACAAGGAGGAGCCGGATCAGGAGATGTTCCTGCTTTTCCCTGATGCAACCAAGCGACCCACTGGTAACTTCTCTTCCTTAAGAGATTGGCCTGATGTGAAGATTATTCCGACGTTGAGGTGATGGAATCATTTGACGTTGTACCCCTTTCTTATGCCTTTCCGACTTCAGCTAACCCGGCTGGGCAGATCCACGAAGATCCTCCTCTCGCCACGGGTGAGCCTGTCCCAGCCGCGTCAAAGAAACGGGCGGTTGCTTCTGCTGCTTCTTCTAGACCTCTAAACCAACCAAGAGGCGAAAGAAGTCCATAGACAAAGCCGCCACCAAGGCTCCGACTAAGGCCACGACTCACAGAGCTCGGAAGCCCAAGGAGCCATTGACTTCTGATAAGTGAGTCACCTTCTTCTTCATCCAATTTTCTGCTTCGTGCTTTTCTATTCATATGCCTTTCTTTTGGTATAACTTATTATTCGTCGTTTTATTCGGTAGGGCTGCGGTGGAGGTTCCTTAGAGCGGCTCAAGCATCTCCTCGTCCTTCTGGCATAGCCCATCTCCCCTCGTGGTGACGATACACGCTAGTTGAGCCCCATTCTGGAGGGTTCAGCGGTTGCTCCGGGTTCTAGCCCACCTCGTCCAGAGGAGGGTGACCTTGGAGCAGGGGGAAGTGGCTCTGCCGGGGCAGCAGATGCTCCCAGCTCCTCTTCCGCTCTGCCGCAACCTGCTACCTCCGAGGTACCAACAGGACCCCCGCCAAGACAAGCACCAGCGGAAGCGCCAGCGCTAGCACCAACAGCAGCAGTACAAGTACCAGCAGCTACACCAACTCCCTCCGCCTCATCCGAGTCTTCCAAGACTCGGCGAGAAGGCCCAGTTAGCACCAAGGCTGCCCCCAAGACTAAATCCGCAGCTCAAACCTCAACCTCTCATCAGCAGCCTAAGGCCAAGAAAACTTCTGACGCTGCTAGGGCAGCATCCATCGAGGCTAGACAGCGCACACTCGCGTCCATGCTTCCGAAGAAAACTCCGCCGAAGAAATATGCCTCCCCCGGGTCAGCTAGCACGCAACTTGCATTACACACCAGCCCTGCTGCTGCCCAAGTTGAAAGGAGGGAGGCCCATGCTAAGGGTTTGATTGCACCCCATATGCTTAGCGAGAGCACTATCCCCCGGCCCTAATTGAATATGTCAATAACTGGAACAAAGCAGAGTTCATCGATCCCAATGACGATCTTCCGGAGAAGTTTGGGCCTGCGGAGTTTAGCGTGCAAATGAACACAGCAGCTAAGGCTATTAACCTCGCCGGACGGATGATGGAGGTACGCTACTTTGTCTTTTCTTTAGCATGCACAAGTGCTTAGAGATATATCCATTAGTCCACGAGACTCCGGGGGAGTAACCTGTTACTCGGCTAGATGCTCCTTAGAGAACTAGCGTAGCTACTTAGTAACTTTGAATATGCACACACCTAGAGCCGGGTTAAGTTCCACTTGGCCCGGATCTTGTACAATTCGAATATGCACACACCTAGAGCCGGGTTAAGTTCCACTTGGCCCGGATCTTGTACACTTCGAATATGCACACACCTAGAGCCGGGTTAAGTTCCACTTGGCCCGGATTTTGTACACTTCGAATATGCACACACCTAGAGCCGGGTTAATTTCCACTTGGCCCGGATTTTGTACACTTCGAAGATGCACACACGTAGAGCCGGGTTAAGTTCCACTTGGCCCGGATTTTGTACACTTCGAATATGCACACACCTAGAGCCGGGTTATGTTCCACTTGGCCCGGATTTTGTACACTTCGAATATGCACACATATAGAGCCGGGTTAAGTTCCACTTGGCCCGGATTTTGTACACTTCGAATATGCACACACCTAGAGCCGGGTTAAGTTCCACTTGGTCCGGATTTTGTACACTTAGAATATTCACATAATTAAGTCAACTAGGCTTTCCTCAGGTTAGCACCAATCGTCGGAGTGATGAGTTTTAGCGCCTCTTCGACACACACAAGGGGTTGCGCTCGAAACATTCTGTACTTCTTGCTAAGTTTGACAAAAGGGGTAAGTTTTCTCTTTGCCCTTTTTTTATCTTTCTTTGTCTTTCCCTGCCGGATTAATTTGTCATTCGCATTGCGCAGACGGAGTGGAGGCCGAAAACACCATCATGAGGAAGAACTTGGCGCAGATAAAAGGTAAGTCAGTTTTGATTAATCTTCTTATGCGCTCTCTCCTTTTCTTCTTGGCTCGGCAGATATTTATGCCTCGGCTATGCCGGGTTAACACACCATTGCAGCATCCCTTGAAGATAGTGTGCCCGTGCCTGATATGATGCTGCATTTTCTCGAACAAGCAGGGCAATATCAGGCCGAGCTCAAGAAGAAGGACGATGAACTTGCCGTCCTCCAGACCAAAGATGATGAAATTGCCAAGCTCAAGGCTGAAATGAAAAAGCTCAAGGCGCTCCACAAAACTGAGACGGAGAAAGCTGGCCAAGACTTCACCGAGGAACTGGAACGTCTCAACCTTCAAATTGCAAAAGATCAAGAACTGCTAAAGGAGGCCGACGTTAAGCTTGAGTCAGCAAATGCTGAACTTGAGAAACTCCGGAAGAGGCGTGCTGATTGCACCGTAGAGCTGACCCGGATCCATAGTCATATCTCTCGTAAGTTCTTTTCCTTCAGCCGACATGAATCTTTCCAGGTCAAGATCCTTTACTTATTTCACTTGTCTTGTTTCCAAAAAAAATTCCGAAGGGCGATGCTATTGTGGCTGCTGCAGTTACCAAGTTCCGCCAGCAGAGGGGTACCCCAACTGGTCATGGCTCTGAAAACATTCCCTATGACATGGAGGACTTGCTGGTCAGCTTATCTTCTCGCATTGAGATTGTGAAGAACTACGGTTCGGGTCTCCTAGATGCAGCAGTCCGGATCTTCAATGCCCTTTGGCCTGGTGAAGATACTCCGGAGGGGTCCACTGCTCTAATTACCAAGTTAATGGAGTGCGAGACCTAGCTTGACCTCTGGAGGGAATCCGCAGCACACGCCAGAGCTGAAACCGTCCTCCATTTCGTTCACACATGGTATGAAAAGTTGGATCTAAAGCTTCTTGAGCGCCTGCGCACCGGATCCAAGTGGTCGAATGACCTGTATTGGGTAGCCCGGCACAAGGCTTGCACCCACAACCTCATCCAGTTTGCTCACATCCATCAATGGAATGAAGGACCAAGTTTCCTTGGCGCTATTGACGACGAATACGTCGAAGATGGTTCGGGAGATGCGGAAGAGGACGAAGCTTCAGATGTTTAAGAGAATGAAGACGATGATGAGGCTGAAGCCGGAGTTCCACCTGCTGCTGCTCCTTGAGCGTGAAAAACACTTTGAAATTTATTAGATCCCCGGTATGCTGGGTGCAGATGTATTAAGCACACATATCATATTTTGCTACTAAGTTGCTCATGTCGGATTAACTTGGGCGTAGCCCCCGAGTTTCATTTTCTTGTTTCTCCAATTTTCTGGCTCGACTCGTGTCTACCTTGATTCGGTTTTGTGACTTACGAGTCCGAGTTTTAAAATTTGACTTAACAATACTTGGAAACTTTAGGACTAGCTCAAAATAACCCAGCATAGTAAAAACAAGGTAAACATAGAGTTAGTCCAAATAACAAACGTCGGCTCGATTAAATTCTTTTCCTTAGTCATTTTTCGTGTGCTACGCAATTCCAACTTGTTATATTGCTTGCCATGAAGCCAAATCTTGTTGGACAGCAGCAAGTCGAAGAGTTGAGTTTTTGGTGCTCACACACTACTAATCTGGCTTAGGCAGAAGCAACTTAAGCCAGCCGACATAAAAATAAATAACAAGTACAGAAGACAACAAATATTATTAAGGCAGTCCCCGAGTTACTTCTCGAGGTGCCAAGGTTTCATTGATAAACTCACTGCCGGCATACATACCGACGTATGAGAGACTCAGATACACACACTTCTTTGTTAAGTGTAGAACGGACGAAGTAGAGCTACATTCTAGGGACGCTTAGATTCCTTGCCGGATCTATCCGCCTTGTTCTTCTCCTATGGTTTTGCATCGATGAGATAATAAGAGTCATTGTGCAATGCTTTGCTCACAATGAATGGCCCTTCCCATGGGGAGAATAACTTATGCATGCCAGCAATATGTTGTACCAACCGGAGTACCACATCGCCTTCCCGGAAGACCCGGGGGTTAACTTTCCGGCTATGATAGCGTCGGAGATTTTGCTGATATATGGTGGATCTGGACAATGCCAATTCTCTTTCTTCTTCCAGCAGATCTACATCATTTGTCCAGGCTTCTCGCACTTCGGCTTCTGCGTATTGGGTGACCCTAGGCGAATCATGCTCTATGTCGGCTAGTAATACAGCTTCTGCCCCATATACCAGAAAAAATGGCGTATAGCCTATTGATCGATTTGGACTTGTTCTTAAACTCCACAGTACCACTGGTATTTCTTCTATCTAGCACCCCGCTAATCTTTGCAGCGGCTCAATGAGCCGGTGTTTTATCCCGGATAATACTAATCCGTTGGATCTATCCACTTGTCCATTCGGTGCAGGGTGGGCTACCGAGGCAACGTCCAGCCGGATCTTCTTATCTCGGTAGAATCGCGCAAATGCTCCTTTAGCAAAATTGGTGCCATTATCTGTTATGATACTTTGAGGATAGCCATATCTCAGAATGATATCTTTGAGGAATGTCACGGCCGTAGCTCCGTCACATTTTCTTATCGGCTGCACCTCAATCCACTTTGTAAATTTGTCAACCATAACCAAGATATGGGTCATATATCCTCTTGCTGGTTTAAACGGGCCAACATATCCAAACACCATACGGCAAATGGCCAAGTAATTGGTATGGTCTTGAGCTCCGACATTGGCATGTGTGTCTTGGTAGCATACCTCTGACAACCATTGCATTTTCTTACTAGATCTTCTGCGTGTTCCAAGGCACTTGGCCAGTAGAACCCATGCTAGAAAGCTTTTGCCACTAAAGCTCTAGATGAGGCGTGATGCCCACATTTCCCTTGATGTATATCTCGGAGGATGTCAAACCCTTCTTCTGGGTCAACACATCGCTGCAGAACGTTTGTGACGCTCCTCTTGTACAGTTCGGCATTGATAATCGTGTATGCCTTTGCGCGCCTCTGAATTTGCCTGGAAAGCACCTCTTCACTGGGCAAAGTTCCATCCTTCAGGAATTGAAATATGGGCAGTGCCCAAGCTGGTATAGCTCGCACCGGAAACACATCCTCATCAATCTCCATTTGATCCACCGACATAACCTTAGCCAGACCGCGCGGCACAGTCCCCGGGTTCTGCGAAGATGTCCCTGGGTTTCCTGAACCACTTCCCACATCAATGTCCATTGGTACAGCTCTGGACTCCGGATCTGCCGGGATGTAGATTGACTCGGATTCTGGGGATGGTCTGATAGATGGCTGTCTGAGGTGTTCTAGTGCTACACCCGGTGGAATTGCTTGTCGGGTTGATCCGAGCTTCGACAATACATCGACAGCCTCATTTTCCAGCGGGGGTACATGGTGAAACTCGCATCCCTCAAAGTACCCTAATATCTTTTGCACATGAAATCTGTACAATGCCATGTTTGCATCTAAGGCATCCCATTGCCCCGAGACTTGCTGAACTACCAAATCCAAGTCGCCCAAGCATTGGATCCGACGTATTCCAATTTCTTTTGCCACCTTGAGCCCATGCACAAGTGCCTCATATTCGGCGACATTGTTTGATGCTACGAAATGGATCTGCAGCACATACTTCAATTGGTCTTTCTTAGGTGACGTAAGTACAACTCCGGCACCTAACCCGGTTTTGTCTTTGATCCATCAAAATGCATTCTCCAGTAGTTCGGATCTGGTAACGGTGGTTCATATTGCATCTCGGCCCAATCCATGAAAAAGTCAGCCACAGCCTGAGACTTGATCACATCTCTCCTGTCGTATTGCAGAACATAAGGGGCTAGCTCAATTGCCCACTTTGCGATTCGGCCACTTGCGTCCTTGTTACTCATTATCTCAGCTATGGGGGCTTCACATATCACTTTGATTGGGTGTTCTTCAAAGTAGTGTTTTCGCTTCTTCGTTGCCATATACACACCATACGCCATCTTCTGATAGCGAGGATAGTTCTATTTTGATGCTAATAATACCTCGCTCAGGTAATAAACCGGCCTTTGCACTGACTTACCATCTTCGTCGTGCTCTACCACTACTACTGCAATTACTACTCGGTTGGTTGCGGCTATATAGAGCAACATTGGATCTTTTGATAGTGGAGATGCTAACACTGGTGCAGTGGCTAACATTTTCTTTAATTGGATGAAGGCTTCATTGGCCTGCGGTGTCCATACGAACTTGTCCCTTTTTTCATTAGTTGATAGAGAGGCAATGCCTTTTCTCCCATCTGACATACAAACCGACTTAAAGATGCCAGGCAACCAGTGAACTTCTGGACATCGTTAAGACACTTCGGCAATTCCATTCGTTCTATGGCTCGGATTTTAGTTGGGTTAGCTTCGATACCTCGACTGGAGACCAGAAATCCGAGTAATTTTCCAGCCGGGACACCGAAGGTACATTTCTCTGGGTTAAGCTTCATTCAGAACCTCCTTAGGTTTGCGAATGTTTGCCTGATATCGTCAAGGAGAGTTTTGCTTTCCTTGGTTTTTATAACCACATCATCCACATATACTTGCACATTTCGGCCGAATTGGTCGTGTAAAATTTTTTGCATACATCTTTGGTACGTTGCCCCTGCATTACATAAACCAAAAGGCACGGTGCGATAACAATAAGCCCCATACAAGGTGATAAACGTAGTCTTTATTTGATCATTCGGGTTCAGAGGTATCTGGTGGAAACCAGAATTTGCATCTATGAATGACAACAGTTCACACCCAGCAGTAGAATCTATGACTTGATCTATCCTTGGCAGTGGGAATGGATCTTTTGGGCACGCCTTATTCAGGTTCGTGTAATCGATGCACATACGCCAAACCACTGCCACATTCGGATCATCTTTCTTCTTTTCCACCAGCACCGGATTAGATAGCCAATCCGGGTATAGCACTTCCATGATAAACCCAGCTACAAGGAGCCGAGGTTGATCATTCCGAGGAGCCTGAGCATTCCTCGAACCGCTTTGTTCTATCTTCATCATCCACTCACATTGCCGAGTTGTGTGACCCGCCGGGTTACTCGGATTTGGCGTGTGAAATTTGCACGGCTGGTCTAGCATTGCCTCATACGTATACCTTGGCCGGTCTTTCTTTTGTTGCCACTATCTCTTTTGCTCGGGCATCCAAGTTTTCTTGCCATCATTTCTTGGGGTCCATTGTTGCCCTCTAGTTTTCTGACGCTGATTATTGCCTGCTCCGGGTTGATCTTGATTTACAGCAGCAACTTGTTGCGGACTGTACCTATAATCTGGTCTATCATCTCTTCTCTTACCCCGGTAATCATTCTGCCGGGATGAACCGGCTCCATCTCGCTGGTAATACTCCTCATTTGACTCGTTTGACACCAGCCTAGGTTGAGTCGGATCACCCATGGCATATGAATTAGCAATCTGGATTGTCTCTGCCAGTGTAGTTGGCATATCACTTTGTAGCCTCTGCCACGGCATGCTTGCATATCTGCACCCTTGTGCAGACCAAGCTATGGCCTGTGACTCAATCATGCCCTCACATGAGTTTCGCACAATACACCAGCGGGTTAAGAATTCCTGGTCTGTCTCATTTGGTCTCTGCTTGCACATTGCTAGGGTCTGTGGCCTATTGGGCCTCTGATACGTGCTTGAGAAATTACTGACGAACATTTTGTAAAAATCGATCCAGCAGTTAATACTTCCGGGTGGCAAATTGTTTAGCCATACCCTCGCTGGCCCCTCCAGCATCTGAGGTACATATGTCACAGCCCATCTCAAGTTTCCTGTAGCAATTTTTACCGCCGTCGCGTAGTTGATCAACCAATCCTCTGGCTTGGTGCTACCGTCATATGTTTTCCTACCTCTGGGTAACTGGAAGTTAGGTACTAGAGGTTCTTTCATGATCCGGGGCCCAAAGCACGCTGGACCCGGAGGACCTTGCCCCTCAATTTGCTCAGACCTATAGAGCCGATCCAGTTTTAACCAGGCGTCATCAGGCATCAAGTTCTTGCTTCCCAACCTTGACCCTATCACGTGATAGTCCGGCCTAGGGTATCCTACGTGCACCAGTTCCAAATCACCATCATTTTACCTATCTTGGTCGGCACTTTGCTCTTGCCGTGGTATATTCCGCTGCTGCGGTTGCCTTGCACCCGTCGAGTTGCGCTGTCCGGCATTGTCGTTCACAGCGTTTCCTTGACCGGCATTGCCTTGGTCGCGGTTACCTCGGCCAGATTCACCTCGGCTGACACTTTGTCGATCCTCATTTCCCTGCACTGCTTTTCCTTTCCCTACCCTTGCTGGGTCGTAGGGGACTATTTGTTTGTTTCTCCTCACCGAGGTTACCACTTCCTCTCTTCTCGGGCCATCATGAGGGGACGATGCTGCTCCAGCAGATTTCTCCAGGTTACCTACCGCCGAATAAACGACTTTGGAAGCCCCAGCCCTTGCCGGATTAGCCCTGAGAAACTCATCATTTTGTCTGTTAGCGATCCGAACTAATTCATTGACCCTATCCTGCTATCTTTGCCGGGCTTCACCCGTCAAACCCTCTAACTCAGACGCAGCTGCATCCGCTGCTCTAAGGTTCTTTGCTGGGGTATTGTACTTCGGCAGCCCCACGGACAGGATATTCTTTGATTCCTCCCCTCTAGTGTCACCCTCTTTGTTCATTTCACTGATGAGTTTTTTCCCCTTTACTTTCACAGCATCTACCTTATTTTCTCTTGCGTACTCGCGTAGTGTCATGTTCAACGACTGCTCGCGGCTATCTTTTTCGCACCCTCTAGTATTTTCTGCCTAGTTTCCTCTAACTCGGCTTGTGCCTGAGCCGGATCTGCCACAGGTGCTATGGGACTTGCCAAGCTATCTATTGCTTGCTGCAGCACATTCTCTAGCCTCTCTAGTGGAGGACCTCTACATTTCCTGGGTGCCTTGGGTGTTGCCTCCGGATTTGGTGCCGGATCCTTGCTCGCGCCAGCATCAGGCACCGTCATCATCACCTCGGCGCGGTCAGGGGAGCGAGTGATACGTGCCCCGTGAGCCGCGCTAAGGGGTGGCTCGCCTCCCTCGACGACGTGCCGCGGGTGAACGCACGACACATCGACGAGGCCGTAGATCTTGTGAGCACCAAGCTTGACAATGAGGTCGTTGCGTGGAAGAGGTCGCTTGCCGAAGCAACCAGCATTGTCCCTGACGTAGTCCAGCGCTCCAAAGCGCTGAACGAGCCCTGAGACGATGCGCTCGCCGTTGCCGATGAGGTTTCCCGTCCGGATCTTCACTCCTGCTAGCGCCGCTAGCCCCATGGTGTGCGCCAACTGTCGTGGTGGTGTCATGGCAAATGCCATGGATAGGCTAAAGGTGGGGCCAATATGCACTAGAGGAATCCAGGGAGGGATAGTGTGGTGATTCCACACACAGAATCTTTGTATTCACTAGGTTCCCAAGGTTTACAAGTGATCCTTGAGCTGTATTGCGGAGAGGAGGAAGAAGGAGCTCTCTTACTATCACCACTAGCTAGCTCCCTAGAACCAACTACTCAAATGCCAACTAACCAAAGAACAACCCCTTCTACAGATGCCCTAGCCCTCCTTATATAGGGGTGGCTAGGTATCCAATTAGGGCAAACGTGGAGGCATATACCAGGGAATATGCCTCTTCCCAAAATAGCAAACCGACCGGATCACTTTTCGCCATCGTGAGCCATGTAGAGGCTACGTAAGCCTCTACGGCGCCAGCGTCATCCGACACAGGGTGCGCCACCCTTGTCGGCCACGCCTCGGTGGTCCTTCTCTCTGTCCACTTCGCTCATGCTCCAGCGTACAGTGACCACCTTTTGACCAGCGAGATACCTTCCTTCTCTTGGAAGCCTGATATAACCCGGATCCTGCCTAGTTAATCCAGCCCCGTGGGTACCTGCATACAAGTTACATAAATCTTGCTGGCATACGATACGTCGGCCGGGACTAAGTTAGGCGGACATCCTCCGGTCCGGGTTACTCCGTGATTCGGCCTGCCTTGAGGTGACTCGGCCAGAGTTTGCTTTGACCTTGTCGTACCTCAGCTAACTCGGCCTTTATACCCTGCCGTGACCCTACCCGGGGGTATCCCCCAACACCACGCCGTGGCATGAGCACCTTAAAGAGCTTTTGCTAAACCGTGGCTTCGAGGTTGGTTAAATCGATCCCACTCTTTTTACTAAGATCATTAAGGGGGAGATCTTCGTATTCCAACTATATGTAGACGACATTATCTTTGGCTCTACTAATAAAGCTTTTAATGACGAATTTTCAAAGTTTATGATTGATAGGTTTGAGATGTCTATGATGGGGGAATTACTGGTTATTTCTTGGATTTGAGATCAAACAACTTAGAAAAGGGACCTTCATAAATCAAGCAAAATACATTCAAGACATGCTTAAGAGGTTCAAGATGATGGATCTTAATGGCATCACCACACCGATGCAAACTAAATGCCATCTTGAACTCAATCCCAATGGTAAAGATGTCGACCAAAAGGTATACTGGCCCATGATCAGCTCTCTCTTTGACCTCTGCGCATATAGACCCGATATTGTGTTGAGTGTAGGTGTGTGTGCAAGGTATCAAGCAGGTCCTAAAGAAATCCACTTAGTGGCTGTCAAGAGAATATTCTGATATTTGGTCCATTCCCCTAATTTTGGTTTATGGTATCCCAAGGGCTCCAATTTTTCTCTATGTGGTTATACCGATTTAGATTGGGATGGTGACAAGGATGATGGAAATCAACTTTTGGAGATTGTCATTTTTTGGGAAGGTCATTGATATGTTGGTCTTCAAAGAAACAGAATTGTATATCTCTCCACCACCAAAGCTGAATATGTGGCTGTCGCAAGTGCATGTACTCAATAATTATGGATGAGGCAAACTTTAAAGGAATACCATGTCAATTGTGGCAAAGTGCCACTTTTATGTGATAGTGAAAGTGCAACCAAAATTCTGTACAACCGGTGCAACATACAAGGACAAAGCATATTGAGATTCACAATCATTTTATTAGGGATCATGTTGCTCATGGTGATATTGATCTATCATTTATGAGAATGAAGAACCAACTTGCTGATAGTTTCACAAAGACACTTGATGAAGCAAGGTTTTGTTATTTGAGGAATGAGCTAAATATCGTTGATTCAAAGAGTTTTTCATGATTACTCATGGATACCCACTTACATCTCTTCCTTTATTTGGTTTAGGTGTGGGCATGGATATACGGGGAGTGCGGACCTAATTGATTGGGCAAACCCTCCCTCTATAATGCCGAAAGCAAGAAAATTCATTCTTCGTAATATCATTTTGTGATATGTGAGATCATTGATGAGTATTGGTCATGAATCCAAGATATATCTTCACGGTGTCATACCATGCACTCCAACATGGTGGCCTCAGCCACCGCCCTCTTCCGTAAGAAGAGTTGGTTCCGTGTGGATCTTTTTGGAGTTTCTTGCATATCTTGTGTTCTTATGGAAAACAACCCAATTTTGGCTTTTATTTGATTTGGTTCTTGCAACCTTGGGTGTGTAGTACCATCTCAGTTTGGTTGTCTAAACCCAAGCCTATTCTATCCCCGAGCCATCTATTCTGGCACACAAGTCCTTTGTTTCTCTTATGGGGGTTTGTTTGGGGTGCGCGGGCCTGAGTCTGTGTTCAACAGAAATTCAGAAAATGGGCCGGATTATCTGCCCTAAGTGGAGGCCGGATATTTCTCCCCTTGCGGTTTCTATCTACTAAGGGAAGAGCAACAAGCGGGAGAGCTCAAACAAAGCAGTTCTTCTGCCCCGACCCCCTCTCTCTCCCCAAGCCGTCGTTTGCCGCCCTAGCCCTCCCTAGAGACGTTACAGCTACCGGATTCTCTAAGCCCTCCTTGGATTTTCTTCCCAGCGCCTCCAGGTACCCTCTCCTCCGAGTTCTTCTTACAACGAGTGAGGGTAACGTCCCTGCTCATCTCGTTTTGTATGGAAATTGTTGTTTTTTTGTGAAAACTTGGTTTAGAGGTTACTTTATGTCTCTTATGCATGTTAGGAATTGTAGGATAGCAACCCTCTTTGCTGATCTACTTTTGGTACTGAATTTGTGGATGTTTTGAACAAATTCGCCAGGCCTGGATTATCAGCCTGTGGCAAGGGTTGGATTATCCGGCCTAGAAGGTTTGCCCCTCATTCAGATTTTCACAGTTTCTAGTATCAGGTGGATTTGGCTTGTGGATTGCTGTTCTACTGTTCTTAGCATTCCTCCTGGACATGTGTGTGTGTTTATCCCCTTGATATCCATCTCATTCGTTTCAGAGGTGGTTCTAGTCTTCCCAAGACCTACAAGATCCATCCTCGTGCTTGTTACTTCAGGCCTAACGTTGAAGGTGGTTTGATTGATGAGGTTGAATTGCGCAGGCAAAAGAGAGAGGCTGAACAGATGGCTAAACAAAAAAGGTAGGAAAAGGCTAGGAGGGGTGTCGCCAAGAGGAAGGGTATGGCGCCAAGGGTCAACTATAAGGCAATGGATCCCGTCACTTACTCCTCTATTCGTCATCATGATCTGTATGAGGAAGCTGAGAGAGATGAACAGCTTGGGGATTCCCGCTTTTGTTGTGCTGACCAGAAGTTCATCTATCATGGGTTTACTAATGCCATGTTTAATAGGCTCTCCATTCCTTATGCACCTTACATCATGATGCTAATCAAGTTCTTGCTTCCCCAAGGGGAATTCCACTATGATGTTGATCATAAGGTGAAGAAGATCTACAACAAGTCAAGGAAGACCGATCATCCATCTTCTGCTCCAGAGAGTCTTATGAGGGATGCTCGTACTAGTGCTCGTAGGCCCCCCAGTTCCTCCTGTTGCTCGTGAGGTGAAGTAGCTGAATTGGTTTCAGCAGAGCATCTTGTGCATGGGGTGGATACTCACAAGGGGCAGTACGAGGCGTACAAGCAGCGCCACAAGAAGGCTCACACCCAGCAGGTCATTCTTGACCATGTGTCTGGGGCGATAGGCACCCCTAGATCCTGCTGCTCCCACTCCGTATGCTTAGTAGAACACCTCTGGACTCAAATATGGAGTGCTCGAGCACCACATGTTTCCTTCCCCGGCAAGGGAGCCAATTCCACCGGCTGATGAGGAAGAGGAAGATGAGGATGAGTATGATGATGAGGACAGGGATGAGGAAGATGATCAGGACTACGAAGAGTGATATCTTGGGGCGCTAGCATCGCTGTTCTTCCTTTTTTGCATTTCGATGCCAAAGGGGGAGAAGTAGTTATATTAGGTTATCGTGGATTTGCATGGGTCGGGCACAAGCATTTGCACTTGATGATTTCGTTTTTATTCTCACTTGTGCCTATTTAGCATTGAAATTTTATTCGTGAGTTGATTTGTATGAGACTATGTTTGTGTGTGGCACTATGGTTCAGTTGTGGATTTATCACTAGAATTATTTTATGGATTTATCCCTTGGGGATTATTGATCCATCTATCATATTGGCTATATCTTCTATCATACTGGCTATCTATTTTGGTTATCTTTCTCATGGTGGAAGGCCTCGGTAATGGTTATCATGTTAACTATCCTTATATTATATTTAGGACTTCTCTATCAAAGTGGTATGATGTTTTTGTTCCAATTTGTCATTTGTATGTAGATTCCATACCAATGGAATAGCGTCGTACCAATTTGTGTGCATTTGTATTCAAATGAAAATATTTTAATTATGCACACATTTAGGGGGAGTCTATTTCATCCTTGAAATGATGTTGCTAGGAGATATCTAATGCAAATCCTAGTATTGCCATCTAACACCAAAAGGGGGAGACTGAAAGAACATTTCATGATCTCTAGTGTTGTGTGTGTTAGATAACAATACCATGGATCATCTCATGTGTGCTAAGTGCTGCAGATGATTGTTCATATAAAAAGCAGCCAAAATCAGTTGTTGGGGGCAGATTATCCACCCCTGCCAATGACCGGATAATCCAGCCTAGCGCAATCAACAAATGTGGCCAAGGCGCGTCATGTAGTATGGGGCGGATTATTCTTCAGATTGTCTGGCCAGGGCTGGAGTTTTTGCCCGGGCCGAATAATCTGCCCCTACAGGGGGCCAGATAATCCACCCCCCCCCCCCCGAGAAATTTTGCAAAGGATGGCCAAGCGCATCATGTAGTAAGGGGCGGATTTCCCTCGGAAATTCCGACTCTAGGGCGGAGGATTATCCCAGGCCGGATAATCCGCCCCAAAAGGGGGTCAGATAGTCCACCCCCCAGGGAAGTTTGCAAAGGGACACAAGGCGCATCGTGCGGTATCGGGCGGATTCTCCCCCAGAAATTCCGACTCTAGGGCAGAGGATTACCCCAGCCGGATAATCCAGCCCCACTTGGGCCGGATAATCCGGCCCCCAAATTCTCCAACGGCCAAGTTTGGACAGGGGGTATAAATGCCCCAATCACTCCCCCTGTCAGATCTCTTGATTCATTCGCAAAAGTACTGGCCTGTTCTTCAAGCTCTCAGCCGAGATCTCTCACTTCAACCACCCGAAGGCTCCGATCTTTGGGGAATCAAACGAGAAGACTTCAATCATCGACATCACGAATCAAGCGCATCACTTCCCATCTATTCACTTGGAGGATTCTTGATCTAGTATTACTTGCTAATATCTAGATCTTGTGTTTCAATTTTGATAATATTTGTTCTTATGGCAGCTTGTTGTCATTATGGGAGCCTCCAATTCAGTTGTGGATGTGTGCCCCGCTATTTTTGTAAAGGCACCGGTTCCAACCTCGAAGGGTACCAATAGTGGAAAGGTGGATCAAGACTTTGGTGGCGAGATCCATCGGAGAATAGGGTGAGGCCTATTGTGGCGTGATGGTCTTAGTACCGCCACCCCTCCAATGAAGACGTACTTCTCTTAACAAGGAAGGAATTGCGGTAAAACAAGTTATGTATCTCCGCATGCTCCACTACGGTTTCCTTGCTCCTCACTCTTACTTACCTTTACTCGCTTAGTAGTTAGGTTTACATATAGATAAATTCTCCATAGTTGCATATCTAGAGAATTTACCTTTCTATTGAGCCTAAAATTGAAAAAGTATTAAAATTTGGAGTAGCACCTATTCACCCCCTCTAGGTGCCCATATGACCCATTTCAACAGGGCCTCATGAGTGATCATAGAGATACAAACGAGGTTAGGGACTGGGGGTGAGGTAGCTCACGACCGTGGGACAGGCCATGGAGTTCAGAGCTCGACACTTTATGCCCTGACGCGCTTGGGCTGCGGAGGAGCGGGGCCTCATGAGCCATTGCAAGGATAAAACAACATCAGGGACCATGGGTGAGGTAACTCACGACTGTGGGATGGGCCGTGGAGTTCAGAGCTCTACACTTTAGGCCCAGACGCGCTCAGACTACAGAGAAGCGGGGCCTCATGAGCCATCACAAGGATAAAAAACGAGGTCAGTGACCGTGGGAGAGGTAACTCACGCCCATGCGACGGGCCGTGGAGTTTAGAGCTCGACACTTTAGGCCCTGCCGCGCTCGGGCTATGGAGGAGCAGGGCCTCATGAACCGTTGTGAGGATGAAAAACGAGGTTAGGGACCATCGGTGAGGTAACTCATGGCCGTGCAACGGGCTGTGGAGTTTAGAGCTCGACACTTTAGGCCCTGACACGCTCGGACTGCGGAGGAGCAGGGCCTCATGAGCTGTTGTGAGGATAGAAACGAGGTCAGGGACCATGGGTGAGGTAACTCATGGAAATGCGACGGGCCGTGGAGTTTAGAGCTCGACACTTTAGACCCTGACGAGGTGCCCTGTAGACCTTATTGGGAGAGGGTTATAGTGAAAAAGCACCCAACGTTAGAGGCCCGCACACACGCCACGCGAGGATCTTAGGCACCAGGAACCATGTGATGAGGTAACCTGTCTCGTGAGTTTAGAGCTCTACACTTTCGGCCCTGATGCCGACAGGGAGCCGGCCTGGTGAAGGGTACCGTCCCTAGCCCCCGCTCAGGCAGAGTGTGTGAGGGAAATCTGGTGGTGCGATTTTTCAGAGAAAATGCTTTTTCAAAGAAAAACCAAACAACCAAGATGCGCGCGACACAAGATCCAAGGGAGCACTAGTAGTACAGGCTTATCAAAAATGCCACCTTGGCTCGCACGGGGTCTGACAAGCGGCAAAAAACACAAGGGATGAGGGACTTTCGAGGCTCACCATCAAAAAAGTTGCAAATCTCGGCGGGTCGTTTGGAGAGGTTTGTCCACCTTCCAGCAGCATGGTCCGTCGGCCCTCTAGGCCACTTAGCTACCACCGCGAGGACAGCAGGTGTTGTACGTGTGATGGGTACGGTCCATGGGGAAGTCAGGAGCCCCCGCGTCATCGCCGTCCTCAGGAGGCACCTCCTCCCTCGTGAGGATGGTCGGGGGTGCGCCCGATCCCCTAACGAGGTCACGGGCACCGGTCACGCCTGGCTTCTCGCGAGGTGGGAACATCACAGCTACTGCCCTTTTTGCCATGGAATTCTCTTGGGCCATCATTTGCTTCTTCCTAGTGGAGACTCCGACGTAGTCCAGGGCATCCACATCCTCAGGGTGGGTGGAGGAAAAAGGTCTTGTAGGCATGCTCCAGGGAGCGAAGAGCTTCCACTTCATCACAACAAACCGTGATGACTCCACCGCTGTTGCCAGGCATCTTGAGCATGTTGTAGGCATGTTGAGTGGCGGCCATGAACTTAGCCAACGCTGGGTAGCCGAGGATGACATTGTACGGAAGGTTGATGTGCGCCACATCGAAGTCGATGAGCTCAGTGCGGTAGTTGTCGTGTCTTTTGAACGTGACGGAGAGGCGCACTTGCCCTATGGGCGTGGTGGACCTGCTTGTCACCCTAGAGAACGGCATGGTCGGCATCAGCCTCTCATAAGGCACCTGCAGCTAGGAAAAAGTCTCGGTGGAGATCACATTCAGGGCAGCGCCTCTGTCAATGAGGGTCTTCACAATGGCGATGTTGTTGATGGTGGGGGTGCAGATCAGGGGAGCGCACCCATAGGCCTGTTGGAGATGGGGTGGTCGCCGGCGTCGAAGGTGATGGCGCACTGGGACCACTTGAGCTTCGGCGAGGGGATTCCTTGTCTGGCAGCTGCGACCTCGCGAGTGAGAAGCTTGAAGTGTCGGTTGGACGTTGGGGCTTGGGAGCCACCAAGGATGTAGGATATGGCACCTTGCGGCACCTGGTAGACCCCAGCGTCCTCGACGTGTGCTTGCTCCTGCGGGTGCAGACGTTGTTGTGCAGTGTTGGCTTGGTGACCTACCGAAGGGGAATCATGCCCGTTGGGGTTGTTGTTCAAGCGGTTTCCTCGCTAGTTTCCCCTGTCTTGGCCGCCTTGCTTGCCTCCCGACCTTCCCTTTCATTGGCTATTGCGTGGGTCATGGAGTTTCTTGAGCTCGTAGCAGTCGTCGGTGGGGTGGCCTGGCTTTTTGTGGAAATGGCAGAATGAGCTGTCGTCCTACTCCCGCTCGCTGGCCCCCTTGTGAGGACTCTTTCAATCCAGCTCGGCCGCCAGGACGGTGGCGGTCTTATGCTTGGGCTCCTTGTCTTTACCCTTGGATGAACATGAGGCCTTAGGAGTGACTTCTGCCTCCACGAGGCCGAACATCCACTCATCCTCGGCTTTGGTGCACTTCTCGGCCATGACGACGAGCTCGGCGGAGGTGGTGAGGCTCTCGCACCGAATCCTGATTTTCTCCCTCATATTGACGTCCTTCACGCCCTTGGAGAAGTCAGTGATGACGTTGGAGTCTGAGATCTTGGGGATTTTGTTGAGGACTTGACTGAACCTTTGTAGGAACTTGAAGAGAGTCTCCCCAGGCTACTAGCGTATCTGGCGGAGGTCTTAGTAGGTGAGTGGGCGCTAGTTGGTCCCCTTGAAGTTGGATATGAAGAGGGAGCTGAGCTCCGCCCATGAGTCGATCGACTCCTCGGGGAGAATCATTAGCCAGGTGTTGGTTGCTTCCTTCAGGCACAGGGGAAACCAGTTCGCCATGACGCGGTCGTCTCCTCCCTCCGCCTCACCACCTGTGGTGTAAAGCTAGAGGAATTCACATGGGTTCGTGGTGTCGTCATAGCGCGCCAGTGTTTTTGGGTGGAACTTGTGCGGCCAGACAATGTGGCGGAGGTTCTTGGTGAAGGCGTGGCAGCCGTTGGCCTAGACTTCCCTGCCGCTATCGAGGGACGTGCGGTTCTGCTGCCCAGCGGCAGCGATTTCCTCGGCGAGGCGGATCTCCCGTTTGTGCAGCGATGACAGGAGGCGAGATGATCTGGCTGCTGTTCACGGGCAATGGTGAGGCGTCACTTGGCTTGGCCGTGCCCTTGCACGGACGGGGCGGCAGGGAGCGCCCAACCCCCGGCGCCCCACCGGCGGCCCGAGCCCTCGGGCCCTCTAGGGAGAGGGTGGCGGAGTTGAGGAGCTCGGTGACCCTTGGTTGTATTGCTCGCTTGCCTCGCGAGGTTATAATGGTGGCTGAAAGTCTAGGGTTTTTGATCGCTGGGATCCCCCCAGCGCAAGGTAGGAGAAGGGATCCTTATATAAGGCTGTGTTGGGCGTCTCCCACCGGTCTACGAACAGGAAGGGTCACCACAATGCCTCCCCTCCTGGTGTCGATCTAGGAGACTACTTTACATGGACTCGGTCCAGCTCGCCGTGCTCCACTCCATCATCCTGTAAAGTGTCCTTTGTTGAGGTCGCTTTCCTTCATCTGACGATCGCAGATTTTCCCTCCTTTGCACCAGAACAGCAACTAGGGAGCCACGTATTGCGAGATCACCTATCCTAGGCCTGCGAAAGGAGGATGGACCAGGTCATCCTTTTCTAGGTGGTTGATGCTGCGATAGTCCCGTACTGGCCGTACTAGTTGTCGAGGCTGTAGTCCGTGCTCCACGTGGTGTAGTTACTGCACTACCGTGGACGCACCTAGGGTTATTCGAGGCTTGAGGGCGCTACATGAGGCCACAACACTATCCCTCGGGAGGGTTCCTTGCTATGTCCACCTGGTTCGGTCCTTCCAAGAGGCATCCCACATCTAGAGGTCGACGTCTCCTAGGCTGCAGGGCACGTTTAACGCGGGGACGTGGCACCCCGAGTGCTAGGGCTCCGACAAGGTTGCATCACCACACCCACTTGAGTGTGTGTGGCCATTTGGATCAGGGTGGTTTGGAAAATAACACATGAAATGATTCTCCAATATGTGTCAAACCATGGTCAGAAAGCCCAGGAACATGTTGGAATTCAACTGCCACATGCAATGAAGCACCATTGTGAAAGAGGTTGCATCACCACACCTACTTAAGTGTGTGTGGTCATGTGGATCATTGTGGTTTGGAAAAGAACACATGCAATGACACCCCAATATGTGTCAAACCATGGTTAGAAAGCCCAGGAACATGTTGCAATTCAACTTCCACATGCAATGGAGCACCATTGTGAAAGAAGTTGCATTACCACAGCCACTTTAGTGTGTGTGGCCATGTGGATCATTGTGGTTTGGAAAATAACACATACAATGACACTCCAATATGTGTCAAACATGGTCAAAAAGCCTAGGAACATGTTGGAATTCAACTGCCACATGCAATGGAGCACCATTGTGAAAGAGGTTGCATCACCACACCCACTTGAGTGTGTGTTGCCATATGGATCATACTGGTTTGAAAAAGAACACATGTAGTGACACTTCAATATGTGTCAAACCATCGTCAGAAACCTAGGAAAATTTTGGAATTCAACTGCCACAAGCAATGGAGCACCAGTTTGAAAGAGGTTGCATCACCACACCCACTTGAGTGTGTGTGGCCATGTGGATCATTGTGGTTTGGAAAATAACACATGCAATGACACTCAAATATGTGTAAAACCATGGTCAGAAAGCCTAGGAACATGTTTGAATTCAACTGCCACATGCAATGAAGCACCATTGTGAAAGAGGTTGCATCACCACAACCACTTGAGTGTGCGTGGCCATGTGGATTATTGTCGTTTGGAAAAGAAAACATGCAATGACACTCCAATATGTGTCAAACAATGATCAGAATGCCCAGGAACATGTTGGAATTCACCCGCCACATGCAATGGAGCACCAGTTTTAAAGAGGTTGTATCACCACACCCACTTGAGAGTGTGTGGCCATGTGGATCATCGTGGTTTGGAAAAGAACACACGCAAAGGCGCTCCAATATGTGTCAAACCATGGTAAGAAAGCTCAGGAACATGTTCGAATTCAACTACCACATGCAATTGAGCACCAGTTTGAAAGAGGTTGCATCACCACACCTACTTGAGTATGTTTGTCCATGTGGATCATTGTGGTTTAGAAAAGAACACATGCAATGATACTCCAATATTTGTCATACCATGGTTAGAAAGCCCAGGAACATGTTGGAATTCAACTACCACATGCAATGAAGCACCATTATGAAAGAGGTTGCATCACCATACCCACTTGAGTGTGTGTGGCCATGTGGATCATTGTGGTTTGGAAAATAATGCATGTAATGACACTCAAATATGTGTCAAACAATTGTCAAAAAGCCCAGGAACATGTTGGAATTCAACTGCCTCATGCAATGGAGCACCATTGTGAAAGGGTTGCATCACCACACCCACTTGAGTTTGTGTGGCCATGTGGATCATTGTGGTTTGGAAAATAACACATGCAATAACACTCCAATATGTCTCAAACCATGGTCAGAAAGGTCGGAAACATATTGGAATTCAAATTCCACACACAATGGAGCACTAGTTCGAAAGAGGTTGCATCACCACTCCCACTTGAGTGTGTGTTGCGATGTGGATCATTGTGGTTTCGAAAAGAACACATGCAATGGCACTCTAATATGTGTCAAACCATGGTCAAAAAGACCATGAACATGTTGGAATTCAACCACCACATGCAATGGAGCACCATTGTGAAAGAGGTTGCATCACCACACCCACTTGAGTGTGTGTCGACATGTGGATCATTGTGGTTTATAAAATAACTCATGCAATGACACTCCAATATGTGTCTAACATGGTCAAAAAGCCTAGGAACATGTTGGAATTCAACTGTCACATGCAATGGAGCACCATCGTGAAAGAGGTAGCATCACCGCACCCACTTGAGTGTGTGTTGCTATGTGGATCATTGTGGTTTGGAATAGAACACATGCAATGACACGCCGATATGTGTCAAACCATGGTCAGAAAGCAAGGAACATGTTGGAATTCAAATCCCACATGCAATGGAGCACTAGTTTCAAAAAGGTTGCATCACCACACCCACTTGAGTGTGTGTGGCCATGTAGATCATTGTGGTTTGGAAAAGAACACGTGCAATGATACTCCACTATGTGTCAAACCATGATCAGAAAGCCTAGGAACATGTTGGAATTTAACTCCCACATTCCATGGAGCACCATTGTGAAATAGGTTGCATCACCACACCCACTTGAGTGTGTGTGGCCATGTGGATCATTGTGGTTTGGTAAAGAACACATGCAATGACATTCTAATATGTGTCAAACAATGGTCAGAATGCCCAGGAACAAGTTGGAATTCAAATGCCACGTGCAATGGAGCACCAGTTTCAAAGAGGTTGCATCAGCACACCCACTTGAGTGTGTGCGGATCATTGTATTTTGGAAAATAAACACATGTCATGACACTCCAATATGTGTCAAACCATAGTCAAAAATCCCAGGAACATGTTTGAATTCAACTGCCATATGCAAGAGAGACCACTATGAAAGAGGTTACATCACCACACCTACTTGAGTGTGTGTGGACATGTGGATCATTGTGGTTTCGAAAAGAACACATGCAAGGACATTGCAATATGTGTCAAACCATGGTTAGAAATCCCAGGAACATGTTGGAATTCAACTGCGAGCACCAGTTTGAAAGAGGTTGCATCAGCACACACATTTGAGTGTGTGTGGCCATGTGGATAATTGTGGTTTGGAAAAGAACACATGCAATGACACTCCAATATGTGTCCAATCATGGTCAGAAAGCCCAGGAACATGTTGGCCAATGCCACAAAAACTTGTTCGTCAGCCGCACTGATTGATGATGTCATGCAAACTCCCATGTGGCAGCCGCCGTTAATGGCCGGTTACCGCTTTTAACAGTCACAAAAACCATGGTAGAATCCAGACCCACCCAAGGCCTGCTAATTATTAACTACTGGCCCATGAGGAGAGCCCAATAGGAATACGACCCTTTACTATTTTGTCCTACACTATTTGGAATCGGCCCAGTACTGCAGCCAACCTCGGCCCGTACACTTTCGGGCCCGATAATATTCCAGCGTACACGAGGCCCAAGTTAGCCCAACATTGTGTGGACACTTAAGGCCTACAGCAAGATGGCCAATTACTATTCATGCATGGTGTTAATCTAGTCTTTTACTATTCATGCCTATTATTCTTCCAGTATTTTAGCATTTTTGCCACGTTATTATTTAGGCCATTTATTTTTTAGGCTTTCGGCTATTCTGGACAGTACAGTTCGGCCTATTACTATAGTGGCCTGCCACTATACTGGTCTTTCAATCTTTTGGCCTTCTATTGTTCTAGCATTTTACTGTTCTGGACTTTAAAAGTTCCGGCCTTCTACCGTTCTGCCCTTATGAGTTCTGGCCTTCTACTATTGAGGCCATTCACTATTCCATCCCTCCACTATATAGGCCTTTAACTGTTCTAGCTTTCTACTATTCAGGCCTTTCATAGTGTTGGTCTTCTACTGTTCTGGCCTTTCACTGTTCTGGATATTCACTATACCAGCCTTCTACTGTTCGGGCCTTTAGAGTTCCGGCCTTCTACAGTTCTTGCCTTTAGAGTTCCACCCTTCTGCTATTCGGGGCTTCTACTGTTCTAGCCTTCTACTGTTCTAACCTTCTATTGTTTTGTCCTTCTACTGTTCTAGCCTTTAAGTTTTCGTTTTGGACCGTATGTTCACATTGTTTCATTGTTCAGTATGTTACGGCTCCGACCTGTTACTGTTTCGGCCTTTTTTGCTAGCGCCTACTTTTTTGCAGAACAACACAGGAATATGAAGACATCAATTAATAAACATGCACAAATTTAAACTACTTATTACACAATAATAAAAGTTTATTACAACTGATTATACAACAAGATCAACATTTTGAAATATTACAAAGTGTTTGTATCATCAATAAGAGATTGGTACATGCCGATTCGCTTCAATGTATCATCTGTCCTCTTTTTCAACATTTCAGCTATAGATCTAAGAGTAGCTACACCCTTTCTTTTTGCATGCAATATATACTTTATATATTTATCACCTGGAAGAGTTGTTTTGGTGGATTGTTAAGTAAGTTGTTTTCTTCAGAAATTCAATGGGAGGATGAATGGGAGGAGGGATCACAACTTCCATTCCTGCCTTCCGAGGACACCTGCTTGGTTTAACTGCAGCCTGCTAAAATATGGTGATAGAGGTTAAAACAAAGAACAAGGGAACCAATTAGTATTATATAAAGTAGAGATCATTTAAAGTAAGTATGAACTTATAGTAGCACGTTTAGGCTGACAGTAGGTCCTTCTCAAGCGGATGCGACTCCTGGTCAATCTGCTAGAAGAATTTGAGCCGAGCAGCTGGAACTATGGTCCTTGTACTCCATTATCATTTCTCTGCATTAATGTGTGACATTTAAAACCTAGTTAGCCAGTTTGGAAGGATGAAAACTCTTGAAAAATGCCAAAAACATAGCACTAAAAATTACCAGATGTATGATTCAAACTAGATAGCTGGTTTGGAAGGATGAAAGCAGGTGAAAACACCAAAAAGATAGCATTAAAAATTACTAGGTATATGATTCAAACTAGATGGATATTTTCTAAATTAAGCATTCGCATATAGAAACACAACAGAACATGAATGCAAATGTCATGGCAACGTTTTAGGTAGAATGACTAATTAACTTATTAGGCATGTAGGTTATATAACTTATTAACATGACAAGAAACCGGCCTAAGTAACACAAGGAAACCTCGCACTTCAGCCTTGCTTGGTGTCATATTGTTAGTGTTGGATCCTCTATGAGCTGTTTGCATGACTCGTGCGAGCGCTTAGAAAGAATAGCATCTATGAGTTAGTGTTGCAGGATTATACCGATAGTGTGAAAATGTAAGAATGGGAATAAAAGAGAGAAGCTAATTATGTGGATAGGACCTACCAGATGTGCGGTGCAAACGAAATGGCAATAGCATGCAGGATATTGATCAAAATTCTAACGATTTTGTAGCTTATGAGTAGCAAAAACATAGAAAATGGGCAAGAGATATTACCGATGTGCGGCGAGGATCGGTGGGACGGGCAAGAGAGCAGCAGGGCGGCAGGTGGGCATTTCGGGGTCAGCGACAAGTGATTCGATGAAGCACCCCTCGTAGGGTAGACAACAGGATTGGTGAAGCAGATTCGGTGCGGCGAGGAAGTCAGTGAAATATTTCTGGTGTGGAAGAGAGTGACAGTAGTGAAGGAGCTTCAGTGTGGAAGAGAGGGTTGGCGTTGAAGCAGCCGGAGCAAGGTCTAGGTCAGAGGGGTGTGGGAGGGGAAGCAGCGATATGGGATATAGGTGGGATGATGCACATTTACCACCTATAGCCATCTATTATTGCAGTACTCCTCCGGTCCTTGTTTCTAGCCTAGGGATAAAACAGGAATTTTGCATTTGCAAAAAGCAGGGTAGGATATTTGAATAGATGTGCAGGATGTTTCGGTACTCTATAGAAATTTTGATATTGAAGCTTCTGATGTACGCTACTCCGACACGGCCTCTCTCACGTGTTGGCCCCGTCTAGACCCACACGCTAGTGACAATATGCTCACCAACATTTAAATGAGTTTCCACACATTTCCCGAAATTGATAAACATTATATTTTTATGGATTTCATACAAGATGAACAAGGTCATGGACATATCTCTTCTATAGTTTTTGATAGCATGTCCATAACTGTTAGATTGCTGCATCTTGCCATTTCAAAAGAAGATTCCAGATTTGATGGATAATGACCTACTTTCATGAATTTTTGACAATCTGAAGTAAGTATGTCTAATTTCGAACTATGAAGTGTGTGATATACCTTCCTCTTGACTTTTTTAAAATAATTCAAAGGTACCAAGTAGTGAAATATTGGAGAACCACCGAGAGTTTTGCAAGATTCAACTTTTTGATATGAATGGTAATGACACCAAATTTTGGCAATTAAACAAAATACAAAGAAACAAAATATAAAATGAAATACAACCATTCTTTTCCCTCTTGGTGCCTCGCTATGTGCAATAGCTAGTTTCCATGGAAACATATAATCTTAAAATTTGATAAATTTTCAAAAAATACTTGTTTCACAATATATTGAGTACCATGTATGAATATGCATGTGTTTCAAACCAGATGACCAAGGTCATGATGGCCATATCTTTTCTATAGTTTATAATAACATGTCCATATTTGGTAGTTGGTGCGTATTGGCATTTAAAATATTATTTATAAAGGAATCTTTCACATTCGAGGTTATGTCAATTTTCTAAGGAACAACAATGGCTTTTGTCATGAAGCAACTATAAAACATGGCTCAAAATCCCACTCCCTAGTTTTCACACAAAGTATATATAGCCTTGGGTTTAGGGTCCTGGGTTTATTTTGGGTTGAGGGTTTAGGGGTTCATAGTTTAGGTCCTGTTTGATTTGCAGGATAGGAAAATGTAAGAAAAGGAAAAGTGCATGATTAGAATGTCATGTCCACTTCAATCCTACAGGATTAGGAGACTATAGGATTTTTCTTGAATACGTGTTTGATTCACGGGAAAGTCAAAGGAATTGTAACATGAGGTTTGGGGGGATGGAAATTTTCCTCCAAAACATAGTGCAATACAATCCTATGAGGTAAAATCCTAAGGATCTAATCCTACAAATCAAAAGATGTACAATGGAAAAATTCCTAAGGTTGAAAATCCTTCAAATTTCCTATGAGATTCCTTTGAATTGTATAAGCCCTTAGGGTCTAGGATTTTAGGGTTTAGTCTTGAGGGTTTACGGGTTTAGGGTTCATGATTTAGGGTTTAGGGTTCAAGATTTAGGGTTTAGGGTTGTTCAGTGTTCTAGGGTTTAGGCAATATTCAATAATAATGTTCAAGCTTTATATATATGCTTATATTTGTGGAATAGAATGGCGTTATCAAACTTTAATTGAAGTATCTCAAATTTTGGTCTATAAGTGCATTATACCTGCATGGTAAGAGTTTTGGGTTCTAGGGTTAGGAGGTTAGTGTTTAGGGTTAAGGGTTTGGAGGTTTGGGTTTAGGGTTTATGATTTTCAATAATTTTCAAGCTTTATGCTTATATTCGAGGAATAGAATGGTGTTACAGCAATTTAATGAAAGTACCTCAAATTTTGATCTGTAAGTGCACGGTATGTTCTTGGTTAGGGTTTATGGGTCGAGGATTTAGGGTTTTTTAGGGTTTAGCTAATTTTCAGTAATGCTCAAGATGTATGCTTATATTCGTCGAATAGAATGGTGTTACCTAATTTAATGAAAATATCTCAAATTTTGATCTATTAGTGCATGACACCTTCTTGCTTAGGGTTTATGGGCTGAGGGTTTAGGGTTCAGATTTTAGGGATTGTTTAGGGTTTAGGGTTTAGATAATTTTCAATAATTCTCAAGACTTATGCTTATATTCGTTAAATAGAATGGTGTTACGCAATTTAACGAAATTATCTAAAATTTTGATCTAGAAGTGCATTCTACATGCTTAGTCAGGGTTTAGGGTTTTAGGGTTTGGGTTTAAGGGGTTTAGGGTTTAGGGTTTCAAGAATTTTCAATAATAATGTTCAACCTTTTATGCTTATATTCGTGGAATAGAATGGTGTTTCCCAATTTAATGAAAGTGTCTCAAATTTTGATCTATAAATGCACGATACCTGCTTGGTCAAAGTTTAGGGTTGTAGAGATTATGGTTTAGGATTCCCTGAATTCTCAATAATACGTTCAAACTTTATGGTAATATTTGTGGAATAAAGTGGTGTTACCGCAATTTAATGAAAGTATCTCAAAATTTCATCTACAAGTCGATAATACCTTCTTGGTATTATTTTTTGTTAAATTCCATTGAAGGTACCCAAGTACTAAAAAAGGGAGAAACACTAAGTGTTCTGTTGACACTCGTTTTGGGCTCGTAACTACTCAAGACAAATGGGGAGAGACACTTGGAAAATTCCACTTGAAGGATTATTAATCATCATCAAAGAGGCACCTTATCAAGTCAAGGAATTATCAGGATTAATAGTTGATTATGCTAGTGTTCGGAGAAGACTCGGAGACTGATACATGGAGACTTTAACTATGAGTCCTTTAATATTACCACAAATGAAAAAGTGCCAAACTCGAAAGTTGTGCGCCTCGTCGAAACAAGCAACTTTGGTTTTTGAATCATCTCGATCCAAGTTAGTATGTAAAATTGAGAGCTAAAATACTGACATATGCCAAAATTAGCACGGACGAGAGAGCGGGTCGCCCGACCATAGACCATGTCTCACCTTAGGCGAGAGCAATGGACCCGGGCGACGCAAAAAAAAACCTAATTCGGTCATTCTTCTTACGACTTGATTTAAGCAGTCAAAATAAACTCGGTTGGAAAAGTGCAAAACATGCAAGTTCTTCGTTTTTTTGAGATGAAGAATTTTGCTTTTGGATTGAACTTCTGTTAAGCATGTATGTGACCTCCAGATTTAAGATACGGCCGGATTGACTTAAATTCGTTTGGTTTAAATTCGAGTTTGATACGAAAATAAGGGGAACAGTCCGTCAAGATCAGATCAGATGAAAAAGTGGCCAACACCAAAGTTATTCATTGTTTCGCGATACACAACTTTCCTGTTTACGACATTTTGATTCGAGCTCGTTTACTATCCCAAAAGTTGTCCAGAAAATACAGATAAGTTTTTGTCCGAACAGTTATACAAATTTCGGGTTTGCCTGTTCGAGCTGGACCCCCACTAGGGTTTTGGACGTGAATCCAACCCCCTTTCTTGCACGGAAAGTCTAGCCGCTCCTTATATACATGAGGGGTGACGGCCGATTAAACCAACACCAATTGAACAAACACATCTACTACTTTTTCATGTTCATCTACTTTTTATCCCTCTCCCCTTGTATCCTTCTTTCTTGTTCATACACAGTTCTTCATACCGGAGGGCTGCAAATCCTCGAGGGTCTAGGGGCGGTCAGGCCGACCTAGGGCAGCCCATAGCCACCGCGCCGCCCTGACGGGGTCCCTCCTGGGCGAGCGGGGTTTCGGGTATTCAAAAGCGCCCGCCAGACTGTCTTGCGTATCGCGCTTCTGGCGAGCCTCCCTTGGCACGTGCTGACGCGCATCGTGCTCGGTGTCGAGGGTACACAGTGACGTGTTCATGTGCGAACACACTTTTTGGCGACTCTTCTAGGGACGAAGCTTCGAACGGTCTCCAGCCCGTTCTTGCTACGAAGAGAGCGTCATCAAGAGGCTGCAATCTACAATGGTATCATGAATCCTCAGTCTTCCTATGTAGATGCATATTACTCCAACGTTGATGTTGCTAGACCTTTTGATATGTGTACTGTATCGGCTAGCCCTAGTTCTTACTACGTGCAAAAGCCGATGCAAAATAATCTCCATGTCTCAAATAGTTGTAGCAACCTAAAACATGTATATTCAAATTCCCGTGCATCGGCAACCCTAGAAATTCACATGCCGATAAACAACATGACGAATTATGTTAATCCATATGAGACACCTGATTTTATAAATTTCAATGGCATACAACCAAGTGTTTCATTTTTATATTCATCGGCAAATAAGTTGCAATCTCCAGGTTCACCTTCAAACATGCTGATGGATAGAGAAATTACACATGCTACCACTGGTTACTTGCCCAATTACTCTCTATCATCATATGCTACACCTTATGTTAGTAATGTTTCAGCACCATATGCAACTAGTGATATTCATGAAGGAAATATGCCCTGAGAGGCAATAATAAATTTGTTATTATGTATTCATTGTATATGATAGATGTTTATTTTGCATGCTATAATTGTATTGATAGGAAACGTCAATAAATGTGTGTTTAATAAAAAAAAGGGGTCCTAGTTATGCCTCTCTAATAGACTAGCTTGTTGATTAACAAGATTATCAAGGTTTCCTGATCATGGACATTGGATGTTGTTAATAACAAGGTCACAACATTTGTGAAATGATGTGATGATCATTCATCCAAAGTATAGCATTACGATCAAGTCATTATGTTTATATTGCTATAACATCATACGAAGTAATCTTTATCCTTGACCATGAGAGCATGTTAATTGCTAACACTAGAAGAGTATCTTGATAACATCAAACGTCACACCGTAACAGGGTGACTATAAAGGTGGGTTCAGTACTACGAAGGTGTTATGTTGAGGCTCATGGATCAAGAGTGGAATTTGTCAATCCCGATGACGTATATATATACTCTGGGCCCTCTCGGTGATATCACAGTAAGATAGCTTGCAAGCAAGTGATGTGATCGCTCGAATGTTATATCACGGGAACAAGAAAAGAGTGCATGTCGGTAACGAGATAAAACTAGGTCTTTGGATACCGATGATCGAATCTCGGACATGTATTATATCATAAGACAAAGGGATCAAGTTACTAGCGTTAAAGGTTCTCATGATCACAGAAGTCATCGTTGAATGTGCAGGAGTCAGTATGGATCTCCAGGTCCCGCTTCTGATTATTGATCTGAGAGGAGTCTCAATCATGTCTGCATTATTCGCGAACCATAGGGCGACACACTTAAGGGTTTCCGGACACCATTTAGGAGCACATATGTTTCAGACAAAAGGTTTGCAAAGCGCAGGAATTGTTTCGATACAAACCGAAATTGTTTCGGGTGAAATTGCAGAAAGTGGTTCTGCATGTGATATGAAATGTTGCAAGGAGTTTTATGTGAATGTTTGTTCATTAAAGTAATTAATAAAATTTTGAATAAAATAAATAAAAGAGTTTTATTAATTGAGAGTTGCATTAAATTTGGTGGAAATTTAATGCATGTGAGTGGAACTTTGGGTGGAGCTTGAATTGATGTGAGTGGATCTTCCACAACATGAATGAGGAAGAGAAGGGGGCTCCCTCCTTGGCCGGCGGCTATGGTAGGGGAGGAGTCCCCCCTCTCCTAGAAAAGGCACCCCTCTCCTCCTCACAAAGCACACCTCCTCGTGAAGGATCTCTCTCCCCCTCTAGATATTCCCCCATGGTCTCGGATTAGCGAGATACATGTTCCCGGTGGCCTTGCGTCTGGAAGGAGTTGCTTCCGTTGATTTGCTTGTGCGAGGAGGTGGAGGTTTTCCGGTGGCTTGGACGTGTGTACGAGGACGGATGCGTTGCTAATTTGCGGGGCTCGGACTTCCACACGATCTTGAGATCGGCAAGCGTACGACTACATCAACCACGAGTTCCTACTCGTTAACAAAACTCGTTGTATTTGAGGGTAACTTCTCCATTGATGTATGTCCACCCGTTGCTCCGTATCTAGTAGATAGATCTTGGCGTATAGTTCTCATTGTAGGAAATTTTTTGTTTTCTATGTTGCGAATCCATCAGTGGTATCAGAGCCTGATCTATGCGTAGGTGCTTTGCATGGGTAGTACACATATGTTTATATGTGGGCGATGATGATCATGTTATTGCATCTTCTATGTATTTTGGATATTGGTGGCATAGTGGGATGAAGCGGCCCGGACCAACCTTACATGTCATCGTACATGAGACCGGTACCACGACTGACATGCAACTAGTTTTGTATAAGTGGCTAGCGGGTGTTTGTCTCTCCTACTATAGTCAATATCTGATTTACAACGAGTTGCTAATAACTTGGTTATGCTTGTTGTGGTTCATGTTCGTAGGTAAGATCGGTTCTATCTCTGAAAGCCCTAAGCCATGTAAAACTTGCAATTGATAAATTAGAGGCGTCTAGTTTAGATCGTTGCTGGGCTAGTGTCTTGATATGGCATTGTTGTAAGTAGATGTATGATAGATACTCTTACAACACACTTAACGTGTAAGTTCCATAGACCTTGGCCTTACAAACAAATGAATGATAGAGATCATACCATGATGCAAATGATAGAGATCAAATGCATGGACCATATCATCTCACTTTACACATTAGATGTTTGCATCTTATATTGCTAGTTTGGTGCTTTTGGTAGCATTATAAGATGATCCCTCATTTAGATATCAAGATAAAATGTGTTCTTCCTTAATTATGCATCGTTTTATGGATCGTGTTTCGAGACTTCACGTGATGATCGGGTGTTCTCGACTCTACGCTTTCATACGATGCGTGTAAGACAGTTTTACACACGCGAATACTAAGGTTCTTACTTGGCGAGCCTATCATGTACAGACATGGCCTCGGAACACGGACTGAAAGGTTAAACATGAGTCATATAGTTGATATGATGCCCATATAGATGCTCGCCTTTGAAGCTACACCGACTCACGTGATGATCGGACTTGGTGTAGTGGATTTGGTTCATGTAATCACCAAAAGGACACGAGGGATGTTGTTTTTGAGTGGGAGTTCATTAGTAATTTGGATTAGCTGAAGTCAATCTATCATAAACTTAGTCTAAATATACTTTACAAATTCTGTTGTAGATGGAACCACCTGCTTTTAATTTCAATGTGTTCATGGAGAAAGAGAAACTTGCTGCGAATGGTAGCAACTTCACCAACTGGGCTATGAATTTGAGGATTCTCCTCACTGCTGCACAAAAGCAATATGTGCTTGAGGCGCCGCTAGGCCCCCCACCAGCTCCTGATGCCCCTGACGAGGAAAAGAATGTCTATATAACTCATCAGGAGGACCACAACTTAGTTCATTGCGGCATACTGTATGGGCTAGAGCCAGATCTTCGAAAGCGTTTCGAAAATGGCAATGTCTTTGATACCATGGGAGAATTGAAAATGATTTTCGATACCCATGCGGCCGTAGAGAGTTATAATGCTTCTAAAAAGTTCTTTAGCTGCATGATGGAGGAGAACAACTCCGTTAGTGAGCACGTACTCAAAATGTCTGGGTACGCCGATAAGCTTGTGTCCTTGGTAATAACGATTCCCATTGACTTAGGCATACATCATGTTCTCCAATCTCTGCCACCTATCTACAAGAGCTTCGTGATGAACTATAATATGCAGGGCATGAACAAGTCTCTTCCCGAGCTTCTGTCAATGCTTAAGACTGCAGAAGTGGAGATTAGGAAAGAACATCAAATGTTGATAATCAATAAGACCACCGGTTTCAAGAAGGACAAGGAAGGCAAGCAGAAGGGCGGCAAATCTGTTGCCGAACCTGAAAAGAAACACCGAGCTGGCCCTAAGTCTAATACAAAGTGCTACTATTGCAAGGGGACTGGCCATTGGAAGCGAAACTGCCCCAAGTATTTGGTGGACAAGAAGGCCGGCAAGGCAAACAAAGGTATATGTGATATACATGTTAGTGATGTGTACTTGACTAGTACTCGCAGTAGCTCTTGGGTATTTGATACAAGATCGGTTGCTAATATATGTAACTCGGTTCAGGGGTTGTGGAACAAGCGACAACTAGCAAGGGATGAGGTCACGATACGGGTCGGCAATGGATCAAGAGTTGATGTGATCGCCGTCAGAACGCTGCCTCTCCATATGCCGTCGAGATTAGTTATAAATCTAAATAATTGTTATTTGGTGCCTGCACTAAGCATGAACATTGTATCTGGATCGTGTTTGATGCGAAGTGGTTATTCGTTTAAATCTGAAAACAATGGTTGTTAGATTTATATGAATGATATCTTTTATGGTCATGCACTTGTGTTGAATGGTTTATTTCTGTTGAATCTCGATAGTATTATTACGCATATTCATAATGTTGATGCTAAAAGGATTAAACTTGATAATGATATATCTGCATATATGTGGCACTGCCGTCTAGGTCATATTGGCGTTAAACGCATGAAGAAACTCCATTCTGATGGACTTTTGGAATCACTTGATTTTGAATCATTTGATACATGTGAGCCATGCCTTATGGGCAAGATGAGTAGAACGCCGTTTTCCGGTTCAATGGAACGGGCGACAGATTTATTGGAAATCATACATACTGGTGTGTGTGGACCAATGAGTGTGTCGGCGCGAGGTGGATATCATTATTTTGTTACTTTCACGGATGATTTCAGTAGATACGGGTATATCTATTTAATGAAACACAAGTCTGAAACTTTTGAAAAGTTCAAGGAAATTCAGAATGAAGTGGAAAATCATCGTAACAGAAAGATCAATTTTCCACGGTCCGACCGTGGAGGAGAGTATCTTAGTTACGAATTTAGCACACATATGAAATACTGTGGAATAGTTTCACAACTCATGCCTACCGGAACACCACAAAATAATGGTGTATCGGAATGTCGTAATCGTACTTTATTGGATATGGTTCGATCTATGATGTCTCTTACTGACTTGCCACTGTCATTTTGGGGTTATGCACTGGAAACCGCTGCATTCACTTTAAATCGGGCACCATATAAATCCGTTGAAACGACACCGTATGAATTATGGTTTGGAAACAAACCTAAGCTGTCATTTCTTAAAGTTTGGGGATGTGATGTTTGTGTGAAGAAACTTCAACCGGATAAACTCGAACCCAAAGCGGAAAAATGCGTCTTCATAGGATACCCTAAGGAAACGATTGGGTATACCTTCTATCATAGATCCGAGGGCAAGGTTTTTGTTGCCAAGAAAGGATCCTTTCTTGAGAAGGAGTTTCTCGTGAAAGGTGTGAGTAGTTGGAAGGTAGAACTCGAAGAGGTTATTGAACCTTCTCTTCATAAAATGGCAAGTAGCGCAACACTTGAAGTTGTTTCGGAGTTGACTTCACCTAATGAAGAGAGAGCAAATGATAATGATCATGAAACTCCGAAAGAGGACACTACCAAACCTCACATGTCAAGCAGGACACGTGCAGCTCCTGAACTGTACGGCAATCCTGTTATGAATTTCATGATTGATGAAATAGATGACCCTGCGATGTATGAAGAAGCGATGATGAGCCCGGATTCCAACAAATGGCTAGAAGCCATGAAATCCGAGATGGAATCCATGTACGAAAACCAGGTTTGGGCCTTGGTGGACTTACCTCACGATCGAAAGGCCGTTGAGAATAAATGGATTTTCAAAAGAAAAACTGATGTTGATGGTAATGTGACCATCTACAAAGCTCGACTTGTCGCAAAGGGGTTTCAACAAATTCAAGGAGTTGACTACGATGAGACATTCTCTCCCGTAGCGATGCTAAAGTCGGTTAGGATTATGTTAGCAATTGCTGCATATTTCGATTATGAAATATGGCAGATGGATGTCAAAATTGTGTTCCTCAATGGTAATATTGAAGAAGAGTTGTATATGATACAACCTAAGGGTTTTGTCGATCCTAAGGATGCTGATAAGGTATGCAAACTTCAGCGATCCATCCATGGACTGAAGCAAGCATCCCGGAGTTGGAATCTCCGCTTTGATGAGGTGATCAAAGAGTTTGGATTTATCCAAGCATATGGAGAGGCTTGTATTTAAAAGAAAGTGAGTGGGAGCAATGTGGCATTTCTAATATTATATGTGGATGACATATTATTGATTGGAAATTATATAGATCTTTTAAACAGTGTTAAAAGTTATCTAAACAGCAAATTTTCGATGAAAGACCTTGGTGAAGCTTCATATATATTAGGCATTAAAATCTATAGAGATAGATCAAGGGGCCTAATTGGTCTATCGCAGAGTGCATACCTTGATAAGATATTAAAGAAATTTAATATGGACGGAAGTAAGAAGGGGTTCTTACCTATCTTGCAAGGCAAGACATTGAGTAAGACTCAAAGTCCAGCTACAGCGGAAGAAAGAGAGATAATGGATAAGATCCCCTATGCCTCGGCCATAGGCTCTATAATGTATGCCATGCTATGTACAAGACCGGATGTGGCACATGCTATTAGTTTGACTAGTAGGTACCAATCTGATCTAGGTTCGAACACTGGATAGCGGTCAAGAATATCCTTAAGTACTTAAGAAGAACTAAGGATATGTTTCTTGCATACGGAGGTGAAGAAGAGCTAGTCGCTAAGTGTTATGTTGATGCTAGCTTTGACACCGATCCAGATGACTCTAAGTCTCAATCCGGATACATATTTCTCTTGACAGAGTAGCTATTAGTTGGAGGAGTTCCAAACAACCTGTGGTGGCTGGATCAACGACGGAGGCGGAATATGTTGAGGCTTCAGAAGCGGCGCAGGAAGCGGTTTGGATGAAGGAGTTCATAACGAAACTAGGTGTGGTTCCTAGTGCATTGGACCCAGTGGTGATCTATTGTGACAACAATGGAGCCATAGCCAACACAAAGGAACCAAGGTCTCACAAGAATTCCAAGCATATTAAGCGCCGGTTTCACTCCATCTGTGAGCATGTCAAGGATGGAGATATAAAGATTTGTAAAGTGCACACGGACCTGAATGTAGCAGATCCATTAAGTAAAGTTCTCCCTAGGGAAAAACATGATCAATACCAGAACTCCATGGGTGTTAGATTTATCACTATGTAAACTAGATTATTGTCTCTAGTGCAAGTGGGAGACTGAAGGAAATATGCCTTGAGAGGCAATAATAAAGTTGTTATTATGTCTTCCTTGTATATGATAGATGTTTATTTTGCATGCTATAATTGTATTGATAGGAAACGTCAATACATGTGTGTTTAATAAAAAAGGGTTCCTAGTTATTCCTCTCTTATAGACTAGCTTGTTGATTAACAAGATGATCAAGGTTTCCAGATCATAGACATTGGATGTTGTCAATAACAAGGTCACAGCATTTGTGAAATGATGTGATGAACATTCATCTGAAGTATAGCATTATGATCAAGTCATTATGTTTATATTGCTATAAAATCTTACGAAGTAATCTTTATCCTTAGAGCATGAGATCATGTTAATTGCTAACACCAGAAGAGTATCTTGATAACATCAAACATCACACTATAACAGGGTGACTATAAAGGTGGATTCAGTACTACGAAGGTGTTATGTTGAGGCTCATGGATCAAGAGTGGAATTTTTCAATCCCGATGACGGATAGATATACTCTAGGCCCTCTCGGTGATATCACATTAAGATAGCTTGCAAGCAAGTGATGTGATCGCTAGAATGTTATATCACTGGATGGAAAAAAGAGTGCATGTCGGTAACGAGATCAAACTAGGTATTTGGATACCGATGATCGAATCTCGGACATGTATTATATCATGAGACAAAGGGATTAAGTTACTAGCATCAAAGGTTCTCACGATCACAGAAGTCATCGTTGAATGTGCAGGAGTCAGTATGGATATCCAGGTCCCTCTTCTGATTATTGATCTGAGAGGAGTCTCAATCATGTCTGCATTATTCGCGAACCGTAGGGTGAAACACTTAAGGGTTGCAGGACACCATTTAGGAGCACATATATTTCATACAAAAGGTTTGCAAAGCACAGGAAATGTTTCGATAGAAACATGAATTGTTTCGATAGAAACCGGAATTGTTTCGGGTGAAATTGCAGAAAATGGTTCTGCATGTGATATTGAAATGTTGCGAGGGGTTTTATGTGAATGTTTGTTAATTAAAGTAATTAACAAAATTCTGAATAAAATAAATAAAAGTGTTTTATTAATCGAGTGGATGCGAGTATCGACAAGTTCTTTGATGAATCTTCGGCAGTGTTTCCCAGGCGAGCATTCTCCCTCTTTCTACCTATTTTGCATTTATAGTCTTTATTTCCTCCTGTTGATCTATTGCTATCCGTGTCACGATGCTTTAGTTTCCGTACACCAGTTATATCCCGTGCAGCCTCTATATTGCCTTGGACACCTCCTATTACCTGTGTTTGGTAGATAGCTGGCCTTGCGAGTCGTAGTTGCTTGCTCAGGTGCGGTCTCGTGTTGTCAAGTACCACAGTTGTTTCAATGCTGGCAGATGTTTATGGTGGAGATGATCATGACTTTAAATACATATATCAAATTGCTGGGACAACTAATGAAAGAGGCACCGGTGGGCAATATATGCCATTTGGTTTTAATGTCCACTTGTGTCCTGTAGGCCCCGAGTACTTGATACCTGTTCCTTGACTATTCGCACTATCCACATACGGGAGACTCTATGAATCCCCCCTAGCTAGAGCTTGATTCATTTCTTATTTCTTGGGGCCACAAACTAGTTTGGGGCTTTATTACTATCCTGTACTTATGCCATGTTTTACTGGTTTATTTAAGATTGTGCGTGGAGCACCTGTACTGTTTTGGATCGTGCCACGTTTTCGCGGTATCGACAAGCCCAGTCACACTTTCGGGTTCCCAGTCGTTTACATCCGTCGTCAGAAACCCTAGGTGCGTTCCGGAGCCGGCCAACTTCGTTGCGGGTAGCTTAGTGGGGTGGCCCCCCGAAATGATTTATGAATCCTGTGAATGCTTTGTCGTGAAAGCCTCGTTGGGTTTTTATTTGGTTTTTCTGAGGTTGATCGTGTGTGTGTTGCTATTTGTGCACCCCTGCAGGGTAAATCTTTTTGAAATCCGTGTCCACGGTTATGGAGGACTTGGAGCACAGTATCTCGATCATAGACAAGCATAAATAAAGTAGTGCTATAAATTTGACTTAATATGTGACTAGTAATCAGCTTCACTACAATGGAATGGATAATAAAAGTGCCAACAACTGGTGGAACTGGGGTGTATCGTGTCATGTTATACCTGCCTAGTAAGTATCGCCACTCCAATGGAATGGAATAAAAGTGCCAAGAACTACTGGGTTTGGGATGTCACATGCTAATTGTATCTGACTAGTAAGTATTGCAACTACAACTTCGTGGTTAACTAAAACTGCCCACTACTTATGCTATCAGGATGACTCGTGTTATCTATATCTGACTAGTAAGTGCTGCAACTATAATGGAATGAATAAAATTGCGAACTGTGTGAGTTCCTCGGTTTGACTTCCTCGTTTGGTCTCGAGGGGGAATACTAGGATGGGTATGATTGGTGTTAGTATAAGGTTGGTTCCGAATAGGTCTTTCTTATCTCTCTCTAATAGCCGACAGTTAATCGAGTCTCTATAGGATGTTTAGTGCATGCTACGTTGCCGCTTCAGTCCACCATACCGATGTAGGCGAGAGCCGCCGAATTCTAGCCTCGCCGTGTACTGGCCTCAGTACTGACGCTCCTCTTTTTCCTTTGCCCTTTGTTGGCACCCCTTTTGTTTTAGCAGGTTTGAGATCGACGTCGTTAGCAGGGTTACCCTTTCGGCTTGGCCTGGGCAGGGTTATGGACGCCATTGGTTATTCTTCAGGGCTCTTAGCCCCATTTGCATCTTATCCATACTCGGACGTTGTAGCGATTTCAAGGTGATTTGGATCTTTGTATTGTATATCTGTATTCTTGACTCAAAGAGTCGTTGTTGTATATATATTTGTTATGTGGGTTCCATCGCGTACTATTGTGTAATGATATTACTTCATTTTCCACCCACACGAAAGTGCCTGGTGGGCGTCCTTGAATCGCTTCTATGCGGGTTTGGCGGGAAGCGCTAAAACATGCATAGGGCCGATTCAAGGGTGTTACAAAGATAGAGCAACATCGGTTCCTTAGGTTCCGGCGCTGCAAGGATAGGAGCAGATGAGAGTACTTTCTTCAGGTCTTGTAGTGCAGTTTCAGCTTCGTCAGTCCAAACAAAATCCTTGGTCTTTTTCAGGAGCTTGTATAATGGTGCGGCTCTTTCACCAAGCCGGCTTACAAATCGACTGACCGCAGCGATGCAACCAGTTAATATTTGTACGTCCTTCATGCGAGTTGGCCTCGAAATATTGAGTATAGCCTTGATTTTGTCTCGGTTCACCTCTATGCCTCTCTGAGACACGATGAAACCTAACAATTTTCCGGCTGGTATTCCAAAGAAGCATTTCTTCGGGTTAAGCATGATGTTGTATTTTCGTAAATTGGCAAATGTTTCCTCCAAGTCGGAAATCAGTGTTTCCTTCTTTTTGGTCATTACCGCAATATCATCCACGTATGCATGTACATTGCGTCCAAGTTGGTCATGGAGGCAACGCTGCTTCGTGCGCTAGTACGTAGCTCCTGCGTTCTTTAGCCCAAAGGGCATCATAACAAAACAGAAGGTTCCGAAAGGGGTTATGAATGAAGTTTCGACTTTGTCAGATTCCTTCATCCGGATTTGGTGATAACCGGAATATGCATCGAGAAAACAGAGGAGTTCCGCCTGCCGTAGAATCGATAACTTGATCAATTCTAGGCAGAGCGAACGGATCTTTTGGACAAGCCTTGTTCAAGGCAGTATAATCAACACACATCCATAAATCAGTGGTGTCCTTTTTAGGGACCATTACAGGATTGGTCGACCACTTAGTGTGGATGACCTCTTCTCTGAATCCGGCTAACTCGAGTCGTGCTAGTTCCTTAGCTATTGCCTTACGCTTTTCATCACCAAACCGTCTTAGGGACTGTTTGACGGGTTTAGCATTCAGGTTTACATTTAGAGAGTGCTCGGCAAGTTCCCTAGGTACTCTGGTCATGTCAGATGGCTGCCATGCGAAGATATCTTGAGTCACCAGATCGATGTCGGCATTGTTATAGTGTGCCTTGACAAGAGACAAGGTCATCCTTGCACCAGCCCGGACGCAAGAGGCTTTCCAATCCTTGACTCTCTCGGGGGCTCGGCGCAGGATTTCCGAGTATTTGGCCGCTGATTCTGCTGCCTTGATGTTTATTCCAAGAGGCTGGGCTATCTCCTTGGCTTGGGAAATGGTGGTGCTAACGAAGTTTCCAGCAAGAATCACGCACTCATTGGGATCTGGAGCACCTTCACCCAAGTTGGCCAAGCTAATGGGACCTGTGGTTTGCATCATATACAAGGATCATGAGTATAAAAACATCACACTTTTATGCAAAGTACAAAATTAACCAAGATGGGAAAAGTTTCTGAAGATGTTGTCTTCGCTTGCTTGTATGTCTCCGCCAAGATGTCCTGCTCCTTTTGAACTGTCTTGTACATCTCAAGGTTCTTTGCATTCTACTCTTTGGCACCTTGGTCTTGTTCCTTGAGTTGTGCAATTTCGTTCTTCAGGCGCTGCATCTCGGCGTCAACAGACTCTTGCAGCACCCTCATCTCCTCTTCATGGACCTTGACAGCATCAGCCATGTCTTTCTTCAATATTTTGTTCTCATCGTCGAACTCTTGAATGTGCTTGGATTGCTTGACGATGCTCTTGGCTTTGGCAATGGCCTCTATATGACGGAAAATAGAAAGCACTATGAGAAGACGATAGAAATAAATCTATGAGGAAAAGTAAGGAGCTGTTAAAACAAATAGACTCTGCCTATTTTTTATCTGTTGCTTCAGGAAGGCTGTTTTACCCTATTCAAGGTCCAGTTCCTTCCAAAGAGTAGCAAAACTCTCATTGGCGGTGATCCTCCATCTATTCTCATTCTGCAACAAGTACACATTCTTAGTTTCTCTAGAGAATTTAGTCGGAACTATCTAGTTTCAAGCTACACGCTCGGGGGCTATAGTATAAGATTTTAATCAGCAAGTATGCTACTCTTAGAGCATCTAGCCAGAATTTTTCTAAGTTTTCACCTAGACGCTCGGGGGCTACACTATCAATTTCTACTCTTAGTTCTTTAGAGCACTCAGGCCGATAACTATGGTTTATCCGCCTAAGAGCTCGGGGGCTAAAGAGGGATATATTACACAAAGTAAAAGAAGTGAAGTTTAAAGACTTACAATGGAAATAAGCTTAATATTGTTGGCTAGGTTGACATATGCAGTATCAAATATGCCGACATTGTTATACATGGCATCTTCCGGTGCAATGAGGTCATCTAGGCACAATGTCGAAGGAGTCGCGACCAGAGGAGATGTCGAAGCCAGAGGCATGGATGATGCCCTAGCCGCCTGCTGTGTTTTCATAGCAGTTGATGTTTTGAGGCTCCCGCCTTGTCCATTGACGCTACTGCCTCCGCCTCCTCTCCTTCCATTACATGTTTCCCTTTCTCGGTGGCATCCTTAGCCAGAGCTCCAACCACTTTGGAGGAGGTACTCTCCTGTGTTGCCTAACCGATGGGAGCAACGTCCACCTCGATAGAGCCTTAGATATCAAAGATTGGATTGACATCTGTCTCCATGGCGGAGATCTCAGGGATGACGGGGGACAAAGGTCCAGCAGGACCAGCAGAAGGCTTGGCGGTAGGAGTAGGGGGAGCAATAGCGGGATAAGGCTTGGCGGCCACATCCTTGGTCAACATATCACGAATACTTTTTGACCCTCTAGCATCTCTGGAGGATCGCTTCAAACTAGCACCGACTTTCCTCCTGAAATGTACAAAGTATACGTACAAGAGTTGAAAAAAGGTATGAGCTAAATTACAAGACGGAGAATGAATATACTTACTCCATGGCAAGAGCCTTGGTGAGGGGAATGCCGGTGGATCTCTTCTTCTCCACCTCTAATGCGTCGGTGAATTGTCTAGAGACTCCACTCTCCAATTTCTTCTTCTTCTTGGCCTCGAAAGCAACGTTAGAAGTGGAGCTCTTCCGCTTTCGCGCTGCTGGAGCTGGCTGATCCTTGGGGGTGTCATCGTCGGACACCACTTGGATATCCTTCATCTTGGGATCATAGAATTGGGAGGCCATCTGACCCGCCACCAAGGTGGCCAGCTGGGAAATAAAGGGGTGTTAGACTGGCAACTTCAAGTCGGAAAAACCTTGGAGTATTTAACGAGCAACAAAGGAAACAAAAGCTACCTCTGGGCACTTGCCGCAGTCAAACATGTCATATGTGATCTTGAATCCGCGCTTCCTATCCTTCACCTTGACGATGTCTTTTAGCCGGAGTTTGATAGAGTTCGTGGAGAAGTTATCCCGCGAAATTCGCATGGGATCCCTCTTGTCCTGGGTGTACTTGCACATCAACTTGGCGCGATGCTGTAGAGGTTGGATCCACCTAAAAAACCAGCACATGGCTAGGTCCAAGCCCGTTAGACCTCTGTCCACGAGCCATTGAATCCGCCTAATGGCGCAATTGGCCTCGTCGTCGGACGGAAGGGAGGCTGGGGTCCGCCAGGCAGGCACTTCGGCGGCGGCTCCGTCAACGAAGTCGCGATACGTCTCAAGACGGTTAGGCAGGGGAATATCTGGGCCATAGAAATATGTGCACTGCCAGTTCTTGCATGACTCATGCCCTATGATATCGAGGAAGCGCCGACTAGGCCGGATCTTAAAGCTAATGGTTCCACAAATCCGTAATTCATCCTTGGACTCTATAGACTCTCTCTTGATGGTAAATAAATATACAAATAGATCTAATCTAGGTTTGATGCCTAGAAATCCTTCGCACAAAGCTACAAAGTTGCTAAGGACGAGGATGCTGTTAGGGGAGAGGTTATGGGGAAGTACCCGGAAGGGCCAAAGGACGTCCAGGAAGAAGTTGGAGACTGGCAGGCTTACGCCTCGTACTAGCTAGGCCTTGAGGTACACCTTCTCACTGGCTTGGGGAGAAGGAGCCACCTCGCCGGCTGGCGTTGGGCGCCAGACCAAATCCTTCGCCACGGGGAGATACCCCTCGGTGGCCAATTCTTGTAGATCTTTGACGGAGAGGTCAGAGCCCCTCCACAGTCCCTTGTGGCAACTACAAGGTACGCCTACTCGCCGTACACCTCTCCATCCACCTAGTCGACAAGGTCTGCCACCTCGCCGTCGACAAGGTCTGCCTACTCGCCATGCACCTCGTCCACATGGTCTGCTACCAAGGTCCGTTGATAAGCCTTGATGCCACGATTTAAGCATTCCGCCAGGAATAGCAGTAAGAAAAAGGCCCCACAGCCTAAAGGCAAGGAAACACTCACCTTGATTTTCTGTTGTTTGGTTATATTTTTTGTTTCAGATAAAGGTTGCATTATCTTGTTTGTTGCAATATTTTGGCTGCTTCAACATATGTCTTATGACCCGAGTATAAATACAAATTATGCACAGTGGACTATTTTACACTTATGATTACTATTGGACAATCATCAACATATGTTCTATTCTGCCTACTTGCCTATTTAGTGGAAACATATAGATGCATATACTGATCATGTTTAATTGTCCTACCCTCCTTATTATTGCAACGAATTGGTGAATTGTCCAGCTTGTAAACTATTAGGCTTATGACCAGTTTGTGTGTCATAAAGGTTGCATTATCCTGTTTGTTGCATTACTTTGGATGCTTCTTGATATGTCTTATGTTCATAGTATAAGTAGTTCATAGTTTACTATTTTACATGATGGTTACTATAAGAAAATCAACACCATAGGTAATATTTGTCTTAATTGCCTATTTAATTGCATGGTAGATGCTTGTACTGCTTATGTTTAATCATCATGCCCTGCTTATTATTGCAGTGTATAATACTAAGTCTGGTCATTGTGGAGAGTAACATAGCATGTTACTAGGCTATATTACTCGCCACTATGAGTGGTCTTAATATTATCACCATAGTGAGTAGTGTCATAGGTCTTATAACATAGAGACCATCATTTAGGTTGGTCATAGTGGGAAGTTTGTACACACTAGTAATCTGTGTACGATACTAGTGTATAATACCAGCTAGGCTACCCATAGTAGGAGTACCATTCAATCCATGTTGCATTTGTTTTCCTGTTTCATCGTATGTCTTATGATCAGAGTATAAATTGGTCATAGTGGACTGTTCTACCCAATATGTTATATATTGAGCCATATTTTGAGTTCCCTATACACGTTAGAAACACAGATGTACAGTGAATGTGCTTGGGGTGTTGCTTAGAAAAATAATACAAGCTTTTTCATCAGAACTAGTGCTTATTTATATATGAGAGGTGCCAATTTAAACATCATCCTCTTATAAATAAGCACCATTTCTTCACCAAAAACCGGTTTATTTCGCTAAGCATCTTGCATTGTCATGATCTTAGGTTCTTAGCATACATTGTTGCATCGCCAACTATATTCACTCCCCTAGAAGTACCAAAAGGAAGGATTTATACCAGGTTACATTATTCCGTGTGTCGCATTAGTCTAGCAGCCTACGATCTTTTGTTTAAATTTCTCATGGCGACCTGTTAAATGATGAGTACTATATAACATAGGTTGGTATCACACCCAGTTTTAGTTTTCTAGATTAATTGGAATTATTTATTCATGTTAGAACCACAAATACTACTGATGGAAGAAAGTCAGATGAAAACCATCATGAGAAAGAGTCCATGGATGCAATGACTTGGTATTAGGTTCGTAGCCAGTGCTATTGCATCCCCAACTATATTCTCCCATAAAAAGAGTATTAGTGATCCCTCTAGACCTCAGTATGATCCCGAGGGGGGAATATTAGTAAAGGTGACCTATCAGGTGATGAAACACTAGTCACAAAGGAGATAGGGCTGCAGGTAGTCCCCTTACCTGCTAGCTCACCATCTTGTCATGATTTCTCCATAATTAAGGTGCTGCCATATCATCTTGTGCGGAATTGTTTGCTTACTCTTTTTGCCATATGTTTTGTTCCTGTTTATTTTCCCCAATTGACTATTACATGTAAAATGTGTATCTGAAGCAGATAAAATTCAAGAAGACAACTCCCAGGCAAAGGATGGCTCCTAGTGGTGGATCATCTCACAAGCGCATAATGGCATCAGTACTATCTCCAGACATAGAAAATGAGAGACACACGGGGTCCAAGCGGGATCTGCTAAAAGCAGGACTTCCACCTCCAGGTTCCACACGACGAACAACAAAAGCGGCAAGTCCTGCGACCCATTCACAAGAAACTCGGAGTGCAACCCAGAATGTTGCCTAAGCCGAACTTCCTGATGCCTGACAAATGACCAAAGCCGCACTTTATAATGCTAGGCAAATGACCAAAGTTGCACTTCCTAATTCCCTGGAGGTGGCTAGAGCTGCACTTCATGTTCCCCCGCCGGTGACCGATGATGCAGTTCCTGATGGCAACATAGTGGCCAAATATGTAGTTCCCGATGTCGGGCAATTAGCTAAACCTTCAGTTCTTGATGCCCACCAACTGGCCAAATTTGTAGTTCCTGATGTCGGCCAAGTGGCTAAAACTAAAGTTCCTGATGCCCACCAAGGCGAGAAGACAGCAGCCGTCAATCTACCACCTACCCAAGCCAAGAAGGCAGCAGCCCAAGTCAAGCAACCAGCTGCCCAACATGAGTAGCACTCTTCCCAAAGCAAGATTCCCACTCCCTCCAACCAACTGGTATGACGGCCGCCACCTTCCCAAAGCCAACAACCACCTTCCCCAAAGCCAGCAACCACCTCCCCAAAGCCAACAGCCACGTACCCAAGGTGTGGAACCCCAACCCACATTCTGCTGTCCTCTGGCACCTCCCAAAGCCAACCTGCCGCCTCTACAAATCAAGAAACCACCTTCCCAAGTGATGAAGTCGGCATCCTTGTGCCCGTGGCTATCCCCCAAAGGTGACTTGCCACATCTCCAAAGCCAGAAGCCACCTCCCAGCTGTCTGCGGGCACCTCCCCGAAGTGACCGTGCATCATCCCAAACCGATGGGTTTGGTACCCAAGGCGCTGCGAGCTACCCAACATTTGTGTTCAGCTGCCAACGGGGAGGACTCTGGAACCCAATTTGAGGGTCAGGGGGTCAGCTACCCAATATGGTAAGTCAGCTATCGAATATGGGGAATTTGATCCTACTAATGAAGTATCGTGCCAAGACTGGAGTGACTGGTCTCAACGTGGTAATGTGTTAAACCAATTGTTTTATCTATATTAATACATTTAATCCCATCATATTACCGTGGAACACTAAATCAACACATTGTATTATTGTAGATGATGATGGCTATCAGCTGTCTCAAGACTTTGATGCACCTTGTTCTGAAGACATTGAAACGCATAATTCTGAAGATATAGTTGTGCATAATGGTCAACCACTGGTGGTGAGGGGGAAAACATGGGGAAGAGGCTTGAAAAGTTACCCAAAGGAGGGAGGCTTTCACTTAAAGTTCTTCCAGGTGGAACTAGACCAGACGAGCTGGGTGTTGCTGTCAGGTTTGCCAGTGAGTGTGCAGCCACAGTAAGGACTAGCATGCCTATCTTACCCCACTAGAAAGAGTACAAGGAGAGGGCTGATGTCCAAGAAGACTTTGTAGGAAAAGTTTATGTATGTTTTATGACTTAGCTATCCTTTACCTTTCCATTTATGTGTTCATGCAAATGATGATGCTCCATGTTTTATTTCAGCAACAGTTTGCCATGGACACAAAATCACCCTGTCATGCAAAATGCTTACGCAAATCAGTTTATGAGGCATCTAAGGAATGAACGACATATTCCGAAGAGGAAGTATTTTGATCCCTACCCTTTGAACCAAGTTACAAGGAAATATCCTGATGAAGTGAAACACATGACCGGTGAGCAGTGGTGCAAGCTTGTCAGTACTTGGTCTGACCCCAGGAAATAGGTTACTTTTTGTTTACTCTTATACTATTACTACCTATGTTTACATTGTTTGACTGGAACTACCTCTTATATTGTATGGTGTCTGCTTGTGTAGAGTACTTGTGCAAAAAACAAGATCAACAGGAGGACAATTTTGTACCCTGCTGCCACAAGTTCTCGTAGCTATGAGGTTGTGCGCAACGGTGAGGACGATGCCTTCGAACTATTCAAAAAGGCACATTGCATCTCGAAAAATGACTACACTAAGAATGTGAAGGAAGAAATTGTAAGTCCTCTCGAATACTTTTCATCTTTGTAAAATTCAATGTTATCTTCATCTCTCAATTGTATATAGTGTGATTGTAGTTTTCTTGCTATTTTTCCAATGTTCGCTTCTATTCCTAATACTGTAGGAAATCATTGAACAGAACATGGCTCTAGATGTCCTGGGGGAAGAACCACTTTCTTCCACGATAGCATAAAGCCAACGTTCCTGAAGAACATCGACCTCCATCCAAGTACATCAAGATGAAGCAGGTTTGGCCTTGAAGCAGAATTTTTGGCTGAGAGAGCAGGGAGTGACAAATTGCACTATACCATAAAGGAGTTGTAGAGAGAAAAAGAAGCTTCTGAGGCAGAGAGGCTGCGGTATGCTAAAGACATGAGAGAAATGCAGAAGAAGCAAGAAGATATGTAGGATAAAGAAACCATACAAACGACTTATTTCAGCAAGTGTTGTCTCAGATGACTCAACAGAAGCAGCGGTAGCAACAACAATAGCATCAGCTATCATAAGGTAAATGAACTTGTTGTTGACACTTGTGAGTTCTTGGGCTAGGAAAGTTAACTGGTGTGGAAACTTGTGAGTCTTTTGGGCAGGGAAACTTGTGAGGCTTTTGGCTCATAAACTGTTGTGGAAAGTTTTTGGCTGTGGAAGCTTGATAGGCTTTTGGCTCAGAAACTGCTGTGGAAATTTATGTGGAAACTTTTCCTGATATTTATTGTCAAATTTTGTTAGTTGATGCATGTGGTGTGAAATGGGTCACAAATGATTAGGGCTAGTAGAAATTTATGTGCACAAATGGCCCCCAAATCTCACGGTGACGCCAGCACGCATCCTCGACGAAAATGAAATCATCTCAGTTGTTGCTGATGAAACATTTCCATCACAGGTAAACACCGACGTGATCACCTTTCATTGGCCAACTATCTAGACGAAACAGAAACGTCATGGCCAACGATGACATCATCACATAGAATTTGTCGCCGGTAGGTGATACGTGTCCCATTTTGATTAGCCCTCGTGTTGTTCTGTGGTTTTCCCACGTGGCCTCGTCCGATTGGTGCAAGCTTGGCCTTGCCAACCGTCCACGTGTTAGCAGGGCGTCAAAACGTGGCGACAAACAAAATTCGTCACGGCCCATGTGACGTCATAAACGGGTTGGATGACATCACATATATGGAAACAACGGAATCAGGGCATGACAGAAAAAAATGTCATGATGTCGATGATGTCATAGACGGCAAACATGATGTCAGCAAACATCGTTGATAGCTGCCCACAGTGCCATCTGCCATATGGCCTCACTCATGACAAAAAAACATCATGAACGATCAAGCCTCGGTTGGGATGGTCCAGTTGGCCACGATGAAACTACATGAACTTCATGATCGGGCGCGACGTTTTCAAAAAAAAAAACATCACGGATTAAATTATGACATGAGGTTCATGACCTATTTTTTTCCACAGAATTCGTCGATGATGACGATCTACGACATTTTGACCCTCATCCAGGAAGATATCAGATTATCATGAACCGCACAGATTCTTGTAGAGGTACGTGCTTCCACTTTATTAATTATGTTTCTGCCATTTGCAAGTGGCATAATCCACATAAATTATGTTTAAACAAACCATAAAAGTTGCATTACAACCATCATCAGACAAAATGAAGAAATGAAGGGCTAAGATAGAATAACGGACGATGAATTTTTTTCTCCCAGGACTCCGAGACCACTATTTCAGACCACTTGGTCAACAAGTACTATTATTACAATTAAAAATGTACAGAGCTCTAGCTAAATAAAACTAGTTATCACATATATCCTTGATCTTCCTAATCTTAGCCCGATGGACATCTTCCTATGAGCACAAGGATTGAATCATCTACGTCGTGCTTTTAGCACCTTCCTCGTACAGCTTGAATTGTTTCTCTGCACTTATCCTCATGAACTTGTCCATACCCATAGTTGTATCCTACTGGACATTGTCCTGGTGAACTTGAATCTCTACTTCAGACAGTTCTTTCTCTGCTTTAGACTTCAGGGCTAATGCCACGTCCCTCTCCTCCTCGACTTTGCTAACCTTGTCTTGCACCCTCCTAAGGTCATGGTGAAGCTTGGTTGTGTCACCATGGTCAAATAACTTCATCTTAGCACTCTCAATAATTGAGTTGACAATGGCTTCTTTCAACTCTTCAGTCATATCCCATAGTTTGTGCAGCGATTTCTGCATCGATTTGGGCCACTCTGGATCTACCCATTTGACAACACCACAACTTTTGCATGGAAACGTTGCACCCTATCCTTGACACCCTAAAAACCTCCGGCCTGCATTGTATCCTTCGAACACTACAAATTTAGCAGGCACATCTCCATGTTTACATTGCATAGGACCGTGTCCCTCCGCTAAACCGTCATAATCATAGTCATACAACGTCTGGTTGGCCTAATACATCAGATGTGCATGAGTAATCATAGTAGATCTAGCTCAAAATAGATAAATGGCCACAAATGTTAGAGATGAGACGACTCACATCGAAATCACCGTCATTATCGTCTCGACGTGTTTCCTCGCTGTCTCCCCATTAACCCATGGCAAAAGGGTGGTGGGGGACTAGGGTGGCTGTGGGAGAGGTCGTTGTAGGTGTCGTCGGCTTGCAGCTATGGAAGGATGGAAGAGAAGTGGGGACAGTGGCTTCGAGGGGAAGGAAGAGATGTAAAGGGGACATGACACTAGCAGGTGGGCCCACGGAACACGTGACACTGGCAAGTAGAAGCACGTGGTATTTCCAGTTTGTTCAGAGCAAGCAAATAGTAAGTGAGGCCAATCATGTCGCAGAACAGCCTATTGGTGGATCGCTCTTACAAAGAACCATCCCAATCATCCAACCGCCTCGATCGAACGGTCTATAACAATCGGGATGTAGAACAAGTGTCTTGGGGCGTGCCTTCTAGAAGACTCGATCTAACGGCCACCATTAGGCGCTAAGGTTATGACCACACATAGTCAAGTGGGTGTGGTGATGCAAACTCTGTCACACAGGTGTTCCATTGCATTTGGAAGTTGCATTCCAACATGTTCTTCGGCTTTATGACCATGGTTTGAATCATGGAGTGTAATTGCATGTGTTCCATACCAAACCACATTAATCCACATGACCACACACACTCAGGTGGGTATGGTGATGCAACCTCTGTCACACTAGTCCACCATTGCATTTGCCAGTTGCATTCCAACATGTTCATGGGATTTCTGACCATGGTTTGACACATGGAGTGTCATTGCATGTATTCTTTTCCAAACCACAAGATCCACATGACCACACACACAAGTGGGTGTGGTGATGCAACCTCTATCACACTTGTTCTCCATTGCTTTTGTTGGATGCATTCCAACATATTCATGGGCTTTCTAACCATGGTTTGACATGTGGAGTGTCATTGCATGTGTTCTTTTCCCAACCACAATGATCCACTTGATCACACACACTCAAGTGGGTGTGGTGATGAAACTTTTGTCACACTACTTCTTAATTTCATTTGGCAGTTGCATTCCAACATGTTCTTGGGCTTTTTGACCATGGTTTTACACATGGAGTATCATTGCATGTGTTATTTTCCAAACCACAATGATCCACATGAGGGTGTGGTGATCCAACTTATGTCACACTGGTGCTCCATTGCATGTGGAAGTTGCATTCCAACATGTTCTAGGGCTTTCTGACCATGGTTTGACACATGGCATGTCATTGCCTATGTTCTTTTCCAAACCACATTGATCCACATGACCACACACACTCAAGTGGATGTGGTGATGCATCCTATGTCACACTGGTGTTCCATTGCATTTGGTTGTTGAATTCCAACATGTTCATGGGCTTTGTGACCATGGTTTGTCACATGGAGTGTCAATGCATGTGTTCTTTTCCAAACCACAATGATCCACATGACCACACAGACTCAAGTGGATGTGGTGATGCAACCTCTCTCACACTGGTGCTCCATTGCATTTGGCAGTTGCATCCAACATGTTCCAGGGCTTTCTAACCATGGTTTGACACATGGAGTGTAATTGCATGTGTTCTTTTCCTAACCATAATGATCCACATGACTACAAACATTCAAGTGGGTGTGGTGATGCAATTTATGTCACACTGGTGCTCAATTGCTTGTGGCAGTTGTATTCGAACATGTTCTAGGGATGTCTGACCATGGTTTAACAGATGGTGACGAGGGTTTAACTCGTCATTACCCATTGTTATGGACTGGGGTTTTGGAGAAGGAGGGAGTGCTGGAGGAATCAATCGGCTAGCAAACAATCACACAGGGATGCAAGGTTTACCCAGGTTCAGGCCTCATAGAGGTCCCTACTCCTGCTTGTCTACTCTTGGAATTATCAATGGAATCGAAGATTACAGGGGTGCGCAGATGTAATATGGCAATGGTTGTGGAAACTAGGGTTGTGATTGTCCTTCTCGCCGCCCCCTCCTAGCCTTTATATAGATAGGCTAGGTTTCGGGTAGCAGGTCGAGTCGGTTACAGATTAGGGTTCGTCCTTTGAACTTTCTATCTTAAGCTTCTTCTTGCGCCACAAGCAATCGGAGAATCTGTGGGTCACCTGAATTCTGCATTGGGCCTTGGCAACGTCTTGGGCTTCTGCCGTATCTAGACCGTATATGCCAAGCTGGAGTACCTGTAGGGTATACCCATGTCAGTAGCCCCCGAGTTTCCAGTGGAATCGCAGATTCGACTGGAGACTTTATGAAGTCTTTTGAGTGCATGACTGAGTATATTTTTGAGTGTTCCGTCTGTGTCATAGGGATTGTTGATATACGTGCTTGATTTATCCGATGTATTGGTATCAGTTAACTGCCTTAGGGCAAAACAACGCAATCTACTCAAACTCGAGTGCCCGGACTCGAATTCGAAAAAGTGCTCGCATAATTCGACTCAGGCCACGGAGGTCTTATAGGAGTCAAATTCTAGTGTATAAATGTGAGCACTCGACGCGTCCGTCAAGGCATGTTCATCGTACATGCAGGCACAAATATATTTCTGGTAGTGCGTAGCAGATGTGTTGCCATGCCTTGTTCAGGTCTTATCTTCTCGTTGTAAGCGTGGAATCCAAATTTCTGTCATCGCGGAGATGATTCAGGTGGCCTAGGAGACGTAATATCTTTGTAGGGAAAATATGAGGCGGAGTCACCATAGCATTCGAGTGTGGATGTTATCGACACATAGTACTATATACCAGAAAGAATAATCATAGGGTACGTGACCAGCACTCTCTATGGGAGTAGCCACCGAGTACCTATTCGAGTTGTAGACTCGAGTTGGGACTAAAATCATTTTGTGACTGCTGTCGTATTGTGTTGCTTGTTCCAGTCTAATGTGCTTCCGACGCTCCCTATGGGAGCAACCCGTAGTTCACAATCGAATTGTTGATTCGAGTGTTGGGTTTGTCTTGAATGCTCATACACCTAGATAAAAATTCTTTCGGGTGCGCGGCCAGCGCTCCTGTTAGGAGTAGCCCCCGAGTTCTTGGTTGAGTCGAAGACTCGAGACTAAGGTAGTCAAAATGTTCTTCTGCTAGAAACTATGACGTCAGTGCTAACAACGTGATGACTTCAGTTGCCCGCGAGAGTGGCTTTGATGGTACATGACGAGAGGTGGGTCCCACTTTTCTGACTTTGATTTGACTGGGCGTGCGTAATCTTCTGGTTTAACTACGTATCCTCGATTTCCGCGCATAATGGGGGTAGTGGGGCATGGTTCGTGATTCACCTTCGCCACGCGTCGATGATGATGTGCGCTACGCGTCCAGTAGGGTTTCTTGCTCGTGCCTCCTTTGCCATTGTTGCTCTCTCTGCTCCTTTGCGGTCATCCCTTCTGTGGCACTGGACCAGCTACGCATATTTCCCAGCTATTTCCTTTGTTTTCACCTCCATCGAAAGATGGGCAAGAAGAAAGGAGGCGCCGCTGCTGGATCTGCGTCCACCACCGCCGCCGCCAAGAAGAAGGGAGGCACCACTACCGTGGGCACCAGCGTCGCCACTGTTGGGAAGAAGAAAGGTGCGGGCACCGTGTCACCAATGTCTCCTAGCGCGCGTCTGTCATCTAGTCCTCCGAGCTGCACCTTCTTTGTCAAGACGGAGCTCTTCCATCCGCGGAAGATGACTTGCGAGTGCCTGGCGATGTGGTAATCCCCCGTCCGCCTCCGGGTTTCCGAGTGATGTTCCTTGCATTTGTCATTCGAGGTCTCTCTCTTCCCCTGCATCCTTTTGTCAGGGGTCTTCTTTGTTTCTATGGGCTCCAGCTGCACCCGCTGTCCCCAAATTCCATTCTCCACATTGCCTACCTCATCACTTTGTGCGAGTGCTGGCTCGGAATCGGGCCACACTTTGGTCTCTTCAAGAATCTTTGTAAGCTTAAGCGTTAGTCGGCGTCTGGTTTGGTAGTCTAAGACCTAGGAGGCTGCGGGATCCATGTCGAATCCTCCGCCACCTACTTTAACATCAAGCTCACCGCATCTGTCCAAGGGTGGAGAGATAAGTGGTTCAACGTCTGCGACCAGAAGGCTGATGGAGAGCACTTTGGACTCGCGCCCTTCGATCCCGTGGCAGCTTGGAAGAGGAGGCGCTCTTGGAAGAATGTCGTGATGCCTGGCAAGTCTGAGGAGACGGAGATGCTGTATCAGCATGTCTGCAACCTTGAAGTCCGCATAGGAAAGAAAGAGGGTGGCGCCGCTCTCATTCGCACGGGGTTATGCCGCCGCATCCAGCCTCTGCAAGCTAGATTCCATCCGATGTACCGTTGGGTCGGTGCTGACGATGTCACTCACATATCTGCGGAGGGCATTTCTGCGGGTGAGGTAGATAGGAGGTTGCGACTAGTGACCAAGTATACCGCCAAGGAGGATCTCCTAGGCGAATCAGTCGTGCCCCCTTTCGATGCCAACAACCCTCCGCCTGAGGTAGAGTTTTTTACGAAGTAGTATTGCATTTGTTTGATTGGTTGATAAGTGCTTTAATCTATGCTGATGTTTCTTATGAATGCATGAATGGAAAGTGGCCTCCAACTTCCCTCCTCTGCTGGAAGGGGTTATCTCGCGTGACGCGGTGGAAGAGGACGAGTCGGATTCGACCGTCCCAATTGAAGACGAGGAGGAAGCCCCCGAGTACAGCGGCCATGGCACTCACAAGCGTTCTCGCAGCAAGGATTCTGATGCCTCCTCTCCGACGACACCAGAAGGTCCTTCTGCTATTGCAGAGGAGCCGATTCCCGCTGTGCCTGTGCACGCCATGGCTCCACCCGCTCGGAAGAAGCTGCGGCTGCGGAAGGAGTCGTCGGATGACTCATTTGACCTCGACAAATTCGATTGGTGAGTTTTATTTTCCGCGAGTTTGTCTTGTTTCCTTTGTAGTTGCTTTTCTGAAGTGGTGTTGGACGTGCTTTCTAGTCAAGTGGCATCATCGTCTTCTGATGACGTCCAATTTGTGAAAGAGTCCGGAGTCGCAGACTCCAAAGCCAAAGAGGTGGTCGCACGATATCCTTCTCCTCCAGTGGCGGCCCACTCTGACGCCAATTCTTTGAGTTCCCCACATGCTAGGGAGTACCATATGGTTGCTCGGACGACTGCACGACATTCATCTTCGGAGTCCCTAGAGGAACATGTGAGTGTATTTTTTGCTATTTGGTAGTCTAATTTGTATGTTGGGCTAATGCTGAGTCATCATTTTCCTTGGTTTAGCTCATTGTGAAGGAATCTGCTCGCCTTGCGGAGCAAGTCCTTGCACTGGGTCGTCAGCATGCCCTGCTGGACAATCGCCACCGTGCAGTCGAAGGTTAGGGACTTTGTCTTTGTCTTCGTGCAAATTTGTCAATTCAAGTGTTGATATGCCCTGTAGTTTTGTAGGTGAACACAATGAACTTATCTGTCATGTTATGTCCCTCGAGAAGGGGCTTGCCGCGGCGGAGAAAAGGCGCGATGAGGCAGTCGCGGCTCTAGAAGAGTCACAGAAGCGTGAGGAAGACATGCGCTCTTCCAATGTTGAAAGAGAGAAGTTGTTCGAAGAACAACTTTTTTTGATTGCCAAGGCTCTCTCAGGTAATTGTCAGTTTGATTTGCATTGATCCTTGTTTGATGTCATGTTGATGTGCTGACACTCTGGATATGCAGATGCCACCGGCCCGAGCTTTGACGCCCAGTCCCTATGTCTTGCGGATGCTTTGGCTGGCGCCATTGTTGCAGTCGAGGACCGTAGTCTTTCCCTTCAGGAGACATTGGAGAAGGCCAAAGGTGTGCTCAGTCGCCTCCGTGAGGACCTGACTCCCAAGGCTAGGTTAATCAACAATCTTGATGACCTGGTGGAATCCTTCACTGGAGGTATTCCCATGGAATCCAGGAACTCCCAGCGGTCTGTCGGCGCCACCATGGCACTCGCGATGGTGCAATCCCATGGCGTGGAGTTGGATCCCGTCGTGATCTCTAAGGTGATGCCTGTCAACACCAGAGTCCAGCAGGTAGTGTTTGCTCCTTTCTCTAGTAGCTGCGCTAAATGCGGGCCTTAGCTTATCAAGACAGTCGCCAAATACTCTGAGGAGCGGCGACGAGCAAAGGCGGCGAAGACCGCAACATCTGGGGCTACCACTGGCAAGTCCTTGGTGTCGAAGACTGCCACAGATGCGATGAAGCCCCCGAAGTCGATTTCAAAGTCGAAGCAGCAGAATGCTCCCTTGTCGCCATGTGTAATAGCTGTAGCTAGCCTTTTGCCTGAACCATGCTTTTTGTGGGGGGTGTTCCCTTGACATATTATCAACTTTGAATGCAGTCCTCTGTTTATTGATGTGTGATTAGTCTCATTTGCCTCTTGCTTGATTGTACTTAGGGTCCTTCGAGTGGTCCTCATGATTCTCCTCCCACCAATGATACCACGGCGCAACGGCATTCAAAGGTGGAGGAGTTCTCGTTTCTTTCGCGACTACACGACCGCATTAAGCAGTTGGAGCGCGACTTACCCATCGTCCGCGGTCACGCGGATGTGTGGAAATCAAAAGCTGAGAAGGCCACCGCCGGCGAGAAGTATCTCTTGGAGGAAGTGGCGCAATTGAACGAGCAGTTTAAATGTTAGCTCTCTATCTTCTCATATTTTGTTTTAGTTAGTCATGGTGATGCCTTATCCTTACACTTTGTTGTTTGCTTGGTGTAGTTGTTAGCGCTCGTCATCCGCGGGATGAGAAGGACCGGGTGGCCATTCGAATGAACAACCTGACCCAGGAGCAGCTGCAGGCTAGTGGGTATTTCTGCTAGACGGCCGCTGCCACCAGAAGGGTTGACCTGGAACATGGTGCCGAACTACCAGGCGGTTGATCAGCCAGCAGAGGACATCATCGACTTCTTTGAAGAGCAGACGAATGTGCATCTTTTGCAGCAGTAGCGTAATTTTGTATCCTGCACATAGGTGTATAAGTGTTGTAAATTGTGTATGATTGTGTTGGGTGTGTTTAATACCCATTGATATGTGAAGAGCTTGCTAGCTTGTATATTTTTCAAGTGTATTGTACTCTGTAGTTCCTTTTTATTAGCCTGACATGTTTTTATCTCAGCATCTTGCCAACCTGTCAGGTGCGTTGCAACTGGGTTAGTGTTTATCAAGGGTTCGATTAGTAGTGCGCCAGCTACTCAAGATACTGCGATTTGTTCGTAGAATGAAAGTTTAAAGGGTGGCGCAGCCCCCGAGTGATGAAATTGCAAGAAAATAGGAAAAATCATAGAGTTTGGGGGCACTTAGCTTTATTTACTCGCAGATTAGTACGAGGTACAATGTGTGTCTAAGTAGCCTGGCTGAATAGCCTTATTTGTAATGTAAAAACGACCAGGGGTAGAAACGACGCAACTGCGTGACGTTCCAAGGGTTGGAGTATGCGACTCCGCTCTCGAAATCTTTAAGGTGATAGGCGCCACCTGGTATTACTTCTATAATCACGTAAGGTCCTTCCCAAGGGGGCTTGAGCTTGATATTCCCTTGTTGCTTCAGTCGCAGGACCAGGTCTCCTTCGATGAAGAATCTGGGGCGGAGCCTTCTGATGTGGTATTTGCGGAGGTTCTGCTGGTAGATCGTTGATCTCTTTGCTGCTATCTCACGTGCCTCGTCAAGGAGGTCGACGGAGTCTTCGAGTATGAGAGTTGACTCCTTCTTGCTATATGCAACCACCCGTGGGGCTTTGTAGCGTACTTCTGCGGGTAGTACCGCTTCAGTACCGTGCACCATGAAGAATGGAGTGTATCCCGTGGCGTTGTTTGGAGTTGTGCGTAGGCTCCAAAGTACGGATTGCAGCTCGTCTAGCCAGCATCCAGCGGCTTGTTCGAGTGGTCGGAGGAGTTGTTTCTTGATTCCACCGCAGATGAGGCTGTTGGCCTTTTCGACTTGACCGTTGGTCTGCGGGTGAGCTACCGAGGCGTAGCTTATGTTGACTCCCATGTTTTCCCAGAATTCCTGGAACTCTTAGAGGTGAAGTCCCTCCCATTGTCCATGATGATGCTATGTGGCACTCAAAAGCGGTAGCCAATGGACTCAAAGAACTTGACAGTGTTGGCTCCTGATTGATTTGTCACTGGCATGGCCTCGACCCACTTGGTGAATTTGTCAACCGCGATTAAGCGATAAACATAACCTCCGCGCGAGGACTTTGGGAGCTTGCCGACCATGTTGAGTCCCCATTGTGCAAAGGGCCAAGCCAGTGGTATTGGCCTGAGTTCCGCGCTAGGTGCGTGACGTTTGTCCGTGAATAGCTGGCAAGTATTGCAGCGCCGGACAATGTCCTTGGCGTCGCGCATGGCCGTGGGCCAGTAGAATCCAGCTCGCAGAGCTTTGGTAACGAGGGCGTGACTGCCCGCATGTGCCTTCATGTATGTCGAGGAGGACGGCCCTTCCGTCCCTGTTGGAGACGTACCGTTGAAGTACCCTTGTAATGTTGTGCTTGTACAGTTCACCGTTGATGAGAGAGAATGCCTTGGATCATCGTGCGATGTGTCACGCATCAGTCGGGTCATCTGGCATCCTCTTGCTGAGTAGATATGTGATGTACGGCTGTGTCCAAGATGGCTCGATCATCATGACCTCCATTGGGCCTTCGAGTCCCGTATCAAGCTCTGTGTCATCAAGTGCCATTGGCTCGTTGGGTGGCGTAGCGCCCGAGTCCATTGACATGCTTGCTTTCTTCTCTAGAGCCTTGGGCTTGATGGAGCGCTCGCATACACACTCGAGAAATACCCCAGGTGGTATGGGGGCGCAGGTGGAGCCGATGTTGGCGAGTGTACCCGCCTCTTATTTGCTTTCGCGCCTATGTGCCGCAGCTCGCAGCCATTGAAGTCTCCCTCGAGTGTGTCATAGAGGTCGCGATAGGCGATCATGTCGTTGCTTAGTGCGTCGCACTCGTGCATCGTTTGGTTGACCACCAGCTTGGAGTCGCCATAGATGATGAGCCTCTTGGCGCCACAGGCTTTCGCCATCCACATCCCGTGGATTAAGGCCTCGTACTCGGCTTCCTTATTGGAGGCAGTGAACTGCATTCGTAGAATGTATTTCATCTTGTCTCCTTGGGTGATGTTAGTATGACTCCTGCCCTAGCTCCATCCTTTTGCTTGGACCTGTCGAAGTGCATTATCCAAAGATAGGACATATCTGGCTTGTCAGGGAGCTGGTTCTCCATCTAGTGCATGAGAATATCCGAGAGGACTTGTGACTTGATCGCGTCGCGCTTCTCATATGTGATGTCTCGTGGAGACATATCGATTCCCTAGAGCGCGACTCGTCCGGTGGCGTCAGGATTATTGAGTATATGCCCGAGAGGGTCGTCGTTTACCACCATGATTGGGTGCTCCTGGAAGTAGTGGCGCAGTCACCTGGCTGTCATGAAGACGCCATATGCCAGCTTCTGGTAGTGCGGGTACCGCTGCTTTGTTGGCGTCAGCACCTCGCTGAGGTAGTATACTGGGAGCTGGACCCCGTGGACCTTATTTTCTTTGGCTCGTTCCACCGTGAGCACCGTGCTGACCACCTGGTTCGTGGTGGAGATGTAGAGCAGTAGTGGTTCCTTTTTGCGAGGCATCACCAGTATTGGCGAGGTGGATAGTAGACGCTTGAGGTCTTCGAATGCTTCTTGCGCCTTGTCTATCCACTCGAACTTGTCAACTTTGCGAAGGAGTTGGTAGAAGAGCAGTGCATTTTCGCCCATTCGACTGATGAATCGACAGAGCGCCACGATTCGTCTAGCCAGTTGTTGGACGCCTTTTATGTTCTTCGGCTTCTCCATGGCCAGTATGGCCTTTATTTTCTTCGGGTTTGCCTCGATCCCCCTCGCATAGATGAGCTACCCGAGTAATTGCCCCGATGATACGCTGAAGGCGCATTTGTCTGGATTGAGCTTCATCCAGTAGCGGTCGAGGTTAGTGAAGGTCTCGCGGAGATCGTCGATTAACGTGGCTTCCTTCTTGGTTTTGATGACGATGTCGTCAATGTAGACTTGCATGTTGCGGCCAAGTTGGTTCTTGAGGCAAGCCTGCATGAACCGCTGATAGGTGGCTCCTGCGTTTTTTAGCCCGAAAGGCATCGTATTGTAGCAGAACACACCGAAGGGCATTGTAAACGCTATTTTCTCTTGGTCTTCCTCCTTCATTCGAATATGATTGTAGCCTGAGTAGGCATCGAGGAAGCAGAGGCATTCACATCCCATGGTGGAGTCGAAGATTTGATCGATCCGTGGCAACGGGAAATGATCTGTTGGGTAGTCCTTATTCAAAGAGGTGAAGTCCACGCACATCCGCAGGATATCCGTGTATTTTTTGGGCACAAGCACTGTGTTAACGAGCCAGGTTCTTTCCTTGATCTTGCGTAGGAAGTTTGCGTCGAGGAGTCTGTTGATCTCCATACGGACTGCTTTTTATCTTGGTTCCGACAGTCGCTGTATTGTCTGCTTAACTGGCCTTGCGTCTGGATTCACGTTGAGTGAGTGCTCGGTGAATTCCCTAGGAACCCCTGGCATGTCCGCTGGACACTAGGCGAATATTTCCCAGTGCTCACAGAGGAATTCGACGAGCGCGAGTTCCTATGCGGGACTCAAGTTGTTGGCGATGAGGGTCGTCTTGGTCGGGTCCGTTGGGTGGACCTGGACTTTCTTTGTGTGCACCGACGAGTCGAAGGATAGGTCGGGTGAACTTGGCTTGCTTAGGGGAGGCAGACTGTTGTCTGTCGACTCCTTTAGTTTTGCGAGTTCCTCTTGCATGCCAAAGGACTGGGAGATTCTGTTGAATTCCCTATCGCAGCTGTCAGACCTCTCGAAGCTTCCGTTGATTGTGATGACGCAGTTTGGGCCTGGCATTTTCATCTGCAGGTAGGCGTAATGCGGCACTGCCATGAACCTCGCGAACGCGACACGTCCGAGGATCTAGTGGTATTGTGAGGGCCAGTCGACGACTTCAAAGTCGATGCGCTCTCGACGAATGTTTTGCGGCGTGCCGAAGATGATGTCGAGGTTGATTTTTCCTAGGGGGTATATGCCCTTCCCTGGGACAATGTCGTGGAACATCGTGTCCGAAACTTCCAGACAGGTTAGGGGGGTCCTCATCGTGCGCAAGGTACTTGCGAACATGAGGTTGATGCTGCTCCCTCCGTCCATGAAGATGCGACTCATGTCGAAGCCTCCTATCTGCGCCTCGAGTATGAGGGGCCAGTGGCCTCGACGGGGGACTTGGCGCGGGTGGGCGCGCTTGTCGAAGGTGATGCAGGACTCGCTTCCACTGAGGTACTCAGTGGTGGAAGGTGGAGAGTTTATCACCAAATTAGCTTGGTGAGTGATTGCCTTTTGCATTCAGTTGGAGGGACGCCCTTTCTAGAGCATCCCCATGTTGCCCACGGCTCGCGGGTACGGCTCTCCTCCATGATATTGGACTGGCGCAGCAGCGGGTGGTGGTGGTCTGGGCGGTGGTGGAGGATCTCCATGTGCCGCAGCGCCTAGGGAGGCTCCGTAGCCCCGGTTGATCGCATCGTGATTCATCTGAGGCAGGCCTTCGTGGAGCTTGAGGAACTTGTGGTAGTCCATTAGGAGGTGGCTGGACTTTTTCTTGCCATCGTGTTTGTCGATGTAGAAGTGCACGTTGCATGGTCTGGACAGTTTGTCCTGGATAGATGTTACGGGTGCCTCTTCGTGAGTGCGGCGCTGCCACACCTGTGTGGTTTTCCCGCTGTCGTGGTATCCACGGTTGCGATATCCATTGCTGCGGTTGTCGTCGCGCTTGTCGGCGTATCCGGCTGTGACCATATTGACTTCATCACGGTCCTCGTAGACGCACATTCGACGTTTTCCTCGGTGGTCGCGTCTGCACCCAAGGTCATCGTCATCATCGGAGTAGGTACGATTTTTTACCGAATCTTCCCCGTCCGCCCAGCGATTCGCGATTTCCATCAGGTGGTCGGTCGTTTTGGGCTTTGAGCGGCCCAGCTCCTCCCTGAGCTCTATATGACGAACGAACGCCGTTGAATGCGTCGATTGCGCGGTCCTACGAGATGTTTTCTGCGGAGTTCTTGATGATGGACCATCTCTGGATGTACGAGCGTAGCGACTCACCAGACCTCTGTTGGCAGCCTCTCAGTTCTTCAATTGATGCGGGCCTTTTGTAAGTGCCCTTGAAGTTGCGCAAGAAGCTGTAGACTAGCTCTTCCCAGCTGCGAATGGATCCGCGCGGGAGGTTGTTGAGCCATGCGCGAGCGGCACCCTACAACTATAGCTGCAGGCATTGCATGGCCATGCTTCGACTCCCGCCGTGCAGCCTGACGGAAGAGATGTGATCCTCTAGCCAAATCTTTGGGTCCTATAGGCCATCAAATTTTGGGTTCTCCGAGGGGAGTTTGAACCCTTTAGGCATTCGCTTTTTCCTGATGGCTCTGCTGAAGCATCTGGCGCCGCAAGCTGCACCTCGTTGTCCTCCGAGTTAGTCAAACGAGCGCGTCTTGTGCGCATTTTGTTGACTTTGCGTTGTGTGATGTCATCATGCGCGTCGTAGTTGTGAGCGGCGACTTCGAGACAGGTCGTGGCTATCATCGCTGGACGAGGGCGAGGAGTACCGTTTGGCCAGAGCCTTGCTTTTCTTCGGCTCTGGCGTTGGTTCTTTATCGAGGGCAGCCTCGATTAGCACTAGGCCCGCGATCGTGGATTGGTGCATGGCAGCTCGTGGATCTCCAGTCGGTGGCTTGTTGTTGAGGAGGTACATGGTTGCTGCCGTCACCGCGGCTTGCGGCGTCTTCAGGAGCACATTACATTGCGTATCCACTATCATAGAGTTGAAGTCGAGGACTTTTGCAGCCTCTACGTGCTCTTGTTTGGTGAGGTGGGCCAGTCAAGATCGCTTTTTGTTTGCCAGGTACTCGTTTCCCTTGGAGGAGGATCCTCCATGGGAGGAGAGCCCAACTCGCCGAAGGCTCGACTCGTCTGCCGCCTTTCTACGTGCCTCGAGTTGTGCGATTACTTGCTGCTGGCGCTAGAATTCCTCCTTTAGCAGGCAATGGTAGCCCATCAACATCTCCTGCGAGGTGTTGGGGTAGAGGATTGCCCTGTAGAGCTTCTCGACAGCGGGCCCACTCGTTGTCGTTGAGCTTGATTAGCATGCGCTCTCTGGTGTTCTCATTCGTTGTGAGTGACGGTTCTCCTCCCGTCCCATTATTGGTGGGCGCGCTGTTGGTGGGGCCACCATTTGATATACCGCCATTGGGCGGTCTAGTGCCGGTGCCGGTGTTTTCACGATTGACGCCAGTGTCGCCCGCGTTGATGATGGCGCACATGATGTGATTGGGGAAGTTGTTGCTCCCACAACTTTCAGATCCAGAGCCTTAGTCTCCATCTTCTATGGCTAGGTCACCCAGATCAAATTCGCGACTACTATCGTTGTCCGTGCTCCCAGCTGTTGTCGGGGCATTGATCTCGTTGAGGGTGCCGATTGGTGGCGGGAACCACGACGCTAGAGCAATCATGGGTGCCATCGGCTGGTCGGGCATGCGAAGCGTGCCCAGTTGACCGACCTGGAAGCGGAAGCTCCTGATCGCCAGGCTGATCCCATCGCCCACGAACTCGAAAGCGAGCGAGTGGCCAGCGTGTGGACGGTGAAGTCGAAATCGCCGAAGGGCTGGCGAATCTCTGCTGTTACAGAGTTGTAGATCGCGGTTGACGGGGCCGAAGAAGCCGCAACATCAGCACGCCTAATTCCCACAGACAACGCTAATTGACGAGGGTTTAACTCGTCAATGCCCATTGTTATGGACTTGGCTTTTGGAGAAGGAGGGAGCACTGGAGGCATCAATCGGCTAGCAAACAAGCACACAGGATGCAAGGTTTACCCAGGTTCAGGCCTCGTAGAGGTCCCTACTCCTGCTTGTCTGCTCTTGGAATTATCAAAGGAATCGAAGATTACAAGGGTGCATAGATGCAATTTGGCGATGGTTGTGGAAACTAGGGTTGTGATTTTCCTCCTCGCCGCCCCCTCCTAGCCTTTATATAGATAGGCTAGGTCTCGGGTAGCAGGTCGAGTCGGTTACAGATTAGGGTTCGTCCTTTGAACTTTCTATCTTAAGCTTCTTCTTGCACCACAAGAAATCAGAGAGTCCATGGGTCACCCGAATTCTGCATTGGGCCTTGACAATGTCATGGGCTTCTGCCGTATCTAGACCGTATATGCCAAGCTCGAGTACCTATAGGGTATACCCATGTCAGATGGAGTGTCAATTCTTGTGTGGTGATGCATCCTCTATCACACTAGTGCACAATTGCATTTGGCAGTTGCATTCCAACATGTTCTTGGGATTTCTATCCACGGTTTTACACATTTAGTGTCATTGTATGCGTTATTTTCCAAACCACATTACTCCACATGACAACACACACTCATCTACGTGTGGTGATGGAACCTCTGTCACATTGGTGCTCCATTGCATTTGGCCATTGCATTCCAACATGTTCTTGGGCTTTGTGACTATGGTTTGACACATGGAGTGTCATTGCATGTGTTATTTTCCAAACCACATTGATCCACATGACCACACACACTCAACTTGGTGTGGTGATGCAACCTCTGTCACACTGGTGCTCCATTGAATTTGGAAACGGCATTCCAACATATTCTTGGGCTTTATGACCATGGTTTGACAAATGGAGTGTCATTGCATGTGTTCTTTTCCAAACCACAACCCTTGATCCACATGACCACACACACTCAAGTGGGTGTGGTGATGCAACTTATGTCACATTGGTGCTCAACTGCATTCTGGCAGTTGCATTCCAGCATGTTCTAGGGCTTTCTGACCATGGTTTAACACATGGAGTGTCATTGCTTGTGTTCTTTTCCAAACCGCATTGGTGCACACGACCACACACACTCAAGTGGGTGTGGTGATGAAACCTCTGCCATACTAGTGCTCAATTGCATTTGACAGTTGCATTCCAACATGTTCTTGGGATTTCTGACCGTGGTTTGACACATCGAGTATCATTGCATGTGTTCTTTTACAAGTACACACTCAATTGCGTGTGGTGATGCAACCTCTGTCACACCGGTGCTCGACTGCATTCTGGCAGTTGCATTCCAGCATGTTCTAGGGCTTTCTGACCATGGTTTGACACATGGAGTGTCATTTCTTGTGTTCTTTTCCAAACCACATTGATCCACACGACCACACACACTCAAGTGGGTGTGGTGATGAAACCTCTGTCATACTAGTGCTCAATTGCATTTGGTAGTTGCATTCCAACATGTTCTAGTGATTTCTGACTGTGGTTTGACACATCGAGTATCATCGCATGTGTTCTTTTACAAATACAAACTCAACTGCGTGTGGTGATGCAATCTCTATCACACCGGTGCATTGCATGTGTTCTTTTCCAAACCACAATGATCAACATGACCACACACACACAACTAGGTGTGGTGATGCAACCTCTATCACACGGTGCTTCAGTACATTTGGAAGTTGGATTCCAACTTGTTCTTGGGCTTTTTGACCATGGTTTGACACATGGAGTGTCATTGCATGTGTTCTGTTCCAAACCACAACCCTTGATCCACATGACCACACACACTCAAGTGGGTGTGGTGATGCAACCTCTATCACACTGGTGCTCCATTGCATTTGGCAGTTGCATGCCAACATATTCCTGGTCTTTCTAACCATGTTTTGACACATGGAGTGTCATTGCATGTGTTATTTTCCAAACCACAATGATTCACATGATCACACACACTCAAGTGGGTGGGGTTATGAAACCTCTACCATATTGGTGCTCAGTTACATTTGGCAGTTGCATTCCAACATGTTCTTGGGATTTCTGACTATAGTTTGACACATTGGGTATCATTGCATGTGTTCTTTTCCAAACCACATCCCTTGATCCATAGAACCACCACTACAAGAAGAATCCCCAGATAACAATACATCCACCACTACAAGAACAACCCCCATATAACAATACATATTCTGCAACGATGTAAGTATTTTTTGCAATTTTTTATGTTAGATACACATGCATGCGTGGCTGGCTAGATCTGTTGTCTATTCCATATATTGCCTATAAAGAAATATATGCCTAACCCAGTAAACACAACTACCTACAGTTGACCCACAAGCCACGATCAAGCAAGAACGCATCTGCATTCCCAGTCCTCACCTCCCTGAATGCTAGTCACCTTGATCCGCTCCCTACGGCATCTCTTAGCTGTTGGCTAATATGGCGTCCCTCACCGGCGACCGATGGTGGTCGGTGATACAGATCGTCTCCTACCATGAGATCCCCCTAATTTCAAGATCGACCTGGGAAACTACATGACACAGAGGTTTGTCCAAGATCCACAATAGTGAATATGAGTATTGGGGGGCCTGACGGCGCAAGTGCGTGATAGAGGTTCGATCTCCAGGAAATTTGTCTTTCCCCTTGCTAGATTGCTCTTTCTTTTCCTTTGTTTTGACCCGTGTTCACAATTTTTCTAGGAATCTTGTGGATCGCTGATGGCCTAGAGGAAGAGGCAGCTACGTAGACAGAAGTGGCATGACATTCCACATGAAGAAGCCTTAGGGATACGCACATCAACAGCAACCAACAGCAAAATGACCTACAACATGCAGGTATTAATTCTACCATTTCGTGGATTTATAGTGTATCTAATAATGCTCCATCCAGTAGTGGCTCCATAACCAATGATTTGTTTTTTTGTAGATTATTAATATTTTAAATCCCATGGTGAAGTGTTAATGATAGTTACATGCTAAATTAGCATGAACTGTACTCAGACATGCAGCTCAATGAATGCCTACTAAATAGACCGCTGCTAGAACTATATCTTTGACCTTAACCTTTAAAAGTGAAAAAAGCAAATGGTTGTCTCGGGTCCTTATATCTGATCCATGAATCCGATGTGGCATGTGGGTCTGATGATCTATTTCAAATGCACATAATGGTAAAAATATGTTAAGTTCTTACTTAGTTGAGTTCACTATCCCCTACTGTGTCATGTGCCACATAGATTCTAAAATCAAGTTTTTGTATTTGCAAGTTTGATACATCAGCAAGACTGGCTTTATACGGATTCAACTCTAAACTTGAATTGGAAGTTATATATAGGACTTGGTAGATTATCTTTTTATGCAAGGTTATAACTATACTCTCACTATGTAGCACTAGGTAGATCCTCTTATTGCAAGATTGTAAATTAACCACTCTTTAGATAATTTATGTATGAAATGGTGATTCCTATAATAAATATCGATTTATTTGTCAACCCTGCATTCATATTCTACGGCTTATGTCTTGTGGCAAGTCACATTATTTTATTTTCTTTTATTTGACATGGTGGCATGTCACGTTTGAACTATCTTCTCTCGATGAGATAAAGTACCATCTTCACAAGCTTTCAAACCATCCAGTCAAGCAAATAGTATTTTTTCAAATAGAATTTTCGATCGTGTGGCATCTATCTACCAACGCATATAGTGGTTCCTTGACATTTGTAGCTATTTTGCAACGCATATCCCATTGGTTACCAAACATACGTATATGTGTTGCATTATATCCTATCAACTCCCAAAATCGCAACACATTTATATCCGTTGGCAAATCCGATAGCAACGCCTATATGGGCATATAGATATGCATAAGTGCGTTGTTGTAACTGGGGTCTTCTTGTAGTGCACACATACTCAAGTGGGTGTGGTGATGCAACCTTTGTCACATTGGTGCTCCATTGCATTTGGCAATTGCATTCCAACATATTCCTAGGCTTTCTGACCATGGTTTGACACATGGAGTGTCATTGCATGTGTTATTTTCCTAACAATAATGATCCACATGACCACACACACTCAACTGGGTGTGGTGCTGCAACTTATGTCACACTAGTGCTCAATTGCATGTGGCAGCTGCAGTCCAACATGTTCTAGGGCTTTCTGAACATGGTTTGACACATGGGGTGTCACTGCTTGTGTTATTGTCCAAACAAAATTGATGCACATGACCACACACACTCAACTGGGTGTGGTGATGCAACCTCTATCACACTGATGCACAATTACATTTGGAAGTTGCATTCGAGCATGTTCTTGGGATTTCTGTCCATGGTTTGAGACATCTAGTGTCATTTCATGTGTTCTTTTCCAAACCACATTGATCCACATGACCACACACACTCAACTGCGTGTGGTGATGGAACCTCTATCACACTTGTGCTCCATTGCATTTGGCAGTTGCATTCCAACATGTTATTGGGCTTTGTGACTATGGTTTGACACATGGAGTATCATTGCATGTGTTCTTTTCCAAAACACATTGATCCACATGACCACACACACTCAAGTGGGTGTTGTGATGCCACCTCAGTCACACTGGTGCTTCATAGCATTTGGAAGTTGCATTCCAACATGTTCTTGGGCTTTCTAACCATGGTTTGACACATGGAGTGTCATTGCATGTGTTCTTTTCCAAACCATATACATTGATCCACATGGCCACACACACTCAAGTGGGTGTGGTAATGCAACCTCTGTCGCGCTGGTGCTCCGTTTCATTTGGCAATTGCATTCCAACATGTTCCTGTGCTTTCTAACCATGGTTTGACAGATGTAGTGTCATTGCATGTGTTCTATTCCAAACCACAATAGTCCACATGACCACACACACTCAAGTAGGTGTGGTGATGCAACCTTTGTCACACTGGTGCTCCATTTCTTTTGGCAGTTGCATTCCAACATGTTCATGCGCTTTCTAACCATGGTTTGACAAATGGAGTGTCATTCCATATGTTCATTTCCAAACAACATTGATCCACATGACCAGACACACTCAATTGGGTGTGGTGATGCAACCTATGTCACGCTAGTGCTCCATTGCGTTTGAAAATTGCATTCCAACATGTTCTTGGGCTTTCTAACTATGGTTTGACACATGGAGTGTCATTGCATTCTTTCTTTTCCAAACCATAGCCCCTGATCCACATGACCACACACACTCAAGTGGGTGTGGTGATGCAACCTCTGTCACACTGGAGCTCCTTTTCATTTGGCAGTTGCATTCCAACATTTTTCTTGGCTTTCTAACCATGGTTTGACACATGGAGTGTGATTGCATGTGTTCTTTCCAAACCACAATGATCCACATGACCACACACACTCAAGTCGGTGTGGTGATGCAACCTCTCTCACACTGGTGCTCCAGTGCATTTGGAAGTTGCATTCCAACATGTTCCTAGGCTTTCTAACCATGGTTTGAGACATGGAGTGTCATTGCATGTTTTATTTTCCAAACCATAGCCCTTGATCCACATGACCGCACACACTCAAGTGGGTGTGGTGATGCAACCTCAGTCAGACTGGTGCACCTTTGCATTTTGCAATTGCATTCCAACATGTTCCTAGGCTTTCTGACCATGGTTTGACACATGGAGAGTGGTTACATGTTTTATTTTCCAAACCATAGCCCTTCATCCACATGACCGCACACACTCAAGTGGGTGTGGTGATGGAACCTCTATCACACTGGTGCTCCTTTGCATTTGGAAATTGCATTCCAACATGTTCCTAAGCTTTCTGACCATGGTTTGACACATGGAGTGTCATTGCACGTGTTCTTTTCCAAACCACAATAATGCACATGGCCACACACACTCAAGTGGGTGTGGTGATCAAATCTCCGTCACACTGGTGCTCCATTGCATTTGGTAGTGGCATTCCAACATATTCCTAGGCTTTCTGACCATGGTTTAACACATGGAGTGTCATTGCATGTGACCTTTTACAAACCACAATGATTCACATGAGCACACATAGTCAAGTGGGTGTGGTGATGCAAACTCTATCACACTGATGCTCCATTGCATTTGGCAATTGCATTCCAACATGTTCATGCGTTTTCTGACCATGGTTTGACACATGTAGTGTCATTGCATGTGTTATTTTCCCAACCACAATGATCCATATGACGACACGCACTCAAGTGGGTGTGGTGATGCAACCTCTGTCATACTGCTGCTCCATTGCATTTGGCGGTGGTATTCCTATATGTTCATGTGATTTCTGACCATGGTTTGACACATGGCGTGTGATTGCATGTGTTCTTTTCCAAACCACATTGATCCACATGACCACACACACTCAACTTGGTGTGGTGATGCAACCTCTGTCACACTGGAGCTCCCTTGCATTTGGCAGTTGCATTCCAATATTTTCCTAGGCTTTCTGACCATGGTTTGACACATGGAGTGTGATTGCATGTGTTCTTTCCAAACCACAATGATCCACATGACTACACACACTCAAGTGGGTGTGGTGATGCAACCTCGGTCACACTGGTGCTCAATTGCATTTTGCAGTTGCATTCCAACATGTTCTTGGGCTTTCTGACCATGGTTTGATAGATGAAGTGTCATTGCATGTTTTATTTTCCAAACCCCAACCCTTGATCCACATGACCACAGACACTCAAGTGGGTGTGGTGATGCAACCTCTGTCAGACTGGTGCTCCTTTGCATTTTGCAATTGCAAACATGTTCCTAGGCTTTCTGACCATGGTTTGACACATGGAGTGTGATTGCATGTTTTATTTTCCAAACCATAGCCCTTGATCCACATGACCGCACACACTCAATTGGGTGTGGTGATGCAACCACTGTCACACTGGTGCTCCTTTGCATTTGGCAATTGCATTCCAACATGTTCCTAGGCTTTCTGACCATGGTTTGACACATGGAGTGTCATTGCGTGTGTTCTTCTCCAAACCATAATGATCCACATGACCACACACACTCAAGTGGGTGTGGTGATGCAACCTCTGTAACACTAGTGCTCCGTTGCATTTGGGATTTCATTCCAACATGTTCTTGGGCTTTCTGACCATGGTTTGACATATAGAGTGTCATTGCATGTGTTCTTTTACAAACCACAGTGATCCACATGACCACACACACTCAAGTGAGTGTGGTGATGAAACCTCCGTTACACTGGTGCTCCATTGCATTTGGTAGTTACATGCCAACATATTCCTGGGCTTTTTGACCATGGTTTGACACATGGAGTGTCATTGCATGTGACCTTTTCCAAACCACAATGATCCACATGAGCACACATAGTCAAGTGGGTGTGGTGATGCAACTTCTATCACACTAGTGCTCCATTTCATTTGGCAGTTGCATTCCAACATGTTCCTACGTTTTCTGACCATGGTATGACACATGTAGTGTCATTTGTGTGTGTTATTTTCCCAACCACAATGATCCACATGACCACACACACTCAACTGGGTGTGGTGCTGCAACCTCTGGCACACTGCTGCTCCATTGCATTTGGCAGTTGTATTCCAACATATTCATGTTCTTTCTGACCATAGTTTGACACATGGAGTGTCATTCCATGTGTTCTATTCCAAACCACATTGATCCACATGACCACACACACTCAACTGGGTGTGGTGATGCAACCTCTGTTACGCTAGTGCTCGATTGCATTTGGAAATTGCATTCCAACATGTTATTGGGATTTCTGACCATGGTTTAACACATGGAGTGTCATTGCATGTTTTATTTTCCAAAACATAGCCCTTGATCCACATGACCACACACACTCAAGTGGGTATGGTGATGCAACCTTTGTCACACTAGAGCTCCTTTGCATTTGGAAGTTGCATTATAACATGTTCCTGGGATTTCTGACCATGGTTTGACACATGGAGTGTCATTGCATGTGTTCTTTCCAAACCACAATGATCCACATGACCACACACACGCAAGTGGGTGTGGTGATGCAACCTTGATCACACTAGTGCTCAATTGCATTTTGCAGTTGCATTCCAACATGTTTTTGGGCTTTCTGACCATGGTTTGATAGATGGAGTGTAATTGCATGTGTTCTTTTCCTAACCACAAACCTTGATCCACATGACCACACACACTCAAGTGGGTGTGGTGATGCAACCTCTGTCACACTGGTGCTCCATTCCATTTGGATGTTGCATTCCAACATGTTCCTGGGCTTTCAGACCATGGTTTGACACATGGAGGGTCATTGCATGTGTTCATTTAGAAACCACAATGATCCACTTGACCACACACACTCAAGTGAGTGTGGTGATGAAACCACCATCACACTAGTGCTCCATTTCATTTGGTAGTTGCATTCCAACATATTCATGGGCTTCTGACCATGGTTTGACACATGGAGTGGCATTGCATGTTTCCTTTTCAAAACCACAATGATCCACATGAGCACACACACTCAACTAGTGTGGTGATGCAACCTCTATCAAAGTGATGCTACATTTTATTTGGTAGTTGCATTCCAACATGTTCCTGCGTTTTCTGACCATGGTTTGACACATGTAGTGTCATTGCATGTGTTCTTTTCCCAACCACAATGATCCACATGAAAACACACACTCAAATGGGTGTGGTGATGCAACCTTTGTCATACTGGTGCTTCATTCAATTTGGCAGTTCTATTCCAACATGTTCATGGGCTTTTTGACCATGGTTTGACACATGGAGTGTCATTCCATTTGTTCTTTTCCAAACCACATTGATCCACATGGCCACATACACTCAACTGGGTGTGGTGATGCAACCTCTGTCACGCTAGTGCTCCATTGCATTTGGAAGTTGCATTCAACATGTTCTTGGGCTTTCTGACCATGGTTTGACACATGGAGTGTCACTGAATGTTTTCTTTTCCAAACCATAGCCCTTGAGCCACATGACCACACACACTCAAGTGGGTATGGTGACGCAACCTTTGTCACACTGGAGCTGCTTTGCATTTTGAAGTTGCATTCCAACATGTTCCTGGCTTTCTGACCATGGTTTAACACATGGAGTGTCATTGCATGTGTTATTTCCAAACCACAACCCTTGATCCACATGACCACAGACACTCAATTGGGTGTGGTGATGTAACCTCTGTCACACTGGTGCTCCACTACATTTGGAAATTGCATTCCAACATGTTCCTGGGCTTTCTAACCATGGTTTGACACATGGCGTGTCACTGCATATTTTATTTTCCAAACCATAGCCCTTGATCCACATGACCGCACACAGTCAAGTGAGTGTGGTGATGTAACCTGTGTCACACTGGTGCTCCTTTGCATTTGGCAATTGCATTCCAACATGTTCCTAGGCTTTCTGACCATGGTTTGACACATGGAGTGTCATTGCGTGTGTTCTTCTCCAAACCACAATGATCCACATGACCACACACGCTGAAGTGGGCGTGGTGACGCAACATCTATCACTCTAGTGCTCCGTTGCATTTGGGATTTCATTCCAACATATTCTTGGGCTTTCTGACCATGGGTTGACAGATGGAGTGTCATTGCATGTTTTATTTTCGAAACCATAGCCCATGATCCACATTACCACACAGACTCAAGTGGGTGTGGTGATGTAACCTCTTTCACACTGGTGCTCCTTTGTAGTTGGCAATTGCATTCCAACCTGTTCCTAGGCTTTCTGACCATGGTTTGACACATGGAGTGTCTGTGTTCTTTTCGAAACCACAATGATCCACATGACCACAGACACTCAAGTGGGTGTGGTGATGCAACCTCTGTCACACTAGTGCTCCGTTGCATTTGGGATTTCATTCCAACATGTTCTTGGGCTTTCTGACCATGGTTTGACATATGGAGTGTCATTGCATGTGTTAATTTACAAACCACAATGATCCACTTGACCACACACACTCAAGGGAGTGTGGTGATGAAACCACTATCACAATGGTGCTCCATTCCATTTGGAAGTTGCATTCCAACATATTCATGGGCTTTTTGACCATGGTTTGACACATGTACTGTCATTGCATGTTTCCTTTTCCAAACCACAATGATCCACATTAGCACACACACTCAAGTGGGTGTGTTGATGCAACCTCTATTACACTGATGCTATATTGCATTTGGCAGTTGCATTCCAACATGTTCCTGCGTTTTATGACCATGGTTTGACACATGTAGTCTCATTCCATGTGTTCTTTTCCCATCCACAATGATCCACATGAAAACACACACTCAAGTGGGTGTGGTGATGTAACCTTTGTCATTGTGGTGCTCCATTGCATTTGGCAGTTGTATTCCAACATGTTCATGGGTTTTCTAACCATGGTTTGACACATGGAGTGTCATTCCATGTGTTCTTTTTCAAACCACATTAATCCACATGACCACATACACTCAACTGGGTGTGGTGATGCAACCTCTATCATGCTTGTGCTCCATTGCATTTGGAAGTTGCATTCCAACATGTTCTCGGGATTTCTGACCATGGTTTGACACACAGAGTGTCATTGCATGTTTTCTTTTCCGAACCATAGCCCTTGATCCACATGACCACACACACTCAAGTGGGTATGGTGATGCAACCTCTGTCACACTGGAGCTCTTTTCCATTTGGAAGTTGCATTCCAAGATGTTCCCGGCTTTCTGACCATGGTTTGACACATGGAGTGTTATTGCATGTGTTCTTTCCAAACCACAATGATCCAAATGACCACACACACTCAAGTAGGTGTGGTGATGCAACCTCTGCCACTCTAGTGCTCCGTTGCGTTTGGGATTTCATTCCCACATGTTCTTGGGGTTTCTGACCATGGTTTCACATATGGAGTGTCATTGCATGTGTTAATTTACAAACCACAATGATCCACTTGACTACCCCCACTCAACGGAATGTGGTGATGAAACCACCGTCACACTGGTGCTCCATTCCATTTGGAAGTTGCATTCCAACATATTCATGGGCTTTCTGACCATGGTTTGACACATCGAGTGTCATTGCATGTTTCCTTTTCCAAACCACAATGATCCACATGAGCACACACACTCAAGTGGGTGTGGTGATGCAACCTCTATCACATTGATGCTACATTGCATTTGGCAGTTGCATTCCAACATGTTCCTGCGTTTTCTGACCATGGTTTCACACATGTAGTGTCATTGCATGAGTTCTTTTCCCAACCACAATGATCCACATGAAAACACACACTCAAGTGGATGTGGTGATGCAACCTGTGTCACACTGGTGCTCCTTTGCATTTGGCAATTGCATTCCAACATGTTCCTAGGCTTTCTGACCATAGTTTGACACATGGAGTGTCATTGCGAGTGTTCTTTTCCAAACCACACTGATCCACATGACCACACACACTCAAGTGGGTGTGGTGATGCAACGTCTGTCACACTAGTGCTCCGTTGTATTTGGGATTTCATTCCAACATGTTCTTGGGCTTTCTGACCGTGGTTTGACACATGGAGTGTCATTTCATGTGTTCATTTACAAACCACAATGATCCACTTGACCACACACACTCAAGTGAGTGTGGTGATGAAACCTTCGTCACACTGGTGCTCCATTGCATTTGGAAGTTGCTTTCCAACATATTCCTGGGCTTTCTGTCCATGGTTTAACACATGGAGTGTCATTGCATGTGTCCTTTTCAAAACCACAATGATCCACATGAGCACACACACGCAAGTTGGTGTGGTGATGCAACCTGTATCACACAGTTGCTCCATTGCATTTGGTAGTTGCATCCCAACATGTTCCTACGGTTTCTGACCACGGTTTGACACATGTAGTGTCAATGCATGTCTTCTTTTCCCAACCACAATGATCCGCATGACCACACACACTCAAGTGGGTGTGTTGATGCAACCTCTGTCACACTAGTGATCCATTGCATTTGGCAATTGCATTCCAACATGTTCATGGGCTTTCTAACCATGGTCTGACACATGGACTGATATTCCATCTATTCTTTCCAAACGACATTGATCCACATTACCACACACAGTCAACTAGGTGTGGTGATGCAACCTCTATCATGGTAGTCTTCCATTGCCTTTGGAAGTTGCATTCCAACCTGTTCTTGGGCTTTCTGACCAGGGTTTGACACATGGAGTGTCATTGCATGCTTTGATTTCCAAACCATAGCCCTTGATCCACATGACCACACACACTCAAGTGGGTGTGGTGATGCAACCTCTGTCACGTTGGAGCTCCTTTGCATTTGGCTGTTGCATTCCAACATGTTCCTGGGTTTTCTGACCATGGTTTGACACATGGAGTGTTATTGCATGTGTTCTTTTCCAAACCACAATCATCCACATGACCACACACACTCAAGTGGGTGTGGTGATACAACCTCTATCACACTACTGCTTAATTGCATTTGGTAGTTGCATTCCAATATCGTCTAGGGCTTTCTAACCATGGTTTGACATATGGAGTGTCATTGCATGTGTTCTTTTCCAAACCACAACCCTTTATCCACATGACCACACACACTCAAGTGGGCGTGGTGATGCAACCTCGGTCACACTAGTGCTCCATTGCATTTGGCATCTTCATTCCAGCATGTTCCTAGGCTTTCAAAACATGCTTTCAAACATGGACTGTCATTGCATGTGTTATTTTCCAAACCACATTGATCCACATGACCACACACACTCAAGTGGGTGTGGTGATGCAACCTCTATCACACTGGTGCTCCGTTGCATTTGGGAGTTGCATTCCAACATGTTTTTGGGTTTCTGACCATGGTTTGACACATGGAGTGTCATTGCATGTGTTCTTTTCCAAACCACAATGATCCACATGAGCACACACACCCAAGTGGGTGTGGTGATGCAACCACGGTCACACTGGTGCTTCATTTCATTTGGAAGTTGCATTCCAACATGTTCTTGGGATTTCTTGCCATGGTTTGACACATGGAGTCTCATTGCATGTGTTCTTATCCAAACCATGGCCCTTGATCCACATGACCACACTTACTCAAGTGGGTGTGGTGGTGCAACCTCTATCACATTGGTGCTCCATTGCATGTGTTAGTTTCATTCCCACATTTTCCTAGGGTTTCTAACCATGTTTTGACACATGGAGTTTCATTGCATGTGTTCTTTTCCAAACCATAATGATCCACATGACCACACACACTCAAGTGGGTGTGGTTATGCAACCTCTGTCATACTGGTGCTCAGTTGCATTTGGCACATGCATTCCAACATGTTCTTGGAGTTTCTGACCATGGTTCGACACATGGAGTGGCATTGCATGTGTTATTTTCCAAACCACAACCCTAGATCCACATGACCACACACACTCAAGTGGGTGTGGTGATGCAACCTCACACTGGTGCTCCATTGCATTTGACAGTTGTATTCTAACATGTTCCTAGGCTTTCAAAACATGTTGTGACACATGGAGTGTCATTGCATGTGTTCTTTTCCAAATCACATTGATCCACATGACAACACACACTCAAGTGGGTGTCGTGATTCAACCTGTGTCACACTGGTGCTTCGTTGCATTTGGGAGTTGCATTCCAACCTGTTGTTGGGCTTTCTAACCATGGGTTGACACATGGAGTGTCATTGCATGTGTTATTTTACAAACTACCATGATCCACATAACCACACATACTCAACTAGGTGTGGAGTTTCAACCTCTATCACACTGGTGCTCCATTGCATTTAGCAGTTGCATTCCAACATGTTCCTAGGCTTTCTGACAATGGTTTGACACATGGAGGGTCATTGCATGTGTTATTTTCCAAACCACATTTATCCACATGACTACACAGACTCAACTGATTGTGGTGATGCAACCTCTGCCACGCTGGTGCTCCAATGCAGTTGGCAGTTGCATTCCAACATGTTCTTTGGCTTTGTGACCATGGTTTGATAGATGGAGTGTCATTGGATGTGTTGTTTTCCAAACTAGAAACCTTGATCCATGTAACCACACACACTCAAGTGGATGTGGTGATACAACCTCTGTCACACTGGTGCTACATTGCATTTGGCAGTTGCATTCCAACATGTTCCTAGGCTTTACTGACCATTGTTTGACACATGGAGAGTCATTGCATGTGTTTTTTTCCAAACCACAATGATCCACATGACCACACACAGTCAAGTCGGTGTCATGATGCAACCTCTATCACACTGGTGCTCCATTACATTTGGCAGTTGCATTCCAACATGTTCTTGGGCTTTCTGACCATTGTTTGACACATGGAGTGTCATTGCATGTGTTATTTTCCAAACCACAATTATCCACATGACCACACACACACTCAAGTGGGTGTGGTTATGCAACCTCTATCACACTAGTGCTCCATTACATTTGGTAGTTGCATTCCAACATGTTCCTAGGCTTTCTATCCATGGTTTGACATATGGAGTGTTATTGCATGTGTTCTTGTCCAAACCACAATGATCCACATGACTACACATCCTCAAGTGGGTGTGGTGTTGCAAAGTCTGTCACACTAGTGCTCCATTGCATTTGGCAGTTGCATTCCAACATGTTCCTAGGCTTTGTGACTATGTTTTGACACATGGAGTGTCATTACATGTGTTCTTTTCCAAACCACAATGATGCACATGACCACACACACTAAAGTGGGTGTGGTGATGCAACCTCTTTCACAGTGGTGCTCAATTGCATTTGGCACATGCATTCCAACATGTCTTTGGGCTTTCTGACCATGGTTTGACCCATGGAGTGGCATTGCATGTGTGCTTTTCCAAACCACAACCATAGATCAACATGACCACACACACTCAAGTGGGTGTGGTGACGCAACCTCAGTCACGCTGGTGCTCCATTGCATTTGGCGGCTGCATTCCAACATGTTCCTAGGCTTTCATAACATGCTTTGAAACATGCAGTGTCATTGCATGTGTTCTTTTCAAAACCCATTGATCCACATGACCAAACACACTCAAGTGGGTGTGGTAATTCAACCTCTATCACAGTAGTTTTCTGTTGCATTTGGGAGTTTCATTTCAACATGTTCTTATGCTTTCTGACCATGGTTTGACACATGGAGTGTCATTGCATGTGTTCTCGTACAAACCACAATGATCCACATCACCACACACACTCAACTAGGTGTGGAGTTGCAACCTCTGTCACACTGGTGCTCCACTGCATTTACTAGTTGCATTCCAACATGTTCCTAGGCTTTATGACAATGGTTTGACACATGGAGTGTCATTGCATGTGTTTTTTCCAAACCACATTGATCCAGATGACCACACACACACTCAACTCATTGTGGTGATGCAACCTCTGGCACACTGATGCTCCATTGCATTTGGCAGTTGCATTCCAACATGTTCTTGGGCTTTGTGACCATGGTTTGACACATGGAGTGTCATTGCATGCATTATTTTCCAAACCACAACTCTTGATCCACATGACCACACACACACTCAAATGGATGTGGTGATGCAACCTCTGTCACACTAGTGCTGCATTGCATTTGGCAGTTGCATTCCAACATGTTCTTGGGCTTTCTAACCATTGTTTTATACATGGAGAGTCCTTGCATGTGTTATTTTTCAAACCACAATGATCCACATGACCACACACACTCAAGTGGGTGTCGTGATGCAACCTTTGTCACACTGGTGCTCCATTGCATTTGGCAGTTGCATTCCAACATGTTCTTGGGCTTTCTGACCATGGCTTGACACATGGAGTGTCATTGCATGTGTTATTTTCCAAACCACAATTATCCACATGACCACACACGCTCAAGTGGGTGCGATGCAACCACTTTCACACTAGTGTTCCATTGCATTTGGTAGTTGCATTCCAACATGTTCATAAGCATTTTGTTCATGGTTTGACACATGGAGTGTTATTGCATGTGTTCTTTTCCAAACCACAATGATCCACATGACCACACACGGTCAAGTGGGTGTGGTGATGCAACCTCTATCACACTAGTGCTCCATTGCATTTGGCAGTTGCATTGCAACATGTTCTTGGGCTTTTTGACCATGGTTTGACACATGGAGTGCCATTGCATGTGTTCTTTTCCAAACCACATTGATCCACATGACCACACACACTCAAGTGGGTGTGGTGATGCAACCTCTGTCATACAGGTGCTCCATTGCATTCCAATGTGTTTTTGGGCTTTCTAAACACTTTTTGACAAATGGAGTGTCATTGCATGGATATTTTAATTGCAAATAATTTTATGTATGCCAAGATGTATTTCATTGTATAAAACACTTATTTTCCATTTTTAAAATATCTTTCTATTTTCTATTTGGATCCCTTAGTTTGTTTTGCCCTTTGTTTTTTGATACTACTCAGTTTTTCCCTCTCTCGCAGTCACAAACTCACATAAAATCCCAAAAGTGTGCTCACTCTAGCTGCTACGCCCTGATTAGTTGATACAGTTGTCATGTGAATCGTGCGCACAAACCATTGATCCTCTGTGATCCAATGCGGTGGCTGATGTGGGTGCAACCACACCGATAGTGATCTCAGATTCAAGAGGAGGACAGCAAGACCGAACGGGTTTGGCATGGTGATAGATCTCCTCCAGGAATGAATTCTCATCCCCACGATGTGCCATGGGTGCGTCCATGGTGATGGAGATCTCCGACTAGAAATGAGGAAAGCGAGCTCCAACTCGGAGTGGTGAGGTCGAGCTTTCCGGATCTCACCCTCAAAGGAAATGGCGTCCCAGCTCCGTGCCATGGCTGTGACCAAAAATCGCCGCTCCGGGGAAGAAGAATGCAGCTTAATGAGGAATGGATGCAGGTGCCAACACTGCATGTCAACATGAATGGTGAGAGCGAGCTTTCCAGATCTCAACCCCGAAGGAAATGGCGTCCTAGCTTAGCGTCATGGCCATGACCAAAGATTGCTGCTCTGGGAAGAAGAAGGCGGTATGATGAGGAATGGATGCAGGCGCCAATGCTACAAGTCAACATCGTAGCCACGACGGTCGACGACAGTGACATAACGGTCAAAACTGACAGGAGGGGCCCAACTTGACGAGCGTTAGCTTAGTATTTTGTATTCAAATGTTATGTTGAATTCGTGCCGAAAATACCAACTATGGGTAATGCAATCCGATTACAAGCAACTCAGGCACCGCTATACCTTGGCGTCTCAACTTTGGGGCCACAAATGAAAAATCTCGTAACGTCGGTACCAAGGATCAATATCCCTAAGACAGGATTCTCATATATTGCGTGTAGTTTACTCCTTGGTAGCTATGATATGGCCATGTTTTGTTGCATAAGTGTGTGACGTTGCTTGTAGGTATGAATAGTTAGTGTGTCTCATCGCCAGGTTATGATTTGACCCCTTGTCTTTCCTTGTATGTGTGTTTTGGCCCAATTGGCCTTAGTCAAAAATGTCGTTCTAGGATCTCTATACCATTTAGGAAACTCTTCTAAGATGCTATTCCCTCTCCTCTATTATGGAACCCAACAATTGTTGTCACAAGAATGCCCCAATACTAACCTAGGGAAGATAACCAGGAGCCGTTAGGAAAAAAGCCTCTCAAGACCCAGAAGTTCGACGCCGTCAAGATAGGATTACTTAGCCAGCCCTAAATCTCAAGATCATCACCAACCCCACAAGAGTTCCCAATTGAATCCTGGAGTCCCCTACCGGATGATAAATACCAGCAACAAGAAACAACGACCAGAACTGAAGACCTGACTCCACTATCATCTTGCTTGTTAGGATAAACGGCCTGCTCAAACAACTAACTACTATATAAATCCTCACTGCCCCCTTGGTGGGAACTTTCTCAAAAGAAGGCCCGAAGCTCCAAATCACGAAGGCATGTCTACATGAAGACCACAAGTCCACTCTTCACTCAATCTTACGCAACACCAAGAGTTCAAGTGAAGATGGTCCTTCTGAAGTATGTTGTCCCTACATCGACTGAAGGCTAGATAGGAGTGTTGTTAACCCCTAACATGATTAGAGCTAAATTCCGAGGTCTCATAAGGAAACCACTCCAATAAGGTGCTTACGATAAGGCGTTACCCCAAGACCTCGACACAAGACAGAAGATCTACAACTTCCGCAATGACCCTTCGTAAAACTTTAAGGTGGGAAGACTGCGTCTTCCCATGCAATCCAAGTAAACCATCCATTAGAAGATACCTCAGGAGATTTCAACCCTCCAAGCCATTGCCAGAATGTGATAACCCTCTTAGGAGAAACCCCGTCAATGTGGACCCCTCCATAAGCTTTAGGCAGCTAAAGATGCTGTCCTTGGAAGGTACTTAGGAATATTTCCAAACCAACTTCCATCCTCAAGCAACGACGCTCGATCCACCGGCTGTAGAAATAAAAGAAGATTGACCTTGCCAACTAAGTTGGATGTCTACTCAACTCTACGCATGCCCATGAAGCTAAAAATTCAACTTCCAGAAGAAGAGTCAATCTCCATGGAAAGTAACGTTAAAAATCATCCGCGAGTTAGCCCTTAACACTGCTTGATGACACTCAAAAGTTGAAGAGGCAACATTACCAACAAGGCCTCCCTCTTTAAAAGTGAAGTTAACTTAAGTTGTCTCTGAACTTCTGTAGTACCACGCTTAGTAATCTTCGAATGAGATTCTTTAAAGGGGAAGGTCTGTAACACCCCATTTTTGGTAGCTCTTGTTAGGTGTCCAATTTTCCAAAAATCAGGGGGAACAAAAACTTTTTCTTGCTTAGTGGTGTAGTAGTTGCTTGTTGTTTTCTATGCCCTTGCTTGTGCATGTGTTGTGATCAAGATACTTCTCTATATTATCAAAGGTTTACCAAAGCTATTTACCAAAAGTAAATGGCTTGGCTTACTTTACATATTCTCAAATGTTTTGACTTTCAAAACCAGAGCCAAGATGACTTTGCAAACTAAAATACTTTCTCTTCCTTCTACTTGACAAAGGAGATCTATATGATACCACCTCCCTATGTCTTCAAGATAGAGCCTTCCAAACACTATTTCCTAAAGTATCCAAAACCTTTTGAAAAAGCTATATCCTCCCTCTTGGTAGAAGTGCCAAGGGACGCTCAGCATTTTCAAAAACACCAAAACCCCTATTTCCTTATTTCAAAGATTCTCCTCAAAACTAATTGAGAAATGATTGAGTGAGTTTGTTTCTCCTCTCGAGATGTTTGTATGAATTTCCTTGACTTGTTTGTTAGAGATTTTTAGGAGATACTCTAGGAGATAAACCTCTAGTAACCAAACCAACAATACACCATCTAAATCTCTAGTTGATAGAGGGAACCCATTCTCTTCTCAACCCTTGAGCTTGGATGGATCCTGGCATCCCCCTTATAAAGATCACCTTTACCAAACCCTTGTCAAGTAACATACGGATAATTGACCCTAATACTACATCACCCAATAACTCTTGTGATCAAATCATTAAAACCCTAGTAAGAACAATATGTTCCTCCTTGTTATCAGGATCACTTTCTGGAACTCTATTTTAGGCCCTTACTCTTGATCCCTAGGCAATGTGAATATTCTATACTCTCCCTTGTGATGTACTCTAACATCACTCATAGTTTATTTTGATCAAGAAGCCCATCTACCATGTTTCCTAAGCTAGTCTTGACCTCTAGTCAATAACTTGACCATGTATTTCCTTATCAGGTTCAGTTTTGAGCCAATTCTTTCTAATAGTATACATATCCGTGGAGACCCTCTTAAAGCATGGGTCACTCCTACTCAATCTAGTCTAAAACATAATTCACTTGGTGAAAAGTTTGTAACCTTGCCACCCATCAGATACCCTCAATCTTTCACTCTAGTCAAATACCCTGAAAATGCCAAAATTGGCTAAGTCATAAACTATTATCAAGACCCATTCTTTGAGCCACTATCTATAATCAACCATGGGAATTTTTAATAGTGCACTTGGACCATATTGCACCCCATCTTATGCACTTGAAAATCACACCCTTTCCCTTGATCAGATCCCTCTTGAACCCACTTGTCCTTGATGGTTTTGAACTTAAGAAAATAATCTATTTTGTCATCTCTTTCATGACGCCAACTTTGGAAGATGCTCCGAACTCCCTCAAATCTTATCTAGATAATTATTGCAGGGATGTGATCTACTCCACCTAGTCCATCGTCCCACACCTTCACTCCTTCCGATGGAGCCTTGAGCATCTTAAACCAACATGATCTTGTAGGCGTGAAAATATTCTGTTTTGGCACCCTTAAAATCAACAAAGTTTGGCATTCAACTTTAAGCACCTAATCATGTTTTAGACCACATTGTTGCTCCACTCTGATCGACATCACTTGGTCTATCACACCCTCTAGCTCATGATCCAAATGGATCCCTAAATTTCTTACTCTAACTTAGTTTTGCATACAAGGAAATAATCTGTATCAAGATCACTTTGTATTTTGAACTTTCAAAAGTAAGACCTTTAACTCAAACCATTCACATCCCCCTAACATCATCCATGGTACCTACTCCCCTATAATACTCTTGAAATATAACCCCTATTAATCAAAGACTCTTGTTGGTGTTAATAAAAAGGTATATGGAGATGGCGATCAAATCCATTCTTGCTTTTCCTTCTCAAATAAATCGGTATGTACCTCGTGTTCCCACATGTCAGTGGAATATCTTGGAAACATTATAACCCTAAAGGCCCTCCCTCATATCATAAAAATTTAACTAACCCTTTCTATTAAATGACCTTCTGTAACTAATGCATGTTTTAGTAAACAACTAAGTCCTAGGTTTTGTTTAGTGAAAAAGTAATCATCTCCAACATCACCCTCATCTCTAAAATACATCTACCTAAGGTCACCCAAATGACTGATCAAAGATCCAAATTCACATCCCTACACACATGCATGCATACATGTCCCTCTCCCTCTTTAAATCAAATCAATGATCATAAATCTATTGGGTTCGCAGCATAGAAAACAAAAAAATCCTACGATGTGAACTACTAAGCACCAAGATCAATCTACCTAGATACAATAAATGGGTGGATATACATCCATAGAGACCATAGCCTTGAAGAGCGACAAAGTGTAACGATATTAGACTCGTGGATGATGTAATCTATCTCTTGCCGATCTCAAGATCATGAGGAAGTCCAGCACAGCAACTCAGCGGTGCATCCGTGAGCGCACACACGTTCGGTCCTCTGACAACCTCCACATCCTCGCTCCAGCGATGCAGTGGAAGCAGCAACTCCTTTCGGGCAAATACACTGGGAACATGTATCTCGCTAATCCGAGACCATGGGGAAATAATTCTAGAGGTGAAGAGAGATCCGTCAAGAGGAGGTGAGAGATTGAGGAGGGAGAGGGGAGCATTTTATAGGGAGAGGTGGCAGCCCCCTCCCATCGTCGGCGACCATGGAGGTTCCCCCACCTCTTCCATCGTTCATGTGTGTTGAGCTCCTACTCACATAAATATACCTCCACTCAAAATTCCACTCACCTCCATTAAATTTCCACCAAATTTAATGAAAGCTTTCATTTAATAAAACTCTTTTATTTATTTTATACAGAATTTTGTTAATTAATTTAATTAAAAAACACTGACATAAACCCCTACAACATTTCAATATCACATGCAGCACCAGTTTCTGCAATTTCTCCCAAAACAATTCCGGTTTCCATCGAAATGATTCCACCACTTTATTAATCTTTATCTGAAACATATTTGCTTCAAATGGTGTCATTATCCCTTAAATGTGTCACCCTGCGGTTCAAAATAATGCAGACATGATCGATACCCTTCTCCGATCAATAATTAGCAACGGGAACTGGAGATCCATACTGACTCTCACATATTCAACAATGACTACTGTGATCGTGTGAACCTTTAACATTTGTACATAAATCAATTTGTTTCGCTATATATTACATGTCCTAGATTCGATCATCGATATCCTTATACCTAGTTTGATCTCGTTACCGACATGTACTCTTTTCTTGTTCCTATGATTTAACATTCTAGTGATCTTATCACTTGCTTGCAAGCTACATTAATGTGATATCACCGAGAGGGCCCAAGGTATATCTCTCCATCATCAGGATGGACAAATCCCACTCTTGATCCATGAGCCTCTACATAACACCATGGGAGTATCTGAACCCACCTTTATTCTCACCCTGTTACGGTGTGATGTTTGATGTTATGAAGTTACACTTCCGGTGTTAATGATTGACATGATCACATGGTCCAAGGACTAAAGTTACTTTGTATGATGTCATAGTAATTTTAACACAATGACTTTGATAGTATTTCTATTCTTTGGATAAATGTTCATCACAACATTCTACCAATGTTGCGACCACATTATTAACAACATCCATGTCCATGATCAGGAAACCTTGATCATCTTGTTAATCAACGAGCTAGTATATATGAGAGGCATAACTAAGAACCCTTTATTTGTTTACTAAACACACATGTATTAACATTTCCAATTAATACAATTATAGCATGCAAAATATACATCTACCATATACTTGGAATACGATAATAACAACTCTATTATTGCCTCTCAGGGCATATTCCCTTCAGTCTCCCACTTGCACTAGAGTATATAATCTAGTTTACATAGTGATAAATCTAACACCCATGAAGTTCTGGTGTTGATCATGTTTTTACCAAGGGAGAGTTTTAGTCAACGAATCTGCTACATTCATATTATATGTACTTTACAAATCTTTATATCTCCATCCTTGACATGCTCGTGGATGGAGTGAAACCGGCGCATGATATGCTTGGAATTCTTGTGTGACCTTGGTTCCTTGGCATTGGGCATGGTTCCATTGTTGTCATAATAGATCACCATTGGGTCTAACGCGCAAGGAACCACACCTAGTTTAGTTATGAACTCCTTCATCCAAACCGCTTCCTGCGCTGCTTCTAAAGCTGTGGGCTCCCCGGATTATCCATCCAAGAAATCCCTATTATGCATATTTCCATGTTCCCATGATCAGTGAGCCGTGGAACATAACCGACAAGTATCATTACAACATCCGAACATATCGAATTACAAGACTTACATAAATGCCATCATGGCTACACCATCCTTAGTAGCGGAATATCATCTTGCGCAAAGCCCAATTGTGCCTCAACCTACAGGCGGCTGACTGGGAGGACGGCCTAGCTCGCTGGACGTCACCATAATCTTCTAATGTCGAACTTCTGAAAGCCTGGCCAAGTAAATAACCAGGGACAAAGCCATGAGTACTTTTGAATGTACTCGCAAACCACCAGGATAATGACATAAAGAAATGCAAGTCTGGCTGTGGCGAGATAAATTTATCTGGGGTTGTCTTTGAGTAGCCTAGACTACCTCTTGTAGTTATGGCATCACCATATCTTTGTTGAAAAAGAGTTTGAAAACATGCCTTTGTTTTATAAGTCAAGACATGTCCATATCTTTGATGAAAAAGAGTTCTGAAAACAATTTTGGAATAAAAACCCTTTTTAAACCTCTTCGACCACCTCGGGTCAAAACAAAACTTTCGAACTCGGGTTCCCCCGGAACCTTCGTCCGCTTCGTCCTTGTTTCCCAACAAAGCACACTTTGGGCACTCCTAGCAAACACCTTTACAACCGTCCTTGACCGTGGACACGGCTATTCGAATAGGTCATACTCTGTAGAGTTTGCGCACTTTCCCCACAAGAATCAATACATCCGCCGGGATACAACCACGGCCCACTACCACTGTAGATGGGGGTTCGGATAATCAAACCTAACTTTTCGCTTGTTGACCCTAGAAAAGGCATGCTCTTCCTTTTGGGTTTGTTCTCCCCGGCAACAAGTATGTGGCTCCCAGCCATAGTCCTGCCTTCCGTACATGCGCATACCCAAGCCGCAACTTGGCGTATACCTTAAATCAGGTGACTCCACTTCCTTCCGTACTCCAAATCATACCATCCGCGGGAGACCCAATTGTTGCACCGGCCTCCTGCCAGTACAGGCTCACTCTTGTCGAAGCAAGCAACAGGCTTCAGATCCGTGATCTGGTGGTGCCTTCCCGGAATTCTAGGGATCTCTCCCTATAAGCATGGTACAAGCTTCCTCGGCTAATGCGGACAAACTACGAGTTAAGCCCCAGCACCTGGGGTAATGTGGTTGCACTGATAAAAATTGTTCCTCTAAAGGCGTAGAACATCCCATCACATTCTCATTTCTCATCACAACCATTTCTTTCATTAAAACATCCGCTTGGAACGATGCCTCTTCCCATTTGCAGTGGGATAAATCCCCAAAACAATTGATTTTCTCAAAACCGGGGGTTTCCAAGGAGGTAGGATGCTAACCATCATACTCTCGATCTAGAGGGATAAAATGGTAGGTACATAGGGGTGGTGCCTCGAAGGACACAAAGTCATAACTTGGAGGAGCCAAGTTACAATCGCACTATTTGTAAAACAAGACATGCAGGTAGATAATGCAATTTATAAAGAGGATACAAAACAGCTAAAAGAGTGTAGGACATATATCAGAGTTCAGGAGTGGTGGCTTGCCTGTGGTCAGAAATAAGTCCCTGGACTTCTTTAGATAACCCAGAATACCTAATAAACAATAATAAGAAGTCCCGTCCGTCTTGTCGTCAAACTCTCCCACTATCGTCGTCATCGAGTATACATGCAATCAAACAAGTCCACAATCAATACAAGGCATACAAACATCAACCCATACAGCAAACCAACATAAGTATTACTACTGAACTTGGGAGGTTTTGGAGATGTTGGGTATTGATAGTGGAATCACTAAATTGCCATTGTAGTGCTTTTCCATTTGGAGGGTAGTTGTCAAGGCTAGATACCATGAACTTGGATTAGGGTTCTGAGGTCAGTAGAATACCAAAGGGTAACCATGACATCCTCAGATAGGTCTTGACAAGACAAAACCATTGCAAGTGGTTTCACTTGAATATCAATTTTCTATATTTAGATATGATTTTTAAAGTGGAATAAACTCTAGTTTAAGGAAATAATTCACCAGAATTTATCTGGAGCTCCAAAAATTATTTCCTTGGGTGGTTAGGTAGTGTTTGATGCACTGAACCACCTAGAGTTGGAATTGTGTCAAAAGAATTACCATAATGCCCTCATAAATTCCCAAAGGCAGTTATGTCTGGTTTTTCTCTTTTTCACCGGATTAATTATACAGTCGCTATTGAGTTGATTCCAAGGGAATGGGGTAGTCATTTAAAATACCTTTCTGTAGGAATTGGATTCACTCTGTTTGGAGTTGTCAAACTCCTGGAGTGATTTACTTAGTGCAAATACGCATCACTGAATTATTTAAATCGCTAAAATTCAACCAGAGCTCAATAAATTCTGACCTGCTAGGATTTGATAGAAGTTGATACTATGAGGTACTGGGAGGTGGAATCAGGTCATGAACGCATTTGGTTTGGCCTAGAAATTTTATCTAAGGCAGATAAAGGCTGATTTTGTTATTTTTGCTAAAGGCAATCTACTATTCACCTTGGTATAGTACCTGTGCTAGATGATAGGTATTTCAAATACCTTTCAGAAGAGCTTTGTTTCATCCAAAATGAATAAGGCTAGCTCACAGAGGGATTTAATTAGTGTACCAGATACATTTTGGTGGATTAATTGCCAATAAATAATGAAGATTATTTTTGGCAAGGGACAGGTTCTGCATGTTTGATAAAACAACAGGGTACTACCAGAATTTTTGATCTTGGCCGTTAGATTTTATTTTAATTTTCAAAAGGATTTAAACTGGGGGACAAATTCTGGATCTGGACAGAATGAATAAAAGAAAAGGTTTGCGGGCTGGGATCTAGGGCTACTGGGCCGCGCTAAGGAGATTCGGCCCATGGCGGGGCGACGTGGCGCGCGGGAGCCAGCGCTTGAACCTGGCAAGCAGGGCCCGGCGGTCAGCGAGAGGGCATGACCGAAGCGGTATCGGCTAGATCTGGCCGTTGGCTTAAATGGCGATGGACGGCTCAGGGCGTCGTCCACCTGGGCTCGCCGGCGATGCGAGCTAACCCTAGCAGAGGGTGGCGCGGGGCGGAGAGCTCACCTGAGGGCTCGAGATAGGTCGTGGAGGCGGCAGGGCAACACGGCCGACGATGGCGAGCAGAATGAGGGGCGGCACGAGCTGGTTTGACGCCGGGAAGTAGCTCACGCGTCAGAGGCCGAGGGTGACCTCGTCGGAGCCCAACGCCGACGACGAAGGAGTTGGTTCTGAGAAAAAATAGGCATAGGATTAGGTAGAGGAGAGGTAGGGGAACTCGTGAGTAGACATGCAGAGGGAATGGAGCAGGGGAGGAGGAGCCTTGCTCGATTCAGTGAGGAGGCCGAGAGCTCCTCTTCTTCTTCTCCTGGGCAGCACTGGGTAGGGGAGTGGGAGTGGAGCCTGGGGAGAGTGAGTGGAGGGGTGAGGGGGCAAATGAGGGGCAAAGGCGAGCTGGGGTGGCCTCTGGCCATATATACTAGCGAGGAGGGGTAGATGATGTAAAAGACCCATTTGGACATGGGGGAGAGGGGAGGCTGGCCAGGGATTGGGTCCAGGGGTCGATGGGGAGGGGTATGATGGGTATTTGGTCGTGCTGGATCAGAGAGGGAGGGGGTGGCAGATGTGGTGATTAATTAAAATAGAGCCTTGTAAGATTTTGTGGTTGTCTCTCTCTCTCTCTATTAGTACAATGGTAAAATGGGAAGGGCTGACGTGGAGCTACAGTGGTGGTCGACCAGGGGTGTGTTCTGATGTTGAGGATAAGCATTGAGCAAGTTTTGAGGAAATTTTGAAGTGGTTTGAGTAATGGGTTTGCTTAATTAGCAATTTTGATCCAACTGATGGTTAGGAAGGAAGTCCAAAAACTTGCATTGGACCAGGGGAGAAAATGGTACAGGTAGATAGATGAGGTCAAGGTAGACTCCTAGGATTTAATTGAGATTTTTATGTGGGGTTTTAGTCCACTTAAATCCAATTACTCAAAAAGGACAGAAGTGGTTTTTAGAAGATTATTTGATAAATTTATAATGGACAAGGGTGGATTTTAATTTGAGGGGGTCCCAAATGTGAATACATACTTAGGGGAATTTTCCCAAGATTTATTGAGGCATAAAAGTATTTAAAACAATTATTATTCCAATTCAGCCATTTAAGGAAATGGGCAAAAAGAAATAATAAAGCTCCTCAAAAAAATTTATTTTTGAGATGGGAAGATAGAGTATGATATATGGAACTCACTTCAGCCAAAAGTTAGAGAAGTGTTTTGGCAAAAACCAAACTTTTACTTTGTGGAGGTAGTTTTGGAGATTTTGACTATTTAAGTAAATAGTTTTGGGGCCATAAAACTTATGGATAATTATTGATAAATCTTGATGATCAAGGTAGATGATGTATAAAAGGTTTAGCAAGCATTTGCAACCTTGTGGAATGAAAATACAACTTGAAAAGGATGGAAAACAAGGAGTTGATGATCTAGGGTGATGTTATTTTTATACCACCAAACATGCTTGCGTCTTGGAGCTCAGAGATCATCATGGTGCAAGGGATAGATAGGTGGGTAGACCAAGTCATATATATTATCATGGAAGAAGAGGTTTGCATTAAATGCATTTGAGTTGATCTAGAAGTGATGGCCAACTTTGTTGAAATTAAAGCTGCCATGCAAAATAAGTCATGATGCCTTATAAACCAAGTGGGTTTAAGCAGCACAGAGATCCACTTGGAGCAAGTGAAGTAGGTTTTGATAGACCTCACTGATTAGATCACAACCATGCAGATAGTTGGTCCATAGGAGGTTGGAGGGTGGTGTGAGCTTCTATCAAAGTAGGCATGATGACTAGATTTGCAGGGGAAGTTATTTTCTTGCCTGCAAAACCATCAAGAACAAGTAGGTTGGAGGAGGATCTAACCATGGAAAATTGTGGGCCTTGGTGATAATTAGGATGGTTAACAATATGGTTCATGTGCATTTCCAAAAATGCACATGGGTTGAGAAAGGGAGGCATTCAAAAAGGTGATGTTGAAACTGTTTCTAGACTTTGTCAAATTTGGCAGTTTTGAGGATTTTGACTAGAGTATGAGAGGGAATGTTCTTGGAGGAGTTGCAAGGTATCAGAGCATTAGCAAGTGGGTGATATTGAAGTATAGATTGAGTAGAAAGGATCCATTCTTGATATTGGTCTTCAAGGGCTTGGAAACTTCTAGAAGGGAGGTCTCTAGAATGGATCTGGTTGAGGGTTTTAGATGATCACCTAATAGCTAGGGATCAGATCTTGCTTGAGGGATGAGGATTTGGAAACAACTTGATCCTAGTGATGAGCTCCTAGAGTAACTCATAATACTTCCTAAGCAAACAAGTCAATCAGTAGATCAAGGCAACTCATCAGACAGTAGATCAAGGCAACTCATCTTATAAACTATTCAACTACTACTAAGGGTTACCATCAAGCTTAGCTTGAGGTAAGGTTGGGGCATTTTGAAGGGGTTGAGTTTTCAATAATATGAGAATCCTTGGTACCTCTACCAAGAGTAGAATTCAAATACTTTTGGAAGAAGTTATGGGAAAACTAGAGATAAGGTTAGTTGAGAGTTCTGTCTTGAAAACATAAGGAGGTTATATTATAAATCTCTCCATATTTTTGTCAATAGAAGCTACTAAAATAGTTTTGGTTACAATATCATCTTGGCTCCTGTTTTGAAATGCCAGAACATTTGAGAATATGGGAATTAAGCCAAGACTTTTTTGGGAAGTAGCTTTTGTCAACTTGTGTTAAGGTAAGGAGTATATCATCTAATACACATTCATATGCATAAGCATATCCAAACAACAAGCAAACACTTCAGCATTAAACAAGAAAAAGTTTTTGTTCCCCCTGATTTTTGCATTCTAGACAACTAATCAGGGTTACGGAAATTGGGATGTTACAAAAGCAGCAACATATTCAACCTCTGTTGTTGATCCCACTACCATGGATTGTTTGGAGCTCCTCCAACTAACTTCTGCTACATTCATGAGAAATACGTATCCGGATTGAGACTTAGAGTAATCTAGATAGGTGTCAAAGCTAACATCGAGAGAACACTTAGCGACCATCTCTTCTTCACCTCCATACATGAGAAACATATCATTAGTTCTTCTTAAGTACTTAAGGATATTATTGACCGCTATCTAGTATTCTGAACCTAGATCAAATTGGTACCTACTAGTCAAACTAATAGCATGTGCCACATCTGATCTTGTACATAGCATGGCATACATTATAGAGCCTATGGCTGAGGCATATGGGATCTTATCCATTATCTCTCTTTCTTCTGCCATAGCCAAACTTTGAGTCTTACTCAATGTCTTTCCTTGAAACATAGGTAAGCACCCCTAAAATTTTATCAAGGTATGTACTTTGTGATAGCCTAATTAGGCATCTTGATCTATCTCTATAGATCTTGATGCCTAATATGTATAATGCTTCACCAAGGTCCTTCATCAAAAATTTGTGGTTTAGATAAATTTTAACACTATTTAAAATATCTATATCATTTCCAATCAATAATATGTAATCCACATATAATATTAGAAATGCCATAGAGATCGCACTCACTTTCTTGTAAATACAAGATTCTGCGTAAGTTTGGACAAATCCAAACTCTTTGATCACGTCATCAAAGCGGAGATTCCAACTTTGGGATGCTTGCTTTATTCCATAGATGGATCGCCGAAGTTTGCATACCTTGTTAGCATCCTTAGGATCAACAAAACCCTTTGGTTGTATCATATACAACTGTTATTCAATATTACCATTGAGAAACGCGGTTTTGACATCCATCTGCCAAATTTCATAATCGAAATATGCAGCAATTGCTAACATAATCATAACCGACTTTAGCATAACTATGGGAGAGAAAGTATCATCATAGTCAACTCCTTGAATTTGTCAAAACCCCTTTGCAACAAGTCGAGCTTTATAGATGGTCAAATTACCATCAGCGCCAGTTTCTTCTTAAAATTCCATTTATTCTCAATGGCCTTTCGGTTGTGAGGTAAGTCCACCAAGGTCCAAACCTGGTTTTTGTACATGGATCCCATCTCAGATTTCATGGCTTCTAGCCATTTGTTGGAATCCGGGCTCATCATCTCTTCTTCATACATTGAAGGATCATCAATTCCACATTCCATGAAATTCACGACAGGATTTCCGTATAGTTCAGGAGCTACATGTGTCCTGCTTCACCTACGAGGTTTGGTAGCATATACTTTCGGAGTTTCACGATCATTATCATTAGTTCCTTCTTTATTCAGTGAAGTTAACTATGGAACTGTTTCCAGCATTGCTCCACTCGCTGTTTCGTGAAGAAAAGTTCATTAACCTCTTCGAGTTCTACCTTCCGACTACTCACACCTTTCGCGAGAAACTCTTTCTCTAGAAAGGATCTATTCTTGGCAGCAAAACCCTTGCCCTTGAATCTGCAATAGAAGGAATACACAACTGTTTCTTTAGGGTATCCTATGAAGATGCATTTATCCGCATTGGGTTCGAGTTTATCAGGCTGAAGTTTCTTCACATAAACATCGCAACCTAAAACTTTTAGAAATGACAGGTTAGGTTTGTTTCCAAACCACAATTCATATGGTGTCTTTTCAACGGATTTAGATGGTGCACGATTTAAAGTGAATGCGGCGGTTTCTAGTGCATAACCCCAAAATGAAAGTGGCAAGTTTGTTAGAGACATCATAGATCGAACCATATCCAATAAGGTACGATTACGACGCTCCGATACACCATTACGATGTGGTGTTCTGGCAGGCGTGAGTTGTGAAACTATTCCACACTCTCTCATGTGTGTGTCAAACTCGTAACTTAGATACTCACCTCCACAGTCAGACCGCAAAAACTTAATCTATCTATTACGATGATTTTCCACTTCACTCTAATATTCCTTGAACTTTTAAAAGGTTTTAGACTTGTGTTTCATCAAATAGATATATCCATATCTACTCAGATCATCCATGAAAGTAACAAAAATAATGATATCCACCTCGCGTCGACACACTCATTGGACCACATACATCAGTATGTATGATTTCCAACAAATCTATCGCCCGCTCCATTGTACCGGAAAACGGGGCTCTAGTCATCTTGCCCATAAGGCATGGATCACATTATCAAATGATTCAAAATCAAGTGATTCCAAAAGTCCATCAGAATGGAGCTTCTGCATGCATTCTACGCCAATATGACCTAGACGGCAGTGCAACATATATGCAGATATATCATTATCAAGTTTAATCCTTTTGGCATCAACATTGTGAATATGTGTATCACTACCATTGAGATTCAACAGAAATAAACCATTCATCATAGGTACATGACCATAAAAGATATTATCCATATAACTCCATTGTTTTCTGATTTAAACGAATAACCTCTTTGCAATAAACACGACCCGGATATAATGCTCATGCTTAGCGCAGGCACCAAATAACAATTATTTATGTTTATAACTAGTTCCGATGGTAGATGGAGAGGCAGCGTTCCGATGGCGATCACATCAACCTTTGATCCATTGCCGACACGCATTGTGACCTCATCCCTTGCTAGCTGTCGCTTGTTTCGTGGCCCTGGTTAGAGTTACATACATTAGCAACTCAACCAGCATCAAATACATAGGTGCTACTACGAGTACTAGTCAAGTACACATCAATAACATGTATATCGTTCATCTTGCCAGCCTTCTTATCTGCCAGATACTTGGGGCAGTTGGACTTCTAGTGGCCAGTCCCCTTACAATAGTAGCACTCGGTCTCAGACTTAGGGCCAGCCTAGGTCTTCTTCTCGGGCGCAAAATAGGTTTGCCGCCCTTCTTGAAGTTACCCTTCTATTTACCCTTCTTGTCTTTCTTGAAACCAGTTGTTCTATTAATCATCAATACTTGATGTTCTTTCCTAATCTCCACTTCAGGAGTCTTAAGCATTGATATAAGCTTAGGGAGAGACTTCTTCATGCACTTCATGTTATATTTCATCACGAAGCTCTTGTAGCTTGGTGGAAGAGATTGGTGAACACGATGTATGCCTAAGTAAATGGGAATCGTTATTCCCAAGGACACAAGATTATCAGTGTACCCAAAAATTTTGAGTACATGCTCAATGATGGAGATGTTCTCCTCCATCATGCAGCTAAAGAACTTTTTTTAAGCATCATAACTCTCTACGGTAGCATGGGTATTGAAAATCATTTTCAATTCACCCATGGTATCAAAGGCATTGCCATTCTCGAAATTTTTTCAGAGTTCCGGATCTAGCCCATATAGTATGCCGCAATGAACCAGATTCTGGTCCTCCTAACGCATTAGGTAAACATTGGTTTCCTTGTTAGGAGCATCATTAGGAGGTGGGAGGTAAAATGGATCGTATGGGCACCTAGAGCGGGGTAAATAGGTGCTACTGCAAATTTTAATACTTTTTCAATTTTAGGCTTGACACAAAAGGTATATTCTCTAGATATGCAACTAAGTAGAATTTCCCTATATGCAAACCTAACTACTAGCGAGTAAAGGCGGGTAAAAGTGAGGAACGAGGAAACCATAGTGGAGCACGCGGAGACATAGGATTTGTTTTACCGCAGTTTCTTCCTTGTTAAGGGAAGTACATCTACATTGGAGGGGTGGGCGGTACTAAGACCACCACGGCACAATAGGCCTCACCTTGTTCTCCAATGGATCTCACTAGCAAAGGCCTGATCCACCTTTCTACTATTGGAACCCTTCGAGGCGGGATCCGATGCCTTTACACAACTAGCGGGGCACAACTCCACAACCAAATGGGAGGCTCCCGTAATGGCAACAAGCTGCCACAAGAACAATTGTTATCAATATCGAAACACAAGATCTAGATATTAACAAAAATACTAGATCGAGAATTCTCCAAGTGAATGGAGAGGAGTTGAAGCGCTTGATTAGTGATGACGATGAATGAAGTCTCCTCCTTCAATTCCCCCAAAGATCGAAGCCTTCAGGTGGTTGAAGTGAGAGATCTTGAGTGAGAGCTTTTTCAATAGGCTAGAACTTTTTTGAATGAATCAAGAGATCTGACATGAGGGGTCAATGGGACTTTTATACCCCATGTCCAGACTGGGCTGTTGGAGTCATCTGGTGCCGGATTATCCAGCCTTAGTGAGGGCCGGATTATCCGACCTGGGGAAAACTCCGCCCCAGACTCGGATTATCCAGGGAAAAATCCGCCCCCAGACAGAACGTTGTGACGAACAATCCTTGGCAGCTCCTCCTGGGGGACGGATTATCCGGCCCAAGGGGAGGGCCGGATTATCCAGCTGGGGGAAAAAATCTGCCCCAACTTCGGATTGTCGAGGGGAAATCCGTCCCCAGACAGAGGCTCGCACCGATCTTCCCTTGGATACTTCTCCTGGGGGCCGGATTATCCGGCCCAAGAGTAGGCCGGATTATCCAGCTGGGGGGAAAATCCGCCCCAGCCTCGGATTGTCTGGGGGGAAATCCGCCCCTAGACAGAAGCTCACATGCGACCAACTCAGGCCAAGAGGGTCAGGACGGATTATTCGGCCCTTGATGGGGGCGGATAATTTGGCCCCCAACCACACAATTTCTGACCTGCAGCACTTAGCGCACATGAGAAACTCCATGGTATTGTTATCTAACACACAAAACACAAGGGATCATAAAATGTTCTTTCAATCTCCCCCTTTTTGGTGTTAGATGACAATACTAGGATTTGTAGGATAGCTCTAATAACAACACACATTCAGCGAATGAAAAAGACTCCCCCTCAAAGTGTGCATACTAAAGATTTTCATTTGAATACAAATGCACACAAGCAGGTATAAGTCTATTTCATTGAAACTGAATCTACACAAAAATAATGGGCTAGCTCCGAAAAATACCATACCACCGTGAGAGAGGCGTCCTCAATATAGTATAAGAATAGCCAATGTGATAACCATTATAAACGCCTTCCACGAGAGATACATAACCAATATTGCCAATATGATAGATCCATAGTCATGAGGAGATAGTCCACGAGATAATTCCAGAGCCACACTTAAACATAGTCTCATACAAGGCAATTCACAAATAAAGGTTCAACACTAAATGGGCACAAGTGATATAAAGACCGAAACGATAAAATGCAAATGCTTGCGCCCGACCCATGCAAATCCACGAACACCTAATAGAACTACTTCTCCCCCTTTGGCATTGAAACACCAAAAAGGAAAAAGAGCGATGCTAGCGCCCCAGAAGATCACTCGGAATCCTCATTGTCCTCCTCGTCCTCGTCTCCATCATCAAACTCCTTGGTGTCTTCCCCTTCCTCATCAGCAGTGCCCGCGATAGGAAATAGGTGACGCTCAAGCTCTCCATAGTTGAGCCCAGACGAAGAATTCCACTGAGCATATGGTGTGGGAGCGGTAGAAGCAGGAGGAGCACCGGAAGCCCCATACACGTGGTGGAGAATGAGTTGCTGGGTATGTGCCATCTCGTGGCGCTGTCGGTACGCCGCATACTGACCCTTTCGAGTGTCCACCCCCATGCACAGAATGTTCTGTTGGAACCAGTTCAACTGCTTCACCTCACGAGCAATAGGAGGCACGGGGGCCCTACGAGCACTGGCACGGGCATCCCTCATGAATCCCTCAGAAGCAGAAGATGGATGTGTGATTTTCCTTGCCTTATTGTATATCTCCTTGGCCTTATGCATTGCATCAATGTGAAACTCTCCATCGGGAAGCAAGTGCTTGATCAGCATCATAATATAGGGCGCATACGGGGTGGAGAGCCTATTGAACATTGCACCAGTCAACTCATGATAGATAAAGTCTATCACATCCATCTTGTAATCAAAGACTCATCTTCACTAGAGGCCACCTCCTGAGAAAAGGCAAGTAGCTTAACCAGGTGACCACGAATACTATCATTGTTGCCTCCACTTGGTGTGATAGAGTCATGGAAGATGCCCACCAAGCTAGCATAAAGAGGTGACAGACCAGAAAAAGAGCCCACAATACCATTATCAACTGTGCAAGGAGAGAGAACAACATCTTTGTTGGGCTTGATTTGAGTAATAATGCGATGGCCACTAGCACGGTCCCTGTTGCGGAAGGGATAACCAAGCACCACAACAAAGGTCCGGAAATCAGTTTGCATCGGAATGTCATGGGTCATCCACTTCATGGTGCAGTACTCATCGCCGCAAATGACTAAAGTAGAGAAGAATTGCTTCACCACCTTGGAGTCATAGGAACACTGAAGGGCCATCAGATGGTGCAGCCCCATCCTCTCAGTCACCTCCATGGCATAAGCAAGTTGAGGCTTCTCCATAGCCTCAGCAATGATCATAGGATGCATATGATGAATCTTCAGCAAAGCATAGACATCTTCATAAATGGACATTTGGTCAGCACACCAAAAGCGAGAGTCACCAAGCTTAGTATCTTGTGCAGAGTCCGCAAATAGATCATGATGGCGAATGGAGGAGTAAGAATATCCATCTTCTTATAGTTGATCTTTGGTTCCTTTCCCTTTCTCTTGGACACACCCTTCCTGCTCTTGTCCCTCTTTGCCTGTTCAGCCATGCAGTCAGCCTCTTTGTTCCTTCTCCTCAGTTCAACCTCGTCCACGAGACCACCCTCACCGTCGTCTCGAAGTAGAGGCCACGGGGACGACGCTTGTAGGTTTTGGGAGCACTAGTACCACCTGTGAAGCAAATAAGATGGACAACATAGGGATAAGCACACACACAAGTCCAGCAGAGAAAGTAGAAATAGTAGGCAAATAGTCCATAGTCCAAACATACATGATGCAAACAATCTACAGAAATCTGAAGCAGATTTGACTCTGTTAGGCCGGATTATCCGGCCTGGCCAGGGGCAGATAATCTGGCCCTGGCAGAAATACTTAGATTTGCCTAGATTGAATGCAAAAACATAGATCGGACTTAGGAACTACAAGACTACGATCTCTAGATGAAATAACAACCTTCTAGTGCACGTTCCACTGACAAGTGACACATCAACTCAAAAGATGGGGAGAGAGGGAGTTACCCTCACCCAGTGAAGGAAGAACACGGAGGAGAAGGTAGCCAAAGGCGTGGGGAAGAAGATCCGGGGGAGACCCGGAGAATCCGGTGGCTAGGAAGGCTCCGGGGAGGGTGGGGCGGCTGGGGAAAGGGAGGGGGGTTGGGGAGAAGAACTGCTCTTTGTGAGCCCTTCCTCCCGACGCCCAGCCCTTACAGACTGAGTCAGCCAGGGCCGAATTATCCGGCCTACACTTGGGCCGGATTATCCGTCCTGAATTCTGAATTCCTGTTACACATAGATTCAGGCCCGCGCGTCCCCAAACAAAACCCCCACAAGTATGAACAATGGACTTGTGTGCTAGAAGAGATGGCTTGGGGATAGAGAGAGGGCTGGGATTAGACAACCAAACTGAGATGGTATTACACACTCAAGATTGCAAGAATCAAATCAACTAAAAGCCAAAATTGAGTGTGATTTCCATAAGAACAAGAGATGAGCAATAACAGTGAAAAAGATCCATATAGAACCAACTCTTCTCACGGAAGAGGGCGGTGTCTGAGGCCACCTTGTTGGACTGCATGGTATGACACCACGAAGATATATCTTGGGTTCATAACCAATACTCATCAAAAAGCTCACATATCACAAAATGATATTAAGAGGAATGATTTTACTTGCTTTCGGCATTATGGGGGGAGGGTTAGCCCAATCAATTAGGACCACACCCCCCATATCCATGCCCACACCTCGACCAAATAAGGAGGAGATATAAGAGTGGGTGCATGGGTAATCAAGACAAGCTCCTTGAATCAACGATATTTAGCTCATTCCTCAAGTAACAAAACCTTGCTTCATCAAGTGGCTTCGTGAAAATATCAGCAAGTTGGTTCTTCGTGCTCACAAAAGATAGATCAATATCAGCTCGAGCTACATGGTCCCAAATAAAATGATTCTGAATCTCAATATGCTTTATCCTTGTGTGCTACACCGGGTTGTACGCAATTTTGATTGCACTTTCATTATCACATAAAACAGGCACTTTGTCACAATTGACCCCGTATTCCTTTAAAGTTTGCCTCATCCATAATAATTGTGTACATGCACTAGCAGCAGCCACATATTCGGCCTCGGCGGTGGAGAGAGATATAAAATTCTGCTTTTTAGAAGACCAACAAACCAAGGATCTTCCCAAGAATTGGCAAGCTCCAGAAGTTGATTTCCTATCATCCTTATCACCAGCCCAATCTGAATCAGTATAGCCACATAGAGAGAAATTGGAGCCCTTGGGATACCATAGACCAAAATTAGGGGAATGAACCAAATATCGGAAGATTCTCTTAACCGCCACTAAGTGGCTTTCCTTAGGAGTCGCTTGATACCTTGCACACACACCTACAATCAACACAATATCGGGTCTAGATGCGTAGAGGTAAAGAAGAGAGCCGATCATGGACCGGTATACCTTTTGGTCCACATCTTTACCGTGAGGATTGAGTTCTAGATGACATTTAGTTTACATCGAGGTGGCGACGCCATTAAGATCCATCATCTTAAATCTCTTGAGCATGTCTTGGATATATTTTTCTTGATTTATGAAGGTTCCTTCTCTAAGTTGTTTGATCTCAAATCCAAGAAAGAACCATAACTCCCCCATCATAGACATCTCAAACCTGTCAGTCATAAGCTTTGAAAATTCATCATTAAAAGATTTATTAGTAGAGCCAATGATGATGTCGTCTACATATAGTTGGCATATGAAGAGATCCCCCTTACCCTTCTTAGTAAAAAGAGTGGGATCGATTTTCCCAACTTCGAAGCCATGGTCTAGCAAAAGCTCTTTAAGGTGCTCATACCACGCACGTGGGACTTGTTTAAGGCCATAGAGTGCCTTATCGAGTTTGTAGACATGGTTCAGAAAGTTAGGATCCTCAAATCTCGGGAGTTGATTTACATATACCAACTCATGTAGAGGACCATTAAGAAAAGCACTCTTAACGTCCATTTGTTGCAATTTAAAATTATTATGAGCAGCATAAGCAAGAAGGATACAGATGGACTCAAGACGAGCCACTGGAGAATAAGTCTCTCCAAAGTCGATGCCCTCAAATTGGGAATAGCCTTGTGCCATGAGTCTTGCCTTGTTCCTTACTACAATGCCATTCTCATCTTGCTTATTCTTAAAAATCCACTTTGTGCCGATAACATTGTAGAAATCCTTGGGTTTCTCTACTAATTTCCAGACCTTGTTGCGCTCAAAGTTATTTAACTCTTCATGCATAGCAACAACCTAGTACGCATCTTCAAGAGCTTCAAACACTTTCTTGGGTTCCACCATTGATATGTGAGCCTGGTGCTCACCAAAGCTTGCAAGCTCGCTTCTTGTGGACACCCTACGTCTGAGATCACCTACAACTTTGTCAAGAGTGTGACCCCTTAATTCAAGATTCCTATCTACATGAGCTTTGCGACGAAGTTCAATCAACTTGTTGTCTCTTGGAGGAATAACTTCATCATTTGAGTATTTGTTGGAATTTATAGCTTGGCCTTGATCTCCAGCTTGATCAGCAGGAATTGAAGGTGACGAATCTTGCCCTTGATTTTGATTAGCAGCCATAACAGGAGGCTGCTGCTATTCAGAATTTTCAGGGTCGGAAAATCCGGCCGAGCGTGTGGCCGGGTAATCCGGCCTGGGAGAACATGCTGCATCTTCACTGTCTTGAATGGTTCTGGCTCGAACTAGAGAGGGACCGGATAATCCGGGGTCAGCTGGAAAATCCGGCCTGGGACTTGCAGCAGATTCTTCAGCATTGTGTTCACTTCTGCCAGTCGAGGAAGGTTGGCCAAATAATCTGGTGTCCATCGGATCATCTGGCTTGGAGCTTTCTGAGGTAGTGGATTGATGAGCTTCAGCAGTTTGTGATGTTGGTGTAGAGGTTTCTCAAGCAGTTGGAGCATGTTGAGCTTGTGTCGATGAGGGCTCTACTTGGGTAGCACATTGTCCTTCCCGATCCACCACAAGGGGTTCCTCAATGGGGCAGAAAATCCCACGCCCATTCTTCTTAGGGCTTCTTCGGGTATTTCAACATCTGCATCACAAATATCAACTTGCCCCTCATGGGAGCCATCATTTTCCTTGAACACCACACTACAATATTCTACAACGGTTCTGGAGAGCTTATCGTAGACTCTATAAGTATGGGATTCGGCACCATAACCAACAAAAATGCCTTATAAAGCCTTAGAATTTAGAAAGACGAACTCCTTTGATAAGGAAGAAACACTTACAACCAAATACCCAAAAGTAGGAGATGTTTGGCTTGTTACCGGTAAGTATTTCGTAAGGTGTCTTGTCCAAGATTTTGCGGAGGTAGAGCCGGTTGGAAGAGTGGCATGCGGAAGAAATTGCTTCAGCCCAGAAGTTATAAGGTGACTTGAATTCAGCTAGCATAGATCTTGCCATATCCATTAAGGTTCGGTTCTTCCTCTCAGCTACACCATTTTGTTGAGGGGTGTATGCAGCGGAATATTGGTGTATTGTCCCCTCTTCACCTAGAAATTCATTCAAAGTGTAGTTCTTGTACTCGGAGCCGTTATCGCTTCTAATTGCCAAAATGGGGATGTTGTGTTGATGTTGAACCTCGTTGGCAAAATCGATGACCGTTTGTTGAGTCTCGCTCTTCAACTTGAAGAAATAGACCCATGTATATCTTGAATAATCATCAACAATTACGAGGCAATATTTCTTCCCATCGAGGCTTGCATGAAATGGAGGACCAAAGAGGTTCACATGAAGGAGCTCCAAAATCCTCTTTGATGAAATAATAGTCTTCCGTCGATGGGGAGAGTCATGCATCTTCCCTTCAACACAAGCCCTGCAAACACGGTCTTTGGCAAAGGAAACATTTTCTTTTAGTCCAAGAATGTAGCCACCCTTGTGAAGACTTTGAAAAGTTCTCATATTGATGTGGGATAGTCAGCGATGCCATAGCCAGCCCGCATCGGCCTTTCCGAAAAGACACATCGGGCCTGTAGTGGTTTTCCCCGAAAAGTCCACCACATACAAGTCATTTTCGACATATCCAATGAAAGCGACTTTTTAGAGACTTGCTCCACAAGAGTACCACCAAATCACCATCAATAAAAACAGCGAAGCCCATCTTACCAAGGGCACGAACATAAAGTAAATAGTAACCAAGGGTCTCAACAAGCATGACGTCCACGAGAGAGATACCGTGAGCCACCACAACCTTGCCAAGACTCAATACCTCAGATTTTGACTAGTCACCATAAGAGACGGTTATGTGATCATGATTTGGCCGCATCTCCGAGATGATCTCCTTGCTTCTGGTCATATGACTCGTGCACCCGCTATCGAGCACCCATTTGGACCCGCAGGAAGCATAGCCCTGCAAGAAAGTTACTTCTTGGTTTTAGGTACCCATTTTCCAATGGGTCCTCTCATGTTAGTGACAAGGGTCTTAGGAACCCAAATAGACCAAGAAATGTAACTATCAAAAGGACCAACAAAGCTAGCATAGACATCACCATAATAATCACAGAATAATTCATAATTCGGATCATTAGCCCCTACAAAACCAACATAGTTAGTCTTGTCATTAGTTGTGGTGCTTGTCTTTGTTTGTGCAGTTTTGCTCTTCTTCTTATTATTATTCTTCTTCTTCTTGTTTGTCTTGGGAACATAACCAAGATCTTCTTCTCCATTGTTTGTCCTTTGCTTGCTAAGAATCTCATATAGGACTTCTTTACCTTTAGGTTGAGACCCCTTTACAAGTTCTTCTTTTAGTCTTGCATTTTCTTCAATAATATCTTCATGTCCACACGATGGAGTGGAGGTGCTGGGCATATCATACTTGTCCAATTGAGTTTGGAGATGATCACGAGGCTCATTTAGAGTAGAATGTTCACTCTCCAATGCCTTGTGCGCAATGCCAAGTTTCTCAAACTTCTCTGAGAGTCTAGCATGAGCAGTCCTAAAGTCAATCTTCTCCTTCTTTAGTTTCTTTACCTTAGCAAGTGCATTGTCACGTTCTTTTATGAGCTAGGTAACAACCTCTTCATGGGACTCCTTAATTGACTCGAGTTTCTCCTCTAAAGATACTCGAGCTTCCTCTTCTTCCTCTAGAGCATTCTTAAAAGAGGCTATCTCCAAGGCATCTTCTCATTCAATTCTTCCCTTCTATTTGAGAAGTTCTTCGGAATGAGAAAGTTGACTCATAAGAGCATCAAAATGAAGTTTGTGCTCACCTTGCAAGTTAGTGAAAAAATTGTCCAAAGCAATAACTTCTTCTTTTATCTTAAGACTAGTATGATCATCCATATCCATATTTATAGTAGTCTTAGGAAATGAAGAAATAGAAGATGACCTCGGACCCTCTTGCCTTAAGGCAAGTGACGTTGTTGTTGATGACATTTTCATTTGTATAGTCAAAGAGCGATGTGGGGCTAGTGTGGTGGCTATAGCAGCCACCTCTCGAGAGCTATCTTCATCCTCTTTGTCTTCACTTGCAGAAGAATATTCCTCTTGTGCCACCAAGACAATCTTGTGTTGCTTCTTGTAAGGGCCATTCTTCTTTATAAATGGTTTCTTTCGAGGTGCCTTAGACTTTTCTTTGAGGATGAGCCTGCCCCCATTGTCTTCTCTACTTTGATACGGACACTCAGCCACAATGTGCAACCGGTCCCCACAATTGTAGCAAGTCCCCAGTTTTGGGTCATTCTCTCTTCGCCCACTTGACCCATTCTTGTGCTCAAGTTCAGACTTAGCATTGGCTAGGTCCTGCCAAAAGTTCCTTACGTAGAAGGCCATGTACTCACTATGAGCATGCTTGACCTCCTCGGGACAACCCATGGAGACAACATCGTATCCTTTATCATCCTCATCTTGTTCAACAACATTGGACTTTAGAGCAACATTAACTCCCTTTTGCATTCCAATTGCTCGAGCACGAGCGTCTTCAGCATTCTTGGCAGCAACCTTGAAGGCCGCCATTTCTTGCATGACTTCATTGGAAGTCATTTGGTGGTAGTTGTGTCTACCTTGCAAACTCTTCAAGTCCGTTGGCTCAAATGGCATGAGGGCACTCACATATTTCCTTTTTGATCCAAGCATCATCAATGTGAGTGGCTCCATGATTTCTAAATGTTGTTGCAATGCTCTTGAGCCTTCTATACATGTCTTCATGGTCCTCACCATCCAACATGTAAAATCCTTCAGCTTCATTACTAAGAGCATCATACATATTCCTTATCATGCTTTCATTTCCGATGAATAGGATGGTGAGAGCATCCCAAGCTTCTTTGGCGGTGTTGAAGTGCTCAATATGTGGTATGTATTCGGGACCCACTCCGAGCTGAATCATGTGAAGAGCAGTTGCACTTAGTTGACTGTCCACAACTTCTCTTCTAGTCAAGTTGGCGGGGTCTCCAATATGAAGACCATCTTCAATGATCCTCCAAAGCTCAATTGAATTGTCATTGATTAATTGAAGATGCATTAAGCTTGGGTGGATCACCCCTATTGTTTATATGAGGATGTGGGATAGGTGGGTCGGGAGAATATAAGTGAGGGACCTCACTGTAATCCTCCTTACCACTTCCCTTCTTGGAGGCGGAGCCATTATGTTTCTCACCCACCACCTCATCTTTCTTAGATTCGGCATGAGCCTTATCCTTAGATAGAGGAGTGGTGGTCTTAGTGGAAGATGCAGATGGGGTTGTAGATGATGTGAGGCGAGCAATCATTTACTGCATCTCTTCCATCTTGGTCTCAAAGGATTTCAACAAGGTTGTTTCCAATGTCTTGAGGTTATCCATTGTGACCTTGTCCACGGCCTCATTCCCATTTTCCTTAGTACCCATATTTCTTTTAGGCGGTTAAGCCCGATAAATGAGTCGGGGCTATGATACCAATTGAAATGGATCGTATGGGCACCTAGAGGGGGTGAATAGGCGCTATTTCAAATTTTAATACCTTTTCAATTTTAGGCTTGACACAAAAGGTACATTCTCTAGATATGAAACTAAGTAGAATTTCCCTATATGCAAACCTAACTACTAGCGAGTAAAGGCAGGTAAGAGTGAGGAATGAGGAAACCGTAGTGGAGAACGCGGAGACACAAGATTTGTTTTACCATAGTTCCTTCCTTGTTAAGGGAAGTACATCTGCGTTGGAGGGGTGGGCGGTACTAAGACCACCACGCCACAATAGGCCTCACCCGTTCTCCGATGGATCTCGCCACCAAAGGCCTGATCCACCTTTCCAATATTGGAACCCTTCGAGGCAAGATCCGATGCCTTTACACAACTAGCGGGGCACAACTCCACAACCGAATTGGAGGCTCCCATAACAGCAACAAGCTGCCACAAGAATAATTGTTATCAATATCGAAACACAAGATCTAGATATTAACAAGAATACTAGATCGAGAATTCTCCAAGTGAATGGAGAGGATTTGAAGCGCTTGATTCTTGATGACGATGAATGAAGTCCCCTCCTTCAATTCACCCAAAGATCGAAGCCTTCGGGTGGTTGATGTGAGAGATCTTGAGTGAGAGCTTTTTCAACAGGCCAGAACTTTTTCGAATGAATCAAGAGATCTTATAGGAGGGGTCAATGGAACTTTTCTACCCCTTGTCCAGACTGAGCCGTTGGAGTCATCTGGGGCCAGATTATACGGCCTTAGTGAGGGCCAGATTATCTGGCCTGGGGAAAACTCTGCCCCAGACTCGGATTATCCAGGGGAAAATCCGCCCCCGGACAGAACGCTGCGCCGAACCATCCTTGGCAGCTCCTCCTGGGGCCGGATTATCCGGCCCAAGGGGAGGGTTGGATTATCCGTCTGGGGGTAAAATCCGCCCCAACTTCGGATTGTCTGGGGGAAAATCCGCCCCCAGACAGAGGCTCGTGCTGATCTTCCCTTGGGCACTTCTCCCAAGGGCCGGATTATCCGGCCCAAGAGTAAGCCGGATTGTCCGGCTAGGGGGAAATCCGCCCCAGCCTCGGATTGTCAGGGGGAAAATCCGCCCCCAGACAGAAGCTCACCCGCGACCAACTCAGGCTAATAGGGTCAGGCCACCCCCATGAGAAACTCCACGGTATTGTTATCTAACACAGAAAACACAAGGGATCATAAAATGTTCTTTCAGGAGGCCTGAACTTCTAGCACATATTGCTTCTGTGCAGCAGTGAGGAGAATCCTCAAGTTTAGGGCCTAGTTGGTAAAGTTGTTACCATTCGTTGCAAGTTTCTCTTTCTCCATGAACACATTGAAATTAAAGGCAGGTGGTGCCATTTACAACAGAATTTGTAAACTTTATTTAGACTAAGTTTATGATAGATTGAGTTCAGCTAATCCAAATTACAAATGAACTCCCACTCAAAAACAACATCTCTTGTGTCTTTTTGGTGATTACATGAACCAAATCCACTACACCAAGACCGATCATCATGTGAGTTGGTGTAGCTTCAAAGGCGAGCATCTAGATGGTCATCATATCAACCATATGACTCATTCTTAACCTTTCGGTCCTTGTTCTGAGGCCATGTCTGTACATGCTAGGATTTCCGAGTAAGAACCTTGTTATTCACGTGTGTAAAACTGTCTTACACCCGTATTATGCGAACATAGAGTCTATCACACCCGATCATCACGTGGTGTCTCGAAACGACGAACTTTCTTAACGGTGCATACTCAAGGAAGAACACATTCTTATCTTGATATTTAAATGAGGGATCATCTTATAATGCTACTAAAGCGCCAAACAAGCAATATAAGATGCAACAAACATCATATGCAAAAAGTGATGTGGTATGGTCCTTGCACTTGATCACTATCATGTGCATCGTGGTATGATATTTATCATTCCTATATGTGTAAGGCCAAGGTCTATGGAACTTACACTTTGGTATGTTATAATTTCCAATAGTATTAATCCATACTACAAATTATAACATTACCATATCATGACACTTGCCCAGCAACAATCTAAACTAGACGACTCTAATTTATCAATTACAAGTTTTATGTGGCTTAGGTCTTTCGAAGATAGAACCGTTGATACCTAGGAACATGGAACCACAATGATGACAATCAAATTATTAACATCTCATTGTAAATTAGATATTGACTATAGTAGGAGAGACAGACACCCGCTAGCCACTTATGAAAAACTAGTTGCATGTCAAGTGTGGAACATGTCTCATGTGCGAGGACATGTAAAGTTAGTCTGGTCCGCTTCATCCCACTATGCCACCAATATCCAATATATAGAAGATGCAATAACATAATCATCAACGCCCATATACGCATATGTGTTCTACCCGTGCAAAACATCTACGCATAGATCAGGCTCTGATACCAAAGTTGGGTCCGCAACATAGAAAACAAAAAAAATTATAGATAAAATGTCTTGAAATCATTTGGTAATGCAAGATGTCCTTGGTGCATTGCATGTCACTTTGATCCCATACCAAAAATACCTATAGATCCACTATAGTAAAAATAACAAAAATTACACAAATCTGACTTTGACAAATTCTCATGGTAGATCTACTAAGAATTTTGAGTTGTTTCCAACTCTAAGTGGTGTGTTACTATCATATCTACCAAACTCTACGTTCTCATAATTTATTGAGCCTCTAATAGTTTTTAGTGCATTAAATACCCCTACATGCAGTTGTTTCACTCAATAAAGCATAATATGACTTCTACAACTCTAAAATTGTGAAACCAAATCCCACATAAAGTGATCAATAGCACCTAACTAGTGTCCTTGGTCTCATGCCAATTGAACCTGTAGAATAAATCTGATGAAAAAGACAAATTTCTTGTAGAACTAACTTTGGAAATTCCCCAAGGGCATTCTAGTAACTATTTTGAGGTGAATCTAACTTTCAATAAACCAGTACTAAATTCTCTACCTAACACTAAGAGGAATTATTTATTTGACTCCCGGATATTTTCTGGTGAATTAATAACTAAAACAGGAGTTAGTCTCACTACAAAGTTCATAACTAAATAAATAAAAAGGTTAAAATGATGAAACCACTTATGGTGGTTTTGTTATTTCAATACCACCTAATGATACCACATTTGTGTGTCATACAAAACTTGGTATTAACCTAAAACCCCTTGTTTAAGTAGTGTTTAGTGTCCAAATCCAAAAAAAAGTACTAAAAGGGAAATGAGATAGTTCCAGTTGCTATGAGTTGATATTTACAAAACCTATTGAAGTATGTTGGTGTCTTGCTGACATGCTTGCTACATTGTACTGGTACTTTTCCCTTCTGTTTATTGTGGTACCTTGCTTATTTGCATGTGTGCTTTGTGACGATGATAGTTGCAATTGTGTTGACATCGAGAAGGAGGCATTATATTATTATTGGTTATATAAGAAGAAGGACATATTGCTAATCATAGGAAAGCCACCCTTTCTGAATTCCGATACTTGTCCAACTCCTTTTCATGTAGCTGTTTTATACCTCCTTTACACATTGCATTACTACATGCATTTTTTGTTCTATTACTACCGCGATAGTAACTTGGCCCCTCCAAGTTATGACTTTGTGTCTAGCAGTATATACACCTTGGTTGACACCTACCATCCCCTTTATACCGTGAGTATGATGGTTAGCATCCTACATCGTTTGAAACCTCGGGTTTTGGAGACAAAACTATTTTGGGATTTCCCCTAACAACAAAAGGATTGGAAATGTTTTACTAAAACCTTGGGAAGGGCATCATTTCCATGTGGATGTTTTTAAAAGGAGAATAAGTGAGTTGATAAATGGGCCTGATGGCAATGGTAAAGATAAGGGATGTGCTACGCCATTATCGAAACAACTTATCTATGCAACCACATTACCCTAGGAGATGGGGCTTAACTCGTAGTTTGTTCTCCTTAGCATGGACAACCCCTACAAAATGCTATAAGGGAGAAATACCTCTAAACTGGGTCTTCCCATAGAAGGGCTACATCCTATGGTTGATGGATGTTTTTGACAAGGATGGTACGGTTTTCAGAAGTATGGAAGGAAAGATATATAAAATGGCATGCTAATACGAGATTATGATATCATGGTAGTACGGGAGGGAGTATGGAGTTATACGCCATGGTGTACTCGATCTGGGGAGAACAAACCCAAAGGTAAAGGTGCCTCTGCTAGGGTCGATAAATGAAAGGTTATATTTGATTATCCGAACCCCCGTGTACCGAGTGTAGCGAGCCGTGGTTGAATCCCGATGGATGTATTGATTCTTCTGGGGAAAATAAACACACTCTACAGAGTATAATCTATTCGAATATCTGTGTCCACGATCACGGTTGGAAAGGTGTTTGCTAGGAGTACCCAGGTGGTGGTATTCAAAAAAAAAGAAAAATGAAGTGTTTTGGTCATGGGATGACCAGAGTTAATGAGGTGATTTTTAGCATGCGATGGTCGTTTTCCATTCAAATTTCTTTTAACAAAGATACACAGATATCAAGTTTTGAAAGAAAGCATGTTTCTAAAAATATATTTTTCAACAAAGATATAGAGATGCCATATATACAAGAGAATATAGGTTTTTCAATGGAAACATAGATAGAGCCTTACCTCGCCGCTGCATTATTGCATTATCTTGTTACCTTATCCTGGTGGTTTGCGAGTACATTCAAACATGCTCACTGGCATCATATATTGCTATTTACTTGGATAGACTTTCAGAAGCATGAAGGATGAAGGATATGTTGATGTATGTGTGAGCTAGGCCGTTCCCCCTGTTAGCTTCTTGTAGGGTGAGGCATGACTTGGGCTCTACGTTTGATGAAGTTGTGCTGCTGATGATTGGTGTAGCCTGACACGGCTTATGTAGTGTGTAGCCATAATGGAATCAATGTAAGTCTTGTATTCATTATGTAATAGATGTTGCAATGATACTTGTCGGTTATGTTCCGCAACGCACTGATCATGTGATCATGTATTGTATCCATAATAGCGTATCTCGGACAGCTGGTCCGGGGTCCCCACAATGGTGGCATAATCTTGGACAGTCATACAACGAAATATGGTAGATAAAGAGAACACAAAAACACCATCAACAAATTATTTTTGCACCTTAAATTATAGACTGTATAAATTAATAGAAAATTTTACTTTGTTCCTTCAATGCAGCTAAGCTACATGAAGAGACATCCATAAAACCAAGACAATAAAAAAGAACATAATTTCTGAATTTCCTTTAGTAAATTCCATTGGATATAGAAAAAAATTGAGTCACCAAATAATTGCAAGGACATGGTTCTGATAAGTAATACAGAGATATACTTTTTCCATTTCCCTGATGTCTCCCCACTCAAATAGAGTTTGCATGATTTGATACAACCTAGTAAGTGTAGTTCAACACAACAATATAACCTATAAATTAATAGTAACCAAGAATGCTTGTTTAAAAACATAAGGTGTCAACGTGCATCTGAGAGAACACACAACTTGTGTATCCAAGTTGAGTTGTGGGAACTAATTCTTCATGAGTGGCATTTTCCCTTATGAATTAACACAAACAGCTTCGGTACACATATGCAACATCACAAAGAAAAACAAGGTGACGCAGAATATAGGTAAATTAGAAACATATTTTCTTGGTGGGAAGGCAAGGAAAATTGTTATACCTATAAATGGTGCGACAAGGGCGAGCCCATCCTCCCCGAAGCATTGTTCAGACCCCGGGAAGTGGAATCCATGCACTACAAGAAATCTAGTGATACATGACCCTCCATATTGATCACTGAAAGGTCATATTTTTTGATCTATGACCTTTCTATGACCAAATACAGTTAGTCAAAAGCTAAGCGTCACTAGTTAAACACCACGGCCTTTTTTTTGAATTGGTCATAGACGTCTGTGACCAATACAGATTATATGACCAATTGTATTAGTCACAGATATTTGTCCTGTCTAGGCTAGATCCTACGTGGCAAATGTGTGACCAATTCGAAAGGTCGTCGATCATATTTAGTCCAGTCCACTTAGTTGATTTACATGAGCCAATCCATTAGCTTAGACTGTTTAGATTTTTTCTTGTCAAATTTTGGTCAGCTACATGGGCTAAGCCCAACAATATGGCCTTTTTAATTTTCAGCAATGGTCTTTTTACAATGTATTCATTTTCTATTTCAGCCTTTTTATTCTAGCGCGGGTCCCATTAGTCCCACATATCATATTACATTTTGTAAATTGGTCCCACATGTAAGATGTGGCCAAAGGTCCAGTATAAGTGGGACCTACTGGTCAGCTTTACTCGGACATTCAAAACTTGCACAAACAATAATTCAAAATGGATAAAGAAAACATGACATTCATCGAGGAACTCCCAGCATTAGTCTATTACAATCTTTGCATAGTCTATTACTCCCTCCGACAAGAAATATAATACATTTAATGCTTTTTGGACATACCACATAATCAACGGTATTGAAAAAAGTACCTCGCATAACTGTCGGAATCCGAGTCCACCGGCGTCTACACGCGCCTATCTCGCCAGCCACGTCCACGCGTGCATAGATTGGACCTGGATCAATCCCAGGACCTCGACGTCCTGCCAATATCTCTAGGTTCGGCCAGCAACTCCAGGCCACCTCTAGCCAACACCTCCCAGCTCGCCCAGGTCGCCGGCAGCCCGCACACCCAGCAGCTTTCTAGAATCAACCGCCGACAGCCCGCACACCCAGCAGCTCACTAGAATCAACCTCCGGCAGCTTGCCCAGGTCGCGGGTAGCCGCCCCCACCCAGTCGCTCGTTGGAATAGATCACTGGAAGCAAGAACAGTTTGCTAGGATCAAGATGGTTCTCTTGAACCTAAACCTGATAAGATTGGTAAGATTTAGTGAACATTTATCAACAATAATACTCTAAAAGTTTAATTATGGCACTGCAAGTTCAATTAAGCATAATTTTATAGGCAAGTTCAATTAAGCACAAAAGTTTCAGTAATAAACTTGCTATAGCATAACACATTACATATCTGTACTATGGCTACATATTTACTACAGTCTTCCAGCTGACAGCAGTAGTACAATGCAAATATATTCCCACTAACAACAGGAGTAATTCTACTAGTTTTACTGACAGTAAAATTTCTAGGAGTATTTTCCAAAGTAAAAGAGGATTAATACAATGGCTACATTTTTACTATCATATCACAATGAAATTTCTAGGAGTATTTTCCAAAGTAAAAGAGGATTAATACAATGGCTACATTTTTACTATCATATCACAATGCATATTTACTTGAGCACAAAGTACAAACACTACTACATTGTGCTACTCCTTATCTTTATTTACCAACTATAATAGATCACAAATTCAATGATTCTAGGAGTATTTAGGAGTGGTATACACTGCTATACTGTGCACTGCTATTGGAATATTATTATTTGAGAAATATAGTTGTGCAATTCTATACACTTCTGTACTGCTATGTTTATGCTACATCATCATCAGAACCATGCTCAACCATCATCGTATTTATGCTATGTTAGCAAACATATTTATAGCATTGCATATTGACAACATAACACAACAAGAAAAAATGGAATTACACAATGCATGCTAGAGTATGAGCTCAATGTATTGGAGTACAGTATACCTGAGTAGAGTACAACAGTTGCTGAACTTTTCTTCATCTCATTTAAGCAAGAAATATTGACAATTTCACGTATCGCATGATTGACTAATCCTAGATCAAGAATATACCAGGAAAACAAATGGTACCTGAAACAACAACACACTTAGTTTTCGATAAAAGATGACAAATTGCAAATTAATCTAGGATTAGACACTTAGCCCGAACCAACAACACACTTAGTTTCAGTTCCCTTTTAGAGTAGCAGTAGTAGTAACTCCTGAACATACAATAGCCAAGAAAAATCTTACTAACCGATTACTCCAGAATTTGAGTCGAGACAATAAGTTATCTAAAACGGAGTATTCATTGCTACAATCATGCATAGCAAAATGCAGTCTCTTGCAACCTTTCTTTACTATTGTCACATCCAATTATTGTTGCACAACCTATTGATCCTAGCAAAAGTTATTAACACACGATAAATAGGTTATCTGGTAAGAAACGAGAAAGCACTTAAAATGCAGCATAACTGTGAGATCAAGCAACGTGATAGTGCACCTAAAAGGCATAAACTTGTATACCTTTCTGATATGTAGCGAAGGCCACAAGGTAGACTCAAGTGATGCTCGGACTTGTTCATCGATACAACTCTGTGCCATGCTAGTAGGACACAATGCAGACCCAGGAGAGCGCCAACCACACCATCCCCTCCTTAGGTAGTGGCAGTGTCGTCGGCACCGGTAAGTTGCGCAACGCTTCCACCAACTCAATCTCTCTCCCACAGATTCCTAGAGAGACTAGTTTCCTACCGTCAATCACATGGACAAACGAATTTGAAGTGAAATTGCAAGTACTGTAACGGTAGATCGTGCATACGAAATTACTAATAGTAGTTGCAATGTAAAAGGCAGTGCTTATCTGGACTACATCTTCTCTATGCTTCGGTACAAGTCAATATATGATCAAAATGGCAGCATTCAGGGAAAGATCCCAAGCCTATACATGACTAGCTTAGTATACCAGCTTTCACGGATCATGTAATTTTGTCCGAGCATCATTTAAATAAAAGCCACTAAACAATTGACTAGCTAATAAAATGTTTTGACATGAATTTAGTAGTCAAAACATTTTATGAAGAAAGAACAATAGTAACCAATAAATAATCGGATCAGTTTGCACCCAGACATAGGCAATATTTGGTGGTGAGAATGGATCATGTGTTGCTCGCCTGCCAGAGCAGGCAGAGAAAGGGCCTAGAGTCAGAATGTAGTTGCCTCCAATCTTTAGCACATAATGAAACTAGTCAATTAACCTCAAACATAAGCACGTGAAGCATGCTAAAATCACAAGACTGGATTTCTAGCAGTGTTTCAAGAAATCCAAACAAGCAACATCAAGCAATGCATAGGTGCCTCCAATCCTAACAGACCAAGATTTTCACCGTAGGCACGAAACTATAACTCGTACTACACATCTGATTCCATAGCAGAAATTTGAATAAAGGGGGATTGGGAGAGGAGATGGACCTGTGCCATGTATGTGCCATGTAGAAGTACGGGGCATCAAGATCCGGCGGATGCTGGGTGGTACAGCCACTGGAGAATGATCTGGTGCTCTTCTACAGGTGAAAGAAGTGGCGGCCACGGCAGATGCATAGCGTGTCTGTCCGGTTCCGGCACTTGCTGAAGCTCCATGTGTCCTTCGTCTGCGTGCCAGCAGCACAAAACAGCACGGGTATCCGTGGCCCGTACACGTGCTCCATCGCCATGACTGTTGATGTGGAAGGAAGGTGGTGCTAGCGCAGGCAATCTAGGTTTTGCAGCATGGAGGTTTCGGCTAGTGGAGGAGGCCGATGAAATGGGGAGAAAGAGGGGACGCAGATGGGAGAGCTGAGCGGTGGGGCGGTGGCTAGGGAGAAGGAGGGGACATCGGGGCAGGAGGTTGACCACGGTGGCGGCGGAAGGGAGAGAGAATAAGATAGGCTGGCAACGGAATAGAGAGAGAGAAGGGAGAGAGAGGAGAAGATATGTAGGGTTTGCAAGGTGCGGTGGGGACTTACTGAAATTTTGTCTCCCAACGCACCCTCTTTACCTTTTGTGAATTTGGTTTCCCGACGATTCCTTGCGGTCTAACACGGTTCTCGTGGGAGTGACATCTTAGATGTTGGATGGTGGTTACAGACGGCTAAGATATGCTTCGTAGGGTGATCCATGGCTACTCTGGTTCTTTCTTCTAATTGGCTAGCTCTATTTTGACTTAAAAAGGGGTGTTTTGTGAAACGACCACCAAATAAAAGTTTTAAAATGGTACCATCCCATTTTTAAAAAATACTAGACCAAGTTACATGTCCAATGTCCCAACAAGGGTATCTTAAACCTTTCCGTGCAACCCTCGTAAAAAGACAAATTTCTGCCAAATCGGCATCAAGTGGGTTAGATTTGACCTAGAGGTACATGATCTAATGCTCATGGTTTTTTACAAAAATCTTTTTTAGATTCATAATATGTTGTTTGATCAGAGATATGATACAAGTTTAGTGAGGCTCATCCCTAAATAAGAATCTTCATGCCCGTCGTTTTAACCATAGTTTGAAACGGGCATAAGAAATTTAAAACTGGTCCGAACAATGTAAATTCTTTGTGTGGTATCATATTATATGACATAGTTTCAAGGTAAAATACCACACTTGGTATATTGATTGCATCTCGAAAAAACCTTCACAAAAATGACCTATCATGTTCAAGGTTTCATGTCTTTTAGACCAAACGACCAATGTTATGGTCAGAATCGCGGCATAGTTTGTGATAATATGCCCATATTATGCACTCATATGCACCTTGGGATGGCGAACAATGTGGGGAGTTTTCCTTTTCGTCGCATAAAAAAGCATTTTCCATTTTTCGATCGCAGAAAACAAGGCATTTTGTGAAGCAACCACCAAAGAAAAGTTTCAAAATGGTACCACTCTATTTTGCAAAAGTACTATACCACCTTGCATAAACAATGTCCCAATTGGGGTATATAAAACCTTTCCGTGCACCCCTCGTGAAAAGAGACAAATGTCTATCAAATCGGTAGGAAGTGGGTCCAATTTGAACGCTCATGATTTTTTTGCAAAATTCATTTATAGACTCACAATATGATATTTTATTAGAGATCTAATGCAAGTTTAGAGAGGCTCAGACCCTAGCTAAGAGCCTTCATGCCCGCCGTTTTGACCATAGTTTGAAACGGGTATAAGAAATTCAAAAACTGTCCAAAAAAAGGTAAATCCTTTGTGTGGTGTCATATTATGTGACATAGTTACAAGAAAAAATACCAAACTTAGAATATTGTAAATATCTAGAAAAAACCTTCATAGAAAGACCTATCATGTTTTGAAATTGGCGGAAGTACCTAAAAATATAAAAAGGGAAAACCTTCGCTTTTCGTCGTTTTATATGTTGTTTTATATGACATAGTATCCAGGAAAAATATCAAACTTAAAATAAAGAAAATTGATTTCTGAATCATCTCGTTCTAAGGTTATATGCAAAATTTCTGATGAGGTTATATTTCTAAACTTTCTAGAAAAACAAAATAAACTTCCTCTATTTACCTGGGCTCAAAGTTTACACCCAGCCAACTATTCCCAGCTACTTACGCCCTATGGGCTGAGGCCCGATCGGTAGAGCAAAAAATTGACGACATAAAAAGGTGGAGGCCTTCTCCTGCCGAGGCCCAAGCCCAAAGACAGTTTCACCTGTTTAAGGAGCATACATGCGGGAATAAACCAAATATGATACGGTGGCCTAGTGGTTAGTATACCTGGTCACTAGGAGATCTTGGCTTTGATCCTCGCTCGAGATTCCTTTTTCTTTTATTTATACTCGTGCGGATCAATGCTCTTTAAACAATCGCGGTCAAGCACTAGAGGAAATGGATTGTTGTCATGGTGGTTAGAGGAGTTTCTTCCTCCGGCCTTTAGGTCGTGTGTTCGATGCACATGGGCACTATTTTTGCCTGTTTATTTTCCACGAGATATTGCATCCTTGATGGCATGTGGGTCTCGTCAGTGATGGCTTTAAAATCTAGTGCAATCTAGATGCATAAGCGAAATGCACGGATGGATATGACGGTGAAACTACTGAGGTGGTTGCCTAGCCATTTCAATTCAACCGACCATCTAAATTAGTCGTTGAGGTGGTTGCCTAGCCAATTTCAATTCAACCCAGGTAAAAATCTTATGACCATCTAAATTAGTCGTAGTCTGTCAAATAAAAGGCTCTACACCCATGCCATTAATTCACAACCATTTCGTGTAAGTAAACTATGACCTTTTTAACTAAATTGGTCGTTATGTTTCAAGGTTTGGACCTTTTGAAATTCCTTACGACCAATTGGCTCAAAATGGTCATAGATCTATGACCAAAAAATACATAATCATTAAAAAATCACTAGTGAGCAGATTTCTTGTAGTGATGGTGGTGGCTCATAGTTGTTGTTGTGTCACGGAGGAGGAAGACGAGTTAGCAAGGCCCTCTTCTGTGGTGTGGATGCAGCATGACTTCTCCCGTTGAGCGATGCATTGAGATGGGGTCGCACAACAAGAGCAAAATCTTGTGTCCATCACTTGTGACATTGCAGATATGATATGAATGAAGGTGCATGTACACCAACTTTCAGTACATATATGTAGACAAAATAAAATAATAAAATCAGAGACATATCACACCAATAATTTATAAAAGTAACAACCATTGTTTAAACATTTCAACTGAGTATCATATAAAGAACCTAAAATCTCAATCCTCTTTAGAAAAATGAATCAGATGCAAATTAAAATTTGGAGTGTAAAAATAAATTAGGATTTGCATCACAAAGGATTTTTAGTACGTGCTAGGCTTACTCCTTTATGTAGCCTTTCAGTACTATCAGCATCACAAATAAAGATGTGTAAAACTAAACCATGATCTATGTAGTGTATTTGGTCTATTCAACACTGACCTAAGATGAACAACATCCTTTGAGCCTAGTTGCGATCCACTCAAGTCCTTCAAAGCACTGCACGGACAAAGAGGAAAAGCCCCAAATCGGCTAACCAAATTCGCCCAACAGAAGTATCAAACAAATAATTGATGGGAACCTTGCTAGGCATTGGAAATGGTGCGGCGATGAGGTGACTCGGTGTAGCAGTGGCACATCAGAGCCCTCCCAACACTACTCCTCCTCCTTGGTCAAGCAACGACAACGATTATGTGCTCCTTGTCATTGTATTGGGAACGGCAGTACCTAAACAAGTTAGATAGAGGTGTGGGGACTAGCAGCGAAGCTCTCGACGGTGTTCGCAGGCGGGATCGGATACAAGCAAGTGTAGCGAGACACAAGAAGTACCCAGGTTAGGAGCCCTCGTGCTGAGGTAAAGATCCTACTCATGCCAATCTAACTATGAGTGGTATACAGGTTACAATCGCTCTTTGAGTTGTATCTTCCATCTATATTCTTAAATGCACTGAGCCCAACCCCTGCTACAAGAGCCTTGCCCCTCCTTATATAGGTAGAGGGGCAACGGTCTCACTGGCCAGTCCGGCTGGCGAGGCCCACATGCGGGTCCCAGCCGGCTGGTCATCTACAGTATCCGGTACGGTTACATCCCATCGAGGTACATGCAGTAGGGTCGTCGTGGGTACAATGAACGCCGTGCGAGCCTATCGTCGGCATCTCGCCACTGTGCCCAAGTCACCCAGCAAAGTCTTTGGTATGGTCGTGTGGTTGCGGGCCTTGTCGCCGTACCAGGGCGTACCGCGCACTGTGTAGCACGTCGTGCTGTCCTCCTGATTGTGTTTGGCTACGCTGATGTAGCCGACCCTGTGTCTTTTTGCTCTTCCTGGTTCCAGTTACCGTATAGTAGCCGGTATGACTTGCTCGTGTCTGGCTACGCTCAGCCAGCCGGACACGAACTGGCTGCCGTAGTTCTTGTCCGGTTGGGGTATCCGGAGGTCATCCCCCCGACACTCCTCTTGCTTGTTCAAGTGATGTAGAAAGAGCCAACTAGGGATACCGGGGAGAGTAAAAGGAAGCGATGGAGCACTACAATTACATGAGAAACATCATATTCACGTCTCGTTGAGTATTTTGTGCTCCTCCTGGTGAGGATACGATGCACGGTGGTGTTTCGAACAACAGGTGGCAGTGCTCCCATTGGCCACAAGCAAATATGCCTGGGCACCACACCATGAGTTGCGAATTGGATGTCGTGGAGCAGTGCGGGCTGTGTTCCTCCTTCCGAGATTTGTGAAATAGGATCTCCACCCGCCTCGTTGTCCACCGCTACGGTTGTTGCCCTCCTCTTGCCATTGCGCACAAATAAGATGGTGAAGGGGATGGAGGAGAAGGACTATGGAAGCTACGCAGGGGTCAAGGGAACTGGGGAGGAGATTGAGGAGGAGCGAGCAGGAGTAGAGATTGGGCAGATGAAGAAATGCGAGGGGATTGTGCTATGGCGGCTAGGATTTTTAGCTGCCTTTTCAGGAGGGTGCTGGCCTGGCCACCTCATGCGCATGGTAGCCGCCATGGTCGTGCTCGGCGGTAGCAAGAAGAGGGTGAGAGGAGGTAGGAGGCATGACGACGAAGAGATGGAACATGGGGTGGTATCAGCGACTGTCCTAGAGATGGAATGTAGGAGGAGATTGGGAGGAGAAGTACAGGATTAGATATCATAAGTAGGGGTTCAGGTGACCAATTGGCAAGCCTCTCCTCCGTTCGCATCCTGCACCGCACCCAGCAAATTAAATCAACTAGACTCGGGGGAGCGGGTCTAGGAGTAATTGGGCCCAGCAGCAATGGCCAGAATCGTGTGCATCTAGCGGTTGCAGAAATGGGGGTTAAAAGGTCTTACCATGAAAGGACGCTCAGGATTTTCTTTGAGGGCTTGATCTAATGGTTGAAAGAGTTAAATTCATCATCAGTCATTGAACTTGTCCGACAAAATAAATACAGTCACTGTACATCGGGAATACGAGTTAAGCTCACTAAAGACGTGTTGGAGCCTCACTCACGATCACCGGTCGCATCGTAGAGATGTATTTGATGACATGGAGGACAGGGAACCACTATCAGGTAACTTAACATATAGGTAAGAAATAAGAATGAAATAACAATGTATATGAGGGTTTTTTTGCAAAACTGTCGTCCTTGTTCCCGTCTCTTCTCTATCCAGCCAGAAAAACTGGCGCCGCCGCCACTCATTGCGCTGCCACTGCTCCAGCATGCACTCCCCCATGCCAGCGAGATGCCCTCCTCCCTGTCCCTCTGCTCGACCATAGACTGAACTTTCCCCGACCCCGACATGTCACTGGACACGAAAAAGCCAGCGCCGCCACCGCCGATGGAGCACGTCGGCGCGTGCTCCCCCACCTCCACGCTGGTGCACGCTCCCCTCCACTAAACTCCAGCGCGATCTTCCCTCCTACAGGTCTCTCTCATCTATCCCCACCCTAACTTGTCCTCGACCCCAACAAAATCATTTGCCTCGCCATCGGTGAGGTCAGTCAGTAACCGACGCCCACGTTCATTCATTTTTATCCCTATTCATTAATGGGGCAGAGATGCGATATTTCTTCTCTGTCTGTTGCAATTGCACCACGCTGGACTTAGAGGAGGGGGTCTCTCTGATCTATCCTGCAGCACAAAAATGACGGTGGAGCTCGCGCACTGTGGAGACACCGGGAGCCACGGTGCTAATTCAATGGCGGTGTTCGTGGGGTCGTGGGAGACAAGGAGGCGCCAGGTGTATGCGACGCCGTCGTGGACGTCAACGGTCTCCTGGCCGTGGTCGATGGAGAGCGCGATGTGCGGGGAGGATTCATCGAGGCGACTGGCGTGGTGGCGACGCACGGCGACGTTAGAGGCGGCGTAGGGGCATGGGGAGGGCAAGTTCATCGGTGGGAGCTCGGGGCCATGGGAAGGAACTCGGGGAATAGGGACGGGGAAGAGAGGAGAGAGAAAGGAGAAAGAAGGTGAGTGAGGCTGACAAGTGGGTCCAATCGGTCAGTCTGACCATTGGGCCAAACAATTAGACTCTTATCTTTGATACTGAAGTAGATTTTTTGGGTTTTTTGCAATTGAAATACAACTATAGACTGACAGTGGGTCCATGCTTGCCACGTCACCAAATAAATCTCTATGATGCAAGCGGTGACGGCGAGTGAGGCTCCAACGTGTCTTCAGTGACATTAAACTCGTATTTCCGATGTATGGTGACTATATTGATTTTGTCAGACAAGTTCAATTACTAACGATGAAATTAACTCTAGTTGAAAAGTGCTAATCACTATGATAACTCCCGAAGGGTGCCCCTATTATACTTACTAGATTTAGAAGTGCGCCTCGGCGCACGATCCCGTGAGTTTCATACCTATTTAGCGTCAGTTTATAGAGCTCTTAGATTTTGCTAACTATTTTTTTATTATTAACATCATGCGATGCTTTACCTCTAATACAAAGTTTTTGGTGACCTAATTTTTTATTATATCACAATAATTTGATTCCTTGCAGTGCACATCACTACATAACCTTCTACTCGATCTCCACTATAAGATTTCCTTGGTGCATGATTCAATAGAATAGGAACCAATTTACATTGTGTATAACGTATACTCGGTGTAACGAATTCGTAATGAGATTATTTTTGTGATGTGGGAAGACCAACTAGAGATGATAGCCCGACAGGAGACAAAGGCGGTTGCCCGTCGGCCGATGGAAGAGGCACACAGCCGTGTGTGGCGCGAAGTGGAGGCAATGAGGCATCAACAGTAGGTCGAGGAAGAGGGGAAAATGTGCCTGACGGTGAAAGGTGTGTCAAGAAGGTACGAAGATTCGGTTGTTCCAGTGTTGTGACCGTCGGATGTTAGATTGGAGTCCTAGTATCGCCTATAGTACTCACCAGTCAAGTAACTTTGGCTTGCACGTGTGTACATCATGGAAGCTCAACCTTTTTCTATGAATTATCAAACACAAACGAAGAACTCCAAATTATCTGGAATCATGTGTTTACAGAATGACATGGAGTTTCTAGGTTATTCTTTTGTGTTTCGTTTTGCTCTGTGTGTCACTTCATTGTATTCATTCCAAGTCGTAAAATACTTGAGAAAGTCACTTGCAAAATAGGAAAAGTGCTCAGTTCAGAAGATTTATGCAACCAATTCACACAACCCAGTAAACCTATTCAAACCTTCCCTGGATATTGTCCAATTGATCATTTAATTTTCTGTATATCCTTCTGTTTAAATGAAGGTTGTGCTATATATCTAATTCAATGTTTAATTTGTTACTGCTGATGAATCCACAAATTTAATAATAAATAGGGAAAATGTACTACAATACATTGGAATAGGGCATGGTCGAGTTAACAGTAGGTAAATCTGTGGAATAGCACCATCCTAGCTCATAGCAGAGCTGTTTTTGATTTATTACACATAAGGTAATGCAAAGCAAAGACACAAATATCCTGACAATGACCGAGATCATTGACCAGAATGAAGCAGCAAAGAGAATCACTTTAATTAGAGATGTAATCATCAGAATCATAGAGACGGCCATCAGAGTCAAAGTCGTAGATGTCCGATTTAGGGAAGTGTGCATCGAAATCATACCAATCAAAGGAATCCTCATCTTTAGGGACTAGCTTCAGCATATGGATATACCTATGCAGTTTTGAAGTTGTGGCCACAGCCTTGATATCAAGAAGGGAAGCAGCATGCGCGTCACGTAGAATGGTCATCTAAGCACTGAATGTATCTCTCCGCGCCATCTGTAGCACTGTTGCTAATTGTGAAACACTGTAACAGATAAAGACACATTTGCATCCTATTGAAGGGAAAAGAAGCTCAAATGAAGTTCCTAATTCTAACCTTACCGACATCTGCCAAAGAGTATGCACACATAAATATTGAGAACGAATTTTCACGGAGAGCATCCTCCTAACCCAAATACATAGTTTTTTCATACACACCGAATACCAAATACTTACCTTCTAACAATTTAACCAAAGTGCCAACAAAATATGGCTACATGTCCTTTTTCAGCAGAATGGAGCAGACTTTCACCCTCCAACGCAGTAGCCGTCCCCCACAGAACAACACTACTCTGATAACCACTGCAGTTAAGAGAGAAAAAACACAGTCAAGAAAGCAAGTTGTAGCGAAAATCACTATGATAAACAGGGCATGCATAATAGAGAAAACATATACACGTTCATTTAGGTAAATAATTTTCTAGGTAGAAGGCGTAGCATGGTTAGCGTTGTGGTCCTAAATTACAGCCTAACAAGTTACAATATCTCTTAAATCGATTTTCAGGTGGATGCTAATCAGACATGATACTTTACTCGTCGTGCATGTTTTTGCCAAAATTCATAAAGGTTTCAAATAAACCAAAACTTGGTGGCATGGCTCTGGAAGTCTAACAAATGAGAACATAATATGCACCCCTCACACTTCTCATGAACCAAAATAGAGTAAATCAGAGTGTTGCTTCCCTACGCATGCTACTCCTCACTACCGTTTGCAGCTGCTCGGGGTATACTCGGGCGACACAGCTGTGACGTGTTCACTGTTACTGAAATATAGAAATATGGAACAAAATCACATAAATTCTTACATAATAAATAAATCATCATGGTAATGTAGTAAGATGAACATATGCTCACTTTTATGAGAAGCACAAATTAGTGGAGGCCTTTTTAGTGATGCAATGAAAATAACAATAGTGCAGTTCCGAACTAAACTGATGTGTGATTTGATGCCGCAATATAACTGAGAAAAAAAATATGTAACACCATTCCTTCTCACTTTACTTATAGAAGAATAGATTCATATCACTACATTCCACCAAAACCAAGCTTAGAAATGCTTCCTCTTTAATTCATAAAAAGGTCTGAATCACTGAATCCAAACTTATACACCAAGAAACTTGACCTTTGCATTTTATAAATTGGAGGGCATGGCTAGCAGTTAAATATTTAAGATAATGTGCTATAAGAGTTTATGCTAGATACATAATTTATTTGTACGCTTTGCAGTATCAAGAACACTGACTGTAAATCAAGAAATGAAAGAGTCAAGAGGTGAAGGAGGTTAATTTCAATGTTACATTAGCCATTTCTTCTCTATATGTGAAATAAACTAATATATAATAGGGATAGCCTATCAACCATTAATAACCATGTGCCAAAATATATATATTCCATGAAGCTAAAACAGGGGCTGAAAAGTACCTGGCTACAATTAGCTTGTAATACTTCAAACTTGTTTAGATACTTCCTTGCCACTGTGAATTGATCCCGTGCAAGTCTTCCTGCTATCAATATCACCAGGGAACATATCCTTACATTTCTTCTCGAGGAACTGACGTGTGAGACTTGGAGCTTGTCTTCGAGTCATAGAATGTGCTTTGACCTATGAAAATCAGAGTTCTTCCATTAGTACAAAGAAAACAAAAAAATTCAAAATCTTTTGGTGTTGAAACTCAGTATGTAACTTCATAATGATGATAACCTAGTATAATTATCACGTGAAAATGAACTTGATCTGTCATATTTTCTTATCTTCATTGAATTACTTCTAGCATGATGAATGAACTGTTCACACATATGCAAATAAGAGGAAAAATTTCTCCATGTCTAGGCTAACCTCCGACTGCTGGTGGAGTCATATTCACTGGTAGTGGTATGGTGCCCTAGTTGTTGCCCCTGGGGTTGGCGCTGACAGATGCAATGGTGATGAGTCGAAGAACAAGTACTCCTGGCCAAGGAAGATGTCGAGCATGTCTCTATGATGTAGGGGCTTCTCGGTGATATGGTTGAACCTGCGTATGGTGAGGGGAGAACAGTTCATGATGGCAAACCTCCTCTTCAACCCACATAATTATCCTTGGCTACATGAAAACATAGAAACCCTATGACATACAAAGAGGAAGGGGCATTTCAGAAGCAATATTGACTAACAATCAGTCACATGTTGGGTCATCTTAAAAGAAAGATGAGTTTTTTTTCGAAATGGGGAGCAAAGCCCCAGCCTCTGCATCAATCGATGCACACAACCCGATTTATTTCAATAGTTCAAAAAATTCAATATGATACAATCATGGATCATATAAGGTTGAGATATGAATCAACCATCTAAAGATACAAATCAGGAAGAGACTAAATATCAAGTCTTCAGCAAAGACACTAGACAGGCAAAGATAGAGACTAAACATCAAGCCTCCTAAAACACTGCCAGCCTGCCTGGGTATAGAAGTCCTGAGCGACCGTCAGGAGACGATTGCATCCAGTAGCCATAGATTCCCGTTGATCCGACGGGAGGAGGCGGGACCACAGCTGAATCCAGTGAACCGCCAAGCGAATAACCTTCAAAAAGTTAGAATCCTTCGAGCGGTTAAAAATAATATCATTTCGACAATTCCAAATAGACCAACATATTGCGGATACACCAATACGAATTTTTTTTGTCTGTCTTTTCAACACCATTTAGCCAATTCCCAAACATATTGGTAATATTGCATGGAGGTGGAATGTTATAGGTAAAATATATCATGCGCCAAACAATTTGAGCAAACGGACATGCAAGAAATAGGTGTTCAATTGACTCCCTCGAATCACAAAAACAACATTTCTGACAACCCTTCCAATTTCGTTTTGCTAGGTTGTCCTTAGTTAACAACACTTTATTACTAAGAAACCACATGAAAATTTTAATCTTTAGAGGGATTTTAATCTTCCAAAGATAGGACTTGAGGTACCTAGTGTGTCCATTTATAAAATCAAGGTACGTAGACTTAACAGTAAAGACTCCCGATTCCGTAAGATTCCATTTGAATTTATCGGACTCATTTGATAGCCTTACGTTCATTAGGCGCTCACAAAGTTGTATCCACTCATTCCATTTAATCCCTGTCAAGTTTCTTCTAAAGGCAATTAAGAGGAGTTTGAGAAATAACATCTGCCACAAGAACATTTTTCCTTTGGACGATGTTGTAAAGGTTAGGATAATGGTCAGCCAGTGCCCTATCACCTAGAGTACCAGGTCTACGCCATGATGTGCTGATGACAAACTCATGGCCTTCTTCTACTACCACGAATATGGTTCCACTAATACAACAGAGAACCATACTGTCATACAAAAAATACATACCTTGATTAACAAAGGCTAAAATCATGGATGCAGGTTTGGGAGATAAATCACATGTGAGAACTAAATAATTTTTCATTTTAGTATGAAGAGTTAATTTTCCTTGACTCTGTCAGAAGGAGCAGAGCATCAAATCAAGGTCCCAAAAAATTCCATCAAGTACACTGTAGCAAGACGACATTACAAATTTGAAATGTTTCTACCTTATGTATACGGTGACTTGCAACATATGAAAATTAAAGATAGAGTTATGGCCAGCCACCAAATCTGAGTTCTGGATACCAAAGACATCTAATTTGTTTCGTTACTTACTCTGCATCCAACTCTATCTGCAATCTACCAAAACATTGAAAAACAATGGAACCTTCACACATCAATATTCGACATTAGTAAATAAGCAAAGTTCTTAACATGATCCATGAAACGGTGCTACTTAACTACCTGGCCAAATTAACAAAGGGATGGCATTCATGAAAAAGGGTGAAATAGTAACAAGCCTATGTAGAAAAGTTGACTTAGCACAACCTTTTATAGTACATATAGCATCATAGTATAGAAAATTTAATTCCCTTTCTAGCCAAATTAACAAATATATGGCACAAAGGGATCATAGTACAGAAAAGTTAATTCACTATCTGACCACATTAACAAAGAGATGGAACAAAGGGGAAGACAAAACAGTTTATGCAAGAAAGGTAGCTTAGCACATGCTTTAGTTTTTATATTACATATAGCATCATGTAGGTGTACTTACATACCTCATATAGTTGTTTCATATCCTACAAAGCCAAGTAAGACACAAGAATGTGACAAAACGAGCATTCTAACCTTGTCAAGAACATTTGGATTTGCCTTGAAATGTGTCTCTTGAAGGCACAATATTTAAAAGATTCCCCTGAGCCAAAGCAGATGTTACATTGCTTCTAAATTACAGAGATGATTTCATATATAAATAGTTAGATCCAAGCTATAATATAAATTTCTTTTAGAAATAATCCTAGAAAGAAGTCCCAGTCTACACAAATTTCATCGCACCATGGTATTTATACCTGAGAAACAATATCTAACAATCAACAAATAATATATTTTTAATAATTACTCGTACAATTTTTGAACGGCCTCTTGTATAGGCAAGTTCCATATCCGAGGGAATCAATATGGTGTACATTCAAGTCACATAATTGGGCAAAGAATATGATTTACATACATGTCATCATTGACTGCAGTTAAATTTTAGAAAAAAATACTCATTAGACAGTGGAGCATGAATAATACACTACTGAAAATCCCCTGACCTGGAATATGCAAAAAAAAAAATAGAGATATAGTCTAGTCTTCATGATTATCGATCAATCTTCAAAACTAAACCAGAGTACAAAACTAACCTCTCTATATTTTGATCAACTGAATGCAAGTTCAAGAAGATATGTGTCTTTATAGGTGCTCCTACTTGTGAAACAATATGCTTTACAGATTTAGGATGTAGATCATTGATATGCACAGTCATGATCATTCAAAAGTAGGGAAAACATTAATTAGAACCCGAACCCACAAAAATAGGGGGATCACCGAAGATAAGATGAAGCGAGTTGAGATTTTTCTCCATGTAGAAGATAAAGTCGCGAACCACCAACTGAGTGGCGAATTAGACAACAAGGCAGGTCGTGTACTGGTTTCCATCCTCATCATTGAGAGCGTAGGAATCTGCCTCTCGGTATTGTCTATCCTAGAAGGTGCATCCTGCACACACAATTTAGCAATGATCGACACACAAGTATGTACTTTGAACAAACATATATTCATCACATCGAAGAACACAAGATAATCAAATATAAAATGATCTTAAACTAATTAATTAATCCCGTCAACACATTTGTAAGAATGTTTGAAAGGTACCTTGTGGACGCAGCCACCTAGTTCATTTGAACCTGGCTTCACTGGGGAAATAGGGTTGCTATTTGTCACTATTAGAAAAGGGTCTTTGGTTCAGCACCCAAATGCCATCGGTCCCGGTTCGGTTCCGCAATCGGGACCAATGCCAGGGTCCCCGTTCATGCTGCCTAGGCATTGGTCCTGGTTCATCTCCAAGCAACAGTGCAGGTTCGTGGCATGAACCGGGACCAATGTTCCCGCGACGCACACGTGGCGCTCTGCAGAGCATTGGTCCCGGTTCATGCCATGAACTCGGACCAAAAACCCTGAACCCTCGACGGTCACTCAACAGTCACGTTCTCAACCCTCGCTGTGATAGAAACTGATCCGGGACACAGATCTAAGTCGAGACAGAAATTGATCTAAATCTGGGGCATTTCATTGATTCAACAACGAATTCTTCCTAAAAAGGTGTGATTTCACATCCTACATTAATTCAACCACTAGTCAACAATTTCACTTCCGCTGCCGCTGTCCTTCGAGCCACCGGCTTCCTCGTCATCATCGGATGAAACCTCCATGATTTCCGCATTGTTCGCAAGATGGAGCACCTCTTCACGACGAGTGGCAGCGATGACGATGTACTTGGTCCGTCCAGGGACGGACCAGAACCTCTCCCGCCCTTCTCGGTTGCGGAGATCCCGGTGCACCACGCGCCCGTAAACGATGCGGTTGCCAATCTTGGTCTTCCGCTCCTTCTTGAACAGCGCCCGCCAGTATGGGCTGGCCGCCACGTACTGGGGCAGCGCCCTCTTCCACGCGGGCATCTGGCGGCGACGCGCCGCGATATTGCTCTCCATCTCGGCTCGGCCAGGGAGCGGAGCCACTGGCACACCTGCATAGCTGATGCGTCGTCCGTGGGGCACCATCGCGGCCGGCGACGCGACGATATCGAAGCGCGCGGACATCACCGCCTCGTAGAAGTTCAGCGCGGGCACCTCCATGGCGGCGCGGTGGAGATTGGAGAGGGAGGGGATGGATGGGGATGAACGCGTTGTGGCGCCTCCTATTTGTACACGAGGACGACGAAGCGATAGCGGTGTCGATGTCGTTCTCCCTCCAAGGGGCATCATTTTGGAGGTGGTGATCCCGGTTCGTGGCATGAACCGGGACCAATGCCCCCGTGACGCACACGTGGCGCTCTGTGGAGCATTGGTCCCGGTTCATGCCACGAACCAGGACCCAAAACCCTCCCCCACGACGCACATGTGGCGCTCTGCGGAGCATTGGTCCTGGTTCACGCCAAGAACCGGGACAAAAAACCCTCCCCTGGCTATAAATAAGCCCAGCTCAACCACTTATTTTTTCTGGAATTTTGTGTGGGAGGTGGATGCTAGGTTTTTTTTCTTCAAACTGCACACAAGGTGTTCGACGAAATGTCCGAGCCACACTTAAGTTCGCACAACACGGTATCCTCGACCGAGGTTAGCAACCTTATCTTCTTTATCTGTAACTGATACAAAAATATTGCATGTGTCCATGTAGGGTGGTCATTTCACTATTGACGATGTTATTGTAATGGTTAATTATTATGACACAGATTGATGCGCGGATGCGATGGATGTACGGCGACCGACGCGATTCCGATTTTATTGCAGGCCTGCATAAATTTATCGATGTGGCTAAGGCAAACAAAGTGGATAATTTTATGTCTTGTCCCTGCCTCGACTGTCGGAACGTGGCGGAGCACTCTGCCCCGAGAATCCTTCAAAGCCATCTGCTTCGGAGAGGTTTCATGCCCGGATATTATTGTTGGGCCATGCACGGAGAAATAGGGGTTAGGCTGGAAGAAAATGAAGAAGAGGAGGATGATGATAGGTATCCTATGTCCCCTGAATAATATGGTGATACTGCAATGGAAGACAATGAAGAAGACGGAGGCAGCAATGAAGAAGAACAACGGGAATCGGATGAGCCCACTGATAGTCTTGGTCGGGTCATTTCTGATGCAAAGCAACAATGCGATACAGAAAGGGAGAAGCTTAAGTTGGAGGCCATGCAAAGGATCACAAAAAGTTGTTGTACCCAAATTGCAAAGATGGCAGCACAAAACTCGGTACCACACTTGAACTGCTGAAATGGAAGGCAGAGACTAGTTTATCTGACAAGGGATTTGAGAAGTTACTGAAAATAATGAAACATAAGCTTCCAAAGAATAACGAGCTGCCCGAGACAAGGTACGAAGCAAAGGACTATCTGCCCTCTAGGATTAGATGTGGGGAAGATACATGCATGCATTAATGACTGCATCCTGTACCGCGGTGAGAAGTACGAGAATATGGATAAATTCCCGGTATGCACTGCATGTCGGTACAAGATCAGACAAGATGACCATGGTGATGTTGAGGGCGATGACGAGCCCCCCAGGAAGAGGGTTCCTGCTAAAGTTATGTGGTATGCTCCTATAATACCACGGTTAAAATGTCTGTTCAGAAACAAAGAGCATGCCAGGTTGTTGTGATGGCACAAAGAAGAGCGTAAGAAAGAGAGGAAACTAAGACACCCCGCCGATGGGTCGCAGTGGAGAAACATTGAGAGAAAGTACTCGAACTTTGTAGGTGACGCGAGGAACTTATGGTTTGGTCTAAATACAGACGGCATGAATCCTTTTGGGGAGCAGAGCTACAGTCACAGCACCTGGCCAGTGACTCTATGTATCTACAACCTTCCTCCTCGGTTGTGCATGAAGCAGAAGTTCATTATGATGCTAGTGCTCATCCAAGGATCGAAGCAACCCGGCAACAAAATTGTTGTGTACCTAAGGCCATTAGTCGATGAACTTTTGCAGTTGTGGGCAGAACCAGGTGTAAAGGTGTGGGATGAGCACAAACAGGAGCCATTTGACCTACGAGCATTGTTGTTCATAACCATCAATGATTGGCCTGCTCTTAGTAACATTTAAGGACAGTCAAACAAGGGATACAATGCATGCATGCATTGTTTAGATAAGACTAAAGGTACATATTTGGATAAATGTAAGAAGGTTGTGTACCTGGGGTGTCGTAAATTTTTTCTGACCAATCATCAAGTAAGAAAGAAAGGCAAGCATTTCAACGGTGAGGCAGATTACTGGAAGAAGCCTAAGCTCCCTAAAGGTGCTGATGTATTTGGTATGATGAAGGACCTAGAAGTAATCTTTGGAAAGGGTCCTGGCGGTCAATCTGTTCCGAAAGACCCCATTACCGGACACACGGCCATGCGGAAGAAGAAATATATATTTTGGGAGCTTGAGTATTGGAAAGACCTAGAGGTCCGTTCGTTAATCGACGTGATGCACGTGACGAAGAATCTTTGCGTGAACCTGCTAGGCTTCCTGGGCGTGTATGGGAAGACAAAAGGTACACCAGAAGCACGGGAGGACCAGCAACATATCAAAAACCCATACAACAAGCATACTGATAAAGGCCGTCAATACTTAAGCAGCTACGCCCTTACCAAAGCAGAGAAGGAAATCTTTTTTGAATGTCTGAGCAGTATCAAGGTCCTAGTTGGCTTCTCGTCAAATATAAAGGGAATAATAAATATGGCTGAGAAAAAATTCCAGAACCTGAACTCTCATGATTGCCACATGATTATGACGCAGTTGCTTCCGGTTGCATTGAGGGGGATTCTACCGGAAAATGTTCAAGTACCCATTGTGAAGCTATGTGTATTCCTCAATGCAATATCTCAGAAGGTAATCGATCGAGAAAGTCTGGAAAGGCTACAGAAGGATGTGGTCCAATGTCTTGTCAGTTTTGAGTTTGTGTTCCCCCATCCTTCTTCAATATTATGACGCATCTCTTAGTTCACCTTGTCGTCGGTTTGAGGACAAGTACGCCATGAGGGGGTCCTCGAGGCGTGCGGGAGAGAGGGGTGTGAGACGTACGGTGTTCCGGGACGGTGAGCACACAAGTTTACCCAGGTTCGAATCCGCCAACTTTGGATGGACCCTACTCCTGCTAGCAATCCAATAATACAGCAGAGCCGGAATATGGGTTACAAGGGTTTCGCCTATGCGAGTTGAGATTGTAGACTATTGAGGTGTTATCTGGTCTGCCCTAAAGGCTCTCCCTAGGACGGCTTATATAGATATCTGGCCTAGGGTTTACAGGAGAGATCAATCCGGCTAAGACTAAGAGTTGGTTACAGAGTACATCTTGAACTACAAGTAACATTATGGGCCTAAGTCGATAAGTCTTCTGGGCCTTCCCGTAGTCGGATTGGACTCCGTCTTCTCTCCCTAACTGGGCCGCCCGTGAAGCAAAGCTCTAACCCGAAGTGGGCCACCCTGGTCAGTGAGGAGCTGTGACGATACCCGAAAAGTATATCCCCAACAGTAGCCCCCAGAGGCCTCCAAGATCCAAAGTCGGATTTTATCATCGTCCATCTTGATCTTCGACTTGCAGAATCTTGAAGGGTTCCTGAAACTTCACGACAAAAAATACGATCCGGGTCTCAAAAGTAAGTCGGACCTTTCAATTAGTTACTCGGATTTTCTAGCTCGCTTTTAAACTAAGCCGGAACTTGGTCTCTAACGCCACCTGACACAAGCATGGTCAAGTCACATCATCTGACAGACGTTCCGTTAGCACGACCATTGGTGGGTCCGTGGTTCACGGAACCGAGGCGCCATTTCAATGCGTGCATGGAGATCGAGGCGAGGCAATCATCACGCGAGCCCTTCCCAGTTCTTTCCACGACACGTGGCAATTACACTATAGCGTTTGTAATAATCTTGGCGCAGGTAGGTGGATATAAGGGGTTTAGATTCCTTCTTCTCCTCTCCACCAGTCCTTCACCGTTTCTTTCTTCCCAATCCTCCAGCGCGCCCAAAGCCTTTTCGTCCTCCTCCCACAGAGCTCCTAGTGCCACCACTTTAAGGTCACCTTTTCCACCGGAGAGAAAAATGGCTTCATCTTCTTCTTCCTCTCTGGCGGCGGCGGCGGCAGAAGCAGGTGCGGAGAAAGAGAGCTTCCGGGGAATCTGGATCCCCTGCGCCCTCGACGACGACGGCCTCAAAAACATGGAGAAGGAGGGGCTTCTCGCCGCCGGCAACTAGCGGAGCGATTCTAGCGAAACCGTCCCCAATCCGCGCGAGGGCGAACGCTTTCACTTTGGCACCCATCTGGACCGAGGATTGTCCTTTCCTCCCTCGGAGTTCTTCTCCGAGGTGATTGACCACTATGGAGTTCAACTCTATAATCTTCCTCCCAATTCTCTTCTAGAGATGAGCGCATATGCTGCGCTTTGCGAGGGCTTTCTCGGCATTAGGCTGAGTTTGCTTCTCTTCCGGTACTATGTCCATGTCCGGAGAAATTCCATTACTTCCGGTGTTCCTTATATCACCGGTACTATTAGTTTTTCTGTTAGACGAGACCGGGTATATCCCAAAATTTCTGCCAATGACTCGGTCAAACAATGGCCAGCCACTTTTTTCTATCATAGGGATATTCCGGCTCCTGACAAAGCTACTGCTTTGCCAGCTTTTGTCGACGGAGCCGCCACAGCCCAGCCTTCCTGGGATGAGGCTGCTCCGGCTCTTACCGACGATCTGATCCTCGCTAAGAGGCGGATCGAATATCTTATCAAGCACAAGGGTCTGAAGGGATCCGACTTAGTCTAGTGCTGGGTCTCACGTCGGATCCAGCCACTTCAGTACCACGGGGATAGACTGATGCACTCCATCACGTCTTCCAAAAAAGATTCTCTCTGCATCAGCCCCAAAGCCTACACCATCCAAGGTTACATAAGCCAGATCAAGTGGCTGATCAAGGAGCGGATCGAGAGGAAAATTCCGGAGATTTCTCTGGATATACACACGGCGGAAAACCCCGTGGTAGCGGTAAGCTTCCATCAGCACACCTTTTACGTGTTTCAATCTTTAAGTTATATACTGCAATGCTGATATGTTTTCTTGTTTTCAGCTTGCTGATCTCCCCGAGTCGGAGCTTGCTCCACTCGAAGGATATCCTCCTGAGTTTTATCAGGAGACTAAAGTGGTCCCATTGCCGGACCTTGCGCTCAAGAAGCGCAAAGCTCCGACAGTGGTTGTTGGCACAAAGGAAGTGCCCGTTGTGAAGAGGTAACTTTCATTCACAATTTCCGCATTTGTACCTTTCTCGAATTTCTTTCTAAGATGTAATGTTTCCGACTTTACTACATTCTCAGAGCAAAGCCTCTCATCAAGGGTAAGGGGAAGGGGATTCCTGCGAAGCCCCTGCGACAGACGACGCTTACCATAGCTTCCCCTGCCACGGCTCCTCCAACTCCTGCCCCTCAACCTTCTGTAACACCGGCGATTATTCCGTCTTCGGTTGTTGCAGAAGATCCGGCTCCTCCAACGGCGCCTGTGATCCTTGGATCGCACACTGACGTCACCGTGGGTGCGTCAGCTCAAGATAAGGGTGAACCCTCTTCGGGTAATGATCCCTCAGCTAAAGTCTTCACCGACAACCTCCTCAGCAACCCCGGACTTGCCAAGTTTGGCTTATCCCGGAAGTCCGCAGAGGAGATCCAGCGGCTGGCCAGGCAAGTCCTGGACAAAAGCCATCGTTCCCCTGAAGAGGAAGCGCAAGAAGCAGAGGACGTTAAGTTCTCTGACCTTCTCGCCCAAGTCCGCCTTCATGACGAGAGGATCAAGACTGGCGAGCTTCCAACAGCCCCAGTAATTCCTCTTACTCTTGCTGAGAAGGTGGCAGCGGAGGTGAACGCGGGGTTAGACAAACTCACCCGCGAGCAATATGTAAGTCGGAATTCCAACTCTTGTTTTTTACCTTATGTTATATCATATCCTCTAGCCCCCAAGCATGAAGTAGGATATAGAAATCCGGGTTTATGCTTTCATTAGGATACCAAAGAACGAACTAGTGTAGCCCCCAAGGCTCGTGCTGATATTTAGCAAAAAATATTAGCCCGAGTCTTAAGTAGCTTTCTGACTTTGGGTATTCTGACTTACAGAAAGTATGTTCCTATAACCAGGAATTGTTAAAAAATGTCTGTGATAAGCGGAGAGAGATCAAAGCTCTCTGGCTTAAAAATGCTGAGCTCAAGGTAGCCACGGATGAAGCCGAAGGTAAACATTTCGAGATTCAAACCTTGTCTTTGCGTTTTTCAATGTCGAATTTTTCTGAACTGTTGTTCTTTTTGACTTACAGCGTTGGTGAAACAATCCATCGCTATGATTGAAGCGGCCGAGAACCTCAAAACCTTAGTGGTGGAGAACAAGGGACTTCGCCAAGAGCTGGATAAGCTCAAGGCAGATCATGAAAGGATTATAGCTCAAGTCCTCGAGTCCTCCTCCATGGCCACTGAAGAGCGCGATCTCAAGATTGCCGCTCAAGATAAGGTTATCTCGGACCTCAAGAATGAGGTTGGCAGAGAAAAGGATATCTCCCAAGCGCTCCGGGCTGAACTCCAGAGTCTCCGGGAGGAGAAAGCCAAGATTGACGACGTCATTCTTGGTATGTTACATCTATCTGATTTATCATTTCTTCGACTTTCATCAATGTCGGTTTTTTCATATCCTTGTTTTGTGTATAGGTCCTCTGAACTTGATGGACTCCTCCTCGTCCGAGCCCCGCACTCACCGGCTTACCCAAGTCGGTGATCTTCTTCATGACTACCACCAGTCTCTTGAGGACATTGGCGAGTCTCTCAGGATTCCGGACATGCCAAGCATGTCAGACTTCTAGGTGCGGGAGAAGGCCAAGGAGATGCCGCAGCTCGTTCGGGAGTGGAACATGTCCTATACGCGGACTGCTGCGCAGAACGCTCTCACCATGGTCATGAGCCACCATGGAAACATGGAGATATGGCAAGTGACCAGAGGGTACTGCAAAGTAGACGAAGACGGCCAGGAGCAGGACCTTCAAGCTATCATGCACTCCTACGCCGGATATGGGTGCCACGTAGCTGACCTGACCAGCTACGAGGTGCCCTTCTTCACCCGCGTGGATACTCTGCCACCTCCTCCAAAAGAAACCGAAGAAATTTCCGACGATGAACGGACCACCTCGGATCCGGACATCTCGGCACGATATCAAGGCGGAGTAACCAGCGATCCAACAATTCCTTCATCTCCTCCTGCATCATAGATCAAAAAACTATGTATTATTCTGGAAAGACATGATGCGTTTTGTAAATATTAAGTACTATGACTTTTGCTAGTGCTAAGTTTTTTATCTATTCAGCACTTTTGTCTTAGACTATTTGTGTGCCTGAAATGTTTTCATAAGCACTTAGAATTTTCCGCCTCTACTTATCGCTTATCTGGCTTTCTGCCTCGTCCCTTTCGTGAGCCGGCTAAACCTTCAGCCGGAAACTTTGCCGAGCAACGGAGCTCAATTGCTAAACCAGTTTAAACTCGGAAACAAAGCCGGCTTCCAATACCAGCAATTCACTACTCGGAAGATAACCGCATCCAGCAATCAGACAAATAACCCAAGTAAAGACTAGAATTTTTTAGAGTTATACCCGAAGGTAGCAGTTTTAGAATCGGAAATCTAAACCAGAACGAACATGAGCATAAAGTACTTTCAAGCATTCTGGGATTTTCGACTATGACATGGTCATTAGGAAATAAGATGGTAAAAACTTCTCAGGAAAACTTTGAGGTGACCAAAACTTTTATTTCACACAGAACATGTACATATGTATGATTACAAAGAAGGATAAACTAAGAATAAAAGGGATGTAGCTGAGCAATATTCCACGGTCTGTCTAATTCATCCGGATTTGTACTGCCTCCAGCTCTCTTCTCTTCTTAGTAGCAGGTCTTTCTTTGACTGGCCTTATGTCAGTTAAGTAGTACGACCCATTGTGCAATACTCGACTAACTAAAAAGGGCCCTTCCCATATTGGGGAAAGTTTGTGCTTTCTTTGTTGCACAAGCCGGAGAACCAAATCACCTTTATTGAAAGATCTAGTTTGGACTCTTTGGCTATGATACTTGCGTAACTTTTGTTGATAGGCTGTAGATCTCATTTCAGCAACGACACGAACTTCTTCAACTATGTCGAGATCATTTTGTCGAGAAATCTCGGCATCCTCTTCGATATACGCGGCCACTCTAGGAGAAGTATGAATCAAATCACTAGGAAGAACTGCTTCTGCGCCATAGACCAAGAAGAAAGGTGTATATCCTGTTGACCTGTTCGGGGTTGTTCGCAAACTCCAAATTACAGAGGGTAGTTCCTCTGCCCAAGCCCCCGCAACACGTCTCAGTGGTGCTTCGAGTCTTGGTTCCAAGCCTTGTAGAATTAAACCATTTGCTCTTTCGACTTGTCCGTTAGCCTATGGATGTGCGACTGACACAATGTCAAGCCGGATATTTTGCTCGTCGCAGAATTCAGCCAACTCTCCCATGGAAAAGTTACTCCTGTTGTCCGTGATAATGCTATACGGATAACCATACCGGATTATAACATCCTCGACAAATCTTTTGGCTGTTGCTCCATCACAACTAGTGACAGGTTTAGCCTCGATCCATTTCGTGAATTTATCCACCATCACTAAGAGGTGAGTAAATCCACTTGGAGCTCGTTTAAAAGGTCCTACCATATCAAGCCCCCAGACCGCAAAAGGCCATGGTATAGGTATTGTTCGCAGCTGATCAGCCGGAACATGAGCTTGCTTGGCGTACTTTTGGCAGCCTTTGCATGTCTTAACTAATCGTTCGACATCTGCCTGAGCTGTAAGCCTAGAAAAAACCATGCCGAAAAGCTTTTGCCACTAAAGATTTGGCTGTAGCGTGGTGACCACACTCGCCTTCGTGGATTTCTCTTAAGATTTCCACTCCTTCTTCCGGAGATACACATCGCTGAAAAACCCCAGAAACACTTCGTTTATGGAGCTCACCTTTAACAATAGTATAGGCTTTTGCTCGTCGGATAATCTTCCGGCTCAGCACCTCGTCTTCGGGTAATTTGCCATCTACCAAGTAATCAAGGTAGGGTTGAGTCCAGCTGGGAATTACAGCCAGAACTGCTATTAAAGGTGAGTCGGATTTGGTCGGATATTCCTCATCTACTCCCTTTATCGAGGGAACTTTGAGGTGCTCTAAAAATGCGCATCCGGAACCTCTTTCCGCGCAGAGCCTATTCGAGATAGTGCATCTGCTTCCTCGTTTTCTGCTCGAGGGATGTGTTGAACTTCAAACCCCTCGAACGATTTAGATAGATCATCCACGACAGCCTTATATGCTACCATGTGTTTATTTGCATTACAAATATCTGAGACTTGCTGAGCAACAAGATCCAAATCTCCGTAACACATCAAACGTCGGATGCCAATATCCTTAGCAATCCGGATTCCATGTAGCAGTGCTTCATACTCGGCAATGTTATTTGTCGCTTTGAAGTGGATCTGCAACACGTATAAAAGTTTATCTCCTTGGGGTGATTTGAGCACCACGCCAGCCCCTGAGCCCCCTCGAGCTTTGGACCCGTCGAAAAAGAGGGTCCAATATTCCGACTCAGGGAGGACCATGTTCTCCTTGGTCTCTGTCCAATTAGCGACAAAGTCGGCAAGGATCTGGGGTTTGATTGCTGTCCGGGGTTTGTACTCAATATCGAAAGCTGCAAGCTCTATACCCCATTTCGCGATGCGGCATGTGGCATCGCTATTGTTGATTATAGCTATCATGGGAGCTTTGCTCACCACGGTAATTGGATGCTCCTAAAAATAGTGTCGTAGCTTACGAGATGCTAGAAAAACACCGTAAGCCAACTTTTGATAGTGCAGATATCGCTGTTTTGATTCTATCAGGACCTCGCTGACAAAGTATGTCGGACGCTGCACCAGGTGCTCCTGATTTTCTTTTGGTCTCTCCACCACCATAACTATACTGACAACCCTATCTGTCTCAGCAATGTAAAGCAACATCGGTTCCTGAGGTTCTAGCGCTGCCAGGATAGTAGCAGATGAGAGTACTTTCTTCAGGTCTTGTAGTGCAGCTTCAGCTTCGTCAGTCCAGACAAAATCCTTGGTCTTCTTCAGGAGTTTGTATAATGGTGCGGCTCTTTCACCAAGCCGTCTTACAAATCGACTGACCGCATCAATGCAACCAGTTAATCTTTGTACGTCCTTCAGGCGAGTTGGCCTGGAAATATTGAGAATAGCCTTGATCTTGTCATGGTTTACCTCTATGCCTCGTTGAGACACGATAAAATCTAACAATTTTCCGGCTGGTATTCCAAAGAAGCATTTCTTCGGGTTAAGCATGATGTTGTATTTTCGTAAATTGGCGAACGTCTCCTCTAAGTCAGAAATCAATGTTTCCTTCTTTTTGGACATGACCGCGATATCATCCACGTATGTATGTACATTGCGTCCGAGTTGATCATGGAGGCAACGCTGCATCGTGCGCTGATACGTAGCTCCTGCGTTCTTCAGCCCAAAGAGCATCGTAACATAACAGAAGGTTCTGAAAGGGGTTATGAATGAAGTCTTGATTTTGTCAGATTCCTTCATCCGGATTTGGTGATAACCAAAATATGCGTCGAGAAAACAGAGGAGTTCCGAGCCTGCCGTAAAATCGATAACTTGATCAATTCTAGGCAGAGCGAACGGGTCTTTTGGACAAGCCTTGTTCAAGGCAGTATAATCAACACACATCCTTAAATCAGTGGTGTCCTTTTTAGGGACCATTACAGGGTTGGCCGACCAATCAGTATGGATGACCTCTTGTATGAATCCAGCTAACTCGAGCCACGCTAGTTCCTTAGCTATTGCCTTACGCTTTGCATCACCAAACCGTCGTAAGGACTGTTTGACGGGTTTAGCGTTCGGGTTTATATTTAGAGAGTGCTCGGCAAGTTCCCTAGGTACTCCGGTCATGTCAGATGGCTGCCATGCGAAGATATCTTGATTTGCTCGGAGGAACTTGACGAGCGCGCCTTCCTATGCACTACTTAGGCCTGCGCCTATCTAAGTCACCTTGGAGGGGTCATCATCCTTCAACGGTGTCGTCTTCGTCTCTTCTGATGCCTTGAACTCTGGATTTGGCTTTGTCACCTCCTTCTTCGTCGCGGGCATCTCGGACGGATCTATGCTCTTCTTAATCTCCTGGTACTCCTGGGCGTGCAGCACGGCTTCGGCAAAGGCGGCATTTCCATCCTCGCACTCTCGCGCTTTCTTCGGGTCTCCCCTGATGCTGATCACGCCGTTGGGACCTGGAATTTTTATCATATTGTAAATGTAACACGGACGAGCCATAAAAGCCCAGTAAGCCGGACGTCCGAATATAGCGTGGTATGCGCTCTTGAACGGGACCACTTCGAAGGAAAGTACCTCCGTTCGATAATTTTTTGGTGTTCCAAAAGTAACATCCAAAGTGATCTCTCCCAGGGAGTTAGCTTGTCTTCCTGGGACAACTCCGTGAAAAATCACAGAGCTATGGTTAAGCTGTGTTTCCGAGATCTTCATCCGACGTAGCGTTTCTACATAGAGAATATTGATGCTGCTACCACCGTCCATGAGGGTCTTGGAGAAACCATAACCGTCAATAAGTGGATTGACGATTAAGGCGTATTTTCCTCGCCTGTGTAGCTTAGGCGGATGATCAGTGCGGTCAAACGTTATTGCCACTTCCGACCAGTCCAGATACTGAGGGACAGCCGGAACTGTTGCGTTGAGCTTGTGGAGAACTGCTTTATTGACCTTTGCTGGTTGAGATCCGAGGAAGGTGACGTAAGTGTTCTTCTTGGTAGGAAAAGTTTTCTTCCCTTTCGACTTGGGATTTGAAGCGTCGGCTTCCTCCATGTCAGAATATTCCTTGGTCTCTTTGCCTTTTTCGGGATTTTTCTTTCCCTTCTTCCGCTTAGCTTTGTAGCCCGCGGTACCATCTCTCTTGATGTCTTCGTTAAAACGACATTCACCGTTGGTGTGGGACGAGCCCCCATTGGCGTCCAAGTGATGCACACATGGGTTATTGGCGATGTCGGCCCAAGTGTAGGTTTTGCCTGGTTGTTGCTCTCCTCTACCTTGGACCCTTGATGTCCCACGCCCACGCCCGCGGCTTCCGCCACGTCCTCCTCGTCCTCCAGACCCGGAAATAGTAGTGACTACTGCCGTCTCCGTGTTGGGTTTTTCTTCCGAGGTGTTTTTGCGCTTCTGAGCCTATTGCTTTGTCTTTGCTGACTGAGGTACGGCCAGGACGTTGAGTAATCCCTCTGCATCGTCGTCAGCATCTGCATACTTGCTCGCTGTTTCTATCATCTCTCCCAGATCAGTAACCTTGTCACACTTCAAGCGATGGCACATTAAACCAATTGGGAGACCTGCAATGAAAGCTTCAATCGTAGTTTGATCATTTACTCCCTCGCAGGAGTTCTTGGTGTCAATCCATCGTCCGAGATAATCTCGGCAAGTTTCTCCGGCTTTCTGGGTGCAACGCTGTAGGTCTCCAACCGTACAGGGCCTCTGATATGTGCCTTCGAAATTCCGAAAGAACGCACTCTGTAAATCATACTAGTTGTGGATGGTGTTCGCCGGAAGTTCATTGAGCCATGATCGTGCCGTCTTCCGCAACATAAGTGGGAGATATCGGGTTGCGACCAAGCTGTTTCCGCCTTTGGCGATGCAGCAAGCTTGGAAGAAGTCCTGTAACCAGGTGTCTGGCCGAGCAATGCCGTCGTACGCTTGAATATGTCTTGAGATAGAAAATCCTTCCGAGAATTTTGTAGCTCTGATGCGTGGTCCGAAGCACTTTGGGGCCACGTACACGTCATCGTTTTCGTAGCGCCGAGCCTCTATGTTGGAGTTGATCCTGCGTCGTTCGGGGATAGGGATCGTCCCGAATATCGGTTGTGGCTGCGGTGCCTTGGAGCCGGACTTCGGCTTCTGCCACCACCTCCTCCGCCATGTCGTCCTCCTTGACCTCCTTGGGGGCCGTTGTGATAACTGTGCTGTGGCGAGGGTGGTGCAGCTGGGTTATTTCCGGCTGATCGTCGGCCTCCGTCCGGAGCTTCATTATTCCGGTTCCGGGGAGGTTCTTGACTATGACGAGCCCCCTGCCGGTTTGTGCCAGCGTGGTTTCCGTCGTTCCTTCGTCCGTCGTTCCCACCATGGTGAGGCTCAGCCGGACGGTTTTCATGTCTAGGAGGTGGCATTTTCTGACGATCCTCCTCCCGACGTTTCTCTTTATCTTCTCCTTTTCGGAGAGGATTCCTCGGAATCAGTGCAACGATCGCGTCTTTCTCGGCTGCTGGAGCGACGTTGCTCCAGTTATGTGTAGTTCTGCAGTGCTGTCCTGACGATCCGGTTCTTGAATAATTGTCTCCCTTGCGTTCGGGGTTACGATGTTGCGCCCGTTCGTTGTGAGATCTTACGTCAGCCCATGCCAGATCTGTGCGACATTGGTCGGAATCCGAGACCAGCTTTTGACTTCCCGACAGGGCGACCTTTTGCTGCTCCAGTCCCTTATTGAGTAGCTTGATACCCAAACGTATCTCCTCTGGTCCTGGATTAGCCGATAGAATTTCGCGAACTGCCACGGTATTTTGCACCGGTGTTGGGTAAACCCAATCTCCATTGCTGTCCTTCTATGGCTTTCCCATCTCATCTCCAAAAAGGACGGCACGGACACGTGGGAATTGGTTGTCATCTATGTGACGCTTACGTGTCTTCTGATGTAGACGGGACATATACTCCTTGTTTAACATGCACTTCTTCTCCATCTCGATGTTTTTGGCTTCATCAAGGAGTTGTTGACGATGCGCTTCTAGGGCTTGGGCCCTTTCGTCCAGCTCATCTGCAGTAAGTTCTGCAGCTGTAGGGATAGGTGTGGTTAATGCGGCATCGATGAGTTTACGCGCACCTTCAGTGATCACGTGTCCATCCATAGATGATTCTTTTTTCGGCTCGTCTAGGATAAGTGCTCCATCTAAGTCTTCCTCGTATTCCTCGGCAATCACCTCCTCTGTCAGAGGGTCTATTGCCGGGGTCTTGTTCTTCTTGTTCTTCTTCTTTGCCTTCTTGGCAGCACCGGTAGCAAAGACGGCTTTGGGTCCGTTTCCCGGAGTCAAGCTCTGATCGGTACTTTCGGAGATCTGGAGTTCGGGATTGTCTCCGACTTCCATATCATCCTGCATTTTGTGAGAGTGTTCCCCGGATCCTTTGTCCATGGCTTCTCCATCTTCTGCAGCTTTGGAGTTGTACTCCTCGTCATATTCCGCGGAGAACTTTTGGAAATCTGCCGACGTCATGGACTCATCCGAGGATGCGGGAACGTCGGCGTTTGTTCCAATTGCCTCCAGTACCGAGTCGGTGTTTTCTCTAGCATCGGCAAAGCCGGATCCGGATCCAACATATCCGACGAAGTGCGATGCGCGCTTCCGGAGGTACCTGCGGCTTTCACGATCAGCCATATCGAAACTTTTAATGGTTTCGAGGATTGCTTCTGCACTAGCGCCTTGCAGTATCATACATCTTAGTGTGTACCTGAGGAAAGGCCTGTCTGTCCCGATGTTGCCAGAGTCAGAATCAGTGTCGCTGATGTGCTCCTCCTGGATTTCGACTTCCACAGGTGGGTCGATCTGGGATCCGGCTTCTCCAGGGAGATCCACTCCAGATTCGGCTTGGACCGTGAGGTCTTCTTCAGGCTCGGATTTCTCCACCATCTCCGCAACTGGTGCGGGCTGGGTGGGATTAGGGTTTTCTGAGATCCGGAACTTTGCCGCCTCCACGGACAAAGGGGACCCAGAAGATTCTTCTGCCTCTATCATCACCGCTGGGGTGGGTTGGGCAGGTTCAGTGAAACTGATGTAAACATCGATCTCGCCAAAAGACATGATTGTATAGGCAGTCACGACCCTCCCTAGCCGGAATCCAAGTCTCGTCGAGAACGATGAGAGGGACGTCACTGGCGTAGAGGATGCGACCGACGGCGATGGTCTCGCCGATTCCGATTCTTGCAGATTCCGCTCGGAACGCAGATCCGAAGCTCACTTGCCCCACGGTGAGCGCCAACTGTCGTCGGTTTGAGGACAAGTACGCCATGAGGGGGTCCTCGAGGCGTGCGGAAGAGAGGGGTGTGAGACGTACGGTGTTCCGGGACGGTGAGCACACAAGTTTACCCAGGTTCGAATCCGCTGGCTTTGGATGGACCCTACTCCTGCTAGCAATCCAATAATACGGCAGAGCCGGAATATGGGTTACAAGGGTTTCGCCTGTGCGAGTTGAGATTGTAGACTATTGAGGTGTTATCTGGTCTGCCCTAAAGGCTCTCCCTAGGATGGCTTATATAGATATCCAGCCTAGGGTTTACAGGAGAGATCAATCCGGCTAAGACTAAGAGTTGGTTACAGAGTACATCTTGAACTACAAGTAACATTATGGGCCTGAGTCGATAAGTCTTCTGGGTCTTCCCGTAGTCGGATTGGACTCCGTCTTCTCTCCCTAACTGGGCCGCCCGTGAAGCAAATCTCTAACCCGAAGTGGGCCACCCTGGTCAGTGAGGAGCTGTGAGGATACCCGGAAAGTATATCCCCAACACACCTAGTCGAAGAGATTTCCATTCTCGGTCTTGTATTTCTGCACAATATGTTTCCCTTCGAGAGGTTCATGGGAGTCTTAAAGAAATATGTTCGTAACAGTGCTAGGCCAAAAGGAAGCATCTCCAAGGGCTATGGAACAGAGGAGGTCATTGGGTTATGTGTAGACTTTCTTCCTGGCCTTCAGCCGATTGGTGTTCCTGAATCACGGTATGAGAGGAGACTAAGTGGAAAAGGCACGCTAGGAAAGAAAGCAATGATATTTAGGGATGGGCATTCTTTGAATCAAGCACACTACACAGTTCTACAAAGTTCTACCTTCGTGGCTCCTTATATCGAGGAACACATGAATGTTGTACGCTCCAAGTTCCCAGGGAAGGATGACTACTGGATTAAAGAAAATCACATGGAGACTTTCAGCACTTGGTTGCAATTACATCTCATGAATGACAGCACTATTGGAGATCAGCTCTACTTGTTGGCCACGACACCATATGCGACTGTATTGACTTTCCAAGGGTACGAGATAAATGGGAATACATTTTACACAATTTCCCAAGATAAAAAGAGCACCAACCAAAACAGTGGTGTCCGCTTTGATGCAACATGTGAGAATGGGAAAAAGGACACATACTATGGTTACATAGAGGAGATATGGAAACTTGACTATGAACCTACTTTTAAGGTCCCTTTGTTTCGGTGAAGTTGGGTCAACATGAATGGAGAAGGGGTAAAGGTACACCAGCTGTACGGAATGACAACAGTGGATCTCAAGAATCTTGGTTACAGAGACAAACCATTCGTCCTAGCCAATGATGTGGCTCAGGTTTTTTATATGAAGGACATGTCCTCTAGACCAAAAAAAAGAAAAAAAATAAGGAAACGAATACATCATACGATGAGCCCAGGCGTCACATAGTTCTTTCAGGGAAAAAAAACATTGAAGGAGTCGAGGACAAGACAGACATGTCAGCAGATTATGATAAGTTTGATGAAATTCTGCCATGGTTATGGCCTAAGAAGCAATCTGTAGCACCCTCGAATCGGCCCTAGGCAAGTTTTAGCCCTTTCCACCAAACCCGCATAGAAACGATTCAAGGACGCCCACCAGGCACTTTCGTGCGGGTGGAAAACGAAGTAATACCGTTACACAACAGTCCTCGATGGGACCCACATAACAGATATATATACAACAGCGACTCCATGAGTCAAGAATACAGATATAATATACAAAGATCCAAATCACCTTGAAACGATAGAGCGTCCGACTACGGACAAGATGCAAACGGGGCTAAGACCCCTGAAGAATGACCAATGGCGTCCATAACCCTGCCCAGGCCAAGCCGGAAGGGTAACCCTACTAACGACGGCGATCTCAAACCTGCTAAACAAAAGGGGTGCCGACAAAGGGCAAAGGAAAAAGAGTAGCGTCAGTACTGAGGCCAGTACACGGCGAGGCTAGAATTCGGCGGCTCTCGCCTACATAGGTATGGTGGGCTGAAGCGGCAGCGCAGCGGCACTAAACAACCTATAGAGACTCAATACAACTGGCGGTTATCAGAGAGGGATAAGAAAGACCTATTCGGATCCAACCTGAAGCTAACACCAAACAAACCCATCCTGGTATTTTCCCCCTCGAGACCAAACGAGGAAGTCGGACCAAGGAACTCACACAGTTGGCAATTTTACTTGTTCCGTTATAGTTGCAGCAATTACTAATCAGATATAGATATTAGGTGTCATCCTGAGAGCATAAGTAGTGGCCAGTTTTAGTTAACATCTCGTTATAGTTGGAACAGTTACTAGTCAGATATAATTGTCCTGAGGAATCCCAAACCCAACAATTGTTGACACTTTTATCACATTCCATTGGAGTTGTATTACTCACTAGGCAGGGATATCAGAACACGATACGACCAAGATACACTAGTTGTTGGCAGTTTTAATATCCATTCCGTTGTACCTGAGCTGATTACTAGTCACATATTAAGTCAAATTTATAGCACTACTTTAGTTATGCTTGTCTATGATCGAGATACTGTGCTCCAAGTCGTCCATAACCGCAGACACGACTTTCAGAAAGTTTTACCCTGCAGGGGTGCACAAATAGCAACACACACTCGATCAACCTCGGAAAAACCACTCAAAACCCAACGAGGCATTCACGACAAAGCGATCACAGGATTCAGAAATATTTCAGGGGGCCACCCCACTAAGCTACCCGCAACGAAGTTGGCCGGCTCCGGAACGGACCCAAGGTTTGTGTGGACGGCTGTAAACGACTGGGAACCCGAAAATGTGACTGGGCTTGTCGATACAGCGAAAACGTGTCACGATCCAAAATAGTACAGGTGCTCCTCGTACAATCTTAATAAAGCAGTAACATGGCATAAGTACATGATAGTAATAAAGCCCCAAACTAATTGTGGCCCCAAGAAATAAGAATGAATCAAGCTCTGGCTTAGGGGGGTCCATAAGGCCTCCCGGATTTGGATAGCGCGAAAATCAAGGAACAGGTATCAAGTACTCGGGGTCCTACGGGACACAAGTGAGCGTGGAAGAACCAAATAACATCTATTGCCCACCGATGCCTCTGCATTAGTTATATCTAGCATTTTAATAGTTGAATTTAAAGTCATGATCATCTCCACCGATAAGCATCTCCACAAATAAACATCTGCCATCATTCAACTGTGGTACTCGACAACACAAGATCGCACCTGAGCAAGCAACTACGACTCGCAAGGCCCGCTATCTACCAAACACAGGTAATAGGAGGTGTCCAAGGCAATTTAGAGGCTGCTCGGGATATAACTGGTATACGGGAACTAAAGCATCGTGACACGGATAGCAATAGATCAACAGGAGGAAATAAAGACTACAAATGCAAAATAGGTAGAAGGGGAAGAGATGCTCGCCTGGGAAACACTGTTGAAGGACCATATCCGGAGAACTTGTCGATACTCGCATCAACTCATCGGCCTAATCCGCGAAGAAGCAACACTAGAAGAAACACCGGATGCAATATTTAATACTACGGCAGAAGATCCGGCATGATTATGATATGCATGCGAGATGAGAAATTAATATGCAACAAGTGATAACGTCATATTATAAAATAAAGGGGTCTCGGATAGGGAATCACATTAGGGTTCGGCGAACTTGGGCTCCGAGGGGTTCGGGGCAGGACATGGTTCGACAGGGGGCCAGGTTCGATTCGACGGGCTCGGTCTTCGGAGGGAACGTTCTTGGACAATGGAGGTAGATCTTGTCGCATCCGGGAAGAAGGACTTGGTTTGGCGTCGGGGGCGCATCGGATTCGCCCTGGTCGGTGTTGATCTTGTCGTCGCGAAGATCTTGTCGGGCCCGCGCCATCGAGTCGGTCTTGGCATCTGGGATAAAGTACTTGGCGTCCTCGAGGAAGTACTTGGCGTATCCGTGCCGACGACCTTGGCGTCCGGGATGGAGGCCTTGTCATTTCGGGTTCTCGGGCATCGCAGCCGGGAAGAAGAACTTGTCGCATTCGTGGAGGTCTTGGGTTCGGCGCCGGTAGATCTTGGTGTCCAGGTACTCTCCGGGTCCGGGATCGGCGAACATGGCGTCCCATGATGAAGAGCTTGACACCCGCACGTTCTTGGCCAGGATACTTGGGGTCGCGCCACCACTTGCCGTTCTTGTCGCCCCAGACCAAAGGAAGTCCTTGTCGCTAGTCCTTGCACAACTCACTCGTGGTCGATCTTGGGCTCGAACTCGTGGAGATCTTAAATCGGCATTGGTACCCGAACAAACAGAGACACAAGAACACAAGCGTGCTTGTAGAATAGCAAAAGAGGACTCACTATACAACCGAACCTACCATTGTCCTGTATGTGCACCCCAGGCAGGCACTTTACATGGGAGCTGAGCACTAGCCGAAACAGGCGGACACACGCGCAGCAGCTGACAGCGGCTAGCAGGGTGCGGGCGAAGGAGAGACGGGCGCCGCGGAGGTGGGAATGGCGGCAGCGGCAGAGGGAGTCTGTGGCGACACAGCCAGGCCGAGGAAGGCGGCGGCGGGGGCCGACGACGAGGAGACGCGGGCCAGCGACGCGCTGGAAGACGGCCGGAGACGACTCGCAGGGGGAGGTGACCTCCGGGGCCGGAGTGCTGGCGGCGGAGAGGGAGGGGCCCGGCGCAGACGGGCGAGCGGGGCGAGCGGGGCGTGGGAGAGGAAGAGGCCGGCGAGGAGGATGGTGGCGATGGCCGCGCGGGAGGCCGAAGAGGCGGCAACGCGGGCGATGGCGAGGGCGGCCGAGCGGCGGCCGGAGAAGGAAAGGCGGAGGCGCACGGTGGGGTGGGGAGAGCCCGAGGGAGAGGGAGGAGGAAGGCCGGGGAAGGGGCGAGCCGGCCGGAGGAGAGGGCGGCCTCGACGTCGGTGGAGAGGAGGAGGAGGAAGGCCGCGGTGGCGGTGGCGGCGGCGTCTACCTGGGAGGAAGTCGAGGGATTGAGGCGGCGGCGGGGAGGAGGAAAAGGTGGGGGGGTAGGCGAGATGGAGCGGGGTCGGTGTGGTGGCCTAGGCGTCGGGGTGGAGACCGGCGGCGGCGTCCTGGGGGAGGAAGGGGCGGGGCATCGGGGAGAAGACGCGGCGCGGGCCGGTGCCTGGCGATGGGAGTCGGGGATGGTCGAGCGCGGGTGGGGGAGAGCTGGATGGTGGGGCCCAGGGGCAGGCGTGGCGGCGGTGGGAGCTGTGCGTGCGATGTGTGCGTCGCGTGTGTGGGGGGGATAGGGTTAGGTGGGGCGGGTCGGGTCTGGTTAGCTAGGGGCTGGTTGAAGGGATGTGGGGTAGGTAGGGTTTGGGTGGGACTAGATTTAGGGTTTGGAGGTGGCCGGCCGGGCTTTCGGACCTGGCGGGCTGCCTCCAAAAATAAAATAAAAGTTTTATTATTTAAAACGGGCTTTTGAAATCCGTTGGTAGACAAAACAAAATACATCCGGACAGACCCGGATTTTGGTTTGAAATAATAACGGGGCGTTTAGAAAACAAAAATAGACTTTTTTAAAAATAGTTTTATGCAAACAAATGCAAGAAGACATGACGATGCTCAAATGCAAGGTGGCATGATGACATGAGCATGCGGTCATGGCGATGCAATGCACAAAAACAACGCGATTTTCTAGTAGTGGTTTTGGCGGGGCGCCACACGATCATAGGCAAGGAATCGACATACGCGACGAAGGATTCATACCATAAACTCTAAACCCTATATAAATCTATGTAATGTATGAAAACTTTATGTGATGTATGAAAACTTTATATGAGACCACGCAAAGGTTTCATATTGTTTGGATCATTAAACTTTAAGTGGATCTCTGATGAAATAGAATGTTGTGAACCTGTAAATGATTTTTTTAAAATTCACAAGCATTATATCATGTACTTGTAGTTCAAATCTGGGCAACCTCCTACCGATTTGGCAAGAATTTGTCTTTTTCATGAGGTATGGACGGAAAGGTTTCAGATACACCGGTTGGGTAATTGTCCATCTAAGGTGGTTTATTATTTTTGAAAAATGGGTTGGTACCAATGCCAAACTTTAATTTGGTGGTTGCTTCACAGAACACCCCGATTTCGACACCTCAAAAATGGAAATTGGCTTTTTCGTGCGTCGAAAAGGAAAACTTCCTCCTGCAATATCGTAAGCCATCCTAAGATGCACATGTGTGCCCAATATGGGCACATTATCACAAACTATAACTTGATTCTAGCCATAACATTGGTGGTTTAACCTAAATGCCATGAAACCTCGAACATGATAGGTCATTTTGTGAAGGATTTTTTATGATGTTATCAAGTTTTCAAGTTCAATATTTTTCCTTGCAACTATGACACATAATATGACACCTCGTGAAGGTTTCACGTTGTTTGGATCATTTGTGAATTTGTTATGCCCGATTGAAACCATATTCAAAACGGCGGGTATGAAGATTCCTAACCCGACTTCTTAGTTAATGAAATATGCAAAAAAATAGTTAATAAATTTTTAATTGAAAATGGCATAAATGTTAATAATTTGAATAGTTACAATAATTCTTTTATAAATTAGAAAAAGGTTTTGAACACCCCATTTTTCGCCGTTTGTTTCTTAGTTAATTGCAAATGGTAAAATTGTTAATAGTTTCTATAGTTAGAATAATTATTTTTGAAAACAGAAAATGATTTTAGGATTAGTTATTTAAATAGACGCACTTTCCTGTTGAAAGTTCTTTCAAATTCAAAATTATGCAATAAATATTTGTTAATGCAATTTTAATTGAAAATAGTAAAATTCTATAGTTAAAATAAAAATATTTGAAGACAGAAAATGGTTTTTGATTAGTTATTTAAATTGAAGCACTTTTCCTGTTAAAAGTTTTTTTAAATTCTAAATAAATAATCATCTTATTAATTAAAGAAGAAAACAAATTTGAAAATGGCGGGAAAACCAAAAGTTTGGCCAAAATATGAAAAACGGGTCAAAAATCCCGGTTCGTCCCACGAACCGGGACCAAAGGCCCTGGGTGCGTGCACGCACGTGGCGGCCCAGCAATGCTCCCCGCCCAGACCTTTGGTCCCGGTTCGTCCCACCAACCGGGACCAAAGGCTAAACGGTCCCGGTTGGTGCGATGAACCGGGACCAAAGGCCCTGGGTGCACGCGCGCACGTGGCGACCCAGCAACGCTCCTGCCCAGAACTTTGGTCCCAGTTCGTCCCACCAACTGGGACCGTTGAGCCTTTGGTCCCGGTTGGTGCAATGAACCGGGACCAATGGCATGTACTACGTAACTGTTGCCCCTCCTTCTTCTCTATCCACTTCACTCGCAAAACGTCTAAGGAAAATCACGCACGGAGCAGAATGACGTCGTCAGGCTGCCAGATTTTCGAGCCGCCGTCGACTGTGCTGTCGTCGCCATCTTTGCCGTGGACAGCGCAGCCCGAGCCCGCGCAGCTTCGCCTCCGACAACGTCACCCCTGCACCTGCCCCTGCCCGCGTCGCCCGAGCCCACGCCGCCCAAGCCCGCCTCCGATCGCGCCGCCCAAGCCCGCCGCCTCCGACCACGCCGCCCAAGGAGGAGGAGGCCCGTGCCCCTGCCCCTGCCCGCTCTGCAGGCAGCTCTGCCCCCGCACGCCGACGGCCACCGCCGGCCGGTAAGCCTCCCCCGGCCCTTTTAATTAGGTTTTTAAAATAGGTTTTTAATTAGGTTTTTAATTAGGTCCGACATGTGGGGCCAAATGGAAAATAATTTTAATAATTCCAAAAATGTTTATTTATTTAAAAATGGATTAAAATTGGGAAAAATCATAACTAATTCATTTTAAATCAGAAAAATGTGTATAATATATCAAAATATTCAGAAAAAATGAGCTCTACCATGTAAAAATGTAAGCATTCATATTCATACAACTTTGAACCTTACTTTACATAGAGGAACACCGACACCCTAAGTACCATGGGTTCGATGGTTTGTCCCCCTCGGGCATTCTGAACCCATTTAAATCGATGTGGCACCTAGGGCTATTCTAATACATGAAATCCATGATATCATCCATATTGTATGAGCATTGAACATGCCATGTGTTGATTGTTGCTTCTTATTTCCGTTGTTGGTTCTTTGTGAATAGGAATCGAGACCGAACCTGAAGTCAACGCCACCGAATAGCAGATACTATGGATCCAACACACCAAGATACTATGAATCCAGAACATCACGAAAACATCCTCCACGGAATGATCTGCAAAAATGAATTTACCGATGTCAATGTCACCAAGAAGTTTCTGAACGAATCCGGTGAGGGAGATGAGTCTCTCAATCGAGAAGACCGATCCGGTAAGGTAGAAGGCGAAGCCTGGGATGGGGGAGAAGCCGACAAGGGAGAAGGCGATGGCTCCGGCGGAACCTTAAATCTCACAAACTCCAGCGAGGTGTATATATGTATTTTTGTAATTAAAATGCAGTTGTCTATATATATGCATGCATATATTAACACTCTTTATTCTTTTAGCCCTCTGAATCAAGAACTTCTTCCGTAAGAACGAAACGAGGCCCAACAAAAAAGTTGGATGACACTGTGAGGTATAGGATCGAAGTGGTCGGTGTAGACCGTGAACCGCAAGCTCCCGACGATGTCGCAAAAAATTTCTCAAGCCATTCGGAATTCTTGTGAGGGACTACATCCCGATCACCGTTTAAGAATGGAATCGGCCAAGCGGCGGTGGAGTTCCGTATGTCGGCGACATCGCCAAAGATAAGCTTTTTACCAAGCTCATGATTAATTTCCTCCTTCCGAGGCCAGATGTGAATCCAGACGAGGAGGAGAGAGCAAAAAAGGAGCTTGTGCAAAGAGTCAAGAAGTTTGCTCTCATCAAGATGGCCGAGGCATTCAAGAACTGGAAGAAGAAACTGTACAATAACTTTGTCAAGGTAGAGAAGACTCCGGATTTCAACCAAGACGGCTATGCTAAGTTAAGACACCAGTGGGATGATTTTGTGAAGTACAAGACATCGGAGAAAGATTTGGAAAGTTCTAGAATAAATACGGAGAACGCTGCTAAGAAACTTTACCATCATAATATGGGGCATGTTGGCTACGCCGGTTGCATGCCTAAGTGGGATGCACTTGAGGTCAATTATATTGTTGCCGGGATGAGACCAGAGCCCACAACATGGATACCACGGGCGAGAAACTGGTTTTACGGCCATGAGGGGATGTTGGACGAAGAAGGGAGGGCAATATATAATCAGGAACACAAAGATCATCCCCTACTGCCCATCGACGATATTAGAAATATAGTAGATGATGTTGCAGCGGGACGGTTTGTTCCCGATAGAGAGAACGACGAGCTCACACGTGCCCTTAAAAATCCTGAACACAAAGGACGAGCACGAGGCACACCAGGCTCCAAGTCATGGAATGTTGCCTTCCCCGCGGAAATGAAGAGATATCCCAATAAAAGCCATTAGAGGAGAAAGGAAAGGGAGGCAGCTGAGAAAGCGGCTGCTGCAGACTAGCTACGTAATGTAGAAGAAGCATTAAAGCGACACCAGGATCAACTCGACAGACTTAGCCAGCAAAGTATTAGCGGCCAATCTCAGCGGCACATGGTCGAAGCTACATTCGATGGTACCAGCGCCCTATCGAATAAGAAAAGCAGCATCGCTTCCACGCAACTCCAGGATGTTGATGATGATGCACTGACGACGGCTCCTCCTAAATGCTATCCAGTGGATGATATCACGGAGAGCACAGCTTGTGACCTAAAGGTGCAAGTTATGAACTTAAGGGTGACGGCGGTGGTCGGCATGGCCGTACCAATTGTGCCTAACCCAACTTGGCATTGCAGACCGGTTCCAAAAAGGTATGATGTCGTCACGGTGGATGATGTGAAGCAAGATTTTGAGGAGCTGAAGCTGGACCACCCTGCAAGGGAAGATATGGAGCTAACTGAACTAGGAGAAGCCAAAGGGGGGACTGCTTGTATGGCCAAAGGAGCACATCGTGCTTCCAAATTATGTGCCGCCAAGGCCACCCACTCCTCAGAGCAGCAATCCACCTTCGCCGCCACCTCACCATTCTCCAGCGCAACCGTCGCCTTCACCGCCTCACCACTCAGCGCAGCCGTCTCAACCGCCGCCTCAGCCGTCTCCACAGCCGCGTCAGCCGTCTCTGTCCCCTGAGACTCAGAGACAAAAGCGAAAGTATACTAAGGGCAGCACTAGCAGCACCAGTAAGAGCATGTTCTGATCACCGAAACGTAAGCTATCGCTCCTCCCAAGAGTACCTCATAAGAATATGAAGAAGCTACCTTGCGAGAAGACAGATGAAGAAATTGTTGCGGCCACAGATGCCCATTATGAAAAGTGGAAGATTGATATGGCTAACAAGAAAAAGCCGATAGAGCCATTCTTCCTGGTCACCACAGAAGATAAAGCCAAAGCAGTCGCGCTTAAGATTCAGCTTCACCAACCCATAACGCTCACATCAGACTATAATCGCTCTATTACCAAGTCGGATGAGGCAAAAGAGCGGAGAGTCGGAAAAGAAGTTGCTCAGCTCGGACAACAGAAAAATCAATCAATTGAACCGCTCAAAGTGTACGATACCAATGAGTGGAGAGCCCAGGAGTGACATGATCCGAACATTGATCCGGAGTTTATTCAACTGTACGGAGAAAAGGTCAACTTATATGTAATGTCTATTACTAAGTACATGAGCCGTATGGATGAGTTCGAGGGGTACCAACAAATAGCATACGTATACTGGCATGGGGATCCTCTCGTTAAACCCGAGTTAGTCAAAGATCTACCAACAAAAGCGAAGATTGCATAAGTGGTACATGTAAGCCTCTGTTGAATCCAAAAACTGGATATAAACACCACCATTAGGGTCATGGAGATGGCTTCCTACTGACTGAATTTTCAGAATTATTTCAGTTTTACCAATGAGACGCCCTCGACAAAACTATCGTCAGTGTCTATTGTTTGTAAGTATTATTAATTTCTGTAATTAAGTCTTTCTAGCTCAGATCATTCGTTGCTTTTATAATCTTAATCATCACTATACTAATTATATATGCAGAATGAAGATTCACGAATGCAACAAATGACAAATCTATGACCTTGGGTTTGTTGACTGCAATTTCGTCCATGAAGTTACTCTAAAAACAAAACACAAAGAGACAGAGGATAACTTGGTACAAACGTTGACGTATTTCGGCAACAGAAGGGAAATACTATTTCCTTATAACGCTAGGTGAGTGTTACTGTCTTGTACATATTTTATTTCCGCTTACTCGATGTTAAGCGTATAATTGACTCATGTTATATTTTGTTAGTGTGTCTAGTTTCCACTATATTCTGTTAATCATTGTTGTTGACCAAGGATTAGTAAAAGTTATGGACTCGAAACGCACACTTTTAGGAAAGTGGGCGAACATGCAGGAACACCTCCAGAAGGCTTGGAAACGGTTCACCGCCAACACTAGAGGTGTTTGGAAGCCAGAGCTTACATTTCAACCATTGATTGTAAGTACTACTTGCTAGATCCACGCATCTCTTTGATTCTAGTTTCAATACCATCATTATCATACTTGATTCACTACAAGAAAACAGACACAGAGACGCTCAGTCTAGTCATTCGGGGCGCTTTATTTCATCTCTATGATTGTATAGAGCCGCTCCCTTAAAACGTCTCACGAGCGTCTTCTAGTGCATGGTCACTAAGGTTCTATGGACGTTTTGCCATGCGTGTCTACAGAATGGGGAGACGCTCATATTGCATCTCTACAAGCCTAGAGACGCTTTGATATGAACGAGTCAATTGGGTCCTAAATTTGTGTTGCGTCCCAAGTTTGTGTTGCATCAACCTAGCGATATCATGTTCAATTATATTTTACAGTATTAAATAAAAAATGGCTGAAATGCGATCATGGTTCGTCACGTATTTATATGCTAATGTTCCATCCATGAAGCATTTTCATACACAAAATTACATTGTCTGTATATAGAATCAAGAAACAAAATCAGCTCTGGCCTCTAGGAATATATTATTATAGAGAAAATGAAGTTAATAACACGTACAAGCACACTTGGGAAAATTCATCGGAACTGACATACAGTACATTTTCAGATTTTTCTATGTCTAAATAGTCTATGAGCTATCTAACAACTTGCAACATGCAGGCATCCGGTATCTTCTCGCCCGCTGCATTTCTAGATCTCATTTTCCAACATAACCTACAAGTTTCATTTATTAAACATGTTAGTCAAACGGACATAAATTACCTAGAAAACAATTAACAAGCATATTTCAGATGATAATACTCCCTGCATTTAGAAATATAAGACGTTTTAGCTTTGTAAATCGAATGTATCTAAACGTATTTTAGTGTATAGGTTCGTAGAGGTTTGGAGTGAGCCTCTACAATAAAAATGATCTAGCTACATTCATTTCACAAAACTAAAATGTCTTATATTTCTGAACGGAGGGAGTAGTTGATAAGTAGGGGTAAACTGAGTGTATTCTGACATACCAGATCTAGCTTTTATACCTTTTAATAATGTGGAAAAACCTTTTGCGATAGTTTAATTAAAATGGTTATACTAGAAGAATTAGTTATGTAGGGTTATGCCTTAGCCAAGAAAATATTTCTAGCGAATCATGCGTCCTTCTAAATCTAAAAATAGTGCAATTCTCCACAGAATAGAGTTCAATATTTTCGTATTCGGTAGTACCTCAAGTTAAGTTGAACACAATAACGCACATGAAACTATATCCAGTTGTAGCTACATACTCCTGCGTATTAATGAGATGCCTCAACGCCAGACTATGATCTTTGTATATTTGAGAGGACGGAAGAACTAACCATCTTCAAATATTGATCCTGATTACTTTTTGAGGGCTTCTTGAGTACCCATGGTTTTATATTCTTCATAACTGCAACGGAAGTCCTGAAAATTCACCACTCATCTACCTGAGCAAAGAAGATGCATACAACCAATGATAGAACTACAAGTAAATCTTAGGACATAAACACAAACTTCAGGGTATGAGCTGAAGTTGAGAAATTGGAAATCTTACTTTGTCCTGGACCATGAAAGGTTTTGTTGAACCTTTGCTCCTGTTTCTATGGAAAATAACTACTAGGTACCAATGTTCCAAATGACATCAAACAGAACTATCCAGATCTGCATTGATAAATTGGTATTTTAGTCTGGGAGAACTAAAGTACATGATTCCTAGCCAACACATAAGAATGGTAGTCGTAATATTTATGGATAATTGGAAATGAAATAGATTGACATGGCGGTCAAATCACAGAAGTTAATCAACCCTTGAGAAAATCTGAAAATCCAAACAAAGCTTGCACACCATCGCAGGAGCACCAAAGTGAATACTGTTGTAAATATCGGGGAGACATGCATGTCATGTATAGTTTAATTTGGGGAAAGGATACTGTCACCTGCTTGAGGGGAATGATGCCATGTGAGGGCGGTAGTTGACTGGGAACCCATGGCATCCCAGCTTGGAGAGAGTGGCCGTGGTAGCGGAGCAGCCAGCGGCAGATCGTGCAGCAAGGTAGCGCCGAGCTCATACCCTAAAAGTAGAACATATCAAGTGATTCAGGGATTGGTAACGAAATTGGAAAGGGGGAGGAGAAATTGAAACACCTAAATAGCCAATGGGCACATCAACAGGTTCGGGGAAATAACTGTAGCACAGTGTTGTCCATCCATCGTTGGCGATGCAGTGGAGCTTATGCATGGTCGCCGAGACAACGATGGCCAAACCCTCAGAAATTGGCATCCCTTGGCGCCTGCGTGGCCAGAACTTGTTGGGAGGAGGACTCTAGAGCAATAGATCGTCCATGGAAAGGGCAGCGGGGCAGTCCCGGAGTCCGGAGAGAACACCAATGTAAGATCTATTAACGGCGGCGCTAGGTTTCGTACGTCTGGCTTGGGGGCGATGGTAGTTTTTTCCAAGTCATATGGGCTACTAGTGGGGTCTTCCTGTTTTTTTATTTTTTAATACGTCTGGAGTGGAAATTTACCGTGGAAATGAGACAATAGGTAGAACGTCTCAAAACATCGTCTTTAGACCTTGTTGGCTGCAAAAATAGGACGAAAACAAAAACGTCTAATAGACAACGTCTCCACATGAGTAATTTGTTGTAGTGATTATTATTTTGATTGAACTCTGTTCTCGTAAAGTGCTTGAGGCAGGAAGCCGGGAATAACTTATGTGGATACTATGTCTGCGAGTTCATTCGCCAGACGACCAAAGAGAAAGGCGCAGACCGTCGAAAAAATTAAAGTACGATAAACAATAATCACAACTTTATTTTATTACCACCAATTGTGTTTAGTTTCATTCATATATATTGATCTCCTTCTTTAAATTAGATCAAACGGATGCGGGACGGTCTTCTATCACAAGAACGCATGCAAGCAATTCAAGAGAAAATTGCCGGATTCTTATTAGAACATGTCATATATCCGAAAGGAGAATACTATTACCCGGTTCATTTGGAAGGGTGGAATGTAAAAAAGAAGATGTAAATTAGATCAAAATCGTGTGAGTACCGTTTGTAATTAATATGTTTCGACCAAGCACGATGGATGAGACGGTGTATAATATATTCGTGACGTAATATATATATATATATATATATATATCGTGGTTTCATTATTGATATATATGTAGTACCATTAAATTAAATACAAAACACCAAATAAATAAATGGAAAAAAACACAAAACCCTGCCGCGGTATAAAAATAGCCCGAAGACCAACGATCCCGGTTAGTGCCACGAACCGGGACCAATTGTCCACCCCTTGTTGCGCGCGCGCGTCCACGTGGAGACCCATTGGTCCGGTTCGGGCCACGAACTAGGACCAATGATTCACCCCCTTGTTGCGCGCGCGTCCACGTAGAGACTCGTTAGTCCCGGTTCGTGCCACAAACCGGGACCAATGATCCACTCCCACGCGCGCGCTCACGTGGAGACTAATAGCCCTTATGAACCGGAACTATAGGTCCTTTTTCCACTAGTGTCTGTTTTTGTAACCTACAGACCACTCAACCCATATTGTTCAAAATACAAATTAAATTACAGAAGAATAAATCGGATAGAGAACACATGCAGCAGGGGTTCAACCTGTAGGGAGGACGAAGGATATGGCAATGTGCGCTTCAGTCAAGAAGGCGGGTGCTCGCTCGAAGGATTGGATGCATGTACAATGATATGCTCGATCAAGGACTGAACCAACCTTACAAGCTAGAAGGATAACAACATTAGGCAAGATCGAACAACGTGTGTAGAAAAGGTAAAACTAGCTCAGAAAAGCCTCACAGTAGCAGACACAAAGCTTTGGGCGGCATTTTCGTAGCAAAATTCCAGGTCATCGTTGATGAGAAAGGTGATGCCCACCATTGCCGATGCAGAGTGTATGGTCAGTTCTCCTGTAATCTATAGAGAGCAACATCAAGATCAAAAGGTGGGTTTTATTTTTCGAGGAACGCGAAATGCACATGATCTTGCTTATTCGTGTATTTAGAACATTTTAGTCTGCTAAGTCTAGAAGGGAGGACATATGACGTGTTTGATAAAGGGATTTCAACTAAAACCAGCAAAATGAAGCTCCTAATTCTCACAAATACGTCATGTTCAGCAAACAAAGAACTCAAGCTAATTAAACATTGTGGTATCATTCTGAATAGGACAAGAGAGTAATATGATATATCACATGTCACCATCTCTAGCTGCATTTACCTCTTTCAGTACACCAAACTAATTCAAAGGCTAAAGCATAGCACTCACGGATAAACACGAGCACTTGCCTGTGAGTAGTAAGAAAAGGGAACAGTAAATAGTTTATACTGGAAACTGAAAAGAATCTCGTCTATTTCCCCGAATAATAATAGGAGCAAGGAGGGGCTGTATATATCGCTCACAGAGACAGCGAGACTCTACAAATTTCAGGGGTTCCAGTTAAACCATACGCATGGGAAGGGAAGAGAAAGGTTTAGTAGAAGGGGAGCACGCACGCAGCAGAATGCAGAGATAGAGGAGTAGTCATCGGCAGAGGCCATGGCGCCGACTGTAGCAACCACGAAGAAGGCTTATGCGAGGCGGAGGCTAAGCCCAGAGCGTGTCCCCCGCACCCCCGGGAAGTTCCTCATCAGCACCCCAGACGGCATTCGCATTCCCCTGCACCTGCAGCGCAGCCGGTGCCGGACTTTAATAAGCTCATCAATAAAATTTCATATGTCAGACTTTAATATTTATTTATCATTAGAAAAAATGGATGAGGTATGGAACATAAACACAAAATCTCTCTCCTTAACATCCTGGTATCTTAATTGCAAATACTGCAAACAGGTAGATGATTACATACATTAAATCCTAGTAGGATTTTCATCAAACATTTTGTATGCACATGTAAAAATGGATCTGCCCAAATAAGATGAGATGTTTAGGGGCTAAATCTTTCTTCACTTGTACCTCAGCTTCGAGAAGGAAGAGGCAGAGAGGCAGCCTGCTCTCCTAGTGATTACACACTCCTCCTAGTGAACTCCCAGCAGAGCAACCTTAAAGAGAGAGAACATATAGGTAGCTGACAAAGAAGGAGAGGGAAGGCCAGCGTCTTCCATGACGAAGAAGACATGCTAGTTGTCGTCCTTCCAAACAAACCAGAGCTGAGCGCTGCTGCATGAAAGTGCCCGACTTCTGCGACTGAAGCCATGAGAGTGTCACCGTGACACAAGATCGATGACGGGGCATAGGAGACAATGGAGACTGAAGCCCGCATCGGTCCGAAGCTTTCACACATGCTCCTCCACATCAAGCTCCTCCTCCTCTGGCCATGGTGCCACTACTGGCCTCTGTCTCTCTCCCCTGCTTGAGCCATGAAGAAGACTGGAAAATGGTATGGCGAAGGAGAAGAAGAGTGAGGTAAGAGGGGATTAGGGGAGGCGCAGCCGCTGGGATTGGGGGAGGCAGCCAGGAGAGGGCATTGGGCGACAGTGGAGGATCGAGGCAATTGGGGGAGACAAGCTCGTGTGAGAGGAGGAGGTTAGGGTTTCCACCGTGTGTCTGCTGGGTTAGGCCTTTATACGACCACGGTACGAAGATTAACTGGAAGGAAGATCTAATGGTCAATCAATTCTGATTTTTGCTGAGCTTTTTACTACTCCCACCAACTATGTCTTTAGATAGATAGATTATATTCACTATTCCCTCCTGCGCACATGCACAAAAATCTCACCTCAATCGTTCCCCAATCGGCTCCTGCCTTCGCAAGTCAGCAGTCGGCTCTAAATTGTTTTATCATCACGATCAGTTGAGTTTTGTAGTCTTTGTCTCTTTATTTTCCTAGCTTTTCTTCTATCTATATCCTCCGTGCGAGGTGTGACATGAGAGCAGCGATTCTATCGACGCCGGTATGTACCAGCGCTAAATCAGCCACACAATTCAAATTTTGAGGTATGTGCCCATGTCTCAGTTAACTTGTTGTTTGTCCTTTCCATCATTGCTTTTTCAGTGGACCCCGTCCGCATGCATAACTTCCTATATTTTTTATGCCATCAATTCCAGTCAGGCTACTCTGCTATCGCACGTGACATTGTTGTTTAAACTTTTGAAAAACTAGTACTAATTTATAAAGCCAAGTTGATAATAGTATTAATCTATAAAACTATTTTTAGTTTATGAAATAAGATAAAAAAACTAGTATTAATCTATGAAAACTTCTTTATAAAATAAACGGTACGTACTGACAATTGATCCACCGCACGATCATTCCTGATTCGTCTTGCCATTTCGCTTTGCGGTGGGGCGACGGCCAGAGCGCAAGCTATCCGATAACATCCGCTCTCTCACATCTGATCTGTGAGAGAGCGGTGACGGACGGAGAACGAGACGGCGGCACTGTGCATGATGTCGTGTTGACCTGCCGACGCGGCGGCTGCTGCCCTGACCTGCTCCTCAGGTGCCCCGTTGTCCATGATGTCGACCGTGTCGGTGGGTCTGCCACGGCGCGCGGCCCAGACGGTGTCGCCGTGCACGAGGCCCTATTGACCCCGCGGACGAGCATCGTACAAGGCGCGACGGCGGACATAGCGTGCGGTGGCATCCTCGCTGTCGAGCTCACTGATATCACCGTCTGGCTCTGCGTCTCTTCCATCGAGCTCCGTGTACCCGCCATCGAGCTCCTGATATGGGGTGGCCCGATCTTCTCAGTAAGCGGATGGCGATGATGATGGTGGATGGTAGATAACTAGTGCGTAACTATGATCTCTCCCGCTCGATCTCTGATGCCAGTGCAATAGATCTCGAACCTTGTAGGATATTCACAACACCACACTCTTGCGCACGCAGCCGTGACCACGAACGGTAGTATGCAATCTACTAATTCCCAATGGAACAAAAGATCACACTCAATTATAGTTGGTAGATTCGAACACAGGGTAATTCCAAAGGTTCTATGAAAGAAACAACTCCAAAATATTTAACGTGGTCTAAACCTTAACTAGAGGTCGTCCCAGGGCTTATAAGGGCAGCTGGGGCGGCCAGAAACCGAAACGAAACGCAAACGACTCAAACTGATACAAACCGACTCGGACCAGATTCGGTCGGCGGGCGGACACTACGGTCGAAATCGGCCGAACAGTCCGGTTAGGCCGGACACTCCGGGTGGAGTGTGCCGGACAGTCCGGTCTGGCCGGAAATTTTGAAGTTTCCGGGTGATGTCCGGGTAGTATCCGAACTGGCAGACAGAATGTCCACGCCAGTTTGCCTCTCGACCAGGCCGGACAGTCCGGGTGGATCCGGCCGGACACTCCGGTCATGGCAGATCTTTTTGCCACCGTCTTGATGATCTTCTCTTGCGCCTTCCTCCTGCTCCTCCTTCGCGCATCCTTGGGCGATCATCATGTTGGGCTTCTCTTGTAGCCCTTCTCCTCCTCGTGCCATGCTTGTTTCTCCAACGAACCTGATCATACATAAATGCATAGACTTAGGCAGTATAAAGTTCTCATCAATCAAAGTACCAGATTCGTTTAGGAGTAAATTCACCTGTTGATCTAGTAGCTTAGCACGAGCTCTTGTAATAGGTCCAATTCTAATCTCATTGGACTGATCCTGTCTTGCGACAGTTATAGCATCTTCAGTAGTCATTGGGGTAGGTGTAATTGTAGGGATGTCCTCATCATCTCCCCCCTTCAAAAGGCGTCGACCTCGACGCTCCAAGGTCTTCTCCATCATATGGTGACAAATCAGCAATGTTGAAGCTGTTGCTAACTCCACCAAACTCCTCAATAGGTATATCCACCGAGTAGGCGTTATCATTAGTCTTGGCTAACACCTTGTAAGGACCAGCACCATGTGGCTTCAATTTGGACTTTCGAAGTAATGGAAACCTATCCTTGCGTAGATGCACCCAGTCCATATCTCCAGGCTCGAACAACACTCTTTCCTTGCTTGATTCCTTGCAGCAGCAATGTTCTTGCCTTTCTTCTCAATAGCCTCTCGAGTCTTCTCATGTATTTTCTTCACATAATCAGCACGTTTTGATGCCTCCATATCAACTCTCTCATGTAATGGCAGAGGCAACATATCAAGTGGCATCAATGGTTTGAAACCATACACCACCTCAAAAGGACAAAGCTGAGTAGTTGAATGCACAACCCTGTTGTAAGCAAATTCAACATGTGGCAAACACTCTTCCCACTCCCGCATATTCTTTTTAATCATGGTCCTTAGCAGCTGTGACAATGTTCGATTCACCACCTCCGTTTGACCATCTGTTTGGGGATGACATGTAGTACTGAACAGCAACTTCGTTCCTAGCTTTCCCCATAAGGTCTTCCAAAAGTAGCTCATGAACTTCACATCCCGGTCAGAAACAATTGTCTTTGGTACTCCATGTAATCTCACGATGTCCCTGAAAAACAGGTTAGCAACATGCGACGCATCGTCACTTTTGTGGCAGGCAATAAAATGAGCCATCTTAGAGAACCTATCCACTACCACAAATATAGAATCATGCCCTCTCTGAGTTTTAGGTAGACCTAGCACAAAATCCATACTAATATCTTCCCATGGAGTAGTCGGTGCAGAGAGAGGTGTATATAAACCGTGAGGCTTCAGCTTAGATTTCGACTTGTGGCATGTAATACATCGGCTCACAAATCTGTACACATCACGCCTCATCTTGGGCCAATAAAAGTGATCAGCAAGCATGAGCAACGTCTTCTCACGCCCAAAGTGATCCATCAAACCACCAACATGTGACTCCTGCACTAAGAACAAACGCAACGATGATTCTGGAATACATAGTTTGTTAGCTCGAAACAAATATCCATCATGTATATGATAGTTATCCCATGTGTTTCTAAGAGCACACAAACGATATGGTTCAGCAAAATCATGGTCAGTTGCATAAAGTGCACAAATAGCTTCTAATCCAGGAATTTTAACATCAAGATTGGTTAATAGCATGTTCTTCCTAGATAGAGCATCAGCAACAACGTTCTCTTTTCCCTTCTTATAGTTAATGATGTAAGGAAAAGACTCAATGAACTCAACCCATTTAGCTAATCTTCTATGCAAATTTGATTGAGCTTTCAAGTATTTCAATGTTTTATGATCAGAATGTCTGATGAATTCCTTTGGCCACAAATAATGTTGCCAAACCTCAAGTACTCGAACAAGCGCATACAATTCTTTATCATAGATAGAATAATTCAAACGAGCACCAGTCAATTTCTCAGAAAAATAAGCTATAGGCCGACCCTCTTGCATCAAAACGCCACCTATGACTATACCACTAGCATCACATTCAACTTCAAATTGCTTTGAAAAATCAGGTAATGCAAGTAATGGTGCAGAAGTAAGCAAACGTTTTAATGTATCAAAAGCAATGTCTTAGGCCGCGCCCCACACAAAAGGAACACCTTTCTTTGTCAAATCATTTAATGGTGCAACAATGGTGCTAAAATCTTTCACAAAGCGCCTATAGAAACCAGTGAGACCGTGGAAACTACGCACTTGACTAACATTCATTGGAGTAGGCCAATTCTGAATTGATTCAATTTTAGATTGATCTACCTCTACTCCATGCTTAGAAACAACAAATCCTAGGAATATGACCTTATCTTTTGCAAATGTACACTTCTCAAGATTAGCATACAGTTTATTATCACGTAACACTTGCAAAACTTGTCTAATATGAGTGCAATGTTCAGATTCGGTGTGGCTGTATATAAGTATATCATCAAAGTAAACAACCACAAAACGACCAATAAACTCTCTCAAAACATGATTCATCAAACGCATGAAGTACTAGGTGCATTAGTAAGATCAAACGGCATGACTAACCACTCATACAAACCGAATTTAGTTTTGAAAGCAGTTTTCCATTCATCCCCTTCTTTCATCCTAATTTGATGATAACCACTACGCAAGTCAATTTTAGAGAAAACAACAGCACAACTCAATTCATCTAGCATATCCTCTAAGCGTGGAATAGGATGACGATATCGAATAGTGATGTTATTAATCGCTCTACAATCAACACACATGCACCTAGTACCATCTTTCTTAGGAACTAAAATAACAGGAACATCACAAGGGCTAAGAGAGACATGGATGTACCCTTTATCTAGCAACGCTTGTACTTGCTTCTGAATTTCCTTAGTTTCTTCGGGATTAGTCCTGTATGGTGCACGGTTGGGAAGTGTGGCGCCAGGAATCAGGTCCACTTGATGTTCTATACCACGCAATGGAGGCAAACCTGCGGGTACGTCTTCTGGAAACACATCCCCAAAGTCCTGCAAAACAGAAGAGACACCAAGAGAAATAGGGGTCATGTCGTTAGAAACCAATACCTCGCCCTTATACATGAGCACAAGTGGCATGGCTGTAGGATCCTCACGAAACTCTCTCATATCCTCCTTGGTGGCTAATATCAATAACCCAGGCACTCTCTCACTTTTCGTTGTATCACTCAATTCAGGCTCAATTACATCAGGAACAGCTGTGACACAGTCTCGCCGAGTGGTAGTATCTTCCTTCAAGTTCACCTCTATCTTCTGGCGAGAATCATTCACAATTTCTTGTGGTGTTATTGGCTGCATAGTAATCTTCTTTCCTTTGAATTCCAAGTGATATGTATTGGCTCGGCCATTGTGTTGCACATGGCGATCATAGAGCCAAGGCCGACCCAATAGTAGGTGACAAACAGTCATAGGAACCACATCAAAATCAATAGAATCTTTGTATGGCCCTATTTGAAAATTCACACGTACCATATGATTTACCTTCATCTCAGCATTGTTGCTCAACCATTGTATGTAGTATGGCTTGGGATGAGGTAAGTATGTCAAATTCAGTTTGGCACATAGTTCCTTACTTGCAAGATTTCTGCAACTACCTCCATCAATAATGACCTTGCAAGCTTTGTTTGGTCCAACGAGAGCTTTTGTTTGGAACAAGTTGCAACGCTGGGATTCCTCAACCGGTTGCACACTAAGTACACGTGAAGATATGACAATAGTGGGTGCACGCTCAGCATATGCATCAGCACCAACCTCGCCGTCATCAATATCATCATCAGAAGCTTCATCTCCACTTTGTACTTCACCTTATTCATTAACAAACATAACCTTGCTGTTTGGACAATCTTTCTTGTAGTGACCTCTACCTCCACAAGTATGGCACACCACATCACGAGTACGTGCAGTAGACATGTTGGAACCCGAGCTAGCAGCAGGAGCAGCTGGTTTTCGAGCATTTGAACCAAACGAAGGTGTACTTGCTGGCTTGGCCGATGGTGTAAAAGGAGCAGCAGCTGGTGGCGCGGATGTAGAAGGTGTGGACCTGGCCGAAAATCTGCTGGAGGACGGAAAACGAGCCCGTGACTTCGCCTCTTCTGCCAACTGGGATTCGGCCTCTCTAGCATGATGCAACAACTCATTCATGGTCTCATACTTGTGATGACGAACAATGCTCTTGATCGGTAACTTTAGATTGTTTAGGAATCGTTAGATGGTCATCTCAATGGACTCACGAATTCTAGCACGCTGCATAAGCATCTCCATCTCCATGTAGTACTCATCAACTGTCATGGTGCCTTGCTTCAGTTGCATCAATTTATCAAAAACTGATCGCAAGTAGTTGGTTGGTACGAAACGAGCTTTCATGATTTGTTTTATCTCGCGCCAATCCCTCACAGGAAGTTCATTGTCCTCCCTCCTATGTTGCACAAGAGCATCCCACCAACGTAAAGCATAACCATCAAATTCCGATGTTGCAAGCTTGACCTTCTTATCTTCTGGATAGTCAAATAAGCGCCAAAGTTTCTCAATCTTCAACTCCCATGTGAGATAGTCTTCAGGATCAATGGAACCATCAAACTTAGGAATTGAAAATTTTGGCTTGCCCAAACCGTCATCAGCAGCTTGGTTGGGCACACGTTGACCATGACCAAGATGGGCAAACCCACGACCATGAGCAGGTGCATGGACAGGGGGAATATCACGTCCCCTGCCAACATGTGGAGCAGCATCAACAGCGCTACCCTCATCGAAATCATCAAAGGCATCATCATGTTGAGGATCTTCCCTTCTATGTAAGGCGGCTGTCAAACCCTCAATGGACTGCTGCAAAGCGGTGACATTGACATTGAGCGTAGCCACTTGCGTTTGGATAGTATCAACCGTCCCAACATGTTGATCCAATCTCATATTCATATCTTGGAGATTCTTGTCAATGGCATCTGTTGTGTTAGTAAACACACGTGTCAAGTGGGATTTCAAAGCCTCATATTCACGCCAATTGACGAGCTCCTCATCCTTCTTTTTCTGCAACACAACATCATCATCACTAGTAGACATGATTAGTAGGTTAGTGCAAAAATCAGAATTTGTATGGTGGAAACTCTCACAACTCACTCACAACTAATAAGAAAGGAGATCTTACCGTTCCAAAGTGAATAGAGATGCTCTACCAAACGAAATCAAAGACTGATGAACTTGATGTGATGAAGTGAATATCAAAAGTATAGAGAACGATCATAGGGCACACAGGTTATGTAAAGGTGGAGCTATAGGTATGGTATCCTATCTACACCGCAAACAAGTCCTAGTGCTGATCGTACAAATACCCAAGAAACACACACAGTGGAGATAAACGTGGCAAAGCAACTTATGAAAAGGAATATTGCAATGCACAAGAGAGACGCTAGTAATAGCTCAAATAGAACAGGCACAAGATTGCTCAATCTACTAGTGCTATACACAACAAGGCCTCCAATATTGCACACTTCGATATCTCTTTTTGTCAGGCTTGTAGCTCTTTCTCTCTGTTTTTGTAATACTGATTCTCTTTTCTTTTCTCTTTTTTTGATTTTTCAACTAATCAGTAGCCTGTCGGAGCAAAGCAACTAGTCTCGTGGGTACATTCCTAGGCACAGATGCTGTAGATAGGCTGTGTCTATGGTATTCAAACAAAAGTACGCTATGTGGACTCGGAAAAAACGATAAAGACTTGCGGAAACGGTAATGGTGGAAACAGCGGAAAACAAGATGAAACCCTAAACCTAGACACAAACGGAAACTAGACTCCTACGAGGAAAACCTGCAGATCGGATCTACGAGAAGATACAGTCAGCAACTAAAACTCAAAAACGATGCAATCTAGTCTATGGCAAATCATTTTGTAAGGCTTTTTCTGTATAGGAAGAAAAACACTCTCTAATCTATGGATGGATTTGTGGATGCTTACCGAGGCAACACTGGAAATCTGATACCAAGATGATATGGGGTGGCCCGATCTTCTTAGTAAGCGGATGGCGATGATGATGGTGGATGGTAGATAACTAGTGCGTAGCTATGATCTCTCCCGCTCGATCCCTGATGCCAGTGCAACAGATCTCGAACCTTGTAGGATATTCACAACACCACACTCTTGCGCACGCAGCCGTGAACACGAACGGTAGTATGCAATCTACTATTCCCAATGGAACAAAAGATCACACTCAATTATAGTTGGTAGATTCGAACACAGGGTAATTCCAGAGGTTCTATGAAAGAAACAACTCCAAAATATTTTAACGTGGTCTAAACCCTAACTAGAGGTCGTCCCAGGGCTTATAAGGGCAGCTGGGGCAGCCAGAAACCGAAACGAAATGTAAACGACTCAAACTGATACAAACCGACTTGGACCAGATTCGGTCGGCAAGCAGACACTCCGGTCGAAATCGGCCGGATAGTCCGGTCAGGCCGGACACTCCAGGTGGAGTGTGCCGGACAGTCCGGTCTGGCCGGAAACTTTGAAGTTTCCGGGTGATGTCCGGGTAGTATCCGAACTGGCAGACAGAATGTCCACGCCAGTTTGCCTCTCGACCAGGCCGGACAGTCCGGGTGGATCCGGCCGGACACTCCGGTCATGGCAGATCTTTTTGCCTCCGTCTTGATGATCTTCTCTTGCGCCTTCCTCCCGCTCCTCCCTCTTGCATCCTTGGGCGATCATCATGTTGGGCTTCTCTTGTAGCCCTTCTCCTCCTCACTCCATGCTTGTTTCTCTAACGAACCTGATCATACATAAATGCATAGACTTAGGCAGTATAAAGTTCTCATCAATCAAAGTACCAAATTCGTTTAGGAGTAAATTCACCTGTTGATCTAGTAGCTTAGCACGAGCTCTTGTAATAGGTCCAATTCTAATCAAATTGGACTGATCCTGTCTTGCGACAGTTGTAGCATCTTCAGTAGTCATTGGGATAGGTGTAATTGTAGGGATGTCCTCATCAGCTCCGCTACAGGAAAGAGTGCGTTTGCCTGGAATTCTGGTTCTGATCCTCCTCTTTGTTCTTTTGTATCTTGTTGATTTTTTTAGAATCAAAAACTTTAGAATCGTGTCCTAGGCGGTACATCTTGGATCTGTTTTTTCAATCTTTTTAGGTTTTTGACTTAATACATGAGAACCAGATGTGAAATAAAATTGAACCACGAAGCTACAAATGTTGCAGCTCTAGTTATGTCTCTATATTGATTTTGGTTGAAAGAGATCTGATTTGGTATGTATACATGGCAAAGTTTCTATCTTATGTGATTCGGACCGTGTTTCTCTATTATTCTCTAGATTTTTAGTTGATACATGTGAAATATTCGGTGGGACAATTATGGAAATACAATGAAATAAATGAAACATGTGGTGGTATAATTGTGCTTTATACAAATGTGTTTCACTATTCTTTGGAACCGGTGTGAAAAGGATTTTTTTTAAACAAGGTTGGAAAGACATGTGATGCTAGAGTAAAACATGTAAAAGATCCCAAATTGTTCATAAAATCTTGGGTGGTGGTTTCTATTGTTTAAAACATGTTTTTTTAGTTTCTTTGTCTATGGTTTCAATTGTATCAAAAATGACCACATGGTTTCAATTGGTTCATAAATGTTTCAACAAAGTTTGATTTGGTTTCAATAGTTTCAATAAGGCACAATGTGGTTCCAAATGATTGATAAAAAATTGTGAGGTGGTTTCAATTGATTATAAGATATTTTTTGTGGTTTCATTTGTTTGAAATAGGTTTGTTGGGGTGCCAAATTGTTCAACGTCTTGGGTGGTGGTTTAAATTGATTGAAATAGGTTTTTTGTGGTTTGAACTGTAGCATGAAGCATTGGTATAGTTTCAATTGTTTCAAATAGGCTTTTGTTGTTTAAATTGATTCGCAAAGGTTTCAGAAAGGTTCGGTGTGGTTTTAATTGTTTCAGACAGGTTGAGTGTGGTTTAAAAAAATCATAAAACGTAGCGGGGTGTTTTCAATTGTTTGGAACATGTTTTTTGTGGTTTCAATTGTATGTGGTTTCAATTGTTACAAACATTCTCATGTGGTTTCAGTTGGTTCACAAAGGTTTCAACAAGGTTTGATTTGGTTTCAATATTTTCAATAAGGTTCAATTTGGTTTCAAATTATTAATGAATAGTTGTGAGGTGGTTTCAATTGATTAAAATATATTTGTTGTGGTTTCAATTGTTCCAAACAGGTTCCTTCGGGTGAAAAATTCTTCATAAACTTTGGTGGTGGTTTCAATTGTTTCAAAATGTTTTTTGTGGTTTCAATTGTGTCATGAAGCATTGGTGTGGTATCAATTGTTTCAAAAAGGCTTCTAGGGTTTTAACTGAATCACAAAGATTTCGACAAGGTTCAATGTGGTTTAAATTGTTTAAAAAAGTTTCAGTGTGGTTTCAAAAAATTCATAGAAGGTAGCGTGGTGGTTTCAATTTATTCGAAGCTAGTTGATGTGGTTTCGATTGTTTCAAATAGGTTTCTTGTGGTATGGAATTATTCGTAAAATCTTGGGTATTGGTTTAAATTGTTTATAACATGTTTTGGTAGTTTAAATTGTGTGTGGTTTCAATTGTTAAAAACATGCTTGTGTGGTTTCAATTGGTTCACAAAGGTTTCAACAAGGTTCAATTTGGTTTCAATATTTTCAATAAGGTTCAATGTGGTTTGAAATTATTGATAAATAGTTACGAGGTGGTTTCAATTGATTAAAAAGATGTTTGTTGTGATTTCATTTGTCTCAACAGTTTCTTTGGGGTGCCAAATTGTTCATAAAATCTTGGGGTGATAGTTTCAATTGTTTCAAAGATGTTTTTTGTGGTTTCAATTGTATCATGAAGCATTGTTGTGGTATGAATTGTTTCTAATAGGTTTGTATGGTTTCAATTGAATCATAAAGGTTTCAACTAGATTCAATGTGGTTTCAATTGTTTCAAAAAGGTTTAGTGTGGTTTCAAAATATTCATAGAAGGTAGCGTGGTGGTTTCCATTTATTCAAAGCTAGTTGATGTGGTTTCTATTGTTTCATAAAGGTTTTATGTTGTTTCAATTGTTTCATAAAGATTTGATGTGATTTTAGTTGTTTCATAAAGAACATTACCGTAGGGTCACAAAGGTTTCAGTTGTTTCGATTTGGTTTCAATAGTGATTGATTTCATTTTGATTTGTTCACTGAAGGTTTCAACAAGTATAAAATTGGTTTAAATATTCCCACTAAGTTTCAGCGTTGTTTGAAAATCTTGATAAGTAGTAGCGATGGGGTTTCACTTGTTTCAAACATGCTTGTGTGGCTTTAATCGATTAACAAAGGTTCTAACAAGGATCAATTTGGTTTCAATTGGGTCACAAAGGTTTCAACTAGTATCCTTTGGGTTTTAATTGTTCCACTAAGTTTTGCAAATTTTTCATAACTAGTTGCGATGTTGTTTCAATTATTTCAAACATGCTTGTGTGGTTCTGATTGATTCACAGATGTTTCTAGAAAGGTTCAATTGGGTTTCAAAGGTTTCTTCTAATATCCAGTTGGTTTCAATACTTCCAATAATTTGCAATGTCGTTTACAAATCTCGAAAAGTAGTTGCGATGTGACTTAGTTGTTATAGATATGCTTGGTGGTTCCAATTCATTCACAAAATTTTCAACAAGGTTCAATTCGGTTTAAATTAGGTCATAAAGGTGCCAACAAGTATCCATTTTGTTTCAATAGTTCCAATAAGATTAAATGTCATTTCAAAATCTAGATAAGTAGTTGCAATGTGGTTTCAATAGTTATAGACATTCTTGTTTGGTTGCAATTGGTTTAAAAAGGTCCCAAGAAGGTTGGATTTTGTTTCAATTGGGTAACAAAGGTTTCAACAAGTGTCTATTTGGTTTCGATAGTTTCAGTGACTTTTCAATGTTGTTTCAAAGTTTTCACATTATTGATAAATAGTCTATCAATTGATTAATAGATGTTTGTTGTGGTTTCAATTGTTTCAAAGAGGTTTATTTGGTTGCCAAATTGTTCATTGTCTTGGGTGGTGGTTTCATTTGTTTGGAAACATTTTTCCTGGGGGGGGGGGGGGGGTCAATTGTGACATGAAGCATTACTCTGGTTTCAATTGTTTCAAGCTTGCTTCTGTGGTTTCAGTTGATTCACTAAGGTTTTATCAAGGTTGAACGCGGTTTCAAATGTTTCATAGTGGTTTACTATGGTTTCACAAGATTCATAAAACGAAGCGAGTTGGTTTCATTTGATTGAAACAGGTTTTTTAGTTTCAATTAGTTCACAAGGGTTTCAAAAAGGATTGATTTGGTTTCAACAGGGTTCATTTTGGTTTTAATTGGTCCACAAAAGGTTTCAACAAGTATAAAATTGGTTTCAATATTTCTAATAAGTTTCAATGATGTTTGAAAATCTTGATAAGTACTAGCGATGGGGTTTCACTTGTTTCAAACATGGTTTTGTGGTTTCAATTCCGTTTATAAAGGTTTCAACAAGGTTTGATTTTGTTTCAATTGGGTCACAAAGGTTAGTTTCAATAAGTTTCAATGTCGTTTCAAAACCTTGATTAGTATTTGCAATGTGGTTTGAATTGTTACAAACATCCTTGTCCGGTTTCAATTTAATGAAGGATGGGTTTGTGGTTTGATTTGTTTGTAATTTCAATTGATTTGGAAGATTCTTGTGAGGTTTTGCTTTGTTAGAATAGGTTTCAGCATAGTTCGATATGGTTTGAATGGTTTCGAAAAAAGGTTCAATTTGGTTTCTATATATTGGTAAGAACTTGACAGGTGGTTTCAAATGATTAAAAGATAAGATCTATGGTTTCAATTGTTTCATAAAGGTTTCTTGGGGTCCCAAGAATGTTCATAAAACCTTGTGTGGTGGTTTCGGTTGTTTTAAACACCTTCTTATGGTTTCAATTGTTTCAAAGATGCTTGTGCGGGGTTCAATATACAGAAACATGTTTCTGTGGTTTAATTTGTTCCTGGGTGGTGGTTTCAATTGTTCTAAAACATGCATCTTTCAAAATATTGGGTTGCATGTTTACCGGTTTACTAGGCTCGTAATGAATATTGAATTTGATAAAAATAAGGATTTAAGGCTCAATTATCAATTAAGTAAGGCTTTTAAATAGGTTGAATGCATGCTCGCCATTGAAAAAATAGATTTAAGATATACTACTAGTAACATATATTAAGAAAGTTAGTACAATATACATCGAGTTGTGGTGATCATGACCTCAGTTAAAAAAGCAGACTATTATAACTTATACTCCCTTTTTGGGATTATTAGACCGAAGGGTCATATCGCTGAGACCAATCAAATATTGATTCGGTGTTTTCATGTCATTTTTATTTTGTTTCGTAGTTGTTGACTATTTTTAAGCTTCAAAAAACATGTCGCAACCATATTTTTTATCGGAGAAAGCATCATGTGGAGGAACAAGGGGTCCAACAAGCCCTGGGTTCGCGAGGGGGGCTAAACACGTGCTCTGATCTTTCCAAGATGGTGGCGATGGCGGAGCACAAACACGACAGCGAGTGACATGGTTTTTTACCTAGGTTTGGGACCCTTGTGAGGAGGTAAAGCCCCTACTCCTTCTTTGTTGTATTGCTCGCGGTCTCGTGAGGGTACAATGGTGGACAATTTTCTAAGGTTACAGATCGCAGGAATCGACCCCTTCCAAGGTAGAAGAAGGCCTCCTTATATAGCGGCGGTGGGCCTCTTCCCCCCGTTCATGGGCGGGAAGGGTCACCACATAGCCGCCCCTCGAAGCCCCAGTTTACAAGACTGCTTTATGTGGACTCGGTCCTCATTCCAGGGTGCCCTCTCTCATAAAGCTGATTCATTTAGCATCGTTTATCGTCGTGTCCTGTTGCCTGGTCTCCTCCCTTGCACTGGAACGAAAAAGGGGAGCTCTGCCACTGCTAAGGTCATCCATCCTGCTTTGACACCAAAGAGGCCAGACCGTCTCCTCTTTACCGAGGCAGTCTGGGGGTTCCATAGTCCAATTGGGGTGGAGCGTGCTTGTCAGATTACATCGTCCTTGCCACCTTTGCTGCACGATTACGTACGTGCCCTGAAGCACATACTAGGGTATCCGAGGCCTATAGATATGTTGAAGGGCCTCGGGAGGCCTCCCTTCGCGGGCGTGACGACTTCTCGAAGCGGGGTTGCACAGAGCTAAGGTTTGAGGCTCCGGAGGGGATACCCCCGGGTGTGTTCTCCTGAGGCACCGCTTCTCAAACATCCTCTAGAAGATGATGTTGCCTAGGTAGTGGGCCCACCGACCAACGGGGCATGGCACCCCGGTTGCCAGGACCATGACACTATCCCCCGGGCACTTACCGGGCACACGTCCCTTGGTGGGCACGGAGGGGTAAGGGCCTAGAATGGTCGTTAAGCCCCAGTGCCCTCCTAGTCAACACGGGGCTTGTCCCGTGAATGGCCATCGATCTGCGGTCGTCGGTTGTGGTAGTGGTGGCTCTGCCTTGGGAGTTGTTCCGACGATGTGACGACACGTGGGGGAAGTCTACGGTTGATGCCACGCACCCGGTGCAGTGACACCACTCGTCGTCTTATTAAATCGGGGCACGGGCATGCTGCCTTCCCCTTGACGCCACTTCCTATGCTCCTCCAACCCTTCTTTCTTGTTCCCTAGTGCTGAAACCCCGTTCCCCCTCCCATGGTGCCTAAGTGCTCCTCAGCCAGTGAGAAGGGCAAGTCCGTGATGGTGGACGCGGAGAGGACTCCACTGGTGAAGCGCAGCCGAGGCGGCTACATAGGAGTGGCCGCGGTAGGCGCGGGGCCGTGGCGGCACCCCGAGCGCCGCCTCTTCGGGAGCAGTCACGGTGGCTGAAGCGGAGGTACTGGCCAGGTGCGGTCGAGGTCTCCCTCGCGGCAGCGGTTAGGGGTGACATGGGAGGGGGAGGCAGAGGGCCCGGCGACGTCCCAGAGCCCATGCTGCTTCCTTCTCTGCCTCCGCCGCTGGTCGTGGCCGAGGTCGATGATGGAACCGGGCCTGTCCGGGTCACCGACTACGTCCTCATCCTCCGGGGCGACGACTGGTCTATGAGGGTGAAGCTTCCCACATGCTTTACCCTCGCCGCCTAGGGCGATGTCCAAGAGAGCATGCGGCTGAAATACTCTGGCAGCAGCGGCGGCTGACCGCCGAGTACCCCGCGCTAGGATAAATGTACGTTACCTCTGGCTAGGAGAGTTTCATCCACGACCACGAGATCGTGCGTGGCTTGGTGATGCGGCTTCAGTACGTCAGTGATAGGGACTTCATCGTGTCGGTGTATGACCCGCTGACATGCCGCGTTGATTACCCCTGCCACCTCTAGAATATCTAGTCGAGGCTTCCAGGTAGCCACTGTGACTCCGAAAGGGACGCAAGTCTTTTGCAATAGCATCTGTGATGCTATAGAGTTTCGTAGCCCTTTGACCTTGGAGGCGTGACTGTAATGAAACTCGCCTGGTGGGATTTTTATTAATTTCTTTCCTTTCTGTGTATCTTGTAGAGGCATTGGCCTGTTATGAGGACGCGCCTGGCAATAGCTAGGGAGCCTGGTGTGTGCCGTTTGTTTGTGTTACGCCACCAATGCGGCCCATGAGGCCCTGCCCGTCTCCGTAGGGTCATGCCCTTGATAACTTCAGCAAAAACCTCTCCCACTAGGGAGAAGAGATGACATCGCGCACGGAGGATTGCCAGTGGTTCTGGACCTTGTCGCGCGGGAGTTACAGCAGTCGTGGGGTGCCTACCAAGGAGGCCTTACTCACCGGCTATCTCGTGCTCCCAATGCTGGGCTCACTCCTCTTCCCGTGCCTTCGGAGGGGGTGACCATAGTCCTTGCATGCCCTACACCATAGGTGCTTTGACACGGAGTCCTGTAGGGCATGCGCTCGTTTGGTAGACTCCCTCGGGAGGAAATATGTAGGTACCGCGCTGGTGGGGTCCTCCGAGCGGTGAGCCTTTGTGCCCCTACTTGCGAGCTCCCAGTTACCTTTCGTATGGGTGTCTCCCCAGCCTGAGGAGGCTTGTAACAGGTCTAGCGTCGCTAGTGCGTCGGAGTAGAGCGCAGATATCCCCTTCAAGCCTGCTTAAAGTGGCATTCCACTAGCCCTAGTGACAAAGGCATCTAGAAGGGCAAGTCGCCTTGCTTGCTCTAGAGTTTGGAGGAGGATCAATGCGCATGCTCGGGCCTAGGCCATCGAGAGGTGTTACCCTTACGAATATTTTCCCTTAGCAGGTCCTCCAATATGTGCAATTGTGGTCCCCGTGCAAATCCTTGCTCGCGTTGGCCAGATGGTCTCCGTGAAAATAAAGGGGGTGCTCGTGTAGCTAGAATTTAGGCCGCTAGAGGGGGTTCGCTCACGAGCCGCCCCGTAAGCCTCTCGAGGAGCAGACCATAGAGCAAAGGCTTATCCTTTTGGCCCCTCGAGGAGGAGACCATAGGTGTAGCCTTATATTTGGCCACTGGCGGGGAGTACCCTCACGAGCCGCCCCGTAAGCCTCTCGAGGAGAAGACCATAGAGCAAAGTCTTATCCTATTGGCCCCTCGAGGAGGAGACCGTAGGTCTAGCCTGAAATTTGGTCGCTGGAGGGGAGTACCCTCACGAGCCGCCCCGTAAGCCTCTCGAGGATAATACTATAGAGTAAAGATTTATCTTTTTGTCCCCTTGAGGAGGAGACCATAGATCTAGCTTGAAATTTAGCCGCTGGAGGGGAGTACCCTCACGAGCCACCCCGTAAGACTCTCGAGGAGAAGACCGTAGAGCAAAGGCTTATCATGTTGGCCCCTTGAGGAGGAGACTGTAGGTCTAGCCTAAAATTTGGCCGCTAGAGGGGAGTACCCTCATGAGCCGCCCTGTAAGCCTCTTGAGGAGAAGGCCATAGAGCAAAGGCTTACCCTGTTGGCCCCTCGAGGAGGAGATTGTAGGTCTATCCAGAAATTTGGCCGTTGGACGGGAGTACCCTCATGAGCCACCCAGTAGGCCTCTCGAGGAGAAGACCGTAGGGCAAATGTGCACCGATGAGATTCCACACATGTGTCGCATGAGGGTATCAAGCACTAGGAACCTTGGGTGAAGTGACTTATCGTTGGAGCTAGTCCATAAGTTCAGAGCTCGATACTTTAGGCCTTGGGGTAGACGGGGAGTGGCCCGGTGATGGACACCGTGCCTAGCCCCCCATTTGCATGGCATATGTAGGGGAAATTCAGCCGTGCACAGCTTCTAAAAATGTTTTACCAAAAGAGAAGAAAATGGCAGAACTGGCGCCAGGCGCAAAATCCAAAAAAACCGCCAGAGAGGTCCAAGATTATTACAAAGCGGTCGTGATCTGCATGGAGTCTTACAAGAAATAAGGCTACAGAGGATGAGAGTTTCGGGAGTCACCTTAAAAAAGTTGGGTAGCCGGACGCATTGTTTAGAGGGGCTTGTCAGCCTTCCTGACACTTGGCTCCATATCTGGGCATGTGGCCTTCAAGCAGTGTCGGGGAGGCGGTTGATGTTGTATGTCTGCTGGGTGCATTCTAGAGGGAAGTCAGGAGCCCCTGTGTCAGTTCCACCCTCGTGAGGCTTTCCAGCGCTAGTGAGGGCGATCTGGGGCTGCCTCGGGACTTCCCGTGGCCCTGTGCGGTGGCCACGACGAGGTCCTCGCTAGGAGGGTACAAGATGGAAGTCACCCTCTTTGCCACGGCGCTCTTCTGGGCCATCATCGACTACTTACTTGTGGTGCCCCCGATGTAGTCAAGGGCGTCCACATCCTCAGGGTAGGCGGTCCCTGCGGTTTTGTAGGCATGCTCGAGGGAGCGCGGAGCTTCCCCTTTGTTCCAACAGATGGTGATGACCTTGCCATTGCCTCCTGGCATCTTGACGATGTTATAGGCGTGGTGGGTAGCCACCATGAACTTGGTTAGAGCGGCGTAGCCCAGGATGATGTTGTAGGGGAGACCGATGTGCACCACGTCAAAGTCGATGACCTCCGTACGGTAGTTGTCGCGAGACCCAAACGTGACAGAGGGGCGCACCTGCCCAATGTGTATGGTGTTCCGTTGGTGACCCAGGAGAATGGCATGGTTAGCATCATCCGGTCATACATCACTAGTATCTTAGAGAATGTCTCTATGGAGATCATGTTCAGGTCGGCACCACCATCAATGAGCGTCTTGGTGACTGTGATGTTGTGGATGGTGGGGGTGCAGATCATGGGTAGAGTTCCCACAGCCTTGGTGAAGACGGGGTGGTCTCTGGCGTCGAAGGTGATGGGGCACATGACCACTTGAGCCTCAGGGACAGGGATCCTGGTCGAGTGGCGACAACTTCGCGGGTGAGCTGCTTGAAGTGCATGTTGGACGCCGAGGCTTAGGAGCTGCCAAGGATGTAGGCTATCGCACCCTTTGGCTCCTAGTATCCCCAAGTGTTCTCCTCAGTCTGGCGCTTCTCTAGAGCATGGTGATGCTGCTGCACGGTGTTGGCTTGGTGGTCCGTGTGGTGGGCCCCTTGGCCACTGATGGCCTACAAGTGCAGAGATTCGTCAGACAATGTTTTCGTGGAAGTATTAATTCCGGTTTTTTATATGGATGCTGGTAAGTAGCCTAGGTAAGTGTTTTATACGGCATTTTTGTCGCACTCAAGGTGTCAACGGTCTTGAGTGAATTGACTGCAAAAGCTTACAATGGAAAGTGGTGAGTAAAAGATAGAGGAAACTTGCTTAGGAAATAAATAAGGATTAAATTGCATAAAAGTAAAGATGCGAACGGTGTTTAAAGGTCCTACAGATGATAAGTTAGGCATGGAGAGAAACAGTTCATGGTGATAGTGAAAGTGCCAAATGGATATAGTGGAATAAGTAATAGTGAAAGTGCCAAATGGATGGATTTAAAGGAGGCACGACACATCTCACCAATCCCCTACATCTCCCACGCCTATGGGGATTTACTCACACATGAGAGGAAGACAAAAAAGCATAATTGTATTACAAACATGAATCGTCTCAAAGTTATTGTAGAAAACCACAATAGCGATTGAAGATAAAATCAAATACAAACCAAAGGTAGATCAAAGTATCAAACCCTAATCTTACAATTGCCAATCTCTCTCTCTCTCTCTCTCTCTCTCTAAGTAATGATGGGGAAGATGGTGGAGTGTGTGGTTGAGGAGTTGAAAATCATCGAGGAACGAGGAGAAGTTCTTCTCCTCTTCCAGATCTGATCTAACCCCCTGGATGAGTTTGTGGCGGCTGTGTTCTCTTTTCTGTCGTTCTTCTTGTCGCCCTCCTTCATGAAAGTTACTTTTATTGATATAATAGAGCTGGCTGCATGTAGTACGGGTGGACGGTACAGGCGCGTCCCGACCATACCACTGGTCGTTAAGCATTCTGGACGCCTCCAATGGAAGGGGCTCCAATTGGGGATTTGCTTCTTTAGGTGTAATTATCCCATAAATGCTATTAGATCTTTCATAAATTTTCTTTACCTGAAAACCATCACAAGAAACCAAGGATTCGCTAATTGTGATGTTAACATTAGTAGAAAGGATAATCTTCAGTAAAATCCGGCAATAAACAAGAGGAAAATCAATGATAAAAAGTGATGAAATTTGGAGCTATAAACTTCCCCAAGCTGAACGGTTACTCGCCCTTGAGTGAAAAATCTATAATGAGTAATAGAGAGGAATTGAATCAATATGAAAAACTTACAAGTTCGAGGTTGTATCATATTCCATTGTCAGAAATCTTGCAACCTTGAACATGAGCATAATATATCTGAACAATTGCACTTAAGTTCAATTCCTAAGCGCAAGTAACTCGCTAGCTAATAGTCTTTATAATTCAATTGAGATTGTTAAAAATTTGGCTAGGCTTGCAAATCAATTTATTTCAGCGCCTCACTTATTATGAGAGTGAAAATGTTTTAAGCGAGGTCACTTGAGTCAAAATTAAGGGTGCACAAGTAGATGCCAAAAGAAGGATAAACTTAAAGATTTTTCATTAACACCCACTTCGATAATCACGGCTATCAAATACATCTTATTTTCCTTGTCTTTCAAGAAATATAATTATTCAATTTAGGTGGTGAGGTGATGCCAAAGATCTCAAAAGTATCGAATATTTTTAGCTCATATCTTGAGGGAATTTTTTTATTCCTTTCTCAAGGATCATCGAATGTTTCTTTTGTAAAAGCTTACACATCCTTTGAGAATACCAATAATTTTTCCCAAATAGCGACACTTATGCTACTCATTCCATCAACTCATAGCCGAAATCCAGGGTTCAAAAGCTAGCGGAGTTGTTGGCATCCCAAAGGTGTGTATGAGAAACATAGAACTTTTATCTCGCTCTTTTTTTTACAACTGGTCAAAATAGGTTTTGGCATCTCCCTCTCCCACCATAAAAAGTTCGTTCTATCAAACAATTCTTTTTCAGAAGGTATCATCAAGTCAATGATCAGTATGTGGGGTTGAGTACTACTAAGATTAAGCCCTTATGACAAAAACATGGCACCAAAGTTGTCGAGAGACACTTTCTCTTATTCTTAAAGTTTGGAATTCAATCCAAGGAGTTGTTTTCCAACTGATATTAATTGTCGTACGTATAAACCAAAGTAGTGGCAAAATCCTTTGAGCTCAAGTCCTAAAAGATAACGAGTTAAGCGTGGAGTCGAACTCAAGTGCAACTGAACAGACATAAAATGTTCATGAATAAGCTTTCTGTTGGTAATATGCCCTAGAGACAAATAGTTATAAGGACTATTATCATATTTCATATAGTTTATGATTAAGTTTTATAGCATGCTATAACTGTATTGAGTGGAAACATCAATACACGTGTGATATACAAACAACCCGGGGTTCTCAGTGAAACTCTAGTCACTGGTTCATTGGTCAACAGATGATCAAGTTTCCTAATCATGTGGCATTCATGCCAGTTGGAAATGGAGTCAACTCATTCTTAGAATGAGATGATGAACCAATACCCAACCTAAATATCGTGACCCGATCATGTCACGAAGTTCAAGTTACGATGATTAGAAATGGATCCTCGTAGACTATTCCTTAGACCATGAGGCTATATCAATCACTGTCTCCTAAGGGTGCTTAGATAGCATCAAGTGCCACTTAGTAATATAGTGGTTATAAAGGTGTGTTCAGGTACTCGGAGGAAACTGTAGAGGCAATATATGTCAAGAGCGGGATTTCACAATCCATGTGAGGGGAAGATACTCAAGGGCCCACTCGGAGAGGTTATATCCAATAGCTATGCAGCGTGTGATTTGATCACAGGGATATCACTTGTCGGAACGAGTCAAGTAGCATTGTTCGGTAACGAGATTGAACACGACATGGTGATGTCATTGATCAGATCTCGGGAAATTCAAGTATCGAGAGACAAAGGGAATAAGACACGACTGTCCCGGTTCAAACACCGAAAGATCTTCGTGGAACGCACAGGGGTCACATGGCCATCCAGGTCCCTCTATCGATCATTGGTGCGGGAGTGTCCCGACCATGTCTGGAGTGTTCCTGAACCGTGGTGTATCACGCTTAAGGGTTTGATGATGCTTAGAGAGTGTTTATAGGATCAGTAGAATCACCGAAGAATAGTAGAGAGAAAACCGGAAGGGTTTCGGTAAGTCCGAAGGATGTCTGGAGTGGAGGTGGAAGTGTTCCATAACCATAGAGGTTGAATAATATGTGAATGAACGTTAAATATTGATTTAATAATTTATTCATAATTATTTAATAAAGAGAAAATCAATTTAAAAGGTCAAAAGGCTTAATGGGCCAATTCCCGGAGAGGAGAGGGCCCATAGGGAAAGGAGAGAGGGAGAAGGGGCAAGGGGTGGCCGGCTGGGCCAAGCCCCCCATGCAGGGCCCACTAAGGACGGCCGGCGGCTGCCCCTCCCCCTCCTCTCCTTTAGTCCCATCCCGGGACATTGAGGGAGGTAGTACCTCCCCTCCCCTATATATAGTGGGGGTAGGCCAGATAAATACACCCAATAATCAATAAAGGTCTTCTCACTTTTGGGAGGACCTCCAATTGATATTCTCCCTCTCTCTCTTGTGACCTTGGTCCCAAGTTCGGACTGCGCGATCAAGAGACATCTTCACCACAGAGCGCCGTCACGCTGTGGGATTCAGATCCAGGAGCTCTACTTCCACAACTCCTGCTGGATCGGGGAAGCGGGAGTCATCGTCAGGCACCGGACGTGTGTAACTCCCCGAGAGGTGTCGCACTTGAGGAACTCAAGTCGTTGGAGCCAAAGGAGCACAAGGACTTCATCACGACCTTGAGGTTGGCTTCGGCTTGTCTACATCAACCACGCTCTCGTGAGCATTGACAACGCTTTTCGGTCTTCAAGGGTAAGTACGCGAAAAGCCCCTCCCGTTACTGTATTACTAATAGATAGGTCCTGGCAACATCAGGGTTTCAGGGGCATAGGGTAAAAATTTATTGTTTTCATGCACAGAACCCCTACAGTGGTATCAGAGCTAGATCTATGTGTAGTAATGCTAGTATGGGTAGAACACACAAGATGTAGCATGTGGGTGTTGATCTTTTAGTTGTTACCCTCCCACGTGTACTTGTGTATACCGCAATAATGCTTGATGAAGCAGCCCCCAACCGACTTTACGCATTCATTCGCGAGACTGGTCCACGCTTGACATACAGCTTGTACTGTATAAAGTGGCTTAGGGGAGTGTCTGTCTCTCTCGCATTAGTTGGTATGCCATTTGCAACGGAGGGCCCCGAAAGGGGTGTAGTGGAGACAAGTACTTGATCAGTGTTCGTAGGTAAGGACGGTTCTTAGGTAACGGTTCTTGTACGAAAGCCCATTCAGCCACATAAAACATGCAAAGATAAAGTAGAGGCGTCTAACTTTTTTTAGGGGGCGTTGCTTTATGATATGGTTGTGGCAAAGGTAAAGTTATTACCTTATGTTACGTAGTAGTAGATAGTCACGGAGGTGATGGACTACCACGCCAAAATGACACTGGTACCCTGTGTCTACGGCGCCGGAATCCGGTGACGACGGATGGAGATCACGACGTGAAGGACCATATCACATCGCATTCACATTCAATGTTATTGTTTGTATATCTTATTGTGTTCTAGTATTAGATACTCGACGGTAGCCTAATAAGATAATCCCTATTAAAATTACCAACGATTGTGTTCCCCCTTAGTGTGCACCACCAAGAAAGTTCTTCGATATGAGGCGATCCATGGTACAGGCATTAGTGTCAGACATATCTACGTTCGCATACAGTGGGTGTAAGCCATGTTGCACATCGAATACACTAAGGTTGAGTTGGCGAGCCTAGAATGTGCAGACATGGCCTCAGAATGCGGATGGTCGAAAGATCGAGCATGAGTTGCATGAATGATGTGACCGACGTTTAGCGTCCACCCTTGAACCCGCATTGATGGTCGTGACGATCGGGGGAGATGTGGCTGATAGGGGTCGTGTTATCACTAGGAACCCTTATGGGGATAGGTGTTTCTGAGTGGGGTTATCATTAACTCATTTAATTATCAACTTAGTCTAAATTCCTTTTTGCAATTGTAAATGTAGAAAAGTTCTCCTCGAAGCCACCTTTCCTGTTGATGATTGATTGGTTAAAGGAGAGAAGCTCATATTAGATGGATCAAACTTCTCTATATGGGTTACGCGTCTCCATGTTCTCCTTAGCGAGAATGACGTGGTCGACTACATACTCGATGGGATGGATTTGGATCAGCCCATTGACCTAGAGACCCAAGAGTAGTGGGAAGACCGCTATCTCCGTTAGGAGATGGCCTCCTTCATTTCAGTTACAATGCATTTCGGAATGGTGGACGAGTTGTGGCCTTTTGTGGGTGATGTCAACCCTCGTACGGTAATGCTACAGCTTAGGACACATTTCGTGGAACAAGCACGCATATGGGAGCATGAGCTGATGGGAGACTTCCTCTCCATTAAGATGGAGGAGAACTCATCACTTGACGACCACTTGGAGCGCATGCATGATGTGTACATGAGGCATGCATACTTCCTGGATAGCTGGATGACGGGCTCTTTTGCAAATGGCGTTGTGTTGCAGTCGCTGCCACCAAGCTACCAAGCACAAGTCTGAACTTGCATTATGAGGGGCGATGCGGAATCAATGGAGTTCCACCGGTTCGTAACACATCTCAGGAATGTGTTGGTTGAACCAAATGTCGCTGATGTCATCAAGGACAAAGGTATATATTTCATATACAATTTTATAAATGTTATAATCTTGCAAACACATTTGTCGTGTTAAGTATATTTGATACTTGTTCTGTTTTACTGAAAACAGGTCCTTCTGCATGAGAGGTGCTTGTTGGAGAGGAGGTGACGTTGCGTGTTGATGGCGAGCATGATGATGATGGCTGACAACACTCTCCCTCGACATTTATCACTTAGTTTATATTTTTGGATAGTTATTGTAATCAAAATATTATGAACTTCTTTAGTGTGTCTCACACTTTGTGAGATGGTTATTCATATCAGTTTGTAACAAACCGTTGTTCTACTTTTATGAATAATTTTTATTCATGTTCATATCTTGTTTGATTATATATGAGTTATCCTTGTTGTTTGAAACTAATTGATAATGCATGAACATTTGTAAAATATGAAATGCCTTAAATTCCCAACTTAATGATATGTTCATTAATGAATGAAACCATTGTTTAAAATTCAAAGTTATGTGATAATATGTGAAAGTCATTCGATTTCATATCACATATAAATCATGCCTAAGTTCGGCAAAATAACTTGAACACCGTGTATTACTTGAATACAAAGTGTTTTGATAAATTGTTAAAAAGTAAATCCATATTCGATGTATTATGTTTTAACAAAATGGTAATTATCATTATATGATTGTTTAAATGTGTAAAGAAGTTTACCAAAGGAAACATGAATATGAAACTATTTGAGTTGATCAAAGTATTTCATCAGCAAAGGGTATAAATATAAAATAGAATCTAATTACTATGATTTGATCAATAGTAATGAAATTCATCTTCATAGGAACGGCATAAAAGAAATTGTGAAATGCGAAGTGTTTTGAAATATCAAAATGCAAAGCATCACAATGTGATATTAGATATCAAAGTGGGTGAAGAGAAGGCACCAAAATAAATCGTTGTAGTGTAGATGTAGAGACCATTAGTTAGAAATAGTTAGCACTCAATTAGAATATATAGTGAACCATTTGAATTTGTGAGAACAGATCCATATCTTGTATGGATCGTCGTAAAAATTTTGGGGTTATTCGATATAACCAAAACGATAGCGAATAAGTCCTTGTAGAGTATTCATTGGAAAATTTGAATACGAAATCCATAGCTAAAACCAAAAGAGAAGCAAAACTCGTATTGCTTGGATTTTGGTGCATTCTTGAGAAAGCTCACTGTAAGTGATATTTCTCGATTATGAAGCAAATGGAAGATAGTGAAAAACACGATGGAAAACGTTCCTTAACGATTCTTTTCACAAAAGGAAAGAGTCAATGATAATGATCATTGTGTTTTTCCCACTAGTGTTTTCACTACATGAAGTAGGATTCAAAATGTAATCCATATCTTGTATGGAGACATTTGTGAATCATTTGTCATGATTCTTGGAATATGACATACCTACGAACTACTAAGGAAATAATGGTAAACTAGAATTATGAGAAATCCTAGAAGCAAAATTGACTTGAGATTAGAAAGTAGTTCGTTGCTGAATCTCATAAGTAAAAGGGGTTACTTGGAATTTCCCCAAATGACTGCAAAGCCATAGTGGAAAAAGGGGGTGAATGACAAAGGCACAATTTGTCAAGTATTGGATGAATTCAAATAAATTTGATTCAAGTGTGCTGAATGTCTAGTGGATTTAAAACTGGTAAAAGTACTAGTATCTCATAGTAAATATCCAAGTTTGATATTTGATCAAAGGATTTTGAAGTTGTTCAACGTAGTGAGTGGATATGCAATTTGCATGAAATTGAGTGGGATCTATGAAAGTCTTCCTAAACCAATATGTGATTGACATATATTTTAGTGGGAGCAATATAAGTCTCAAATTCAAATATGATAGGAACATATTTTGAGTGGGAGCTTGTAGGAGTGATTCTTAAGTGAGTTAAGAATAAAAGCGCAAGTACTTATAAATAATGATTTATGAGGTGTAGAAGTTGATCATTAGTGTATTATGATATTATGTAGTATTCCTTAAGGGATTCTGAAAAGGGGTTTCAGAATAGACGTAAATTAAGGAACTAGTCCTTAATAACTCAAGTTAGGAATAGTATTAAGTTTAATATCAATGGTTGAAAGAAAGAAAAGGATGATCATCATCCACTATGTTGAGACATAGGTTCTATCTTAGAAAAACCATGATGATAACTTAACATAATAGTTGATCCAAGACGGAACGTTTGAAAGTGATTAAGTTCGAATCACAGAACGTTGAGCTAAGTTTGTCCACAGAGTCTAATAGAGAACTACAGACATGTTTTCCAAATCCATAAAGGATGACATATCTTAAAACATAAAGGGTTATGTTATAAGGGAATATGTTGGAAACTCCTGTAAATACCGATTAAAGTCAAGTAGGAAGCGAGGTGAACAAAAAACATCGAAAGTTGCACAGAGTGCACTTGTGTTTCGATGAATACATTTATAATATTAAATAAGGGTACCATCTAAAGTGTTGTATAATGTTATGGCGGGGCTAGTTCACTTTTAACGTAGAATGATGTGTCCCGGGGCACAGTGCCCATGATAAAGCCCTCGAGGTTGATCTAAAGTCACTGTAGGCCCCTAGAATCAGGCCTCGTTCTGCGGCCATAGCAACGATGCATATACACAGATGTTATCATGTGATGATAAAGTATTAATGTTAATCAAGGTGACATTAGTAAGTTGCAAAGGATTTGGGACTATAAAGTATAGACCCAAGAATCAACCTCTTCCATGAGCAAGCATGTTCAGGTTACCGGATATATGGTGCCAATGATTAAGAACAAATGCAGCTAGTGTATTTGTACTCTAGTGCAAGTGGGAGACTGTTGGAAATATGCCCTAGAGACAAATAGTTATAAGGACTATTATCATATTTCATATAGTTTATGATTAAGTTTTATATCATTCTATAACTGTATTGAGTGGAAACATCAATACACATGTGATATACAAACAACTAGGGGTTCCCAGTGAAACTCTAATCATAGGTTCGTTGGTCAACAGATGATCAAGTTTCCTGATCATGTGGCATTTATGCCAGTTGGAAATGGAGTCAACTCATTCTGAGAGTGAGATGATGAACCAATACCCAACCTAAACATCATGACCCAATCATGTCATGAAGTTCAAGTTACGATGATTAGAAATGGATCCTCGTAGACTATTTCTTAGACCGTGAGACTATATCAATCAGTGTCTCGTGAGGGTGCTTAGATAGCATCAAGCGCCACTTAGTAATATATTTGTTATAAAGGTGTGTTCAGGTACTCGGAGGAAACCGTAGAGGCAATATATTTCAAGAGCGGGATTTGTCCGTCCATGTGATGGGAAGATACTCAAGGGCCCACTCGGAGAGGTTATATCCAATAGCTGCGCAGCGTGTGATTTGATCACAGGGATATCACTTGTCGGAACGAGTCAAGTAGCATTGTTCGGTAACGAGATTGAACACGACATGGTGATGTCATTGATCAGATCTCGGGAAATTCAAGTATCAAGAGACAAAGGGAATAAGACACGACTGTCCCAGTTCAAACACCGAAAGATCTTCGTGGAACGCACAGGGGTCACATGGCCATCCAGGTCCCTCTATCGATCATTGGTGCGGGAGTGTCCCGACCATGTATAGAGTGTTCCCGAACCATGGTGTATCACGCTTAAGGGTTTGATGATGCTTAGAGAGTGTTTATAGGATTAGTAGAATCACCAAAGAATAGTCGAGAGAAAACCGGAAGGGTTTCGGTAAGTCCGGAGGATGTCCGGAGTGGAGGTGGAAGTGTTCCATAACCATAGAGGTTGAATAATATGTGAATGAATGTTAAATATTGATTTAATCATTTATTCATAATTATTTAATAAAGAGAAAATCAATTTAAAAGGTCAAAATGCTTAATGGGCCAATTCCCGGAGGGGAGAGGGCCCATTAGGGAAAGGAGAGGGAGAAGGGGCAAGGGGGTGGCCGGCTAGGCCAAGCCCCCCCCCCCACGGGGCCCACTTGGTCCGGCCGGCGGCTGCTCCTCCCCCTCCTCTCCTTTAGTCCCACCCCGGGACTTTGAGGGAGGTAGTACCTCCCCTCCCCCTATATAGTGGGGGTATTTGGCCAGATAAATACACGCAATAATCAATAAAGGTCTTCTCCAATTGATATTCTCTCTCTCTCGTGACCGTGGTCCCAAGTTCGGACTGCGCGAACGAGAGACATCTTCACCGTAGAGTGTCATCGCGCTGCGGGATTCAGATCCAGGAGCTGTACTTCCGCAACTCCTGCTGGATCGGGGAAGCGGGAGCCATCGTCATGCATCAGACGTGTGTAACTCCCCGCAAGGTGTTGCACTTGAGGCACTCAAGTCGTTGGAGCCAAATGAGCGCAAGGACTTCATCACGACCTTGAGGTCGGCTTCGGCTCGTCTACATCAACCACGCTCTCTTGAGCGTTGACAACGCTTTTCGGTCTTCAAGGGTAAGTTCGTGAAAAGCCCCTCCCATTACTGTATTACTAATAGATAGGTCCTAGCAACATCAGGGGTTCAGGGGCGTAGGGTAAAAATTTATTGTTTTCATGCACGGAACCCGTACACTTATAGGAAGAAGGAAAATAGGAATGTGGTACCTCCTCTTGCTTGCTCATCTCCTACTTGAGCCAACTATTTGCGTTCATCTCCATAGCTCAATCACTAGAAGTGAGTAACCTGCAAAAAAATCAATGAGAGCCGAGAGAAATTTGTACAAATCAAGATAAAAGTCAGTCTAATATTTTTGGGTTTTCTTTTTATCAATGCAAAACTGAAAATAAACATGCACTGAAATGAAAAAAATCAAAAGAAGAACGAAAAATATGAATGCAAAAAGGTGGGAGGAGTTTAACCTTCCCAAGCTTAGGCTCCTGGCCTATCTGGAATCAAAAGTTGCCACCATCAAGTGGCGGCTGCTGGTATGGGCAGTTCGGGTAGCGGTTTGGAAGGTCGGTGATGACAGATGTGAAGTCTTTGGTGAGGTTGACTATGTTGGCGTTCGCATCATGCAACGTGTTCTCTATGTTATCAATGTGATGCACCACCTAGTCAAATTCACCTCTCGGGACATAGTTGAATCTCGGTTGTGGTGGAGCCATAACTTGTTGTTGGTGCTGAGGGAAAGGTTGTTGGTGATGGTGTTATTGACCGTAGTCATCCCAGCCCGTAGCGTTCCAATATTCTCCAATTTGTTCCTCCTGCTGTTGGCCAGCTGATGTGTTTTCCCAATTGGGGTGACCTCCTTGGGGCGCAATCCTCCATGAGAGGATCAGTTCTTGCTGGAACTCCTCCTCAGTAAGGACCCAACTTTGTTTACTGGCAAACCAAAAGCCTGGACAAAAGGAAGCAAAACTCGGTGGAGATCACTCTTAGGCTCAAAATAAAGTGATAAGCATGAAGGGAGCGTTCAGGTCTATAAACCCCCATGAATTTGGTGCTAGCCATATCGATATCATCCAGAATCTTACTGCAAGACACAACCCTTTCCTATGGCAGGACAAACTTTCTTTTGTAGGCGATCAGTGTGATCAAGCCACCACAGCGATTATCCCCAGCAGAAGCCGACCTTTGGCGGCGAAAGTGCTGGATGAGTAAAGCGTCTAAGTTTACCTTGTGTTCCATCTCTGGATGCAAGGCCATATGAACTATGCTCATCTCGGGGCATGCCATTCCCCCATGTAACACCCTCGAATCGGCCCTATGCAAGTTTCAGCACTTCCCGCCAAACCCGCATAGAAACGATTCAAGGACGCCCACCAGGCACTTTCGTGCGGGTGGAAAACGAAGTAATACCATTACACATTAGTCCACGATGGAACCCACAGAACATATATATACAACAATGACTCCATGAGTCAAGAATACAAATATAATATACAAAGATCCAAATCACCTTGAAAACGATAGAGCGTCCGACTACGGACAAGATGCAAATGGGGCTAAGAGCCCTGAAGAATAACCAATGGCGTCCATAACCCTGCCCAGGCCAAGCCGGAAGGGTAACCCTGCTAACAACGTCAATCTCAAACCTGCTAAAACAAAAGGGGTGCCGACAAAGGGCAAAGGAAAAAGAGGAGCGTCATACTGAGGCCAGTACCGGCGAGGCTAGAATTCGGCGGCTCTCGCCTACACAGGTATGGTGGACTGAAGCGGTAGCACAACGGCACTAAACAAGCTATAGAGACTCGGCATCACTAGCGGCTATTAGAGAGGGGTAAGAAAGACCTATCCGGATCCAACCTGATACTAACACCAATCATACCCATCCTAGTATTCCCCCTCGAGACCAAACGAGGAAGTCAAACCGAGGAACTCACATGGTTGGCAGTTTTATTCATTCCATTATAGTTGAAGCACTTACTAGTCAGATATAGATAGCTTGAGTTGTCCTGAAGCATAAGTAGTGGGCAGTTTTAATTAACCATTTTGTGGTAGTTGGAACATTTACTAGTCAGATATAATTGTCCTGAGGAATCCCAAAACCCAGCAATTGTTGGCACTTTTATCACATTCCATTGGAGTTGCAATACTTACTAGGCAGGTACAGCATGACACAGATCACCACAGATCCACCAGTTGTTGGCATTTTTATTATCCATTCCATTGTAGTGAAGTTGATTACTAGTCACATATTAAGTCAAATTTATAACACTACTTTAGTTATGCTTGTCTATGATCAAGATACTATGCTCCAAGTCGTCCATAACCGCGGACACGGCTTTCAGAAAGTTTTACCCTGCAGGGGTGAACAAATAGCAACACACACTCGATCAACCTCGGAAAAACCAACTCAAAACCCAATGAGGCTTTCACGACAAAGCAATCACATGATTCATCAATATTTCAGGGGACCACCCCATTAAGCTACCCGCAACGAAGTTGGCCGGCTCCGAGACGGACCCAAGGTTTGTGTGGACGGCTATAAACGACTGGGAACCCGAAAGTGTGACTGGCTTGTCGATACAGCGAAAACGTGTCACGATCCTAAACAGTACAGGTGCTCCACGCACAATCGTAAATAAAGCAATAAAGCATGGCATAAGTACAGGATAGTAATAAAGCCCCAAACTAGTTTGTGGCCCCAAGAAATAGAAATGAATCAAGCTCCGGCTCAGGGGGGTCCATAAGGCCTCCCGGATGTGGATAGTGCAAAAAATTAAGGAACATGTATCAAGTACTCGGGGTCCTACGGGACACAAGTGAGCGTGGAAGAACCAAATAACATCTATTGCCCACTGATGCCTCTGCATTAGTTATATCTAGCAATTTAATAGTTGTATTTAAAGTCATGATCCTCTCCACCATAAACATCTTCCAGTATTCCAACAACCGTGGTACTTGACAACAAGAGATCGCACCTGAGCAAGCAACTATGATTCACAAGGACAGCTATCTACCAAACACAGGTAATAGGAGGTGTCCAAGGCAATATAGAGGCTACACGGGATATAACTGGTGCACGGAAAATAAAGCATTGCGACACGGATAGCAATAGATCAACAGGAGGAAATAAAGACTATAATGCAAACTAGGTAGAAAGAGGGAGATGCTCGCCTGGGAAACACTGCCGAATGATCATATCTGGAGAACTTATCGATACTCGCATCAATTCATCGGCCTAATCCGCGAAGAAGCAAACACTAGAAGAAACACCGGATGCAATATTTAATACTACGGCAGAAGATCCGGCATGATTATGATATGATGCAGATGCGATGCAATTAAGTGGAATCGGGGTCCCGTCAATTAATTAAACGGTTCGAGTTATTTAACTACCCCGCAATTTAAGTGTTGTCTTAAGAAGGCAAAGCATTGCATTGGTTCGCTACACAAATTTAAATAGAGGCAATATAAGACTAGAATAGTCCTCATATAGCCTCCATATTTAATTATGAGTGAATCGACAAAAATACCCCAAACACATGAATATGAATGCCATCATGAACAATTTAATATGCAACATTGGATAATGTCATATTATAAAATTAGGGGTCTCGGAAAGGGAATCACATTAGTGTTCGGCGAACTTGGGCTCTGAGGGTCTAGGGGTCGACGAGATCGGCCTTCGCCGGGGTCGATGGGGTTCGATCTCCGGGATCGGTCTCAGGGTTCGATGAGGAACGAATTCGCGATGGAGAACTTGTCGTGCCGCGAAGGAGATCTTGGCGCTCGGTGTCCGTGTAGGTGAACTTGTCGGTTCTGCGGTTTCGATTGTCGGTGTCGGACTCGGGTCTCGACGCCGGGAGATCTTGGTGTTCCGTGCGGTCGATCTTGTCATTCCGGGATGGAGAACTCGGCGCTCCGGGGAGAGGACCTTGGTGTCCCATGAAGGCAACCTTGATGTTTCGGGAGGTCCACGTTGATGTCGATCTTGTTTGTCGGTGAGGAAGTTCTTGTCAGAATCCTCGGGTTCATGCGGCTCCTCAAGGCGAACTTGTCGATGCCTTTGCGGGGAGGCGACCGGCCAACGGAGAGCAGGGGGGTGGCGTGGCGAGGACAGCGCAACGACGACAGCGGCGCTCGGGGACGGGGACGCAGCCAGGAGAGAGGTCGACGGCGAGAGGGACGAGGCGACGACGACACGGCGGCTGCAGGCTCGACGAGGTGGCCTGGGGGCGACGCAGACGGTGGATAGGGCGGCGTGCGAGCTGGTCGGCGGCGGGGCTTGAGAACAAGGGGAAAAGTAGGTAGGTGGGGGTCGTGCGATGTGGGGAGGGCTCGAGGGAGACGCGAGCCTGGTCGCTGCACGGGCGCTGCAACGCGGGAGGTTAGCGCGATAGGGCGAGCGGGTGGGGCCAGGGTATCGACGTGGTGTGGGGAGATGTGCAGGTGGTGGACCAGGGGGTGCGCGCGTGTGTTGGGCGGATCGATGTGCCGTGTGGGCTGCTGCTGCTGCGTGGGTGCATGCGTGTAGCTGCAGGCTGGCGGCGACAGAGGGCTGGGGTAGATAGGGTTACATGGAGTCTAGGGTTAGGGTTTGGTTTTAGAGGTGGGGTGGTAGGTGGCTACCGATTGGGCCTTTTGGGCCTGACTGGTGGCTGCCTCCCCCACTAAAAATATTTTATTTTTATTTAACTTTTAAAATATTTTATAAATAGTTTTTAGACAAATAAAATATCTAGGAAGACCTGGTTTTATGATTTGAAATTAAAGGAGGGATAATTAGAAAACAAAATTGGGTTTTGCAAAGTACTTTTATGAACAAACATGCATGATGATGTCATGATGATGCACAAAGTAGTAGACAATTCGAGCGATTTTCTAGTAGTGGTTTTAGCGGGGTGCTACACCCCAACATTTCCTTTCCCGAAAATAGAATTTACTAGGTAGGTGTGAAAATAACGGATAGTGGGGTTCTGAATGGTGGTGCTCTTTATCCGCAAATAATCAGTGTTCCTGTGGACAGAAATCTGCTCCCAAGGATGCATTGCCTCCATGTGCATATTGTCATTGATATCGAGCTCCCCTCATGGGAGAATCCGAAACAATCACAAAATTCATAAAAGGAAAGGCTACAGAGCTGCACATTGAGTACAAAACATACAGTGCAATTACGCTCTTGGGATTCGAGATCATCATGAAATGATGACAGGAACTCATGTGTGGCGAGCTTGTAGGTGTCGACGAAGAGGTAGGAGAAGTAGGCCATGCTAGCTTGCGCAGTCATCTGCTCAAAGTCCTCCAAAAGACCTTGGTAGGAGAGGAACTCACGGTCTATCCACTTGGTGGGTAAAACCTTACGGTTGCTCACCGTCTCATAGTCTCGGCTCATGGCAACCCTCAAGTTGTCTACCTCCGAACGCCTCTTCTTCGAACCCGGTGGCTTGGTGAAACCCAAGGCTCCTGTCGTACCCGAGCCCTTCCCTGAGCAGAAAATCCTTCCAATGTTATGCATTGTGCTGCAAATTTTTCAAAGAAAAATATCGGCATCAAATTTCTATCACATGAACAAACGATGACAGGTAGAAGTTACAAATTAACATGAGGAATCAACAATAATCTCAAAATATGATGAACTCATCTAAATAGCCAATGTGATGAATTCAACCATGGATTTCAGAAAATAGAGCATGGATCAGATGAGAAACTTACCAATGTGAAGATTCCCCCACTCAAAAACACGAAATCAATGAAGAATCAGAGGTTGTAGGAGGCTAGGGTTTGAGGTGGAGAGAGAAAGAGCAAGAAAGAAAGAGGAAGAAGAAGAAGGTTGGCTGGGAGCCAGCCGTCGTCGGCCTTTACCTGGCGATGCAGTCGGTACGGGCGGGTGGTACGGTCGCATCCCGCCCGTACTGGTGATCGTCACCGTTGGATAAAGGTTAGGGTTCGAGATCAAACCTGATGGTCTGGTACGGGCGCGTGGTACGGGAGCATTCCGGACATACCATTGCTCATTACTGATACTATGAACTATGGTCATCTTCGTCGAGGTTTGGTACGGGCGCGCGGTACAGGCGCGTCTAGCCGTACCATAGCTCGTTATTGGTATGGCGCCCTTGGGTGAAGTTGTCGTAGTTCGGTATGGACACAACCGACCATACCGATGCTCGTTATGCTATCTGAACCCCTATCTTATTTCTTCTCTTCATTTTTCTCTTGCTTCTTAACTCCTCTAAGGTAAATTCTCTGAACAACTCAGGACTTGAAATAAATTTATTAGTACCCACAAATAAATAAAATAAAAAATAATAAAAACTTAAAGTTAATTTATTGAGAATGGGTTAACTCCCATTATGTATCTTGTTCGAGAGTTTAGGTTCTAACCAAACTCCATACCATTGGCGTTTACCTCAAGTTGCTCTTCATCTTTGGTTCTTGCCGCTTGAACACGCTTAGGCGGTGGAACATGTTTTCCATTTTATTACGGTTTCTTTGGAAAGTATCGAACAATCTGATTATCATATATATTGAAGATAGTCTTACCGCTAGAGTAGTCTATGTTAGCTCTAGCTGTGCTAACAAAAGGTCTTCCAAGGATGATAGAGAGTTTGTCATCCTTAGGAACATCAAGAATAATAAAATCAGTGGGTATAACATGTTGGTTTATTCTAAGTAGAACATTTTTGATCATACCGATAGTTTGTTTAGTTGTTTTATCCACCATTTGTAAGGTGATTGAAGTAGGAGAATACTCTCCAAGGTCCAATTTTTTAAATAGGGAATAAGGCATAACACTAACACCTACTCCTAAATCACAAAGAGTGTTAAATATATTAGTTTTCCCATTGCGCAGGAGATGGTTGGTATACCTGGGTCCCCAAGCTTAGTAGGCAGCTTATCACCAAAGCTTGTCATTACTGCTACAGTCTTAGTTACCTTCTTTTTTCTATTAAGAATATCTCGCATAAACTTTTTATAAGTAGGAACTTGAATAATATCAGTTAAAGGAAGTTCTAAGAGTAAACTTCCCAGCGCCTTAGCAAAAGAGTCATAAATAGCTTTATCTGGTTCATACTGAACTCGATTAGGATAAGGATTTTTATTTTTGGTAGGTATTACCTTCTCTTTTACCTTTGCTACTGGTTCAACATTCTTTTTGGTTTTTCTTGTGGCTGATTTTGCTTATCGGGTGTTCTTCATGCAGGATGATGACTTTCTCTTCTTGTTCCTTTATGAGATCGGCTTCTCCCCTACAATCGGTTGTCTCAGAGTCTGAATCATATAGTTTATGTTTGTCTCCTACTTCCTCTTCTTCTCTAGCTTTGGAAGCTTCACGCTCCCTCTTTTGGGTCTCATAATCAATGTTATCTTGAGGATCCACTAAGTCCTCTTCTTATTGACTCATCTCTTGAGTCTCTCTTTCCTTGCGAGCTTGTTCTTCTTGATACCAAGGTGGCCCTTGTGGTTCCTGTGTTTTTGTACCACGTCTAGTGACAATGCTAGTAGAAAAAGTATTGAAATTTCCTTGGTTCAAAATCAAAGTTTGGGTTTCAGTTATTTGCTCACATTGAGTTTTAACCATACTTAGATATCTATCTAAATGTTTTGTAGCATGACCAAAGTCATCCAAACTTCTGTTAGGTTGCTTATATTCTTTATTTGTGCCATAAGACGTTTGTAGTTTTTCTCATGGAACTGATTTTGTTGATATATAAATTTTTGCATTACAAGATTTATATCATCCTCCATTACATAAGTTTGAAGAATGTTAACTTTATTTTCTTTAACAAGTTCCGAGGCTATACCTTTTTCTTCCATTGACTTTTTGACTTTGGGTATAAGATTTGGTGGTATGTGAATCATACCTTTTCATGATTCAATCGTATTTTTCATCATTAAGGGATCTTACCTCGAAAAGCTTTACACATTCCGACAGTGTTAAGTTGCATACAACTCCTCCTGTAGATAGATCAATCATTTCTTTCGCCTCGTCATTAAGCCCATTGAAAACTATTGAATAATTAAATTCTTGTGGAAACCATGATTTGGGACTTTCATAATCATTGCATAAAATCTATTCCATGCTTGATAAAAGTTTTCTCCAACTGTTTGAAGAAAGTTTGTTATACTACGTTTAATTTGCATGATTTTACTGAATGAACAATATTTATGCATGAATTCTCTAATGCAATCTTCCTAGCTTTTTATATTGTGATTAGGTAATTATTGTAACCAAGTAAAAGCATTATCTTTTAGGGACCAGTGAAAAAGTTGAAGGAGTACAAACTCTATTGGTAAACTTGCTGGTTTAAGAGTAGCGCAAAGGTCATAGACCCTTGTCAAGTGGTCACTAAGATCTTCCTCTTCTTTTCCTGCGAAAGCAATTTCTTTTATCATATAAATTAGCTCAGGATATATTTCTAATTCCCGGAATTCAAGTTCAGGACAAAGAATATGCATTTTCCTTAAGTTCCTAGATGGATTCCCATATTCTCCTAATGATAGCTCAGGTTCGGCCCCTTAGGTGATGGTCAAGTCTTCCATCAATGGAATCAAACTGTTTACGTCTACATTACATGAGTTAGAAAATCTTTCAATAAATTCTAGGCGTCTCTCAATCAGAACACGATCAATATACAGAGGTAGATAAGTTTTTCCTGATCGAGTGTTACCTCTGTCTTCAACGGAGATCATGGATGGTGTCAACAACTGCTTTTGTCAAGAAACAACACTTAGTGCTTAGCTCCCCAGCAATGGCGACAGAAAATATCTTGATGTCCTACAAGTGCACAGGTTCATCAGAGAATGTTTTGGCGGAAGTATTAATTCCAGCTTTCATATCGATCCCGATAAGGAGGCTAGATAAGTGTTTTATATGGTGTTTCTGTCGCACTCAAGGTCTCACCGGTCTTGAGTGAATTGACTGCAAAAGCTGATGGTGGAAAGTGGTGAGTAAAAGATAGAGAAAACTTGCATAGGAAATAAATAAGGATTAAATTGCACAAAAGTAAAGATGCGAAAGGTGTTTAAAGGTCCTGCAGATGAGAAGTTAGGCATGGAGATAAACAGTTCATGGTGATAGTGAAAGTGCCAAATGGATAAAGTGGAATAAGTGATAGTGTTATTTCTTATTTGTAAGTGAGTAGGCAAGAAACCCATATACTGACTAGGAGCCCTCTTGGCTAATTCTTCCAAGACCCAATGATCCTTTGCCAGTTACCATGGCAAAGGTCAGCACATTAATTAAGTTATTGTGACTGGATCAAGGCTTTAATCTTGATGGTGCCTTGTTGTCCTTGAGTAGTGCTAGCTCCTCATTGATATCGGTCATGTCACTCTGGGTCACCGATTCACTAGCATACAAGCTCATACCTACGAGATCTTTGGATCATGTTACATGGGCCCTTAAATTAGATAACAAGCATTAGGCGAACATAGATAACCATTCTCACTATTTAATAAACACTACAACAATCACAAATGGATGGATTTAAAGGAGGCACAACACATCTCACCAATCCCCTACATCTCCCACGCCTATGGGGATTTACTCAGACATGAGATGAAGACAGATCAAAAGCATAATTTTATTGCAAATATGAATCATCGCAATTGAAGATCAAATCAAATACAAACCAAAGGTAGATCAAAGTATCAAACCCTAATTTTACAATTTCCAATCTCTCTCTCTAAGTAATGACGGGGAAGATGGTTGAGTGTGTGGTTGAGGAGTTCAAAATCGTCGAGGAATGAGGAGAAGTTCTTCTCCTCTTCCAGATCTGATCTAACCCCCTGAATGAGTTTGTGGCGGCTGTGTTCTTGTTCTCCTTCTCTGTCGCCCTCGCTAGGATACTTTTGTTCGGTTTTCGCGGTGAGGACGGCGGCGGGCTTTCGCTTGGGATCCTTGCTCTTGCTCTTGGAGGCACTTGAGGATTTAGGCGTGGTTTCCTCCTCGGCAAGGCCGAACATTCGACCCGCCTCGGCCTTGGCACACTTCTGCGCCATGACGAAAAGCTTAGCAGTCGTGATGAGGTTATCCCCACGGATGCCAATATTTTCACTCATCTGGACATCCTTGACTTCCTTAGAGAAGGCGGTGATGACGTTGGAGTCCTAGATATTGGGAATATTTTTACGAATCTGGTTGAACCTTTGCAGGAACTTGAAGAGGGTCTCGTCGGGCTATTGGCACACCTAGCAAAGGTCATAGTAGGCAAGCTTGTTCTCGTACGTCCCCTTGAAATTGGTGATGAAGAGTGAGCAGAGGGCCGACCACGAGCCGTTGGATTACTCTGGGAGGTTCATCAGCCAGGTTCACACCACATACTTCAGACTCAGGGGGAACTAGTTCGCCATGACACGGTGGTCACCCCTGGCTGCTTCGATGCCCGTGGTGTAGAGCTGTAAGAACTCTCATATGTTGGAGGTCCCATCATAGGGCGACGGTATCTCTGGGCAGAACTTGTGCGGCCACACCCACGTCGGAGTTCCCTGGTTAAGGAAAGGCAGCCATTGCCTTGCATCTCCTTGCCACTGGTGAGGGGTGCGTAGTTCTGCTGGCCCACTGCTACAATCTCCTCGACGATGTGGTCCTCCTGCCTGTGAGGGGTTGCGGTGACCGAGGGAGAGGCCGCAGGAGGCGAGATGATCTGGTAGCTTTTGGCTAGCCGGGTGCGGCATCGCCGATCTTGGGAGCACCGTCGGAGCCCTGGACCGGATGGTGGCCCACAGCCCCCTCTGGATTGTCCTCGGCCTAAGCCCCCTTCCCTATGGGGGTGAGGGTGGCGATGTCGAGGACCTCAGCGAGGCGCTCGCACCACTTCTCCTGGCGGGGCTCTATCGGCAGGTGGTGTGGAAGCTCTTACACCTTGAGCTTGGCAACCTCCGGTGTGGGTCGGTCGGTCCAGCCGCGAGAGGACGTAGTGCGGGAGAGCGACGTGTTGCTGCGCGAGGAGAGCTGGAGCTCCCGCGATAGGCAGAAGGAGGATCCATGATCATCCTCCATCCACGAAGTCTTCTCATGGTGGTGCGTCGGGGGTAGGGCTTGGTCTGAGCCTTGCTCGTCATGCGGCGGAGGGCGCGCTCAGCCTATGTCTCGATGTGAACCGATATGTCGATGAGGTTTGTGAAGATCTGGGAACGCGCCTCAGCCCCCTACCTGGCGTGCCAAATGTCGGAGAAAGCGTCTTGTGGAGGAACAAGGGGTCCAACAAGCCATGGGTTCACGAGGGGGGTTGAACACATGTTGTGAGCTTCCCAGCGACGGCGGAGCACAAACATGACAGAGAGTGACATGGGTTTTTTAACCAGGTTCGAGACCCTCGTGAGGAGGTGAAGCACCTACTCCTGCTTTGCTATATTACTCGTGGTGTCTTGCGAGGGTACAATGATGGACAATTGTCTAGTGTTACAGATCACAGGGATCGACCCCTTCCAAGGTAGGAGAAGGCCTCCTTATATAGCGGCACCAGGCCTCTTCCTCTTGTTCATGGGCGGAAAGGGTCACCACATAGCCGCCCCTCGAAGCCCCGGTCTACAAGACTACTTTATGTGGACTCGGTCCTGCTTCCCGGGTGGCCTCTGCCTTCTCATATAGCTGATTCCTTTAGCGTCATTTGTCGCCGTGTGCTGCTTCCTGTCTCCTCCCTTGCACCGGAACGACAAAAGGGGGAGCGATGCCACAGCTGAGGTCGTCCATTGATAACTGCAAGTGCACAGATCATTTGTAGCTAGTTTCGAAATAAAGATATCAATCCTATAGGGAGTAGTAGGCAAAAGACTAAAATGCATTTAACTAAAACTAAATGAAGTACTTAAGGAATAAATTTAAGATGCAAGAATAGTAGAGTTTTTTTGGGGTTTTTGGTTGAACGAGGCAATTTAAAGTAAAGTAATACTTAATGCAGAAAGTAAGAATCGCGTGTGTAAAAGAACTTTGCAACTGCAATAGGGAAAAGGCGTTCTCAGGGAGTAATGGATACACCGCTAGCTATTTATACTAAGAAATCAAGATTCATATAACGCATATTCTCATGATATGTATGTATGTGGGAGGATCTCCATATATGGACAAATAGGCAGCAACTACTGCTCACATCATCCTTCATAACCACAGTAGATGAATAAATGACATCAATCGTATTATCCCGTTATTAAGGGATGTTTCCCATGGCATGGACATGGCTTAATGAGTTATGCTTGATTCTCCAAGTTAGTACGTAAAGAATGACAAGATCTTTATAGACAAAGTAAGTGCTATCATCCTTCCGTCTACCAACAAGTAATCCCCTTCATTGAATTCCCGTAGGAGGCAAATATTAAGGAGGTGCACAACTCCCAACATCAAGATGAAGACAATTAACACATACACATAATGATGTATAACATAATAATCTCTATCTCATCTCAATCATATGCTAGGGTTTCTCCATCTCCCCAAGAACTAGAGATCTACTCAGACATGGAGGCAATCAACATCATGGCAATGGTGATGGAAACAATCATAGATGAATAGTACTTGTATAAATCCACAACGAGTATAGAAATTACAACAAGATCTAGATGGATGCGATGGGATGGATGGAGATGGTGATGTGCAGCGGTTGATGAAGATGGAGATCGATGCCTTGGCCTCCCAGATCTGCGTAGGGCAAAGATGGATCCCTTTGGCAAGTTCCCCCTCCAGATGCCTTCCCGAGGTGAGGTTTTCACGATTTCTTGTTGTTATGTATGGCGTCTCTCTGATCCAGTTGCACAGGGTGAAACTATTTGAAGAGGAAGCGGTAGCGCCAACTATATGACCGGAACTATACGGTCGAAAAAAGTATTCCGGTTGTATAGTTGGTCGTTGAACCGTCTGTATGCCTCGACTGCTTCGGGTTTTCTTCTAGTATTATTGATATTTTCAAAATAAGAGATTTATGTTGTTTTTGACTCCTTTTCTCCCCAATACAACTTCTCGAAGAATTGTGTCCATTGGATCCATCATCTGTCCTGATCCTGGTGAAAACAAACATAAAATGTGCGCGCGAGCGCCGTAAAATACCAAGATCCTATATCTACAATAATAATGTAAAACATGATGCAAATATGCACTCATCAACTTCCCCAAGCTTAGACTCTTGCTCGTCCCGAGCAAGTTTAGCTTAATAGATGTGATCCTCATATTCATGAAGCTGAGTTGATAAAATAAGTGAGGCGGTTGCAGCATGTGTTTATCATATACGATACATAGGAGTAAGTTCATGAATAGTACCTTACTCGAACCATCTGAATAGTATTAGCAGGCTTCCACACCTTAGTGATCAACAGTTCATAAAATATGAATCTCAACATAATGTAAAAGCATTCGGTTCAACTGAATGAGTTAGCGAGGTAGTCCCAAGTGTTTTTTGAATTAACATATCCACTTGGTATTCAAAATCTCAAAGGTTTCTCTTTGTCATACTACAATATATTGGTGTATGCCATCTTTTGTTTATATGCTCACACTTTTATTTAAGTGTTGTGTAAAGGAGCTAGCCATACGTCTACTTCATGTAGGAATTTAAAGTTTAACGATCTCAATTATAAAATTTCAATTGTATATGAAGCATTTTTATGACTTGAAGATTCTACCTTGACTTGTTCTCACTCTATTTTGATAGCACTTTTATTTTCCTTGGTTCAAGGTTTCCTTTTCAATTTAACTCCATAGATAATTTTTCTTTGTAAATCAAACCGTAGACTTACAACATGTTGATCAAATTACCTTTATATGTTCCATTAATACCAATGGTGTGGAAGACTACTTATTGTTACCATCAAGTGCAAGTAAAATTGTACTCAAGCCATTCATATATCTAATAAGACAAACACAAACTCAAAATCGCTCCATATATAATAATAAACTCGAAATTTCATAAAAGGGATCGACTATTCCTGAAGGGAATTCTAATGATGCAAACTTTATTTCTAGTTTAAACTAATGCAAAACAAAATAGTGATATAAAAACTTATAAGATAGATTACAAGGTCTTTAAAGATCTCCCCAAGCTTGAAATCAAGCCAGGCGGGATAAAAAAAACTCCTTTTCGGTAGCTATTCCTCCTCCTGGGTAGGAAGAGTGTTGCCCTCTTATTTGGTGTTGACATCTTTAACTATGCTTGCAAAGCGGATGCTGAGCTCGGCCATGTTATATTGAAGCTTCAGCATTTTCTTCTTGAGGAATTTCTTCTAATATGTCAACTCAAAGTCAGTTTTAATCAAGAAACCAAATCTACCATCGATGTCATCGACCCTCTTTTCAAGGTCTTTGCTCATCATCCAGTAGGAGTCAATTCCTTCTCCAATTGTTTCAAAACATGCCTTCGAAGCTTTTTTCAACTCATAGATCTTATCATGAATCTCATCTTGCTGTACCTTCTTAGGTTTAAGAGGTGATGGACCAAGAGGAGGTTTATAATAGGATCCTATGTTGTGATGATAGGGATTTGGGAGATACTCATCCTTGTTCTTTCCCCGCTCAGCTTGCCTCATCATCTCCATCCATTGTGGGAATATGTCCTCCCAATTTGGGAGAGGCTTGATCTCCGGGCTGGATGATGACGATGATCCTTTAGGTTCTACTTCTTCGATCCTCTTCATGGGTTTCTCTTCTTTCTTCTTCCAGATCTTGTTGACATGGAAGGGTTGCATGGCTTCGCTGCACGGATGTTGTTAGAGGGGCTTGTTTAGGGATGGCGAGGATTTTTTTGAAGGGAATATGCCCGAGAGGCAATAATAAAGTGGTTGTTATCTTATTCCTTGTTAATGATAAATGTTTATTTTGCATGCTATAATTGTATTAATTTGGAAACGTTAATACATGTGTTTTTAATAAACAAAAGGAAAGTTCCTAGTTATGCCTCTCTTATAAACTAGCTCGTTGATTAACAAGATGATCAAGGTTTCCTCATCATGGACATTGTATGTTGTTAATAACGAGGTCACAACATTAGTGGAATGATGTGATGAACATTCATCCAAAGTATAGCATTACGATCAAAGTCATTGTGTTTATATTGCTATAACATCATACGAAGTAATCCTAGTCCTTATACCATGAGATCATGTCAATCACTAACACCAGAAGAGTATCTTGATAACATCAAACATCACACCGTGAAAGGGTGATTATAATGGTGGGTTCAGTGCTACGAAAATGTTATGTAGAGGCTCATGGATCTAGAGTGGCATATATCCATCTCGATGACGGATAGATATACTTTGGGCCCTCTCGGTGATATCACATTGGTTATCTTGCAAGAAAGTGATGAGATCACTAGAATGTTATATCACGGGAACGAGAAAAGAGTACATGTCGGTAACGAGATCAAACTAGGTATGGAGATACCGATGATCGACTCTCAGACATGTAATATATCGCGAGACAAAGGGATTTAGTTACTAGCGTTAAAGGTTCTCACGATCATAGAAGTCATCGTTGAATATGTGGGAGTCAGTACGGATCTCCAGGTCCCGCTGCTGATTATTGATCGGAGAGGGGTCTCGATCATGTCTGCATTATTCGTGAACCGTAAGGTGACACACTTAAGGGATAGCTACACCATTTGGAGCAAATTTCTTTCAAATAAAGATTTAAGAAAGCGCTGGGATTATTTCAATAGACACCGAAACTGTTTTGGGTGAAATTGCTGAAATTGGTTCTGCATGTAATATTGAAATGTTGCAGGGGATTTTATGTGAATATTTTTTAATTAAAGTAATTAAAAAAATTCTCGATAAAACTAATAAAATAGTTTTATTAAATGAGAGAGCATTAAATTTGGAGAAATTTAATGCATTTAAAGTGGAGACTTTAAAAGAGAATGTGAAGGGGCATTTTAATGTGGAGGGGGTTACCACCACATGAATGGGAGAGGTGAGGGGTCACCCCCCATGGGGCGCCGGCCATGGGGAGGGGTACCCCCTCCTCCTATAAAAGGCCACCCCTCTCACCCTTCTTCCTCACGACTCCTCATGAATGATCTCTCTCCCACTCTAGTATTTTTCCCCATGGTCTCGGATTAGCGAGATACATGTTCCTCGTGGCTTTATCTGGAAAGGAGTTGTTGCTTCCGCTGCTTTGCTGGAGCGAGGGATGGAGGTTGTCGGGGTACCGGACGTGTGTGCGATTACGGATGCACCACTGATTTGCGGTGCTAGACTTGGTGGTGTTGGACTTGCTGGAGCTGGATCTGATGGACGTGCTGGAGCTGGACCTGCTGGACTTCATCACGATCTTGACATCGGAAAGTGTACGACCACATCATCCACGAGTTCCATCTTGTTAACAAAGCTTTGTTGTCTTCGAGGGTAAGTTCTCTATGGATGTATATCCACCCGTTGCTTGTATCTAATAGATAGATCTTGGCGTATAGTTCCCATCGTAGGAATTTTTTTGTTTTCAGTGCTGCGAACCCTTCATTTTTTAGGCTGAAGGTTGTAGCTCTGCAAAAACTTAATGAAAAAGGTTAGATGTGATCAGCTTTAAAAAGGGAGGTCAAAAACCCTAGCCGCCTTCCGTAACGAGCAACTATACGAGTGCGGCCCGTATAGATCCCGCCGTATAGTTATGAACCGACTATATATTACATCTACAATGGAACCAACTATACGACCAGAACTATACAGGCGGGAATTTTTATTCCCGCCATATAGTTGGTTGTTAAACTCTCTGTACTCTGAATAAATTTTTTGGAGATGGGTCGATATCTATACGACCGCAACTATACAGACAGAATTTTTATTCCTGCCATATAGTTGGTCGTTAAACTATCAGTACTCAGGAAATAGTTTCGTCAAAGGCATCGATATCTAAATGACCGCAACTATATGGGCCGAATTTTAATTCCCTCCATATAGTTGGTCGTTAAACTATCAGTACCTTTCGTGGACGGAAGGGGTGATGTCGAAAAAACTATACAACCGCAGCTATACGGCTGGAATTTGTTTCCCGCCGTATAGTTGGTCGTTAAACTTCTGTGTCCACCAAAAATTTCCTTCTTCTCCAAGGATTCTTTATTAATCTGAAACTTAACGAAATATCAAGTTTTGACAGAAAAATAACAGCTTAAATTTTCGACCAATTTTGGCATTATCAATCTTCCTTCTTCTTTGCTTAGAGTTTCAAAATGTTCTTCTTTTAACACAAGCTCATAAAAACATTTAAAACTTACTCAAGCCTTTACCTTGCATGGGTTGCCTCCCATGAAGCGCTCTTTTATGGTTAATAGCTTGACCGCAGTGTTGCTTATTTCATCCAGAGTCCATTTTTCTTGAAGCTACCATCCCTTGCATATTTTTGCTCAATCAACTCTTCTGGTGTGGGTGATCATTTCTATGGTGGCTGCACTTATATCTTCTTTTACTTAATAATGCGTTAAGCGTTGTCCATTTGCCACCCATGCAAGAGAGGGTGTGTTTCCCCTGAGCTTCACTGCTCCCGATAAATAAGCTTCTTCAACTATATAGGAACCTTCCCACTTTGATCTGAGCTTCCCTAGAAACAACTTAAGACGAGAATTATAGAGAAACACTTTGTCTCCATGTTTAAAGGTCTTATTCTCTATTTTTCTATCATGCCATATTTTCACTTTTTCCTTAAACTACCTAGCATTTTCATAGGCCTCACTTCTAAACTCATCTAAAGCATGAATATCTAATGGACGCTTTTCTCCTACTGCTTTAAGATCATAATTTAGGATCTTGATTGCCCAAAAAGCTTTGTGTTCTAATTCTAAAGGTAAATGGCATGCCTTACCATACACCATCTTATATGGTGTCATACCCATTGGATTTTTAAACACAGTACGGTATACCCATAGAGTGTCGTTTAACTTGTATGACCAATCTTTACTTGATTTGTCCACCATCTTCTCGAGTATGGTTTTTAATTCTCTATTAGAGAGTTCCACTTGACCACTTGTTTGAGGATGATATGGTGAAGCAACGCGGTGAGTTACTTTGTATTTGCTGAGGATTTTCCTAAAAGTCCCTTTCATAAAATGAGAACCACCGTCAGTGATCAATATCTAATGGACGCTTTTCTCCTGCTGCTTTAAGATCATAATTTAGGAACTCCAAACCTGGGGAATATGATATCCTTGATCATCTTGACGGAGGTGGCTGCATCTGCATGACTTGTTGGAATAGCTTCAACCCATTTGGTAACATAATTAACAGCAACAGGAATATGAGTATAACCATTTGATTCAATAAAAGATCCCATGTAATCCATTCCCCTACATCAAAGGGTTCTATTATGAGACTATAATTCATTGCCATTTCTTGTCTCGTACCTATATTACCTCTTCTTTGGCAAGCATCGCAGTATTCCACATACATGTGTGCGTCCTTGAGCAAGGTGGGCCAATAGAATCCGGATTGAAGTACCTTCGCTGCAGTTTGCTTACCTGCATGATGTCCTCCATATGGTCTATCATGACAAACTTTCAATATTGCATTCATTTCATGGTTAGGAACACACTTCCGAATCATTTCGTCAGGTCCATGACGATATAGACATGGATCATCCCAAAAGTAATATTTAAGATCATTAAAGAATTTCATTCTTTGATTTCTTGTCATACCAGGAGGTATAAATTTTGTTACAAGATAATTAGCATAATCTGCATACCATGGATCAACAACTTCAACATTTGCTAAATATTCTCTCGGAAGTGATTCATTTATAGGTACGGGGTTAGTAATTATTCCCTCCATCCTAGAGAGATGATCTGCTACTAGATTATCTTTACCCCTCCTATCTACTATTTGTAAATCATATTCTTGTAGTAACAAAACCCACCTAATCAACCTGGGCTTCGCATCCTCTTTCACAAGGAGGTGACACAAAGCTTCGTGATCCGTATGAATTATTACCTTAGAATTAATGATAAAGGCTCTAAATTTGTCGCAAGCAAAGATTATAGCTAGGAACTCTTTTTCTTTAGTAACGTAATGTTTCTGAATCTTATTAAGAGGTCTACTAGCATAATAAATAACATTTAAATTCTTTCTGTCTCGCTGTCCCAACACAGCCCCTAAAGCATAGTCACTAGCATCACACATGATTTTGAAAGGTTCATCCCATTTTGGAGATTGCATGATAGGTGCTAAAACTAATTTATTCCTAAGGTTCTCAAAAGCTGCAATGTAGTCATGATCTAAGTAGAATGGAGTTTCTTTATCAAGAAGGTTGGTGAGAGGCATAGCTATTTTAGCAAAATCTTTTATGAAACACTTATAATAACCTGCATGTCCCAGAAACATTTTTAAGTTATTAATGTCCTGAGGTATTGGAAGATTTTCTATAGCATTTATATTAGTTTTATCTATTTCTATTCCCTTCTCCAAAACTTTATGCCCGGAAACTTTACCTTCTCTTTCCATGAAATGGCATTGTTCCCAATTTAAAACTAAATCTGTTTGCCTGCATCTCTGCAAGACTTTGGTTAGATTGTAGAGGCAATTATAAAAGGTTGCTCCACAAACAACAAAATCATTTTTTAGAACTTCCATAGTCTTCTCAACAAAATAATCAAGATTTTTAGAACACATTCTTGAAAAGGCGCTGTTGCGTTACATAAGCCAAACGAAATTAATCTATAAGAATATGTGCCATAAGGGCAAGTGAAAGTTGTTTTCTCTTGATCTTCCGGTTGTATGGCAATTTGAGAATATCCAGAATAACCATCAAGAAAACAGAAATGAGAATTATTACTAAGTCTTTCTAAAATTTTATCCATGAATGTTATAGTTTTATGATCTTTCTGTGTCTCTCGGTTTAGCTTCCTAAAATCAATGCACATACGATATCCTACAATAGGCCTTACAGGAACTAGCTCACCATCCTCATTCATAGCAGCATCAAGACCACCTTGTCTTGGTATGCAATGAGTTGGGCTAACCCACTTACTGTCAGAGATAGGATATATTATGTCAGGATCTAATAAGCGTATAACCTCTTTTCTTACTACTTCCTTCATTTTTGGATTAAGTCTTCTCTGTGTATCCACTACAGGTTCAGCATCATCAACCATGGTAATATTATGTGTTACTATAGATGGATTTATTCCTTTAATATCACTTAGAGTATATCCAAAGGCTTCATGATGCTTAACCAAGACCAAAAGGAGTTTATTTGTTTCATTCTCTGATAAATTTTTACTAATAATAACAGGACATTTATTTTCATTAACTAAAAACTCATACCTCATGTTGTCTAGAAGTTGTTTCAATTCAATTGCTGGAGGTTCTTCATATCCTTTTCTTACCAATTCTTCATAGTCATGTGGATTTTGTGCTTCCGGAACTGAATCAAGGTAATCATCTATGTCTTCTTTCTCCTCATCATCTGATGCTTCCTCCCAATTAATTAGGATCCTCTCTGATTCATCTTGTGGAGTACTAAAATGAATTGCGGCTAGCTCGGCAATTGTTTTCTCTTCCTTGATATCTTTCACTTCATATGGCCTCTTCTTTAGTTTGGCAAAGTGGAATGTCATTTCCTCTTATCCAAACATCAGTGAAATAATCTCCTTCTTATTATCAACTTGAGCTTTGGTTATGGAAAGAAAAGGCCTGCCTAAAAGAATAGGATAAAAACAATCTCGAGGCATATCAAAAATATAAAAATGAAGGGGGTACATGAGCGATCCAATAAATACATAGATATTTCTGATTACACCTTCTGGATTTATGTTGGTCCTATTAGAAAATTTAATAGTAGTGTCTACCAGTTCCACATCTAGATTATTTAAATTGTAGAGAAGTTCCTCATAAAGTGATGAAGGCATAATATTTATAGTGGAAATCGGCTCACAAATTCCGTATAAGAAATTTTCTCCACAATATATAGGAGTCATAGGTTTAGAAGTTTCGTTACCTCGTACCTTACCTTCTATAAACTCTATGGTTTCGCGGTCTAGCTATCCGTTAACCACTTCATTATCCACTATTCGTGCTTCCATAAGATCCTTTAATATAACATTATTTATGTTGGTAGCTTCGGGGTTCTTTTCTGGTTTCTTCAGACTCTTCTTTATGTGTTCTTCCTCTTTTTGCCTTTTCTTGATGATCTCTTGAATATGTACTGAGGAGAATTCTTCCATTAGCGCTCTTGCATGCTTCTTCTCTTTGAGGGGTTTACGTGGTTCCCATTCTGTTAGTACCTGCAAATGTCCTGCATAATTTTCAATAATTTTCTTTACTGAGTAAGAATCAATACCGAGGGTTTTAATCATTGCACTAGTCCTTTCATCTGGAAGGAAATCGTTAACACAAGCATATTTAGAAAAACTATTTGTAATGTTTTCCCTCTCTTTAATATTTTCCATTGCTTCCCTCATTCTTATTATTAGATTCCAGGCTTCGTCATAGGTATAAGATAGAAAGCTGCCATTAGAAGCAGTGACTAGATTCATTCTATTTTCAATATTAAGCCCTCCATAAAAATTATGAGTGATTAACCAATCAGAAAAACGGGGATGGGCAATTATCTAGGTAACTTTTGTACCCTAGATATCCTACATACAAACCCTCACCAGGATTATTTTTGAAACTGATAATAATAACTCTCATCCTGTGAGCTTTGCTTTTTGAATAATATTTTGATAGAAACTTGGTTGTCAGTTCCTTCCAAGTCCTTCGTGCTTCTACACAAAAAATCTGTACCAGTCGCAAACATTATTAGAGAGAGTTTGTCTAAACAACTAGGTTTTAACCATATCAAGATTACAGTCATCAAATATAAAGGAACTGAGAACATCTTCAAAGAATTTGTAAGTGTCCATATGGACTCTGTCCATTGGTTCTTGCAAATTTCTTAGAGTGTAGTAGTTCAAATAATAAAGGGTGGATCTCAATTCCATCTGGATTTATGCTTTTATTGACAGTTCTAAAAGCTTCCATGGGCGAACCCATTTTCCTTACTGCCTCAAGCTGGTTTAAATGCTGAGTGTTATCCATTATTGTAGTCATGCAGCTTAAATTAAAAATTAGTACAATGAAAGTAAATAACTAAAAGTAAAGTGATCTATAGCGCTAAGCTCCACGGCAACGGCGCCAGAAAATAGCTTGATGACTGCAAGTACACAGATCGTTTGTGGCTAGTTTCGAAATAAAGATATCGATCTCACAGGGAGCAGTAGGCAAAATATTAAATGCTTTTAACTAAAACTAAATGATGTACTTAAGGAATAAATTTAAGATGTAAGAATAGTAGAGTTGTTTTTAGGTTTTTGGTTGAATGAGGAAATTTAAAGTAAAGTAAAACTTAATGTAGAAAGTAAGAATCGCGTGTGTAAAAGAACTTTGGAACTGCAATAGGGAAAAAGGCATTCTCAGGGAGTAGTGGATACACTACTAGCAATTTAGACTAAGCAATCAAGATTATTATAACGAATATTCTCATGATATGTATGTATGTGGGAGGAGCTCCATATATGGACAAATAGGCAGCAACCGCTGCTCACATCATCCTTTATAACCACAGCTGACGAATAAACGACATCAATCGTATTATCCCTCTATTAAAGGATTTCTCACATGGCATGGACATGGCTTAATGAGTTCTCCTCGATTCCCCAAGTTAGTACGTAAAGAATGACAACAGCTTTATAGTCACAGTAAGTGATATCATCCCTCCATCTACCAATAAGTAATCCCCTTCATCGAGTCCCCATAGGAGGCAAATATTAAGGAGGTGCACAACTCCCGACATCAAGATGAAGACAACTAACACATACACATAATGATTTATAACATAATAATCTCTATCTCAATCATATGCTAGGGTTTCTCCATCTCCCCAAGAACTAGAGATCTACTCAGACATGGAGGCAATCACCATCATGGCAATGGTGATGGAAACAATCATAGATAAATAGTACATGTATAAATCCACAACGAGTACGGAAATTACAAAAAGATCTAGATGGATGAGATGGGATGGATGGAGATGGTGATGGTGCAGCAGTTGATGAAGATGGAGATCAATGCCTTGGCCTCCCAGATCTGGGTAGGGAGAAGATGGATCCCTTGGGCAAGTTCCCCCTCCAGATGCCTTCCGGAGGTGAGGTTTTCGTGAATTATGGTTGTTCTGTATGTCATCTCTCCGATCCAGTTGCACAGGCTGAAACTATTTGAAGAGGCGGAGGCGGCACCAACTATATGACCGGAAGTATACGGCTAGAAAAAGTATTCCGGTCATATAGTTGGTCGTTGAACTGTCTGTATGCCCCGACTGCTTCGGGTTTTCTTATGGTATTATTGATATTTTCCAAATAAGCGATTTACGTTGTTTTTGACTCCTTTTCTCCCCAATACAACTGCTCCAAGAATTGTGTCCATTGGATCCATCATCTGTCCCGATCGTGGTGAAAACAGACATAAAATGTGCGCGTGAGCGCCGTAAAATATCAAGATCCTACATCTACAATGCAAAATAATAATGTAAAACATGATGCAAATATGCACTCATCATCCATCCTGCTTTGACACCGAAGGGGACGGACCGACTCCTCTTTACCGAGGCGGTCCGGGGGGTCCACAGTCCAGCTAGGGTGGAGCATGCTTGTCGGGTTGCATCGTCCTTGCCACCTTGGCTGCATGATTATGGACGTGACCCCGAAGTATGTACCAGGGTATCCGAGGCCCAAAGACGAGCTGAAGGGCCTCGGGAGGCCTCCCCCCGTGGGTGTGATGACCTCCCAAAACGGGCATGCATGGAGCCGAGGTTTGAGGCTCCGTAGGGGATACCCCCGAGCATTTCCTCCTGAGGCACCGCTTCTCGAGCATCCTCTAGAGGATGCCGCTGCCTAGGCAGTGGACCCACTGACCAATGGGGCGTGGCACCCCGGTTGCCAGGACCCCAACAGTTTACATATTAGACCAAGAGTAAAATATTATTGGAACTAGAATGGAACTAGACATAAACACTAAAACTTGTGAAACAAATAATGAAACAGTAATGTAACTAGATTCAAACTAGAAAAAACTTCAAAATAAATTCTCCACATTTCATTTTGTTTCATATTTATTTCATCTTATTCACATGTATCAACTAAAATCAAGAAAATATTAGAGAAAATGATCCAGCCATGAACTAGATTCGAATCAAAATTACAAAAATATGCAACTATGCTAGCCCAAATTTGGCTCGAACTTGCTCAGATCTGGCCCGCCTATGGCCAGATTGGGGCCAAGCTCGGGACTGCCAGGTTGTGGAGGAGCTCGCCAGACGGTAGGGATTGCATGGTCGAGGCCAAGCTCGTCGGCCGTCCTCCAAAGTACTCCAGATTCGGAACGCCATGGCCCGATCGGGCCCGAGTTTGACACAACTTCTTGTCGTGGGGTGAGTTGTGGCTTGGAGGATGGAGCAGGGGTCGACCATCCAAATCATCGCTGGTTGCCAGGGAAGATCCGCCACCGCCCTCGTCAACAACCCACCACCACTCAACGGGCCTCCCCTTTCTCTGTCACTCGGCACCCTATCATGTGCAAGATGCACGCCCGGTGCCGCCTGCCACAGCCCTCTCCTACACAGGCCATCACTGCTCGGGCTCGGGCCGCCCTGAATTTTGGTGGACTTGAGTCTATTTTGAGAGAGAGAAAGGAGAAGTCAGAGAGAGAATCGGGGGAAGAAAAGGTTGTTCAGTCTTTCTCGAAGTCCGGGGCTATTTACTTCTACAATGAAAATAGTAGACCAAGAATGACGGATGGCGAAGAAACGGCAACATAATCTAAAACGCATGTGCGGTGGATGCAACACCTGCATGTACCGATGCCGGTAAAAAATAGTTTTTATAGATTAATACTAGTTTTTTATCTTGTTTCATAAACTAAAAATAGTTTTATAGATTAATACTACTATCTACTTGGCTTCATAAATTAGTACTAGTTTTTCAAAAGTTCAAACAACAACGTCACATGAGATATCAGAGCAGTCTAACTGAAATTGATGGCATAACAAATAAACAAATTTGTGTGAGTGGGTGAGGTCCACCGAAAAACAATACTCCCTTTGACCCGAATTAACGGCCACAAGGACATGTCAAATTGAAATTTACAAAAAAACCTAGACATATCCAAATCATTCCAATTTAGCCTAGATTCAAATTCGAATTTGGAAGCCATCCACGTACACTCGCGATCCCCGCTAGGATCATTGGCGCTCGCGATCCTAGCCACAATCGCCGGAGATAGCCTGCGAATCAGTAGCGCCCGCTCACACGAATCACCATCCCCTGCCCATCCCCACCGTCGTCTTCGGGGAAGGTGGTCATCAGCCCAACTTTGCTGCTCGTCCCACCGTTGTCTTCTTGTCCTAGGCGTCGTCTTCCCATCCCTACCATCGCCCCTGGCATCGTCTTCAGGGGAGGCGGAGGTCGGCCGAGCTCCGCTACCCATCCCCGCCATCGTCTTCTAGTCCGTACCGTCATCCTAGGGGAAGGGGGAGCCAATCCAAGTCCATCGTCCTCCGCCACGACTGTGAGGTCCCTAGCCGTCCTCTGGCGCAGCTCCCTCCGGTGCCCAGCAGAAAGGCAGGAAAGCCCACCTTCGGCTCACCTAGGCAAGGACCGCGTTGCCCCGGAGATCTAGTAGGGTGCCACGCCGCACCTCCCCATCGAGCTCCTCAGTATCACCTCGGCAAGGACCACGTCGCTGCACCTAGTACATTAGGTGACCACCGGCCAACACCCTTGATGCCAAGGTCCGTCCCATCTCAGGCGTTCGTCGTTGCCGTGTAATATACGAACTACAAATTGAGCTGGAGTTACTAAAACTTATATTCTTGCTTTGTTTCACCCAAACATAATGGAATGGACTAAGTTAAGGCATGCAAGTTACTAAGTCTCAAGTCAACACTTCAGGGCAAATGGTGAATAGGAGCATGTTAACGTCGTACTAGAAGAGGAACATGAGGATCTTAACATCGTACTAGAAGAGGATCTTAGAAGGATGGACCTGGATCTCAATGTCGGACTAGAAGAGGAAGATGACATGGATGTTGACGTGAGACTAGTAGAGGAGGAGGTTGTAAGGATGGACATGGATCTCAATGTCGGACGTTGCGCAGCCAAAGTAGATACCCGATGAAGAAACTGTTGCCCGACGGCGACATATAGATATGCCAGAGAAGGACAAATTTGCGACATATATTGCATTGAAAGCGCTTGGCAAACATAGACCAGTTGAGAAGGCTGATAAAGAACTTGTTGCCCAACTTTTGAAAGTATGTCTTAGAACCATTGAAAAGATCTGGAAACGGGCACTAGAAATGGAGAAACAAGAACAAGAATTGATTTTTCAAATAAAAGGAAATGTAATTGTGGTCGAAAGAGAAAAGATCTCCATCTCTCAGAAAGGGTGCCTGAGGTTGAACTCAACAAAAGGGGTACACTAAGGGCACTAGCAAGGTCTCTAGATGTTCCTTGCAGTACACTACAGAGAAGGTTAACATGGAGCGACTTGAAGAAGCACACAAGCAGTCTCAAGCCATTCCAGTCAGCAGAAAACAAGATCAAAAGGCTTAAATTTTGTATTTCAATGATTGACGAAACAACAACAACAATAGCAATGCCTTCCTTCAAAAGCATAGAGAACATCATGCATATCGATGAAAATGGTTTGATATGACCAAAAGGAACATAACGTATTACCTACTCCTAGAAGAAGAAGATCCCTTGCACACTATTTAGAACAAGAATAGTATCGGCAAGGTCATGTTCTTATCAGCGGTTGCGAACCCAGATATGACGAGCAAAGAAATGTAATCTTTGATGGAAAAGTAGGAATATGGGCATTTGTCAAAGAGACTATTGCTAAATACAATTCCAAGAATAGGGATAAAGGAACTATGGAACTAAAGATAATAATTGTTACTAGAGATGTCATGAGAGAGTATCTCTATGAAGAAGTAGTTCCAGCTATAGTAGAACTATGGCCTGACGATGGGCATGAGGGACCAATCTTCATTCATCAAGACAATGCTAAGACGCATGTTCTATCGGATGATCCCGCTTTTATAGCGACCGTCAAAGCTACATGACTAGATATGAGGCTAACTTATCAACCACCAAATTCACCTGACATGATCGTACTTGATCTTTGTTTCTTTAGAGCTATACAGTCCTTGGCATTTGAGAGTGCACCTAACAATCTAAAAGAACTGATTGAATCTGTAGAACAAGCCTATGATGCATATGATGTGGATAAACTGGCAAAAGTGTATATAATATTGTAGTCTGTCTTGGTGGACGTTATGAAAGATGAAGGAGGAAACAAAAAACAAGACACCCCACATGGGAAAGGATAAACTCCAAAGGGAGGGAATGTTGCCTAACACTCTAAACATTGATGGGTAACTCTATCGGCAAACCTTAGAGCTAATAGCTGACTATGAGAAACAAGTCATATCAACAACTCAACAAGGCACAACAACTTGAAAAGCACACAGGACGGGCCCCTAAGTAATTGTGGATGATCAGACAATAATCCCAGGAGATATATATATCACAAATGGTTGAATGACCCATCAAGCCTTGTCCATAAAATGCACTGAGTCAATGGTGTATGTCAAGATAGGCGAATTAATCTCATCCAAAGAAAAGCTCAACCAAGTAGAAGCTCAGACGAGGAGAAGCTCGGAGAAGGAGAAGATCATCTAAGTAGAAGCTCAGAAAAGGAGAAGATCATCCAAGTAGAAGCTCGGAGAAGCTCGGAGAAGGAGAAGATCAAAGAAGGAGCAGCTCGAAGAATTTCAGAGAAGGAAGAGATCGGAGAAGGAATGTAATATTATACTAGCACTAGCACTACAATATTGTATATTGACCAAAAGATCATCTGTATATTGTACTAGCTCTGTATAACATTCTAGTATGTATTCAGTGTATGGAATAATAAACAAGAATTAAGTGATAATAGTTCCATGTATGGAACCTGCTGGTACAAGTAACAAACATGAATTAAGTGATGATAGTGACCTACTGGTACAAGTACAAATTTAGTGAATTAACAAAGTAGAGAAGAGGAATTTGTTGGGTTCGCAGCATAGAAAACAAAAAAATTCCTATGATGAGAACTATTCTACGCCAAGATCTATCTACTAGATACAAGCACAAGGTGGATATACATCCAAAGAGAACATACCCTCGAAGACCGACAAAGTGTAACGAGATTGAACTCGTGGATGATGTAGACGAACGCTTGCCGATCTCAAGATCATGTGGAAGTCCTAGCGCCGCAAATCAGCAGCGCATCCGTCCTCGCACACACATTCAGGCCACCGGACAACCTCCAGCTGCTCTTTCCAATGAAGCAGCGTAAGCAGCAACTCCTTCTAGACGAAATGCCACCATGAGCATGTATCTCGCTAATACGAGACCATGGGGAGAGAGATCCTTCGCGAGGAGGCGTGAGTGAGAAGGAGTGAGAGGGGGCTTTATTTAGGATAGGGGCAGCCCCTCCCCATGGCTGGTGCACCATGGGGGGTGCCACCACCTCTTCCTCATTCATGTGGAGGGAGCTCCACTCACATAAATTGCCCCTCCATTTTCTCCACTCAAAAATCCCACTCATATGTATTAAATTTCCACCAAATTTAATACAACTCTCATTTAACAAAAATATTTTATTTATTTTATTCAGAATTTTGTTAATTACTTTAATTAACAAACATTCACATAAAACACCCTGCAATATTTCAATATCACATGCAGAACCAATTTCAGCAATTTCACCCGAAACAATTCCGGTGTCTATTGAAATAATTCCAGCGCTTTGTAATTCTTTCGTCTAGAACATATTTGCTCCAAATGGTGTTGGCAACCCTTAAGTGTGTCACCCTACGGTTCATGAATAATGCAGACATAATCGAGACCCCTCTCAGATCAATAATCAGAAGTGGGACCTGAGATCCATACTGACTCCCACACATTCAACGATGACTTCTGTGATCCTGCGAACCTTTAACGATAGCAACTAAATCCCTTTGTCTCGCGGTATATTACATGTCCGAGATTCAATCATCAGTATCTCAATATCTAGTTTGATCTCGTTACCGACATGCACTATTTTCTTGTTCCCGTGATATAACATTCTAGTGATCAGATCACTTGCTTGCAAGCTATCTTAATGTGATATCACCGAGAGGGCCCAGAGTATATCTATCCGTCATCGGGATTGAAAAATTCCACTCTTGATACATGAGCCTCAACATAACACCTTCAGAGTGTCTAAACCCACCTTTATAGTCACCCTTTTACGGTGTGACGTTTGATGTTATCAAGTCACTCTTCCAATGTTAGCAATTAACATGATCTCATGGTCTAAGGACACTGAGAAGAAGAAGGGTGCGGGCACCCGCATCAGCAATGGCACCTGGCGAGTGTGCATCATCAAGCCCGCCGAACTGCAGCTTCATCGTCGAGATGGAGTTCTTCCTCCCGCGGAAGACGACTCGCGAGTGCCCGGTGAGGAGGTAATCCCTTATCCTCCTCCAGGTTTCCGGGTGATGTTCCTTGCATTCATCATCCGAGGTCTTTCTCTCCCTCTGCATCCTTTCATCCGTGGTCTCCTTTATTTCTATGAGCTCCAGCTTCACCAGTTGTCCCCAAATTCCATTCTCCACATCTCTTGCTTCATCACTCTCTGCGAGTGCTGGCTCAGAATCGAGCCACACTTTGGCCTCTTCAAGAGGCTTTTTAAGCTGAAATGCCAGTCGACGTCCGGTTCGGTAGTCTACGACGTAGGAGGCTGCGGGATCCATGTCGACTATTCTATCACCTATTTTGCCATCAAGCTCACCACGTCCGTCCAAGGGTGGAGGGACAAGTGGTTTTACATCCACGACCAGAAGGCTGACGGGGACCACTACGGACTCGCGCCCTTCAATCATGCAGCAGCTTGCAAGAGGAAGCACTCCTGGAAGAACATCGTGAAGACTGGCGAGTCTGATGAAATGGAGGTGCTGTACAAGCGCGTCTGCAACCTCGAAAGCCGCATAGGTAAAGAAGAGGGTGGCACCTCTCTCATTCGCACATGGTTGTGCCGCCGCGTCCAGCCTCTGCAGGCCAGAGTGCACCCTATCTACGGCTGGATCGGTGCTGATGATGTCACTCGCGTGTCTACAGAGCGTATTTCTGTGGGTGAGGTGGATAGGAGGGTGCGATTGGTGACCAAGTACACCACCAAGCAGGATCTCCCGGGTGAACCAGTCGTGCCTCCTTTCGACACCTCTAACCCTCCTCCTAAGGTATAATTGTACTACGAAGTAGTTTCCGTTCTCGACTGCCTTTATGATGCTTTGATATATAATGTTATATCTTTTGAGTGTAGGACTGGAAGGTGTCTCCGAATTTTCCCCTCGTCCTGAAGGGGTTATCCCTTGTGAAGTGGATGAAGAGGACGAGTCAGAATCGACCGTCCCAATTGAAGAAGAGGAGGGATCCCCCGAGTCTAGCGACTAGGACACTCGCAAGCGTTCTCACAGCAAGGATTCTGATGCTACTTCCCTGATGACACCAGAAGGTCCTTCTGCTACGGCAGAGGAGCCAATCCCCACCGTTCCTGTGCGCGCCATGGTTCCTCCTGCCCGGAAGAAGCTACGACTGCCAAAGGAGTCGTCGGAGTCGGAGGAGCAATCCTTTGACCTTGATAAATTTAGCTGGTGAGTTCTGCATTCGCGGCTTTGTTTTGGTTTCTTTTTGGGGTTGCTTTTTCCCTGAAGTTTTTGCTTGGTGTGTTTTGTAGTCGAGCGGAGCAAGTCCTTGTCATGGGTCGTCAGCATGCGCTGCTGCACAATCGCCATTGTGTTGTCGAAGGTTAGTATTGGCTTTGCCTTTGTATTCATGAAATTTCTAGATTCGATTGATAATCCACCATGTGCTTTTGTAGTTGAGCACAACGAACTTCTTCCTCATGATTCTTCCCTCGAGAAGGCACTTGCCGCGGCGGCGAAGAGTCGTGACGAAGCAGTGGCGGAACTAGAGGAGTCGTGGAAGCGTGAAGAGGAATTGCGCTCCTCCACTGCTGAAAGGGAGCAGTTGTTCGAAGAAGAACTGCTGTCGATTGCCAAGGCCCTCTCAGGTGATTGCCAGTTTTGATGTTGTATTCTTCCTTGTTTGATGTCGTATTTTTGTGCTAACACCTTTTTTATGCAGATGCCGGTGGCTTGAGCTTCGATGCCTAGTCCCTTCGTCGTGTAGACACGTTGGCTGGTGTCATGGCCGCAGTCGAGGATCGCAGCGCTTCTCTTCAGGGGACACTAACGAAGGCCAAGGGTGTGCTCAGTCGCATCCACGAGGACCTAACTCCCAAGGCCGGGCTTATTGACAATCTTGAAGACCTAGTGGAATCCCTCGCTGGAGGTATTCCCGTGGAATTCAAGAACTCGCAGTGGTCCGTCGGCGCCACCATGGCACTCACGATGGTGCAAGCCCATGGCATGGAGATGGATCCCGCTGCTATTTCTGAGGCGATGTCTGTCGACGCTGGAGGCCAGCAGGTAGTGTTTGCTCCCTTCGCTAGTAGCTGCACAAAATATGGTCCTCAACTTATCGAGACAGTCGCCAAGTATTCCGAGGAGCGGCGGCGAGCCAAGGCGGCGAAGGCCGCGGCATATGGGGATGCCACCGGCAAGTCCGTGGCATCGGATACTACCACGGATGCGATGAAGCCCTCGAAGCCAAAGTCTAAGTCGAAGAAAAATGCTTCGTAGTCTGCATGTGTAATAGCTCTAGTTGCCTTTTGTTGAGACTATGCTTTTGTGGGAGTGTCCCTGCCGAGACTTTGCTTTGCTTGAATGCATTCATGCCTTTTATCAATGTATTCTTGGTCCCCCGTTTTCTCTTGCTTGATTTGTGATAGGGTACGTCAAGTGGTCCTTTGAGTGGTCCTTATGATCCTCCGTCCACCGATGAAACCTTGGCACAGCCGCGCTCAAACGTGGAGGAGTTTTCGTTGCTTTCACGACTGTGCGATCGCATTAAGGAATTGGAGCGTGAGTTGCCCATCCTCCGCGGTAGCGCAGATGTATGGAAGTCGAAGGCAGAGAAGGCCACCGCCCGTGAGAAGTATCTCTTGGAGGAGGTGTGTAACATCCCAGCATTAGAGCTTAGAAATAAGCTGAACACAGGTTTGTGCATTGCATTCATGCATAGAAAATCCTTATAATTTTCGCACATTTAAATAAAAACTTGTCAAAGTGATTGAAGCTTCTCTTAACTTGGTGGAACTGAAGTAGATCATCAAGTTGATTGCGATAAGTTTCAATATGACCTTTTCTCAAACCTTATCTTTGGGTAATATAATTTGATCTAAGGGTAGATCAAGTGTAATAAAACTAAGTCACAATACACTACTTAATAAGGAGTACTTGATCTTCTAAAGATCATTACATGGTATTACATACCACAACTCAAGGATGAATACTTAATATTCTAAAGATGATATTAAGACATTACCTACCCTAAACTTTGTATACCCGGTTAAGTATATAACTTAAGTAAATGAAATTCCATAACTAAATTTTGAAACACTTGTTTGCCATAGTTACTCTTATCATAGGTACCATGGTAGTTTTTAAACCTTGGATATTATTACAAATAGAGTAGAAAGGGAAGTCAAGCCAAGACCATCCAGCATATACTCTTAATCTAATATTAAGAGGTGACATTCCTATTTAACCAAGTCCTAGTGTCAATGGATCATCACTATTGAGAGATCAATTCTTGACCTAGAACTTATTGACTCGTAGCCTTTGACCTATTGTGTTAACCTTCAAAAAACCTTAAGTAAATTAATCTGAAGGAAGAACTAGATATGGTTGAGTGTACCATCATCAATGGAATGTGATCCTTAGTGGAGATCAAACCATCTGATGTTGGAGGAGTTAACTCACTCCTGAGTTAACTAGAAGAAGTATTTAAACCCAAGAGTTTAGATAGTAATTATGGATCTATGAGAAAGCTAGTAGTATTAGAATATCCAATAATAAGCTTGTTCATCCAAGTGGGTGTAAACTTAGAGTAAGCTTGCTTAACAAGATAATCCTATAGACAGACTAGTAAAAGTCTACTACTTAGTTAAGTATAGATCTTGATCAGATAATTAAAAGCCTAAGCTTAGTTTGATCAAATGATGGTGGTCATTATTCTCAAGTCACTTGAGAATAGATGACTAGGTGTTGAAGAAGGCTTGTGAGTATACCAAATTAGGTAAAGCCTGGTAAGCTGAATCATCTAGCTTGAACATAAGAAGTCAAGCTAGAGTATGATGAAGTATGTAACATGAATATATGGAGTAGTTGGAGGCATAGTAAATTAATCAAGCTAATATAAGAGCAAACTTGTATTATGGGAATAGTACCATACCTATTCTAAAGGATTTTTGTCACATATGATGTATAAATAGAATTGTAATCTTGCAAGCTTTGGATAAAGTTGCAAGATGGGTTTAAGGAAGTTAATAGATGGAGTTTGTAATAGCTACATTGATAGGTCCATCAATGGTAGTTAATTCTAAGAAGTTATATACTAGGTGAAGAATGAGAGGGTAATGTTGAAGTAGCATGACCATGTCATCATATGATGATGGATATGGTGGAGTCAGATGATTGTCTTATTCAGGAATATGTGATCTTTCTGAATAAGATAAGAAAGATATACAGAGTATGTTTAGGAAAGGAATTCCTTATCTCAAGATAAGCTTACTGAAGTATTGAGGTAAGAATTCTTTAGAAACCTTTAGCTAGCTATACATGCAGCCATGACAAGACCCATATCTACTTCATTAATCAAAACCCTAGAATCAAATGGATAGTGAAACCATTTCCTACTCCTAGGTAACCATTAAACAATACCTCTTGGACAATTAAAGCTTCCAAGAGATGATAAGAGAACCAGATGAGTGTTTATAGAAGAAAGCATTGTCCATATGATTGCCTTAAACCCTAATGAGAACCTAATCTCATAGAATAATCAAGATCACATTAGGAAAGTGTTCTGTGGTAATTTTAAACTCTACAAATCAAGTAGATTTGGATTTGGTGAAATCACCAATCAGGGAGAACCCTGGGATTCAAATCACCATATTATAAACCCAGGATTTAAACCAACATCTAATGAGGTAGTTAAAAGAATATATCTGCTCCATGCCTATCACTCACCATCATAAATTAGTAGTTTCTTAAATCACTACTAATACTTTGTTTTAGTGGTAATACAAGTCATTTCTATAAGATTTTTTGATAGGAAGTGAACCCTAAAACGCCAAGTTATATTTACTTTAATAAATAAAAGAACTTTCATATAATAACATATTTTGAATATAATATAGAGAAATGGGTTATAATTCACCTCTATCATTTATCAATGTCTTACAAATTTCTGGACATCTTAAAACTTTTGTAGAAATCAAATTGGAAAGAAAATGGTAAACAGAATAAAGAAAAGAAGTAGAAATAGAAAAAATACAGAGTAGACCAAATCTGGCTCAAGGCCCATTTCCCCTCTGCCTATCTACTACCTCACCGGCCCAACATAAGCCCAACACCAGCTGTCTCATCGCCTCTCTCTGACTGACAGGTGGAACCGGGGGTGGACCGCGTGTTGAAACCGAAATGTTGCCAGGGGTTTTCCGCAAGATGTTCATCATCGTCTTCCCCCTCCAGCTGGAAGCAGCTCGGTGGCGGAGCCGATGCCGTCCGCCGTCGCTGCGCTAGGATTCGCGCTGCTACCGACACTTCCGTGGGGATAAGACCGCCATCGTGACGTCCTTGCCCGTCCTCATCCCCATTTCCCCTTTCTTCTTGTTCCTATCCTCTTCATAGAAGAGACACCGAAACCCTAGCTCGTCGGAGTTCATCGTTCCGGCCAGCTCCGGCCACCTCTCGCTTAGCCATAGCCACCGCTGGAAACGCCGTCGTCTCCTCGTTCGTCTTTGGCAAATCTCATGGGCAGGCGCATCACGAGCGGCGAGGAATCGTTCTAGGAGTATCGTCGGTCACCGCGGCCGTTACCGGTGATTCACTGTCACCAGTCTTCCTCACGCCTCGCCGACGGGTCCGCAGCATAGAAAACAAAAAATTTCCTACGATGTGAACTACACGCCAAGATCTATCTACTAGGTACAAAGCAACGGGTGGACATACATCCAACGAGAACTTACCCTCGAATAAAACGAGTTTTGTTAACGAGTAGAAACTCGTGGTTGATGTAGTCGTACACTTGCCGATCTCAAGATCATGAGGAAGTCCGAGCAGGTCCGGCTCTAGCACGTCCTTCATATCCAGCTCCAGCACCACCAAGTCCAGCACCACAAAGCAGTGGTGCATCCGTGATCGCACACACGTCCGGTACCCCGACAACCTCCGTCCCTCACTCCAGCAAAGCAGCGGAAGCAGCAACTCCTTTCTAGATAAAGCCACCGGGAACATGTATCTCGCTAATCCGAGACCATGGGAATAATACTAGAGGGGGAGAGAGATCCTTCACAAGGAGGTGTGTGTGAGAAGTGAGGAGAGGGTGGCCTTTTATAGGAGGAGGGGGTGCCCCTCCTTCATGCCCGGCGTATGGAGGAGGTGCCTCTTCACCTCCTCCATTCATGTGGTGGTAACCCCTCCACATTAAAATGCCTCTTCATATTCCCTTTTAAAGTCTCCACTTTAAATGCATTAAATTTCTCCAAATTTAATGCTCTCTCATTTAATAAAACTCTTTCATTATTTTTATTCAGAATTTTGTTAATTACTTTAATTAACAAACATTCACATAAAACCCCCTGCAACATTTTCAATATTACATGCAGAACCAATTTCAGCAATTTCACCCGAAACAGTTTCGGTGTCTATTGAAATAATTCCAGCGCTTTCTTAAATCTTTATCTTAAACATATTTGCTCCAAATGGTGTCAGTATCCCTTAAGTGTGTCACCCTACGGTTCGCGAATAATGCAGACATGATCGAGACCCCTCTCCGATCAATAATCAGCAGCGGGACCTAGAGATCCGTACTGACTCCTACACATTCAACGATGACTTATGTGATCGTGAGAACCTTTAACGCTTGTAACTAAATCCCTTTGTCTCAGGATATATTACATGTCCGAGATTCGATCATCCGTATCTCCATACCTAGTTTGATCTCGTTACCGACATGCACTCTTTTCTCGTTCCCGTGATATAACATTCCAGTGATCGCATCACTTGCTTGCAAGCTATTTCAATGTGATATCATCGAGAGGGCCCAGAGTATATCTATCCGTCATCGGGATTGAAAAATTCCACTCTTGATCCATGAGCCTCAACATAATACCTTCGTAGCACTGAACCCATCTTTATAGTCACCCTGTTACGGTGTGATGTTTGATGTTATCAAGATACTCTTCTGGTGTTAGCAATTAACATGATCTCATGGTCTAAGGATAAAGATTACTTCGTATGATGTTATAGCAATATAAACATAATGACTTTGATCGTAATGCTATACTTTGGATGAATGTTCATCACATCATTCCACCAATGTTGTGACCTCGTTATTAACAACATCCAATGACCATGATCAGGAAACCTTGATCATCTTGTTAATCAACGAGCTAGTCTATAAGAGAGGCATAACTAGGAACCCTTTTTGTTTATTAAACACACATGTATTGACGTTTCCGATCAATACAATTATAGCATGTAAAATAAACATTTATCATAAACATGGAATAAGATAATAACCACTATATTATTGCCTCTCGGGCATATTCCCTTCAGCATCCTGGTGAGCCAACGGTGCTCAAGCACCTCTTCAATCTCTTCCTTTCGCACTAGAGTGTCTCCGCGTCATATGTTGTCATCGGCCGCCGCAGAGGTTGGTCACCGGAGTACCTCCGATGAACAAAACAGGGCAGCGACACCACTCCCAAGTTTTCCTTGCTCTACTCTATCGTGTAGCGCCCTTAGTTCCGCTCCGCGAGCTCTAGATCGACCGATCCTTGGTCGGCAGTGAACTCCGGCCAGCGCTGATGTCACCGTGTAATCACGCTTGCGTCACCCTAGCTTAGTCAGCAGGTTTGAACCAGTCCACGCTCACGTGGCATGCTAATGTGGCCCGGGCCCGCTTGTCATTGAGTCTGGATAGAAATATGATTAGTAACAGAAGTGATTTGTCTGGTTTTCGCCAATGTGGCGTGTCAACGTGTCTCTGACCCCACTGGTCAGTGTCTCTGGCTAGGAATAGTCTTGGTGTAAAAAGATTTCTCTATTAGTAAGTAGATAAAACAAAATAAGTTTAGATATAAATATAATTTGCAGAAATTTAATAAAAGAATTAAATCTTGTTAATTCTATATCTTTTGTTTTGTAATTCATAATAATGTATATAATATATCAAAATTCTTAGAAAAATAAAATCTATAATTAAATTTATTATAAAACATTGTTATGTTAACTATTTAAATAATTATTATTTAATAAAAAAATTATAAGTAATAATACTTTGAAAATTATTATTTTAATATTGGTAAATAAGAAAAAATATAAATAATATACAAAATTTCTTGGAAAAATAAGAACTACAATGTGAAATTATAAACTTAAAATATTGTATCACATAACTAATATTTATTATTTATTTAGTATTTAAAAAGTGATAAAACTTGTAAAAATCATATCTTATTATTTATAAATCATAAAAATACTTATAGTATACCAAAATGATCACAAAAATAAATTCTACACATCAAAAATGTCAACTCTTAATTTTGAAGTAAAATAAAAGGTAAAGGTTTAATAAATCTTATTGAAACCCTTTTCTTTTATTTTAATACATTAAAAATATAAAAACCTTTATTTGCCTATACCATTATTAGTTTGAAGTCCAAAAGAATAATAACAAATGTAAGTTATGTTAAATGAAGTTAAGATAGGTTTAACCAATACAAGTTGTACTTACTAGATCATATGGGGTGGCCCGATCTTCTCAACAAGCACTTGTCGATGGTGATGGTGGATGACAGATAAATAGCATGTAGATATGAACTCTCTCGCTCGATCCCTGATGCCAATGCAAGCTCTCGAACCTTGTAGGATATTCACAACACCACGCTCTTGCGCACGTAGTCGTCGACCACGAACGGTAGTATGCAATCTACTAATTCTCAGTGGAACAACAGATCACACTCAATTGCAATTGGTAGAATTTGATCACAGGGTAATTCCAGAGGTTCTATAAAAGAAACAACTCCAAAATAATTTTAACGTGGTCTAAACCTAATTTGTGGTGCGCCCCATCTATTTAAAAGGTTTGGGAGCGGCGGCCTAAGCTTGGGACAACTTGGTCCCACCTAACTAGGATACAAACCGACCCAAAATTGGGTTCGGCTCAGGTTTCTGCCATGGCAGAGTTTGGGCTTGTTTCTCTGCCACGGTAGCCTGCCGTGGCAGAAAAGGACTCTGTTTATGTGCCCCGGCAGCCTGCCGTGGCAGGAAAATGCATCATTTCTCTGCCGCGGCAGAGATCCTAACATGTGTTGATCTTCTTCTTGGTAGCTCCTTGTGCTTCCTCCCTCTCCTCCCTCGCGCATTCTTCAATGATCAACACGCCATGCTCCATATGCTTCAACTCCTCGCTCCGTGCTACACCTTCTTCATCCATGTACCTGATCATACAATAGCACAAAGACTTAAGCAATATAAAGTTCTTATAAATGAAAGTGTTATGGTTAACTAGGCATGAATTCACCTGATAGTCATTATTGATTTGACTCAATATTTCCTTCCAGTTCAAGCAGTCAGAATCATCATAATCCATGTATATATCCTCATCATCCTCCCTTTCTTCATGAAAAGTTGTCCACAGCTTTCGGCTGAAAGTGGAAGAAACAAGAAGAACAACGTGTACGCAAAATATATGTATATATAACATGTTGTATTATTGTTGTTCACATGAAAAGCATGTCCAGTATACATCAAGGAACGTAAATTCAAGGTATAAGAGAAGTACAAAGAATCATGATCATGGTGAAAAACAACTAAATAGATAGCCTTGTTCTTCAATATTAAATTCAGCTTTCTCAAAAAAGATCTATGATCAAATTTGTGCACAAGATCAAACCAATTCAATATGCGTGAGAACCAAATTGATTCATGCCATGCTTCAACTGCGCTACTCTGATTATTATGAACATGATCATGTTGTATAGTAAGTAAGATGCAACTTAATTTGCAAATATCAGTGAAGTCTAAAGTAGTAACATAACTAGACAAAGACTTGTGGGACAAACACAATGGATATGAAAACTTGGGTTCTAACCTAGCAAGATTCAAACAATCCAACATAGGTAAAATTACTTGTGTTGGTTGCAATATGTCAACTAGATCAAAACGTATTTCCATAATATCTCGAACATGAACTATTGTCCCATAGCAAACATTTTGTGACACATTGCATATATGGCTGAAAACAGCTCGTTTCAGTTCAGCGATTCTATCACAAGTAATGCATATGTGATCCACAAGAAAATTTGCATCCATGCTATATTCACCAATTAGATTGAAAGTGAAAAAGGGAGAATATGTGCTAGAATTCAGAAATGAAATTTCAGAAATCTTATCCATAGCACAACTCATACTCATAGGTTCATTTAGCATGATGGAATACACAATATCAGCAGGTGGTATTCGAGCAAGTATTTCTTTATGTGTAATCAGTACCACATGATCAAAATTTGAATTTGGTAAACTATCACATGGTGCTGAAACAGTAGTGTAAGGAAAATCACAAGGAGGCTTCAGTAAAGGAATAGACTCACAATATGTCGCACATGTTGGCTGAAACTCCAAATTAGTACCAATGTCATCAAAAATCTCGTTAGTTATAGTAGGTACTAAACATCCTCCACAAGTGACAATGCACAGTACGACAATGCAGGTTGTAAAATAGATTGCTCCCTTTCTTCAAAAGCAACCTGCATAGCACAAGAAACAATACCAGGAGTAGAGATGATTACATTAGTAGAAATATCCTCACATGTATTAGCATCTACTACACTGATGTTTTCTTTTTCTATCATACTCTTAGAATGGATGCTCTCAACCTCACGTTTAGTGGAATCACACAGCTGAATTTTGATAAAACTATCACCCAGCTTGGCTATGTGGCTCTCATTTCTCACATGGGTTGTAATGCACACCGTGTTCAAGATAACAAATAATAGAATTGTCACCATTCATCATGACCTTGTACTTAGCAGACAAACTGAACTCTTTTGTCCTTTCCTTGCGAAGAAGATGATACTCATGAAATCTGTCGGCTGAAATCCCGAGCATAGCACGCCTCTTCATGTTCCATTTGAAAGAAATCCTTCCAACAACAGGACATATTTGAGCGTTAAACCTTCTGCCCCAAGGTTCTCCCAATAGTATGTGACAAGAATGAAGTGTTATAGGAGATGCATGACAGCGCACAATCTCAGTATGCTCTTTAAAAGTCATAGGAACATCAACGGTGTGTGAAATAAGCAATGTGCCATATGATGACTACAAGAGATATGGCACCGCATGGGCACATGTGGGTAGCTACAGCTTTTGTACAACTTCAACGCTGATCAAATTAATAGTAGAGTTGCTATCAATGGTAATGGAAGCACATCGCTCACCAATCATTACATTAAGGTAGAAAAGACCATCACCATCAAAAATACCGCGTTCTTCCTTCCAAAAAGTTCCACTACAACGCCAATTGTGGAAGCATTTGTACCTATAGGTATCCACATTATCTGTAACATCATTGGCCTCCATTTTCTACATCAGATCAACACTACTAGAAGACATGATTAGTACATTAGTGCACAAAACAAAATCTGGTGGTGGAACTCTCACAACTCACTCAAAACTGACAAGAAAGCAGATCTTACTATTCCAAAGTGAATAGTGATGCTTACCAATTAGAAATCAAAGACTTATGCACTGATGTGATGAAGTGAATATAAAAGGTATAGAGAACGATCGTAGAGCACACAGGTTATTTATGGTGGAGCTCTAGGTATGGTATCCTATCTACATCGCAAACAAGTCCTAGTGTTGATCCTACAACAACCCAAGAAACACACACGTGGAGATAAATGTAGCAATGCAACTATGAAATGTGTTGCACTACGCTGGAGAGACACTAGCAAAGCTCAAAGTAACCAGGCACAAGATTGCTCAATCTACCGGTGCACAAAGATATCACTAGGCCTCTTGCTCAATTCTCCTTTTCTTTTTCTCTTTCTTTTGTATAGATTCTTCTTATTTTTGCTTTTTCTTTTGCTATGTTGCTTTTTCTCTCTCTTTTTTTAATATATGTCACACATGGCCAAATTACAAAGCACAGCACCAAAATCATAGGAGCATCCTGTAAGAGCGGAAACTAGTCTCAGTGGGCAAGTTCCTACACCTTTGAAATAGAATGGTTGTGGCTAAAGTTAAGGAAAATTGCAATTTTTACACTTTGTAAGTCTGGCTGCCATGGCAGAAAAACAGTGCAAAAACGTGCCGTGGCAGGAAAAAAAAGGTCGAAAACGTGTCGTGGCAGGAAACCGTGTCGTGGTAGAGAAGGACTCGCGGCAGACAAACAGGCCGTTTCTGTGCCGCGGCAGAAGTCGGTAGGAATTTTTTTAATCCGACTCAACCTAGAGTAACAACCAAGGACTCTTGTATGGATCCATCTGAACTTGTGGCGGCAGAAAAAGATGGCGGAAAACAACTAGAACAACTAGAAAATAGATCTATGAAGAATAGATCTCGATCTAAACTAAAGGAGGAACACGACCAGCAACTATTTCTTGAATACGATGCAATCTAGGCTATGGAAACTCTTTTTGTGGACCTTTTTCTGTATAGGACAAAAAACACTCTCTAATCTATGGATGGACTGTGGATTGCTTACCGAGGCAACGAGGAGCTCTGGTACCAAGATGATATTGCTCACCGAGTAAACCCACCGCTCTGATACCAAGATGATATGGGGTGGCCCAATCTTCTCAGCAAGCACTTGTCGATGGTGATGGTGGATGATAGATAACTAGCCAGTAGCTATGAACTCTCCCGCTTGATCCCTGATGTCAATGCAATAGCTCTCGAACCTTGTAGGATATTCACAACACCACGCTCTTGCGCACGTAGCCGTCGATCATGAACGGCAGTATGCAATCTAATAATTCCCAGTGGAACAACAGATCACACTCAATTGCAGTTGGTAGAATTCGATCACATGGTAATTCCAGAGGTTCTATAAAAGAAACAACTCCAAAATAATTTTAACGTGGTCTAAACCTAACTTGTGGTGCGCCCCATCTATTTAAGAGGTTTGGGGGGCGGCGGCCTAAGCTTGGAACGACTTGGTCCCACCTAACTAGGATACAAACCGACCCAAAATTAGGTTCGGCTCAGGGTTCTGCCGTGGCAGAGTTTGGGCCTATTTCTCTGCCGCGACAGCCTGTCGTGGCAGAAAAGGACTCTGTTTCTTTGCTGTGGTAGGAAAACGCATCGTTTCTCTGCCACGGCAGAGATCCTGCCATGTGTTGATCTTCTTCTTGGTAGCTCCTTGTTCTTCCTCCCTCTCCTCCCTTGCGCATTCTTCAATGATCAACACGCCATGCTCCATATGCTTCAACACCTCGCTCCGTGCTACGCCTTCTTCTCCCATGTACCTGATCATACGATAGCACAAAGACTTAGGCAATATAAAGTTCTTATAAATGAAAGCATCATGGTCAAATAGGAATGAATTCACATGATAGTCATTATTGATTTGACTCAATATTTCCTTCCAGTTCAAGCAGTTAGAATCATCATAATCCATGTATATATCCTCATCACTAAAACTACCATTTAGAATTAAGTAAATCTTTCTATCCAAAAATATTTTATCAATTATAAAATCATCAAGATTTGAGTATTAATTCCTCTATAAGTTTGGGAACCCACTTTAAAAGCTAAACAAAGATCTTAAGTATTTAACATGTTGTCATTCCCATGATTATAGATTTAAGAAAACACTACTTCTATAAAAGTAATATTACTCTATTTCATCTTTATAAAACACTAAGAAGTGAACCACATATAAGGTAATACCTTATCCAAAACAAATAAGTCCCCACAACAAGTGTTGAAGTTATTCAAATCTAGTAGTGCTTTTCTTTTTAATAACTATAATTAGAAAGGAACATTAAAGTGTTAGCCTTAAGTTTAAACACTATTTACTTTGTAAAGTAATATTTTCCTCAAAGGTTATTCTTTTAAGAAACGTTCAAAGTAATCCTTGCACATTTCTTTAGAAGCTCTAAATGATTAAAATCTTGTTCAAGAAATATTTGAGATACCATGAACCATTTAAGTGCTTTAGTATTACATACTATTTGTTATATTTACATATTGTTTCACACACTCTCACAAGCCTTAATAAGAAGCACAAGTGTGAAGCTGATATAAAAGTGAAACACATTTTAAGAACTCATCACCAGTTCCAAACCCTAGATTAGTCCGGGGATTCGCGTTTATCAAATTGCATTACATTACTTATACATCATTGCATCTTGATTCTTTAAACATTAGTCCTTACCGGACCAATGATGTTGTCTACATAATTTGGATCTTCTATTGTCTTGAAGACTGTGAGTGCGTATTCTTGCAATCACAAAAGGCAAGTTCACAACTTGCTCATGTCCTTTGATTATTTTCTGTCAAATGCTTGTAACTCAAATATTGTCATCACCTGAATTTCAAAAAGGTCAGAAAAACACTATCTTCATAGTAATATGGTTATGGATTATTTACCAGATGGTAATAATCTATTGATATAGTTCAAGTGGTAAACAAACATAATATCTAGGACTTAACAACCAATGTCACCAGTGATTCTAGTGCCGTATATTACGTGTTAACCATGAGATTTGGAATGGGACAGAGAAGTCGGCGGTATCTTCTTCCTTTCATATGGAGGCAAGATGACCTTATCGTGACGCTGTGATTCCTTGTGTGGATCCAGCATATGGGTGGGCACCCTTAGGCCCCATGATTTTGGTATCTAGATTATCTATGAGTGGCTGTCAGAGGTATAGTCGGACCTTTATGGAGCTTACCAGGGGCATCACCAGCTCATAGAGTCTTCGGGAACTCACCAGGGTTGTAGCTTGCCCAAAAAGGGGGCTTAACGGAGCTGTAGTCAGCCCCGGAGAATCATGCAGACATATGGGGTCACGGAGAGGGCAGCGATTGGCTTGGATCACCTACTGGGCCCCACATCAAGGAATTGTGGACGGGAAAGATCGCCCAGTTGTGCAACAAGGAGTTGATGTCTCATGGGTAAAGTAACGCACCTCTGCAGAGTGTAAGAATTATGACATGTTACTCCCTGTTCCGGGAAGGAGCTACGAACGCGGCAGGAAAGGAACCCCACGAAGGTTCAGGTCAACCTGTGAAGGCTGTCAGACATAGTTTTTAGAATAAAAGCAACCTTTGAAGAAATGTTTACGAAAACCTGCATTGCCTACAACCTATGGTCTGTGGCTGTAGAGATAGTGCATCATACACTCCTTTTTAGTGAACTTGCTGAGTACGCTCGTACTCAACTGTATCTTCTTAACCCTTGCTAGATTCTAAGCCGTTAAAGACGACGTCAACATCAATTTATGCTCAAGAAACCATCATCGACAGCTCAAGTTCTCAATGAAGTCAATCAAGTCAACATATACATCCGCTAAAGTGAAGGCAAAGTCTCTGTTTAGATAGGAGTAGATACTCTAGCCATAAAACCTACTTCTGTGGAGCATTGCAATAGCAGCAATGGCAAGCCAAATCGTTTAGATATTAGTCGTAGTTACTAGATAGTTCTGAGTTATTATTCTGATTATTTTTTGTACGAAGTTTCTTTCTCTCTTTTTAACCTATAGTGTTCTCTAGATATTTCATAAAGAGTCGAGTTGTAACCTTTAGTCATGTCTTGGACCTGTTGTGTTTCTGTTGTACCACTCTGAGGGATGTAATACTAGTGAACAGTGTTTCATTGGTGTTATGTCAATGACTATAGTGTACTACATCATGCAGTGGTATGCTGAGTCACCGCAAGGTGGCGCAGCTGAGTGAGCAGTTCAAATGTTAGCTTTCTGCCCTCTCATCTTTTCTTTCAGTTAGTCTCGGTGATGCCTTCTCTTCACACTTTGCCATTTTGCTTGGTGTAGTTGTCAGTCCTCGCCATCCGTAGGATGAAAAGGACCAGGTTGCCATTCGAATGAATGACTTGACCTAGGAGCAACTACAGGCGAGTGGGTACTTTTGGGTGGACCACGACCGTGCGATCGCGCTTGCGACCCTGTAGGATCGTGCTTCTCGAGTACTTTATTATTTGAAGAAGACGCACTCGTGCCTTAGGCATATTTATCAAACAATGTTCCCATTGGACGCCGTCCCTTCAAGCATGTTGGCTCTTCTGGCGAAGTTCCAAGATTTGAGTGCAATTCCGAGTGCGTGCAGCAACAGTTAGTAGTTGGTGCTAAGGCTGTGTTGTCGCTGGTGCGACTGCATAGGCCGGATGTAGATGTTGTAGCTGTTGCCACTGGGCCGCCTCCTCTGCCAGAAGGTATGACCTGGGACATGGTTCCGCACTACCAAGCGGTTGATCGCCCAGCAGAAGAAATTGTTGATTTCTTCGAGGAACAAACGAACGTTCTTCTGTTGCAGTAGTAGCATGACTTGTATCCTACACATAATTGTATAAGTGTTGTAAAGTTTGTATGAATATGTTTGATGTCATTAATACCCATTTATATGTGAATAGCTTGCTAGCTTTTATATTTTGTGAGTGTATTTGTACTCTGTAGTTCCTTTTCGTTAGCCTGACTTGTGTTTATCTCAGCACCTTGCCAACCTGTCAGGTGCGTTGCAACTGGGTTAGTGTTTATCAAGGGTTCGATTGATGTTGTGTTAGCTACTCGGGATACTGCGATGTGTTCGTGGAACGAGAGTGTAAAGGGGTGGCGTAGTGCCCGAGTGAAAAAAAAATTGCAAGAAAATAAGGAAAACACGGAGTTTTGGGGAACTTAGCTTTATTTATTTGCAGAATAGTACGAGGTACAATGTGTGGCTAAGTAGCCTGGCTGAATAGCCTTATTTGTAATGTGAAAACAACTAGGGGTAGAAACGATGCAGCTGCGCGATGTTCCAGGGTTGGAGTATGCAACTCCTGTCTCAAAATCTTTAAGGCGATAGGCGCCACCTAGGATTACTTCTGTAATCACGTAAGGTCCCTCCCAAGGGGACTCGAGCTTGAGATGCCCTTGTTTCTTTAGTCGTAGGACCAGGTCTCCTTAGACGAAGGATCTGGGGCGTAGCCTTCTGTTGTGGTAGTTGAGGAGGCTTTGTTGGTAGATCGTTGATTTCTCCGCTGTGATTTCTCATGCCTCGTCAAGGAGGTCGACGGAGTCTTCGAGTGAACAGTTGACTCCTGCTCGCTGTAAGAAACCACCCGCGGGGCTTTGTAGCGTACTTCTGCGGGTAGCACCACTTCAGCACCATGCACCATGAAGAACGGGGTGTATCCGATAGTGTTCTTTGGAGTTGTGCGCAAGCTCTAGAGTACGGATTGCAGCTCATCTGGCCAGCATCCGGAGGCTTGTTCGAGTGGCCGAAGGAGTTGTTTCTTGATTCCGCCGCAAATGAGGCCATTGGCCTTTTCGACTTGACCGTTGGTCTGCGGGTGAACCACCGAGGCGTAGCTTATGTTGATTCCCAGGTTCTCGCAGAATTCCTGGAACTCCTTAGAGGTGAAGTTCGTCCCATTGTCCATGACAATGCTATGTGGCACTCCAAAGTGGTAGACAATGGACTCGAAGAACTTGACAGCGCTAGCCTCTGATTGATTTGTCACCGGCATGGCCTCGGTCCAGTTGGTGAATTTGTCGCAGACGTAACCTCCTAGCGAGGATTTCGGGAGCTTGCTGACCATGTCGAGTCCCCATTGCACGAAGGGCCAAGCCAATGGTATTGGCCGAAGCTCCGCGCTAGGTGCGTGAGGTTTATCCGTGAATCGCTGGCAAGCGTTGCAGCGCTCGACGATGTCCTTGGCGTCGCACATGGCCATGGGCCAGTAGAATCCAACTCGTAGAGCTTTGGCAACGAGGGCACGATTGGCGGCATGGTGCCCGCAAGTGCCTTCGTGGATGTCGAGGAGGACGGTCCTTCCTTCCCCGTTGGAGCACTCATGTGATGCTGCACTTGTACAGTTCACTGTTGATGAGGGCGAATGCCTTGGATCGTCGCGCTATCTCCCGTGCATTAGTCGGGTCATCTGGCAACCTCTTGCTGAGTAGATACATGATGTAGGGTTGTGTCCAAGATGGCTCGATCATCATGACGCTTATTGGTCCTTCAAGTCCTGTATCAAGCTCCAGGTCGTCAAGTGTCATTGGCTCGTTGGGTGGCATAGCCCCCCGAGTCCTTTGACGCGCTTGCTTTCTTCTCTGGAGCCTTAGGCTTGATGGAGCATTCGCAGATGCGCTTGAGAAATACCCTAGGTGGTATGGGGGCGCAGGTGGAGCCAATATTGGCGAGGAGATCTGCCTCTTCATTGCTTTAGTGACCCACGTGTCGTAGCTCACAGCCGTCAAAGTCTCCTTTGAGTGTGTCGTAGAGGTCGCGATAGGCGATCATGTTGTCGCTCAGTGCATCGCACTTGTGCATCGTTTGGTTGACCACCAGTTTGGAGTCGCCGTAGATGATGAGCCTTTTAGCGCCACAGGCTTTCGCCATCCGCATCCCATGGATTAGGGCTTCATACTCAGCTTCATTATTGGAGGCAGTGAACTGCATTCGAAGAATGTATTTCATCTTTTCTCCTTGGGGCGATGTCAGTATGACACCTGCGCCTGCTCCGTCCTTTCACTTGGACCCGTCAAAGTGCATTGTCCAGAGGTAGGACATATCTGGTTTGTTGGGGAGCTGGTTCTCCATCCAGTGCACGAGGAAATCAGGGAGAACTTGCGACTTGATCGCGTCACGCTTTTTGTATGTGATGTCTCGTGGAGACAATTTGATTCCCCAGAGCGCGACTCGCCCGGTAGCGTCAGGATTATTGAGTATGTGCCTGAGCGGGGCGTCGTTTACCACCACGATTGGGTTCTCCTAGAAGTAGTGGCGCAGTCGCCTGGCTATCATGAAGACGTCATACGCCAGCTTTTGGTAGTGCGGGTACCACTGTTTTGTAGACTAGGAGAGGTACCTCTGATTATTGAGTATGTGCCTGAGCGAGGTAGTAGACTGGGCGCTAGACCCCGTGGACTTTATTTTCTTCGGCTCGTTCCACTATGAGCATCGTGCTAACCACCTGGTTGGTGGTGGAGATGTAGAGCAGTAGTGGTTCCTTCTTGCGAGGCGTCACCAGTATTGGCGAGGTGGATAGTAGATGTTTGAGGTCTTCGAATGCTTCTTGCGCCTCGACTGTCCACTCGAACTTGTCAGCTTCGCAAAGAAGTTGGTAGAAGGGCAGTGTCTTTTCTCCCATTCGACTAATGAATTGACTAAGCACCATGATTTGCCTAGCCAGCTGCTGAACGCCTTTTATGTTCTTTGGCTTCTCCATGGCCAGTATGGCCTTTATTTTCTTCGGGTTTGCTTCGATCCCTCTCGCAGAGATGAGATACCCGAATAACTGCCCAGATGGCACGCCGAAGGCGCATTTATCTGGATTGAGCTATCCGGTAGTGGTCGAGGTTGGCAAATGTCTCACGTAGATCATTGATTAGTGAGGCTTCCTCTTTGGTTTTGATGACGATGTCATCAACGTAGATTTGGATGTTGCGACCAAGTTGGTTGTTGAGGCAAGCCTGCATGCACCGCTGATAGGTGGCTCCTGCGTTTGTTAGCCCGAAGGGCATCGTGTTGTAGCAGAACACACCAAAGGGCATCGTAAACGCCGTTTTCTCCTGATCCTCCTCCTTCATTCGAATCTAATTGTAGCCTAAGTAGGCGTCGAGGAAGTAGAGACGCTCACATCCCGCGGTGGAGTCGATGATTTGGTCGATTCACATCAACGGGAAGTGATCCTTAGGGCAGTGCTTATTCAAGGAGGTGAAGTCCACGCACATCCGCAGGATATCCGTGTCTTTTTTAGCCACAAGCATTGTGTTAGCGAGCCAAGTACTTTCCTTGATCTCGCGTATAAATTTTGCATCGAGGAGTCTATTGATCTCCATTCCAACTGTTTTTGCTCGTGGTTCAGACAGTCGTCGAATTGTCTGCTTGACTGGCCTTGCATCTAGATTCACGTTGAGTGAGTGCTCAGTGAATTCCTTGGGAACCCCTGGCATGTCCGCTGGACACCAGGCAAAGATCTCCTAGTGCTCACGGAGGAATTCGATGAGCGCGAGTTCCTATGCGGAACTCAAGTTGTTGGCGATGAGAGTCGTCTTGGTCGGGTCCATTGGGTGGACATGGACTTTATTCCTGTGCACCAACGAGTCGAAGGACAGGTCGGGTGAACTTGGCCTGCTCAAGGGAGGCAGAGTATTGTCTGTCGACTCCTTCAATCTTGCGAGTTCCTCCTGCATGCCGAAGGAGTGGGAGATTCTGTTGAATTCCCTATCGCAGCTGTCGGACCTCTCGAAGTTTCCATTGATTGTGATTACGCCGTTTGGACCTGGCATTTTCATCTGCAGGTAGGCGTAGTGCGGCACTTCCATGAACCTTGCGAACGTGACACGTTCGAGCATGCAGTGGTATTGTGAAGGCCAGTCAACGACTTTAAAGTCGATGTGTCTCGCCGAAAGTTTTGCGGCATGCCGAAGATGATGTCGAGGTTGATTTTACCCAGGGGGTATATGCCCTTCCCTGGGATGATGCCGTGGAACATGGTGTCTGAAACTTCCAGACAAGTCAGAGGGATTCTCATTGCTCGCAAGGTACTCGCGAACATGAGGTTAATGCCACTACTGTCGTCCATGAAGACGCGACTCATATCGAAGCCCCATATCTGTGCCTCGAGTATGAGGGGACAGTGGCCTGGACAAGGAACTTGGCGCGGGTGGTCATGCCTGTCGAAGGTGATGCAGGAGTCGCTTCCACTGAGGTACTCAGTGGTCGAAGGTGGAGAGTTTATCGCCAAGTTGACTTGGCGAGTGATGGACTTCAGCACTTGATTTGAGGTACACCCTTTTTGGATCATCCCCATGTTGCCCACGGCTCGTGGGTATGGCTCCCCTCCGTGGTGCTGGACTGGCGTGTCGCGGGTTGTTGTGGTCCGGGAGGTAGTGGAGGAGCTCCGTGTGCCACAACGCCTAGGGCGGCTCCGTATCCCCTGTTGACCGCGTCGCAATTCATCCGAGTCAGGCCCTCGTGGAGTTTGAGGAACTCGCGGTAGTCCTTGAGAAGGTGGCTGGATTTCTTCTTGCCATCGTGCTTGTCGATATAGAAGTGCATGTTGCATGGCCCAGACAATTTGTCTTCGATAGATGTTGCGGGTGCCTCTTCACGAGTGCGGCGCTACCACACCTGCGCGGTTTTTCCACTATCACGGTATCCGCCACTGTGATATCCGTTGTTGCGGTTGTCGTCGCGTTTGTCAGCGTAGCCGGCTGTGACCATATTGACATCGCCGTGGTCATCGTAGATGTGCATCCGACGTTTGCCTCAGCGGTCGCTTCTGCGCCCGAGGTCATCGTCATTATCGGAGTAGGTACGGTTTTTCACCGAGTCTTCTCCGCCAGCCCATCGATTCGCGATTTCCATCAGGTCGTCGATCGTTTTGGGCTTCTAGCAGCCCAGCTCTTCCCTGAGCTCTATGCGGCGAATGCCGCCGTTGAATGCGTCGATTGCGCGGTCCTCCGAGATGTTTTCTATGGAGTTCTTGATGATGGACCACCTCTGGATGTATGAGCGTAGCGATTCGCCGGATCTTTGCTAGCAGCTTCTCAGTTCTTCGATTGATGCGGGCCTTTTGTAAGTGCCCTTGAAATTGCGCACGAAGTTGTAGACCAGCTGTGAATGGATCTGCACGGGAGGTTGTTGAGCCATGCGCGAGCGATGCCCTACAGCTGTAGCTGCAGGCATTGCATGGCCGTGCTTCGGCTCCCACTGTGTATCCTAAGGGAGGAGATGTGGTCGTCCAACCATATTTTTGGGTTCTACAGGCCGTCAAATTTTGGGTTCTCCGACGGGAGTTTGAACCCCTTAGGCATTCGCTTCTGCCTGATGGCCCTGCTGAAGCATCTGGCACCATAGAGCTCAGTCTCATCTTCTTCCGAGTCAGTCAAACGAGCACGCCTTGCCCGCATCTTATCGACTTTTCTCTACGTGAGGTCATCACGCGCATCATAGTCGCGGTCATGCCGCCGTGAGTGACGTCGTCGTGATAGATCGTCACTGTTGTCACTGGAGGAGTACGAGTAGTACTTCTCTAGAGCCTTGCTTTTCTTCGGCTCTGGTGTTGGTTCTTTGTCGAGGGCGGCCTCGATTAGCCTCAGACCCACGATCGTAGATCGGTGCATGGCAGCTCGCGGATCTCTAGTCGGAGGCTGGTTGTTGAGGAGGTACATGGTAGACGCCATCACCGCGGCTTGTGGCGTTTTTGGGAGCATGTTGCCCCGTGTATCTACTGTCATAGAGCCGAAGTCGAGGACTTCCGCAGCCTCTACGCGTTCTTGCTCGGTGAGGTGGGCCAGTCAAGATTGCCTCTTGTTGGCAACATACTCGTTGCCTTTGTAGGAGGATCCTCCGTGGAAGGAGAGCCCAGCTCGTCGAAGACTCGCCACCTTTCTACACGCTTCGAGTTGCGCGATCACCTGTTGCTGGCGCTTGAATTCCACTTTTAACAGCCAATGGTAGCCCATTAGCATGTCATGCAGTGTGTTTGGGGGTAGAGGGTTGCCCCATAGAGCTTCGTGACATCGGGCCCACTCGTTGTCATTGAGCTTGATCAGCATGCGCTCGTCGGTGTTCTCATTCGTCGTGAGCGCCAGTTCTCCCCCTGTCCTGTTCTTGATAGGCGCGCCATTACCACCGTTGGTGGGGCCGCCATTCGCGACTGGTATGCCACCATTGGGTGTGCTGCCGTTGGGCGGTCCGGTGCCAGATCCGGTGCCGGTGTTTTCGCGATTGGCGGTAGTGTCACCCGTGTTGATTACGACGCACATGAAGTGGTTGGGGCAGTTGTTGCTCCGGCAGCTTTCAGATCCGGAGCCATAGGCTTCATCTTCCGTGGCTAGGTCGACCAGATCGGATCCGGGACTACTGTCGTTGTTCGTACTCCCAGCTGTTGTTGAGGTGTTGAGCTTGTGAGGGCGCCGATCTGTGGCAGGAACCATGATGTTGGAGCAATAGCGGGTGTCGTAGGCTGGTCAGGCATGCGAAGCGTGCACAGTTGACAAACCTGGAAGCGGAAGCTCCCAATCACCAGGCTGATTACATCGCCCACGGACTCGAAAGTCGGGCGAGTGGCCGGCGTGTGGACGGTGAAGTCCAACGCGCTGAAGAGCTAGCGAATCTCCGTTGTTGCAGAGTTGTAGATCATGGTTGACGGGGCCGAAAAAGCTGTGACATCAGCACTCCCAATTCCCACAGATGGACGAGGGTTTAACTCGGCAATGCCCATTGTTATGGACTTGGGTTTTGCAGAAGGAGCGAGTGCTGGAAGCATCAATCGGCTAGCAAACAAGCACACAGGGACGCAAGTTTTACCCAGGTTCAGGCCTCGTAGAGGTCCCTACTCCTGCTCTTCTGCTCTTGGAATTAATGAAGGAATCGAAGATTACAGGGGCGCGTAGATGCAATCTAGCGAGAGTTGTGGAAACTAGGGTTGTGGTTGTCCTCCTAGCCTTTCTATAGATGGGCTAGGTCTCGGGTAGCAGGTAGAGTCGGTTACAGATTAGGTTTTTCCCTTTGAACTTTCTATCTTAAGCTTCTTCTTGGCTCGCAAGCAATCGAGAGTCCGTGGGCCACTCGAATTCTCCATTGGGCCTTGGCAACGCCGTGGGCTTCTGCCGTATATGGACTGTATATACCAAACTCGAGTACCTGTAGGGTATACCCATGTCAGCTACATTTAGGTCCATGTGTACTTTACAAATCTTTATATCTCCATCATTGACATGCTCGAGGATGGAGTGAAACCGATGCTTAATATGCTTGGAATTCTTGTGAGACCTTGGTTCCTTGGCATTGGCTATGGCTCTATTGTTGTCACAATAGATCACCATTGGGTCCAATGCACTAGGAACCACACCTAGTTCTGTTATGAACTCCTTCATCCAAACCGCTTCCTGCGCTACTTCTGAAGCAGCAACATATTCTGCCTCCGTTGTTGATCCAGCCACCATAGGTTGTTTAGAACTCCTCCAACTAACTGCTGCTATATTCAAGAGAAATACATATCCGGATTGAGGCTAGAGTCATCTGGACCGGTGTCAAAGCTAGCATCGACATAACACTTAGCAACCAGCTCTTCTTCACCTCCGTATACAAGAAACATGTCCTTAGTTCTTCTTAAGTACTTAAGGATATTCTTGAACGTTATCCAGTGTTCCGAACCTGGATCAGATTGGTACCTACTAGTCAAACTAATAGCATGTGCCACATCTGGTCTTGTACATAGCATGGCGTACATTATAGAGCCTGTGGCTGAGGCATAGGGGATCTTATCCATTATCTCCCTTTCTTCCACCATAGCCGGACTTTGAGTCTTACTCAATGTCTTGCCTTGCAACATAGGTAATAACCCCTTGTTACTTCCGTCCATATTAAACTTCTTTAATATCTTATCAAGGTATGTACTTTGTGATAGCCCAATTAGGCGCCTTGATCTATCTCTATAGATATTAATGCCTAATATATATGAAGCTTCACCAAGGTCCTTCATCGAAAATTTGCTGTCTAGATAACTTTTAACACTGTTTAAAAGATCTATATCATTTCCAATCAATATTATGTCATCCACATATAATATCAGAAATGCCACATTTCTCCCACTCACTTTCTTGTAAATACAAGCCTCTCCATAAGTTTGGACAAATCCAAACTCTTTGATCACCTCATCAAAGCGGAGATTCCAACTCCGGGATGCTTGCTTTAGTCCATAGATGGATCCTGAAGCTTGCATACATTATCAGCATCCTTAGGATCGACAAAACCCTTAGGTTGTATCATATACAACTCTTCTTCAATATTACCATTGAGGAACGCAGTTTTGACATCCATCTGCCATATTTCATAATCGAAATATGCAGCAATTGCTAACATAATCCTAACCGACTTTAGCATCGCTACAAGAGAGAATGTCTCATCGTAGTCAACTCCTTGAATTTTTCAAAACCCTTTTGCGACAAGTCGAGCTTTATAGATGGTCACATTACCATTAGCATTAGTTTTATTTTGAAAATCCATTTATTCTCAACGGCCTTTCGATCGTAAGGTAAGTCCACCAAGGTCCAAACCTGGTTTTCGTACATGGATTCCATCTCAGATTTCATGGCTTCAAGGCATTTGTTGGAATCTAGGATCATCATCGCTTCTTCATACGTCACAGGGTCATCTATTTAATCAATCATGAAATTTATAACAGGATTTCATCAATCATGACCTGCGAGGTTCGGTAGTGTCCTCTTTCGGAGTTTCATGATCATTATCATTAGCTCTCTCTTCATTAGGTGAAGTAAACTCCAAAACAATTTCCAGTGCTGCGCCACTCGCCATTTCATGAAAATAAGGTTCAATAAACTCTTTGAGTTCTACCTTTCGACTACTCACACCTTTCCCGAGAAACTCCTTCTCAAGAAAGGATCCATTCTTGGCAACGAAAACCTTGCCCTCGGATCTGTGATAGAAGGTATACCCAATCATTTGTTTAGGGTATCCTATGAAGACACATTTTTCCGCTTTGGGTTCGAGTTTATCCACTGAAGTTTCTTCACATAAACATCGCATCCCCAATCTTTAAGAAATAACAACTTAGCTTTGTTTCCAAACCATAATTCAAACGGTGTCATTTCAACGGATTTAGATGGTGCTCGATTTAAAGTGAATGCGGCGGTTTCCAGTGCATAACCCCAAAATGATAGTGGCAAGTCAGTCAGAGACATCATAGATCGAACCATATCCCATAAAGTACGATTACGACGTTCCGACACACCATTACGTTGTGGTGTTCTGGTAGGCGTGAGTTGTGAAACTATTCCACAGTCTTTCATATGTGCGCTAAACTCGTAACTAAGATACTCTCCTCCACGGTCGCACCACAGAAATTTGATCTTTTTGTTACGATGATTTTCCACTTCATTCTGAAATTCTTTGAACTTTTCAAAGGTTTCAGACTTCTGTTTCATCAAATAGATATACCCGTATCTACTCAAATCATCCGTGAAAGTAACAAATAATGATATCCACCTCGCACCGACACACTCATTGGTCCACATACATCAGTATGTATGATTTCAAATAAATCTGTCGCTCATTCCATTGAACTGGAAAACGGTGTTCTAGTCATCTTGCCCATAAGGCATGGCTCACATGTATCACATGATTCAAAATCAAGTGATTCCAAAAGTCCATCAGAATGGAGTTTCTTCATGCATTTAATGCCAATATGACCTAGACGGCAATGCCACATATATGCAGATATATCATTATCAAGTTTAATCCTTTTAGCATCAACATTATGAATATGCGTAATACTACTATCGAGATCCAACAGAAATAAACCATTCATCACAGGTGCATGACCATAAAAGATATCATTCATATAAATCTAACAACCATTGTTTTCTGATTTAAAGGAATAACCACTTTGCATCAAACACGATCCGGATACAATGTTCATGCTCAGTGCATGCACCAAATAACAATTATTTAGATTTATCACTAATCCCGACGGCATATGGAGAGGCAGCGTTCCAACGGCGATCACATCAACTCTTGATCCATTGCTGACATGCATTGTGACCTCATCCCTTGCTAGCTCTCGCTTGTTCCGCAGCCCCTGAATCGAGTTACATATATTAGCAACCGATCCCGTATTAAATATCCAGGTGCTACTGCGAGTACTAGTCAAGTACACATCAATAACATGTATATCACATATACCTTTGTTTTCCTTGACCGCCTTCTTGTCCGCCAAATACTTGGGGCAGTTGTGCTTCCAATGGCCAGTCCCCTTGCAATAATAGCACTCGGTATCAGACTTAGGGCCATCTCGAGATTTCTTTTCAGGTGCGGCAACATATTTGCATCCCTTCTTTCCCTTATGTTTCCCCTTCTTTGTATTTCTTGAAACCGGTGGTCTTATTGATCATCAACACTTGATGTTCTTTCCTGATCTCCACTTCTACAGTTTTAAGCATTGACAGAAGCTCGGGAAGAGACTTCTTCATGCCCTGCATATTAAAGTTCATCATGAAGCTCTTGTAGCTAGGTGGCAGAGATTGGAGAACACGATGTATGCCTAAGTCAATGGGAATCGTTATTCCCAAGGACACAAGCTTATAGGTGTACCTAGACATTTTGAGTACATGCTCACTAACGGAGTTATTCTCTTCCATCATGCAGCTAAAGAACTTTTCAAGCATTATAACTCTCTACAGCAGCATGGGTATCGAAAATCATTTTCAGTTCTCCCATGGTATCAAAGGCATTACCATTTTCAAAACGCTTTCGAAGTTCTGGCTCTAGCCCATACAGTATGCCACAATGAACTAAGTTGTGGTCCTCCTAACAAGTCAAATAGACATTATTTTCCTCTTCAGGGGCATCAGGAGCTGGTGGGGGCCCTAGCAGCGCTTCTAGCACATATTGCTTTTGTGCAGCAAAGAGGCGAATCCTCAAATGCATGGCCCAGTTGGTAAAGTTGCTACCATTTTGTAACATCCCAGGATTAGCACCTCGAAATAGATAGGACACATGTTTGTGCATTGCATTCATGCATAAGAAAATCCGGGAAATTTTCGTGCGAAACAAAAGAAGCTTTAGAGAGATCGAGATCTCTCTTGTTCTGATGAAAGCATCCGAGCAAGTGCGATAGATTTCGGAATGACCTCTCTTGTATCTTTTGTGTTTGAGGGGAAGATAATTCAAATTTGATTATTGAATTGATAAAATTGAATCTAAAAAAATAATTTGAAATGAAATTATTACAATAATAATCTTTATTATTTCAAATGTACATATAGTATTATTATTCTTTTACAATAAAATAATAAATGTAAACTACAATTAAGTAAATGAAATAAAGGAAATTGAATACATTAAATTAATTCAAACAAATACAAACAAGTAGAAATCGTTATTGATATATGAGTATAATATTACATTGTAGGTACAATTAACTAAGAAATAAAAAGAGTAATTACAAAAATGATGAAGTGAAAGCCTAGTAATTAATTTTATCTAATCTACACTATGTCTTGGTCTTTTCTTCACTTTGATCTTCATTTCCTGAAAGAGAATCAGAGAAAGAAAGCAAATAAGAGTAATGGAAGGGATTATTGGGGTTAGAATACTCTCAGGTTTAGCAATCAAATGCATTGCTTTGCCTCATCATTGAGTGGTACTAAAAAAAGGCCAATGTAGTATTTGTTCATATCAGTAGTTGGCCTTAGTTCAACATCATGGGCTTAAGAGGGAAAAAATCTCACAAATTTAGTAAAAACTAAAAGTCAAAGCAGTAATCCCAGCAAAAGATCTAGTTTCACTTGGTCTCATCTACATAGAATGGATCCAAAAGGGTAGAAAGTTGCGCCCATGGGTCCCAACAGCAAGCAGCTTACACAACACATGCAGCCTCTATGCAGTCAATGGCACAAGGCAAGCATAAGGGGCAACAGAGAAGGAAGCCATCAACCGTTTATCCAACAAAACAAGTACATCTCTTCCATCTCGTTTCCAAAATGTTTCCTCCACTCCCACAGCACACCATCTTGTTATTTCCCTTGTATTTAACACACATCAAGAACGAACTATTCTCCCCACACCACAAGATTACTCACCCAGACCACCATCACATCTCTAACTCTGGTTGCTCAGTGGAGCCATCCATGAGCTACGACAAGGAGGTGATCAAGATCAGGTAGGAGCTAAAGGGAGTATAACAAGAGCAGGAACATAAGAAGGACAAGTTAGGAGTACTAGAAGAAGCAGATCATCAAGCTAACTATAAACATACTCAGATCCATCCATTTGTCTACTCTGCATAGTAGGTTAACATATAAGATAGATTGCATCATTTTTTATATCTAGTTCCAGTACAAAGGGTATGGTTGGGGAGGATTACTCTCAGTTTTGCATAAAGGTGGTATGCAAGGCTCATCATAGAGATTCAGAACACATAAAGCATCTGTTCTTAGTAGGAATCTATGCCTCAGCCTGTTGCATCCTTGGCTTGGGAAAATTCTTAAAGAAGTAGATCATGCTACCCAGCCACAATTGTGCACACTTCAGGTATGGAGGCACCACAGCAGCAGCAAGGGCAGCAGATACCAACAATAAGAAAAACTTAGGCACTTGATATATGTATCATAAGCCAAGAAAGCTCTTAAAGAAGAATAGCAACTATTGTAACCTGGGAATTAGCCACTGTGCACACTCCAGGGAGGCACCACAATAGCCAGTTCCTATGTGGTAAAAGACCACAATTTTCAGCTAACTATAATATCCACCCATTCAATCGGCTGCAATCAACCAAACCTGAGGTCAAATCATTTTCCTAGTTCATAAACTAGGAATCATTTTAAAGAGATACAAACATACTCCATAGGAGGCTATGATCATTTCTAGACCATAGGTTCAGATTACCATGTATATCTCACCCAGAAAATCAAATCCATCATTTATCATCTACAAATCATCGGTAGTTAAATTAAATCATCTTCCTAGGAAGATCTTACTAGGAATCATTTAATTTCAATAATAGACTGATCAAGAAATATCTTTGATCATCATTGAATTAAGAACTTAGTAAACCAAGGTGTAAAATACCGCCAATTACACCCAAGTAGTTATCCATTTGGCCAAGAGCATCTTTTGTTATGCTGCAAGGAATTAGAAACAATTTCAGATCATATTTCTAGAAAATGGTACCACACGAAAGAGTAATCCTAATCATAAGCTCAAGTACTGGATATATATGTTCTTATTCCGTATGCACATATCAGTTTTAGTAAATAAAAAGAGAACATTGCCAGGTTATCATGTCAATAGATCTTGGATCCATTTTTATTTCACCAACAGAGGAATACTTTAACTATACCAAGAACATGACTATTTTAACCTTATAACAGTAAAGATACAAGCTAGGAAGCATAGACTTGACCTGTAGATTTATTCCATACATCTATATGATCATACGATCACTAAAAACTCAAGAACACAGCCAAAAGCAAATCACAGTAAGCCATCATGTTTATAAATATTTGATGACATGTATATCTCAAGAAATTTATCTCCAAAGATTAAGAGTTTGTAAGATAGCAGCAATAACTTTTAAAACTAATAGTAGTATACCATTTATTTGCATGCTTTTGATCAAGTATTGGATCTCAGAAATAATTTGAAACTAACAAAATGAATCATACCACATCATATGTTTATTCTATGCACTCTTTCACATCACATACACATGTACTTGATGAAATTAGGGTATGCACATTTTAATGATACACAATATATTACTATGTATTTAGTGGAGTATATATTTATACATACATCTGTATCTAGAACCTAGTTAAGAACACTAGAACATGTCCAGAAGTCAACCATCACACTTAGCCTATCCAGGAGCTCACTAGCATCACACATGGCCATAGATAAACACCACAATTCAATTTTAGAAACATCGCAATATAACCTAAAACATACCTAGAATAGTTCATCGGCTCGAAGGCCGGTCACATGAGCATTACCTGGACCGCACGCATGGTTGATGTAGTAGACAAGAAGGGCGCCAGGGTTGCATACCAGGCTGCCGTCCCTCTGGCATCTAGGATTGGAGTAGGTCGCAACAACTACTGCAGTACCACGACCAGCCCTGTCCAAAGGCGTAGCAGCAGCCACACCACCGGAGGGGCTGCCGTCGAGGTAGATGGAGGAGGAGCATTAGGAGCTCGTGGTGGAGATCAAGCCCAATGAAAAGGCGCTGAGGCGCAGGTGCCGAATGGCAGCTGAGACCTAGGCAGGGACTAGGGTTTCGATTAGGAGCGCACGGGGGAGCGATCAAGCCAAATTGAAGGGGGAAAAGAAGAGGAGGAAGTGGCGAGGCAGCGCCGACGAGTGATGGCCGGCGAACGATGGCCGACGGCGGCCGGGATAGCATAGGCGCAGGCAGGTCTGTGCGGTCGCGTGAGGGGTGATGACCCACAAGTATAGGGGGTGTATCACAGTATTTTCGATAAGTAAGAGTGTCGAACCCAATGAGGAGCAGAAGGTGCTGGCTAGTGGTATGGATCAGGAATTCTCTGCAAATACTTAGCAAACGGATTTTTAGGGGTTTTCGATAAAGCAAGTAAACAAAGTACGAGTAAATAAAAGACGGTAGGAATAAATGCAGCAAGTGGCCTAATCCTTTATGCAGCAAAGGACAAGCCGGATGTATTACTTAAGATGACCAAACGTTCTTGAGGACACATGGGAAGACTGTCAAGTGCTTTCGCTTCATACAGTTGATTAATCTTCTTTAGCTTGCTAAGTGTTGTGTGGGTGAGCCTGTGCTAATGTACCGCCCCATCTAAGACTAATACATACTTGTGATTATACCCCTTGCAAACATCCATAAGTACAAGAAAGTAATTAAGGTAGAAACCTAACCACAGCTTTAAACTCTAAGACCCTTACGTCCCTTGTGCAATGGTTTCCTAACGGGGGTTCAAGTTTCTGTCACTCCGGCAACCCCTACGATTAGTAGCCAAATACACAATGCATTCCCCTAGGCCCATATAGGTGAAGTTTCATGTATTCGACGTTCACATGACACCACTAGAAGAAGTACACCACAACTTAAATAACAATCTATTGAATCTTTCTCAACGCAACTCCACTACTAACAACAAGACTTCTCCCATGTCCTCAAGAACAAAATGAACTACTCACAAGACATCATATGGATCATGATCAAAGATGGAATAATGATGTATAACAATCTGAACATAAACAATAATTCAATGGTTCACTCAATAGCATCAACTACAAAGAGTAATCAACATCGGGAAAGTTTCCCCTATGAACTATGCAAGATTCAACTCAATTGTTACAGCAATATGGAGATGGTGATGAGGGTGCTGATGGTGATGATGGTGGTGATGATGGTGATGATGGTCCCGATGAAGTCCAGCTTGATGGTGGTGTTGATGGCGACGATGTCCCCTCTCTGGGAAGGAATTCCCCCGGTAGAAATCTGTCTACCGGAGATATCTTTCTCTCTCGATGTTTTCTTCCCCACAGAGGCAGCGGAATCTTTCTGTGGTCGCTCCCCGAGTCTTAGGGTTTCGGGAGGATGATATACGCCAGAGGGGAGAGGCTGGAGTGGGCCAGGGTGGCCACACCACCTCCAGGCGCGGCCTAGGCCTGCCCGCGCCATGGGGTGGTGTGGGCCCCTTGTGGCCCACCTCCGCTCCATCTTCTGGCATCCTTAGTCTTCTGGAAAAATAGTATTTTCCGTATATTTTCCCGGATTTTCTGATCTTCGTGAATTTTGCCTCCAAACAGCACCTTTTCCATCAGAATCCTGACTGCAGCGGTCCATGCTCCAAAAGTCATCAACCATGCAAAAATAGATGAAATAACATAAGTATCACCTCTCATTACGAAATATATCAATGAATAATAGTGAATTAAGACATAGAATAGTGATGCAAAATGGACGTATCAACTCCCACCAAGCTTAGACTTTGCTTGTCCTCAAGCGAACTTAGCTCAATAAACATGGCATCGGGTTTATGGAGTGAAGAGTCGATAAAAGAATACGAACAAGAAGCATCACATTCATCAAATACATAGATCATAATAGAAGACAACTCACTATTATATAACTCAACTTGTAATAAGTAAAGGAAACACAATAAAGATACATAAAGTGAATCAGAATTGGTAATGGCAAACTTAGCTCTTGGTCGAAGAATAGTTGATAATTTGCTGGAGTTCACAAATAACTGGTTTTTCAATGATAGCTTTCAAAGTAGTAAACATCAAGATAAGAGCAATGTGCAAAATAAGGAACATAAGAGACATGATTGAATAAATCATCATATGAATGAATGAAACACATCAACTCAAAATACTTGCTGAGATAGAAGGGAATAGGTTTACTGACTCAACTACAAAGTAAAAGAAAGGGCCCTTCGCAGAGGGAACAGGGATTGCAAGTCTCATAAAGAGCTCCCAAAAATTATGATACTTACTAGCTTTCAGCACTCATTGCCCCTATCATAGGCATCTTTAGGTGATTAAGGTTAAAGTGACACAACTAAGAGGATATGCTTGACAAGTTATAAGTTTAAATCTCGTGCCCCTTACTTATGAGTACCGATCCTCATGCTACTCAACTTCAGTCATGAGCAAGCTCTTGTCATTGTAAATACATGCGTATCATTGAGAACCGCCAACAGGGTACCCCTTGCACATGACACAGGAGCTATCCCATAATCAAAATGACAAGGCAAGCAGACAGTGAGCATCTCAACGATCTTTTTATTTGCTATTTACATAGGTTTTTATTGAGGATGCTTCATAGAATGCTCACTATAGTTATACTGCAAGTTTCCACCATGATTAGGCATGGCTTAGGCTAGCGGCCTAGGCGTTTCTATAACACACATATAAACTCCATGATCTTACAAGTTCCACTTTTATTTCACACCGCCGGGATCCATAAGCAAAAGAACATGATATCAACTAGGTACAAGTACCAATGAAGTGTTGAAAGCGGTCCCCATGATACATGGTTCGGCTAACTTCAACTCATAAAGCGCAAGCATATACGCAACAAAGAAGGACCCAATGGTTCAAGTTTATTAAATGCAAGAAAGTAAAGTGTGCCATCAAGTTCGTGAGAGCTTTAATCACTAATTTTCACATAACAAGTTTAATTTGGGAGGTAGATAAAACAAGAATTTACTTGGAATAGCAATAATGCTACTAGGTAGGTATGGTGGACACAAATGGCAAAGGTTTTGGTTTAAAGGAGGTGGATGCATGAGAAGAATACCCTCTCAGTATAGGTTTTTGGCTAGCAAGGCTGGGTAGCAAGTATAAGAGTTGAAGGAAACAAACAAACATACAAGTGATAAAGACAAACATGCAATCTTCCTTGGAAGCACAAAAGATCTTAACTAGAGAATACTAAACTTATGAGCAAATCAAGAAAGAAAGATGATGAAATTATTTCTCTTTAGAGTACTTCTATCTTTTTCTTTTCAACTCTCAAAAAGGTGTTGCTACTGACCGAGCCAGGTTTGCCAAAACCAACTAAATTAACTCAATGATCTCAAAGTGATACCAATACTAACAACAAGATCAATCATATAACCACGAATTGAAAACTAATATAAGCTTTGCAAAAGAGTGGATGATAGAACTTCTCATCAATATTCCATAACAGAAACTCACACCAAGGGATACATATCTAACGAGAGAGGGGACACTTCCATAATTCAAACCATACTACATAATAACTCTTCTATTCATGATATGACTCTACTAATAAGGTAAAAAGATAGGAGATAGTGATATGATACCGCGGCACTCCCCCAAGCTTAGAACAAACCAAGGGGATGCCAAACCTGATGACGAATTACTCCTTAGGTGGTGGTGGTGTCTTCTCATCTTCGTTCGTCTTCTAGGGTAAAGGCTTCCCATCAACAAAAGACATCGTGGTTTCCAACATCCTAAAACTTGCAGCAGCACTTATGCGTTTAAATCTAACCTCATACTCACAGTTTTGATTTTGAACGTCACAGAACTATGCTTGCAGTTTGTTGGTTGTTTGGCGGAGTGAGAAGACTTTGTCTTTGAGTTTAGCAGTCTCCTTTTTGTGCTCGGTGATGAGTTCGGAACAAATCTTATGGATGATATCCACTTCGCGCTCCGCCATCTTCCTGTACCTAAAGCCTTCTTGCTCCAGTTCTTCCATCCTGTCCTCCAGAATTCCTTCACCTTTAGGGCCTTGAACCTCTTTAATCCGGACCTCCCCACCTTCGAGCAACAACTCCTTGGGATGAATCTTCAATTCTCTCATGTATGGGTTGATGATATCTTCTAAGGAATCTCCTTTGGATGATCCAGAGGAAGATATTGTGGCTCCAAATCTGGGATTCCACCTGGCAGAAACAGATTGGAACAAAAACACGATGAAAACACGACATACGAACCTCGAAAGATCCGGGGGGTTATATATTACGAAGTTTCATATCAAAAGGAAGGTACTGGGTGAAAACGAGTCGGAGGCAGAGTCCGGGGTGGACTCACCACCTGGTGGCGCGGACAGGGGTGGGCCCGCGCCACAGGGTGGTGTGAGCCACCCTGGCTCCGTTTCCGTCCCTTTTTCGCTTCGTAGCTTTTCTTATTGACTGAAAACTGCAAAAATATAGTTGGATTGTATTTTCGTGGAACTTTTCTTACCAGAACCGTTACCTATTTGAACACGGACTTTGCAGGTCTCTGAATTTGGTATTTAGTGGATTCTTCCAGAGTCACCACTTGAATCATCAATATCTTCATCTTCATACACTTATTACTTGAGTCATAAAACCCTTCTCTTCCTTATTACACCATTATCTCCACTTCCTGGAAATTTCTTTCACACAAAACTTCACACAGTTCTCATTAGCAACATTAGTATAAGTGAAGTGATAAAACCTTTTGAGTCCAACTTCAACTAAAAACCAACAAAACATAAGCTACTATAGTAACTCCTTTTGAAGACCCAAAAAGAATTCAAAAAGGAAATCGAATAAAGCAGCAAAAGCAAGAGTGGCAAAATCTGTCAAAACATACCAGCAGGTAAAGATCAATTTTCTCGAAAGTCTTCTGTTGCTCAAATCAAAAAGTACAAAACTAACAAAAGTTAAATAACAACCTGGGGAAGAAGCACAAAAAATTACAGCTCAATCCGACCGACAGAGGTCTCTCACGAATTTTTACGGTGAAGCACAAAAATCTGTTTCGAGACAGCAACTTCCCCAAATCTTACTTCTCTCTCATTAGAGGTTGATCTTGACACAAAAACCAAAAAAAACGGATAAGGAGCAGTTATTACCGAAGTAATAACTTCCAAGACTCAAAGAAACAAAAACATGATGGGTTCGTAGCATGGAAAACAAAAAATTTCTACCGCAAGAACGAACAAAACCCAGATCTAATCTAGATAAAAGCCAAGATCTAATCTATTAGATATGTGCAACGAGATAGATAGGAACTAACCCTCGTAGATCCAAAAGCGTTAACGAGATTAGATCTCGTGGTTGATGTAGTCGATCACTTGCCGATCTCAAGATCGTGTGGACGATCCTTCCGGCGTCGCGTTCCGGCAGCGCTTCCGCAGTCGGTCAAGTGGACGATCCTTCCGGCGCCGCGTTTCGGCAGCGCTTCCGCAGTCGGTCACACGTGCGGAGTCAAAGCAGACCTTCCGCTCCTTGTTCCAGCGAGCAGCGGAGGTAGTAGATCTTCTCCACGGAATCCCAGCAGCACGACGGCGTGGTGGTGGTGGTGGAGTAGAGAATTCTGCAGGGCTTCGCCTATGCCTGTGCAGAATAAAGGAGGAGGAGAGAGGCGGCGGAGATTGGGTGTTGCAGAGGAGAGGCAAGGGGTGGCGCCTCCCCCTTCTATTTAAAGGAGGGAGGGCGCCTGGGGAGGGGGAGTCCTATTAGGACTCCCCACCTCCTTGGGTCGGCGGATTGGGGAGGGGGGAGGAGTCCTCCTCCCCCACGACTCCTAGTCTTGACCCATCAGGACTCCTTGATCCCTATCTTGATTTTCAAGCAAACTCCAAGAAATCTTCTAGAACCTTCCGGAACATTCCGAAACCTTCTAGAATTCTCATACAAATACTCCGGAACATTTCCTAACTCAGAAAATGATCCCCAATATATGAATCTTATTCTCCGGACAATTCCGGATCTCCTCGTGATGTCCCGGATCCAATCCGAGACTCCGAACAACATTCGGTCTCCAACGCACATTCCATATCTACTTAAAACAACTTCGAACCTTAAGTGTGTCACCCTACGGTTCGTGAATATGCAGACATGACAGAGACACATCTCCTATCAATAACCATTAGCGGGACCTAGAGATCCATAATGGCTCCCACATACTCAACGATGACTTCGTGATCGCTTGAACCATTTACATACGAAACCAATTCCCTTTGTCACGCGATACTATACTTATCTGAGGTTTGATCATCGGCATCTCCATACCTAGTTCTACCTCGTTACTGATAAGTACTCTTTACTCGTTCCGTGTCATGTCATCCCTTGTGACCTAGTCACATGCTTGCAAGCTAACTAGATGACATTCCACCGAGAGGGCCCAGAGCATATATATCCGTCATATGGATGGACAAATCCCAATCTTGGTCCATGCGCTTCAACACATACTTTTAGAATACCCAATGACACCTTTATGACCACCCAGTTACGAAGCGGTGTTTGATGTCATCAAAGTACCCATCCGGTGATGGTGATTAACACAACCTCATGGTCGAAGGATTAGGTTACTATGCATTTAAAAGCTTACAGCAATACGAACTTAATGACTTGATCTTATGCTACGCTTACTATGGGTGTGTGTGTCCATCACATCATTCTCCTAATGATATAACCTTGTTATTAATCACATCCGAATGTCCATGATCAGGAAACCATGATCATCAATTAATCAACAAGCTAGTTCAACAAGAGGCTTACTAGGGACTCTTACATGTTTACAAAACACACATGTATTAGTGTTTCCTAATAATACAATTATAGCATGGGATGTAAACATTCATCATAAACACAAAGATATAATAATAATCACTTTTATTATTGCCTCTTGGGCATATCTCCAACAGTCTCCCACTTGCACTAGAGTCAATAATCTAGATTACATGGTAATATACCGAACACCCATGGCGTTCTGGTGTTGGTCATGCTTTGCCCTAGGGAGAGGTTTAGTCAACGGATCTTCCACATTCAGATCAGTGTGTACTTTGCAAATCTTTATGTCACCATCTCGGACATACTCGCGAATAGCGTGGAAACGTAGCTTGATGTGCTTCAGCTTGCTATGTGACCTTGGCTCCTATGCATTAGTATGGCACCTGTGTTATCACAGTAGATGGCCATCGGGTCCAACGCACTGGGAACCACGCCAAGTTCAGTAATGAATTCCTTCATCCAAACGGCTTCTTGTGCAGCCTCCGAAGCAGCTATGTATTCCGATTCAGTTGAAGATTTCGCCACAACGCTTTGCTTCGCACTCCTCTAGCTCACTGCAGCACCATTCAAAATAAATACGTATCCCGACTGTGACTTCGAGTCATCCGGATCGGTGTTCCAACTAGCATCGGTGTAACCGTTTACAACAAGCTGTTCATCACCTCCATAAGAAAGAAACATATCCTTAGTCCTATTTAAGTACTTTAGGATATTCTTGACCATTGTCCAGTGCTCCATTCCAGGATCACTTTGATACCTGCTAGTCAAACTAACAGCATGTGCTATATCCGGTCTTGTACACAGCATGGCATACATGATAGAACCTATGGCCGAGGCATAGGGAATATTATTCATTTTCTCTCTATCTTCTGCCGTAGCTAGACTTTGAGTTTTACTCAAGGTCTTACTTGACAACATGGGCACGAACCCTTTCTTGCTATTTTCCATTCTAAACTTCTTTAGAACTTGTCCAAGTATGTACTTTGTGAAAGCTCTATTAGGCGTCTTGATCTATCTCTATAAATTTTGATGCCTAGAATATATGCCGCTTCGCCAAGATCCTTCATCGAAAAACTATTATTCAAATAGGTTTTGATGCTATTAAGAAGTTCTATATCATTCCCAATCAACAATATGTCATCTACATATAGTACTAGGAATGCTACAGAGCTCCCACTCACTTTCTTGTAAATACAAGCTTCTCCATAAGTTTGTATGAACCCAAAGTTTTTGATTACTTTATCAAAACATTGATTCCAACTCCGGGATGCTTGCTTCAGTCCATAAATGGATCGCTGAAGTTTGCATACCTTGTCAGCATCTTTAGGATCGACAAAACCCTTGGGTTGTACCATATACAACTCTTCCTCAATGTCACCATTAAGGAACTCCGTTTTGACATCCATCTGCCAAATCTCATAATCGAAATGTGCAGCAATTGCTAATAAAATCCTCACAGACTTTAGCTTCGCTACTGGTGAGAAAGTCTCATCATAGTCAACTCCTTGAATTTGTCGGAACCCTTTCGCGACAAGTCGAGCTTTATAGACGGTAACATTACCATCAGCATCTGTTTTTCTCTTGAAAATCCATTTGTTCTCGACAGCCTTACGGCCATCTGGTAAGTCCACCAAAGTCCACACTTGGTTTTCATACATGGATCCCATTTCGGATTTCATGGCTTCTAGCCATTTGTCAAAATCTGGGCTCACCATAGCTTCTTCATACGTCGCAGGGTCATCAGCGTTGTCAACCAACATGACGTTCAAGGCAGAGTCATACCAATCAGGAGTGGTACGAACCCTCGTTGACTTGCGAGGTTCAGCAGTAACTTCGTTTGAAGTTTCATGATCATTATCATTAGCTTCCTCTCTAATTGGTGCAGGTGGCACAAAAACATCTTCCAGTGCTGCGCTACTCTCAAATCCGAGAGAAGGTTCAATAACCTCATCGAGTTCTACTTTCCTTCCAGTCACCTCCTTCGAGAGAAACTCCTTCTCAAGAAAGGATCCATTCTTTGCAACGAAAACTTTGCCTTCGGATCTATGATAGAAGGTATACCCAATTGTTTCTTTAGGGTATCCTATGAAGACGCATTTCTCCGCTTTGGGTTCTAGCTTATCAAGTTGTAACTTCTTTACATATGCTTCGCAACCCCAAACTTTAAGGAACGACAACTTAGGTTTCTTACCAAACCACAACTCGTACGGTGTCGTTTCAACGGATTTAGATGGTGCCCTATTTAAAGTGAATGCGGCTATCTCTAATACATAGCCCCAAAATGATAACGGTAAATCTGTAAGAGACATCATAGACCGAACCATATCTAAGAGAGTTCGATTACGACGTTCGGACACACCATTACGCTGTGGTGTTCCCGGCGGTGTCAACTGCGAAAGTATTCCACATTTCTTTAAATGCATGCCAAACTCATAACTCAGATATTCACCTCTGCGGTCAGAACGCAGAAATTTAATCTTCTTGTTACGATGATTTTCCACTTCACTTTGAAATTCCTTAAACTTCTCGAAAGTTTCGGACTTATGTTTCATAAAGTAGACATACCCATATCTACTTAAGTCATCCGTGAAAGTGAGAACATAACGATATCCACCACACGATGCTACACTCATTGGACCGCACACATCGGTATGTATTATTTCCAATAAGTCTGTAGCTCGCTCCATTGTACCAGAGAATGGAGTCTTAGTCATTTTCCCCATTAGACATGCTTCGCATCTTTCAAGTGATTCAAAATCAAGTGATTCAAGAAGTCCATCAGAATGGAGTTTCTTCATACGCTTCACTCCAATGTGACCAAGACGACAGTGCCACATGTATGTAGAATTATCATTCAATTTTATTCGTTTAGCATCTATGCTGTGAACATGTGTATCACTACTATCGAGATTCAGTAAGAATAAACCATTCATCTCAGGTGCATTACCATAAAAGATATTACTCATATAAATCGAACAACCTTTATTCTCGGACTTAAAAGAGTAACCATCTCGCAATAAACAGGATCTAGATATAATGTTCATGCTTAACGTAGGCACCAAATAACAATTATTCAAATTTAAAACTAATCCCGAAGGTAGATGTAGAGGGAGCGTGCCGACGGCGATCACATCAACCTTGGAGCCATTTCCAATGCGCATCGTCACCTCGTCTCTTGCCAGTCTTCGTTTATTCCGCAGCTCCTGTTTCGAGTTACAAATATGAGCAACCGAACCAGTATCAAATACCCAGGCACTACTACGATTACTAGTAAGATACACATCTATAACACATATATCAAATATACCTTTCTTCTTGATGTTGCCGTTCTTCAGATCCGCCAGGTACTTGGGGCAGTTACGCTTCCAGTGACCAGCACCCTTGCAGTAGAAGCACTCAGTTTCAGGCTTAGGACCAGCCTTGGGTTTCTTAGCAGGTGCGGCAGCTTTCTTGCCGTCCTTCTTGAAGTTGCCCTTGTTCCTAGGCTTGCCCTGTCTCTTGAAATTGGTGGTCTTATTGACCATCAACACCTGGTGCTCCTTCTTGATCTCCACTTCAGCAGTTTTCAGCATGGACGATAGTTCAGGCAACGTCTTGTTCATGCAGTGCATGTTGTAGTTCATCACAAAGTTCTTGTAACTTGGTGGCAGTGATTGGAGGAGACGGTGAATCCCCAACTCATTAGGAATCGATATCCCCAATTCTTGGAGTTTGTTTGCATACCCAGACATGGTGAGCACGTGCTCGCTAACGGACCTTCCCTATTCCATCTTACAGTTAAAGAACTTTTTGGAGGCCTCATAGCTCTCCATGGCCGCGCGAGTCTCAAAAATTAGCCTGAGCTCCTTAATGATCTCGAACGGGTCGTGGTGCTCAAAACGCTTTTGGAGCTCCGCTTCTAAACCGTACAGGATGGCACACTGAACTGTGGAGTAATGATTTTTCCGAGTGGTGTAAACATTCTTTATGTCATCGGTGGCATCATCTGCAGGTGGGTCACCTAGCGGTGCTTCGAGCACATAGGTCAACTGACCAGCCCTGAGGACGATCTTCAGTCCACGGAACCAGTCCGTGAAATTGCTTCCATTGTTCTTCAGCTTTTCTTTCTCTAGGAACGCATTGAAATTGATGGAGGGGGTCGCCATAATCTACAACAATTTGCAAGTAGTTTAGACTAAGTTTATGACAAATTGAGTTCAAATTTAATTTTTAAACTAACTAGGTGAACTCCCACTCAAAACAACATCCCTCACATTGTCTTAGTGATTACACGAACCAAGTCCACTACACCAAGTCCGATCTTCACGAGAGAAGATGTAGTTTCATCGGCGAACAATCTTCATGTTCATCATATCATTTATATGACTCATGTTCTACCTTTCGGTATTCCGTGTTCCGAGACCATGTCTGTACATGCTAGGCTCGTCAAGATAACCTTAGTTTCTGCATGTGCAAATCTGGCTTGCACCCGTTGTATGCACACGTAGAATCTATCACATCCGATCATCACGAGATTCTTCGAAATGACGAGTCTTAGCAACGGTGCCAACTAAGGGTGAACACTTTATTACTTGATATTTAGTGAGAGGGATCATCTTATAATGCTACCGTCGCGATCTAAGCAATACAAGATGCATAAAGGATTAACATCATAGGCAATTCATAATTAGTGTGATATGATATGGCCTTTTCTTCTTGCGCCTTTGATCTCCATCTCCAAAGCACGAACATGATCTCCATCATCACCAGCATTGCGTCAAGGTCAGTGGCGCCGCTTCATGGTTGTCCATCATCACCAGCAACTATTACAACTACTTGGAATAAAGCTATTACAAGATGAATAGACACGCAAGTCTTAACAGAATTAAAGACAACCATTAGGCTCCTGTCGGTTGCCATATTACAACAAGGATCATTGCATACATCAAATACAATCACAATCACATGATGGCCATATCACATCACAAAACCCCTGCAAAAACAAGTTAGACTCCTCTAATTTTCTTTGCATGTTTTACGTGGTTTGGGGCTTTCGCATAAGACCGATCTTACCTATGAACAAGGACCACAACGTTGATACAAGTGTTGTCAGATGCTCATTGTAAATTGAATCTTAACTATGGCGGGAGAGACAAACACCCGCAAAGCCACTTGTGCAAAGCAAGTTGCACGTCAAGCGTGGAGCAAGTCTCATGTGCGATGACATGTAATGTTAGCCCGAGCCGCTTCATCCCACCATGCCGCAAGATGCAAAGTACACGCTAAGACACCGACAACAAAAGCATCAACGTCCACAAAAACATTGTGTTCTACTCGTGCAAAAGATCTACGCATAGATACGGCTCTGATACCACTGATGGGTTCGTAGCATGGAAAACAAATAATTTCTACTGCAAGAACGAACAAAACCCAGATCTAATCTAGATAAAAGCCAAGATCTAATCTATTAGACATGTGCAACGAGATAGATAGGAACTAACCCTCGTAGATCCGAAAGCGTTAAAGAGATTAGATCTCGTGGTTGATGTAGTCGATCACTTGCCGATCTCAAGATCGTGTGGACGATCCTTCCGGCGTCGCGTTCCGGCAGCGCTTCCGCAGTCGGTCAAGTGGACGATCCTTCCGGCGCCGCGTTTCGGCAGCGCTTCCGCAGTCGGTCACACGTGCGGAGTCGAAGTAGACCTTCCGCTCCTCGTTCCAGCGAGCAGCGGAGGTAGTAGATCTTCTCCACGGAATCCCAGCAGCACGACGGCGTGGTGGTGGTGGTGGAGTAGAGAATTCTGCAGGGCTTCGCCTATGCCTGTGCAGAAGAAAGGAGGAGGAGAGAGGCGGCGGAGATTGGGTGTTGCAGAGGAGAGGCAAGGGGTGGCGCCTCCCCCTTCTATTTAAAGGAGGGAGGGCGCCTGGGGAGGACTAGGACTCCCCACCTCCTTGGGCCGGCGGATTGGGGAGGGGGGAGGAGTCCTCCTCCCCCACGACTCCTAGTCTTGACCCATCAGGACTCCTTGATCCCTATCTTGATTTTCAAGTAAACTCCAAGAAATCTTCTAGAACCTTCTGGAACATTCCGAAACCTTCTAGAATCCTCATACAAATACTCCGGAACATTTCCTAACTCGGAAAATGATCCCCAATATATGAATCTTATTCTCCGGACAATTCCGGATCTCCTCGTGATGTCCCGGATCCAATCCGAGACTCCGAACAACATTCGGTCTCCAACGCACATTCCATATCTACTTAAAACAACTTCGAACCTTAAGTGTGTCACCCTACGGTTCGTGAATATGCAGACATGACAGAGACACATCTCCTATCAATAACCATTAGCGGGACCTGGAGATCCATAATGGCTCCCACATACTCAACGATGACTTCGTGATCAATTGAACCATTTACATACGAAACCAATTCCCTTTGTCACGCGATACTATACTTATCCGAGGTTTGATCGTCGGCATCTCCATACCTAGTTCTACCTCGTTACTGATAAGTACTCTTTACTCGTTCCGTGTCATGTCATCCCTTATGACCTAGTCACATGCTTGCAAGCTAACTAGATGACATTCCACCGAGAGGGCCCAGAGCATATCTATCCGTCATATGGATGGACAAATCCCAATCTTGGTCCATGCGCTTCAACACATACTTTCAGAATACCCAATGACACCTTTATGACCACCCAGTTACGAAGCGGTGTTTGATGTCATCAAAGTACCCATCCGGTGATGGTGATTAACACAACCTCATGGTCGAAGGATTAGGTTACTATGCATTTAAAAGCTTACAGCAATACGAACTTAATGACTTGATCTTATGCTACGCTTACTATGGGTGTGTGTGTCCATCACATCATTCTCCTAATGATATAACCTTGTTATTAATCACATCCGAATGTCCATGATCAGGAAATCATGATCATCAATTAATCAACAAGCTAGTTCAACAAGAGGCTTACTAGGGACTCTTACACGTTTACAAAACACACATGTATTAGTGTTTCCTAATAATACAATTATAGCATGGGATGTAAACATTCATCATAAACACAAAGATATAATAATAATCAGTTTTATTATTGCCTCTTGGGCATATCTCCAACAAAACAAACTAAAATAAAAAACAAATTGGGATGTCTCCCATAAAGCTCTTTCTTTATAGCCATTAAGATGGGCATGATAATTTGAAGAAGCTCTCATAGGGATATGAATTGAAGTGAAAGAGAGCATTAAGAAGCAAAAACACACACATTTAAGTCTAACCCACTTCCTATGCAAGGGGATTTTGTAAACAAACAAGTTATTGAAACCAAAGGCAACTTGTATAAGAAGGAAAAAGAAGCGCAATATAAAAACTTTCAGTATAAAACGAGGAAACTTGATATTATTGAGATGCATAAGAACACTTTTCCCTCTTTCATAGTAACTTTCAGTATCATGCATAAACTTAACAATATAGCTATCACAAGGACCATCATAGCGATGATCACTTATTCTAACAGAAAACACAGGAATACTAGCTCTCATAACACTACTATGTGAAACAATATTAGAGGTATCCTTACAAAGGATAGTGTGTCCCTCTTTTTCATATTTAGTGACAAAGTCTTTCACATTCACTATTATAGGTTCATCATTTATTTGTTTATCAGGTTCAACAGCTTTTCTTGTACTTTCATTAACCATACTAGCTATCATAGAATGTTCCTTTATCTTAACTGGGAAAGGCATTTTCTCAATGTAAGGTTTAGGTAAAACATGATTAGCAGTATAAACTTCAGTATTTCTTGCAGGAACACTCTTAACAACATCTTTGTAAGGCTCATGATACTTATTCCACTTCTTTTTAGGCACTTCAATATAGGAAGCAAAAGCCTTAAAATAAGAAGCAATAGCTTGAGAGTCTAGACCATAAGCATTTTTAATATTTTGAAAGTCATCAGTTCCCATAAAAGATTCAATGCATTCATAATCATAATTTATACCTGACTTTCTACCTTTGTCATTCTCCCAAGCTTCAGCATTGTCTTGAATACGGTCTAGAAGGTCCCATTTAGCTTCTTCTTCCATGCGAGTGAATGATCCAGCACAAGAAGCATCCAATAAATCTTTATCATGTAGAGAGAGCCTTGCATAAAAGTTATTGATAATAATATTGTTGGGGAGCTCATGAATGGGACATTTGAGCATTAATAACTTCAATCTCCCCCAAGCTTGGGCTATACTCTCTCCATCAAGAGGCCAAAAGTTGTATATTTGATTCCTATCTTTATGAATCTCACTAGGAGGATAAAACTTTGAATAAAAGAGAGGCACTATTTCCTCCCATTCCAGAGCTTGACCATTCTTCAACAGCTTATACCATTCCTCAGCTCTTCCTTTCAGCGACAATGAGAATAACTTCTTCTTAACTTGATATGTAGTAATACCTGCACACTTGAACAACCCGCATAATTCGTGTATAAAGAGTAAATGATCACCGGGATGAACAGTTCCATCCCCAACATACTAGTTATCCATAACACGATCAATAATTCTTGTAGGTATTTTGAAAACATCATTCTCAGCAGGTGGTGGTTTATCTACTACCTTAGCAGTGGTAGTAGCATTACCAAATAAGAAACTCAGCGAATTATCCATAACAAACATAAAGCAACTAGCAGAAGTAAACAATACTCACAGTAGAAGTTTCCTTTACCAGTTCCACTCTCCAATAGCACTTCACTCCCCGGCAACGGCGCCAGAAAATAGTCTTGATGACCCACAAGTATAGGGGGTGTATCGCAGTATTTTCGATAAGTAAGAGTGTCGAACCCAACGAGGAGCAGAAGGTGCTGGCTAGTGGTATGGATCAGGAATTCTCTGCAAATACTTAGCAAACGGATTTTTAGGGGTTTTTGATAAAGCAAGTAAACAAAGTACGAGTAAATAAGAGATAGTAGGAATAAATGCAGCAAGTGGCCCAATCCTTTATGCAGCAAAGGACAAGCCGGATGTATTACTTAAGATGACCAAACGTTCTCGAGGACACATGGGAAGACTATCAAGTGCTTTCGCTTCATATAGTTGATTAATCTTCTTTAGCTTGCTAAGTGTTGTGTGGGTGAACCTGTGCTAATGTACCGCCCCATCCAAGACTAATACATACTTGTGATTATACCCCTTGCAAACATCCGTAAGTAAAATAAAGTAATTAAGGTAGAAACCTAACCACAGCTTTAAACTCTAAGACCCTTACGTCCCTTGTGCAATGCTTTCCTAACGGGGGTTCAGGTTTTTGTCACTCCGGCAACCCCTACGATTAGTAGCCAAATACACAATGCATTCTCCTAGGACCATATAGGTGAAGTGTCATGTAGTCGACGTTCACATGACACCACTAGAAGAAGTACACCACAACTTAAATAACAATCTATTGAATCTTTCTCAACGCAACTCCACTACTAACAACAAGACTTCTCCCATATCCTTAAGAACAAAACGAACTACTCACAAGACATCATATGGATCATGATCAGAGATGGAACAATGATGTATAACAATCTGAACATAAACAATAATTCAATGGTTCACTCAATAGCATCAACTACAAAGAGTAATCAACACTGGGAAAGTTTCCCCTATGAACTATGCAAGATTCAACTCAATTGTTACAGCAATATGGAGATGGTGATGAGGGTGCTGATGGTGATGATGGTGGTGATGATGGTCCCGATGAAGTCCATCTTGATGGTGGTGTTGATGGCGACGATCTCCCCTCTTCGAGAAGGAATTCCCCCGGCAGAAATCTGTCTGCCGGAGAGATCTTTCTCTCTCAGTGTTTTCCGCCCCGCAGAGGCGGCGGAATCTTTCTGTGGTCGCTCCCTGAGTCTTAGGGTTTCGGGAGGATGATATACGCCAGCGGAGAGAGGCTGGAGTGGGCCAGGGTGGCCACACCACCTCCAGGCGCGGCCTAGGCCTGCCCGCGCCATGGGGTGGTGTGGGCCCCCTGTGGCCCACCTCCGCTCCATCTTCTGGCATCCTTAGTCTTCTGGAAAAATAGTATTTTTCGTATATTTTCCCGGATTTTCTGATATTCACGAATTTTGCCTCCAAACAGCACCTTTTTCATCAGAATCTTGAGTACAGCGGTCCATGCTCCAAAAGCCATCAACCATGCAAAAATAGATGAAATAACATAAGTATCACCTCTCAATATGAAATATATCAATGAATAATAGTGAATTAAGACATAGAATAGTGATACAAAATGGACGTATCAAGGGGTAGGGGACCGAGAGGATGAGGTGTCGCGTGAGGATTCTAGACAGTGTGCGTGCGTGTGTTTTCTTTTGAGACTAGGTCCGTGTGTGTATATGTCTTGTGTTAATCGTGTGTACACGTGGGCCCCAACTCGTTGCACTAGTGTGTGTACCGGTGGGCTAATTAGCCTAATTAAGCCCAACACCTATCTCACTAATTGAACCATTTTATTGTAGTTAAATGAACTAACCGCTAATATGTCTGTGTGTGTAGTAGTGTGTATTATGTACCTGCTAATACATAAACTGGTATGTACCAAAATTTTATACACTATAAAGAAAATAACGACCCAGTTTATCGTATATATAAAATAAAATTGTTCGTGTTTAGATAGTATAATGTTTCAGAAAAGAAAACGAATAGCTAAATTGGTATCCACATTTTTAAATATTAGGATTACTATTTATTCCTAATTACTTCAAAATCTCTAACAAATATATTTAATCCTTAAAACTCTCAAATAGGATTTTTGAAAATAGTAGAAATATTATTTCAACCTCAAATAACTATTTTCATTATGATTTAAACATGAGTTTGCACTTACCTTTGAAAACATTAGAACTCGAGAAACACTTTAAACCATACACTTACACAAAATCAAGTGAACTCCAACTATTTGACTTCATATGCATATCCTTGTTTGATATTTGTTTGTAATACCTTTACGACGAGACCTTAAATAGGAGGTCTTAACTAGGATTTTGTATTAATTGATTTTCCTAGGTAGACAATTCATCTTAAGATATTGAGTCAACCCATATACCTAAGATCACCATATCTTGATTAGTAGTTTATCCAATAGTAAACCCTAACCTTAAAATGTTGGTATCTAACCAAGTTACCATAGGACATTATCACTCTTTAGATTCAACTAGGTGTTGTCACTTAGTGATATTATACTCCTAAAGAATGAAATCCATATACCATATACCTAGTGTCATCACTTATGATAGAATTTAAGTAGCTAGCATTGATCTAGTAGTAATCATTCTAGATCATATACCAATGGTAAATCCATGACTTACAAGTTAAACTAAACCATCATTCACTTATATTGAGAGTGGATGATCATACATCCTTGACCATAGTTAATACAACTGATGTAGCCCAACCTTTGGTTGTTACCACATCATGGTATTCAACTTATGCCAAGTCGTCATGGACTCCAAAGGTGAATCGTTCCTCTATGCGAGCCCACTTCCTACCCCATTGAATGGTATACTACTTCATACTCCGTCCCAATCAATGATAGGTTCACACCAACAAGTACGGAGGCATGGGAGGAAGCCTGGAGCACCAAGCACGACAAGACGGAGGCTTGGAAGAGAAGACGGAAGAAGCAGCAGCTGGAGCACCGGAGTCTCCGGCCTGCACACACCAGAGTCTCCGGCCTGAAGACACCGGAGTCTCTGGCCTGCTGACCCCAGAGTCTTCGGACCAATCTCTGGACCGACCCCTAGATCGAGCTCGAGGACAGTCTGTCTGCCACTCCGAAAACGACACCGGAGATAGACCGGAGTCTCCGGCCCACACCGGAGTCTCTGGCCTGGGCGTATGGGCCTGCGCCCCGCCAGTTGGGCCTTTGGCCCATGTACCCCTTAGTCCGCCAAGACTTTCCCCTTTTATTCCTAAAGTACCCTTGAACTAGTGGTTGGCCTATATATAGTGCCCCCACCCCCTCATGTAACCCTAGACATAGATGATAGACTAAAGAAAACCCCCTTTGTGGAATCTCTAGTTTTGCCTCATCCCCTTCTACCAAAGGGGATCGACTATCGTCACCACCTCGTCGGAGTTTGCATCGCGCCTCCCTCGTTGTACAAGGCCTGGACATCGGTGTCCCTTTGCCAAGACGTCAAGACCCTCTCCAAGGTGTTCTTCCCTCTCCACATGGGATCGAGGGAGCATGTTGACCGATCTTTCCTTGCGAGGATTCTATCGGACCGGTGGCCACGGGTGAGAGAAATCGGCCTTGTATCGTGTGAGTTTTGCGTGTGTTCATCGTGTCCTTCGCGAGGTGTGCGTCCGCTTCCACTACCTTCTCCCTTTCCCCTCGCTATTCCCATCGATTTGACCACGTCCGTGAAGATCAGGCCACCCACGGGGTTACCCCATAACATCTGGTATCAACAGCTTTTGGTTGCCACAGATTTCCCCTAGATTTGGTCTTTTTCCCCATAAATTCGAAAATTCCACCAAAAACAGCCCCAATTCGTGTTTTGGATTGATCTGTGATTTGAGTGCATTTTGGTAGGTTTTGATCCGTGGATTACTTGCTAACTTGTTGATCTACCTTCCCCTGCGTTCCCATGGCCTAATTCCTTGATTTCCCTGACCAATTTGAGGTTTTGGTTCGAGTTTTTCCGCCCAAATCGTGTCCCGTTCGTGTTCTGGACGCGCAGAAATCGACCGGACCGGAGTCTCTGGCTCCGGACCGGATTTTCCGGTGTGAGTCACTCCAGACCGGATCTTCGGACCTCCAAACCGGAGTCTCCGCCCTACCTGCTGACAGAACAATCTGCTTCACGGTGTTGAGCATAACTTTTGCATACGAACTCGTATTTTGGTGTTCTTTAGCTCATTTCGAAGAGGAGAAGGAGCTCTACATCATTATCTCTGTGGTTCATGCTATCTACTCCATCCAATTTCCGTGAGCAAGGCGGAATCCACCAATAAAGGGTGAAGATCGGCGAAGAAAGGTATAAACATTCTACCACTTCTCCCCACTTGCTTTCCTTTGTGAGCTACAATATCTTTGCGTTCAACAAACACCTATTGAGACTAGTTCCTCCTATTATTGCTTGGGCTATGCACATTTGATACCATGTAGAATTCCGAGCAAAAGTTGTAAGCGCGTTATCTCATATAGTTATCTTGTATAGTTGTTAGCACAAGGAAGGGGCAAGTGAAAAAGAAAAGGAAAAAGAGAAAACAAAATAGAAAAAACTAAAAGAAGAAAAAGAAAGAAAGAAACAAACAAGTTCCTCATAGAATAGCAAGTGCAAGCTCGATGAAAATCAAATAGGTGGTCCTTATTGTGCATATCTTGTAGCCCACCAATTTATTGCAATCGAACTAGCGTCTCTCCTTGCACTTATGCGACACGGGCTTATAGTCTTCGCTAGGTAATCAGTTGATTCTTAGCTCACTTTCTCTGTCGCACAAGTACCATTTATCCCACCGTGTGTGTTTCCTTGTATATAATTTCTATCTTGCGGATTGACTTGTTTTGCTTTGTGATCATCGTGGTTCTTTACTTACCATAACAATATCTTGATTTCAGATTGTTCTTGGACACGCCACCTTCCATACCTATCGACCATAAGCTTTGTGTGTGTGTTTTTAGTGGTTAGTTGATTTTGGTGTTCCGCGTGAACTTCACTTTGCTTGGTTTTGATTGCTCTCAAGTGTTGCCACTTGCACGATACTATCTTCCAAGGTAAAGTAAGGTTTGATATTGCATTCCTAACCCACTACCACTTCAATATACACCACTTGGTCTTGTGAATCATGTCTAGGGACTCCGGAACCGAGGATGATATCTATGAAGAATCCACGATGAGCCACCATGCATATGCCTCCACAAGCATGGATGACATGATGGAGAACTACACCGACAATGGCTCCACATGCTTGGGTGATATGGAGTTCTACAACAACAATAACTCCCCAAGCATGGAAGATTTGGAGAACGACAATGATAAGCTCCTCAAGTCGCATCGACCAAGACGGAGCCTCCCCCTCGAGAGCACCAAGGTCCACCATCAAATGGACAACTTCAAGCGCGATATGGACCACGACTTCGCCAAAACCATGAGCATGATGGACAATACTAATGATGCTTTGCGATCATTACAATGCCTCACCAAGAAGAGTGCCAAGGACAAGGAGCATCGTCGCGAGCGTCATGTGGATGACCAAGTGCGCCATCTACATCAACCTTTGGCAAGGCATGCCAATGACCTCCGTCGACACCATCATAACACACCTTCAACTACTCGTGCCACCACCAAAATGGCACCATGAGCAAGCTCTCCTCCATGACATCAAGCTTCAACACCCAAACTTGACGTCATAGATGACGCATGCAACTTCATGGATGAGGAATACGAAGACCTCTACTTCGCCAAGTTGGACGAGTACGCCAAGAGGACTACACAAGCGAAGGTGCAAGATGGCGACGACAAGGTCAAGAATGGTGAGCATGGGACTTTCGCTTCACCAAAGGAGCCACAAGGAGTTGAGAGAACCGAACCTATCCCAACATGCTTGAGTGATGATGTGGTACCAATCCCATGTGAGTATGCGAGCCACTTAGCCCACTTGAGTGAAAACAAGAGTGAGATGAGTGACTCCACCATACGTGATATTGAGTGCTTCCACTTGGAGGGCATGAGTGATACACTGAGTGAGTTGAGAGTGGTAGTTGATAGGTCATGTGAGACCACTTTGATTTCTAACAACTTACCCTCTACCTCTAGTGTGTTTTCTCATGATGTGCTAGGTTCCATGGATCAAGACATGCCAAGCATGGAGATGATGATGCCTCTAACCAAGAAGATGTGCATGGTGGATGAAGATGATGCCATCCCTATATTGGATGAAGAATTCGCCCACATGGAGGCCAACACTACCACAACACCCACTTCATATGAGAGGTATGAACAAGGTAAAAATAAGGGTGTTGGTGATGCCATGATCCCACTAGTGGACATGATGACTTGTGATGACTTGCATCCTATGGATGATGTTTGTGATATCACATATGCTCCATTGATATTTCCATGTGATACTTTGCCTTTGCATAATGTTGAGCATGTGAAATTATTTGATTGTGATGATGTTGCCATATACATGCCATGCTCTAAACATTATGTTGATGATATCATTGCTTGCACTTTGTTGAACAATTGCTCTTTCCAATGTTTTGCTTTCAATGATGTTACCAATGATAACCCTCGGACAATGCTTTGTCATGGATGTTTTACAATATCTCTCGTTGCTTGCAATAAGTTGAATAATTGCTCTTTCACTTGTTTTGCTTGCAACAATAATTCTCATATGTATTCTATTGAGCTGCCCCCCATAGCTTTCTCAAATTTTGGAGATTTTGGTAAATGCCATGATAAGCATGTTCCCCACTTGCATACTCACCATGCACCTATGTTACACTTGATTGACACTAATGGTGATGTGCACAAGAAGAGATATGTCATGATGGATGATGTATTTCTCTACCATGCACACACGTTCTTCCTTTTGTGTATGATGTGTGTAGGTACCCGCACAAGAATGTCAACCTCGGTTGAGCACGAGTTGACAAAAAGATCTCTAGAGAGCATCCCCCAAGTGAGTTCAAGATCGAACCCAGCTCTGATACCTTTTGCATGCTTTGCATCTTTCATGTTGACAAATTGCTCTTTCCTATGGTTTGATTGCAAGCATGTTAATGGTATTCTTTCACCTTGTGACAATCATGTTTCGTTGCTATTGGACATTGATGCTTTTTGTGTTGCAACAAAAATGTTGAACAATTTCTCTTTCCGATGTTTTGTGTGCAACCATAATGCCATTATGAGCATGTATTGTCATGAGAGCTTACAAGTCGCTCGTATTGTTGTTGCAACAAACATAAGGACCACTTGCTCTTTCATATGGTTTGTTTGCAAACATGTTGTTTTTACTTCCGCTTGTGATACTCCAATGCCCATGATCTTTGATTATGATGATTTGTGTGTGGCATCCAACACATTGAACAATTGTTCTTTCCAATGGTTAGTTTGCACACATAATGATGTTAGTTTGGATATCTTTCCTCATGTGTTTTTGCCGAATTCTCCTAGCTTCGCATCAAAGATGTTGATCAATATGTTAGTCAATTGCTTTAAGTGCCACACTAAGATGTTATATGGAGTTTTTGAGTTCCCACATTTGGATGATGTCCAAACAATTTCCATGCACTTTGACCTTGCATATGCATCACGTTTGCTATACTTCAGTTGTGCTTAGTGTTGTGAACAAGAATGGACATGCCACAAATGACATGCTCCTCTATCACACACAAACATATGTTGATTGATCTTTGTTTTGTGAAGGTACAATTGCATACGCGTCAACCTCTATGGACAAAGAGTTGACAAGATGAATCAAAGAGAGTTACCTATGGCTGCCCTTCAACAAGCCATCTCTACATCCTAAGGTGACTTCCTTCTACTTGAGGACTCATGCTATAATCTTCATGAATTGGCTATGCTTTGAGTGTTGCTTCACTTTTGTGGTGAGATTTGTAGGCTTCATATAAGGTGAAGGAACATTGAAGTGTTGTCAATTCAATCTTCCCGAGGATGACTATATGGTGAACCCCGGGATCAAGAAGGTCTCTCGACATCTTCTACTTTGTGATGAGCGTGTAGAGTCGAGGACGACTCTTTTTGAAGGGAGGGGAGATGATGTAGCCCGACCTTTGGTCGTTACCACATCATGGTATCCAACTAATGCCAAGTCGCCATGGACTCCAAAGGTGAATCTGTTCCTCTATGCGAGCCCACTTCCTACCCCCATTGAATGGTATACTACTTCATACTCCATCCCAATCAATGGTAGGTTCACACCAAGAAGTACGGAGGCATGGGAGGAAGCCTGGAGCACCAAGCACGACAAGACAGAGGCTTGGAAGAGAAGATGGAAGAAGCAGCAGCTGGAGCACCGGAGTCTCCGGCCTGCGCACACCAGAGTCTCCAGCCTGAAGACACTGGAGTCTCTGGCCTGCTGACCCCGGAGTCTCTGGACCCATCTCCGGACCGACCCCCAGATCGAGCTCGAGGACAGTCTGTCTGCCACTCCGGAGACGACACCGGAGATACACTAGAGTCTCCAGCCCACACTGGAGTCTTCGGACCCCACACTGGAGTCTCCGGCCTGAGCGTATGGGCTGCGCGCCGCCATCTGGGCCTTTGGCCCATGTACCCCTTAGTCCGCCCAGACTTTCCCCTTTTATTCCTAAAGTACCCTTGTACTATTGGCTGGCCTATATATAGTGCCCCCACCCCCTCATGTAACCCTAGGCATAGATGATAGACTAAATAAAACCCTCGTTGTGGAATCTCTAGTTTTGCCTCATCCCCTTCTACCAAAGGGGATCAACTATCGTCACCACCTCGTCGGAGTTTGCATCGCGCCTCCCTCGTTGTACAAGGCCTTGGCATCAGTATCCCTTTGCCAAGACGTCAAGACCCTCTCCAAGGTGTTCTTCCCTCTCCACGTGGGATTGAGGGAGCACGTTGACCGATCTTTCCTTGCGAGGATTCTATCGGACCGGTGGCCACCGGTGAGAGCAATCGGCCTTGTATCGTGTGAGTTTTGCGTGTGTTCATCATGTTCTTCGCGAGGTGTCCGCTTCCGCTACCTTCTCCCTTTCCCCTCGCTATTCCCATCGATTTGACCACGAGATCTGTGAAGATCGGGCCACCCACGGGGTTACCCCATAACAACAACCCTAAAGTTTGGTAATACTCTAAGTAAACCATGTCTTGACTTCATCTATACCTTGTAAATAAACTTAGTCGTGTATTCTACCTACAATTGACATGCTAGTTCAAAATCATCAGGGTTATACAAATACCTATAGATTACATCCTGGTAACTTCAAGGATTGCCTAACTTAGCATAAGAAACATTTTTTCACAAGTTATTCCTTTTGTCACATCAAACATCTATTGTTATTATGCTCTACTTTCGTACCTTGTGTGCACTCTTAGAGTCTTATAATATACTTTTGGTTGTAAAGTGAACTTAAACATGAACAAAATATTTAAGAAATCACCCAAACTTGACCACACAAAATTTCAGGGTTTATTTCGAGGGGTTTTACAAATTGCATAGCATTACTTATGCATAATTACATCCTGCTTCTTTAAACATTAGTCCTTACCGAACCAATGATGTTGTTTACAGAATTTGGATCTTCTAGTGCCTCGAAGACCGTGAGTGCATAATCTTGCAATCACAAAAGGCAAGTTCACAACTTGCTCATATCCTTTGATTATTTTCTATCAAATACTTGTAACTCAAATGTTGTCATCACCTGCATTTCAAAAAGGTCAGAAAACACTATTTTCATAATAACATGATTATAGATTATTTACCAGATGGTAATAATATACTGATATAGTTCTAGTGGTAAAGGAACATAATATCTAGGACTTAACAACCAATGTCGTCAGTGATTCTAGAGCCATATATTACGCGCCAGCCATAAGACTTGGAATTGGACAGGAAAATCAGCTGTATCTTCTCCCTTTCGCATGGACGGATGACCTTATCGTGAAGCTGCAGATTTCTCGTGGAGAATCTAGAGAATCCAGCACATAGGTGGGACCCCTTAGTTCCCCACGATCTAGGTGTCTAGATTACCTGTGCATAGTTGCCTTGGTGTAGGTTCACCATAGCTGATGGTGGCTGCCAGACAGAGCTGCTTACAGAATCTTCGAGAGGTTACCCAAAGAGTAACCATGGTAGACCTTCTTCGGGGATCGTGTCTTCATGTGGGGTCGTGGAGAGGGCAGTACTGGCTTGGATCTTAGACTAGGCCCCATACCAAGGAAGTGTGGACAAGCTCGTGACTTGGATGTGCAGTAAGGCTAAGGTCTCTTATGGGAAAAGTGACGCACCTCTGCAGAGTGTAATAATTGTGACGTGTTACTCCCTGTTCTGGGAAGGAGCTACGAACGCGGCGGGAAAGGAACTCCATGAAAGTTCTGGTCAACCTGTGAAGGCTGTCAGACATAGTTTTCAGAATAAAAGCAACCTTTGAAGAAATGTTTATGAAACCCTGCATTGCCTACGACCTTTGGTCTGTGGCTATAGAGATAGTGCATCATACACTCCTTTTTAGTGAACTTGATGAGTACGCTCATACTCAACCGTACCTTCTTAACCCTTGCTAGGTTCTAAGTCGTTGAAGTCGACGTCAACATCAATTTCTGCTCAAGAAACCATCATCGGCAGCTCAAGTTCTTCAATAAAGTCAATGAAGTCAACATATACATCAACTGAAGTGAAGACGAAGTCCCTGATTAGATAGGAGTAGATACTCAAGCCATGAAACCTACTTCTATAGAGCATTGCAATATCAGCAATGGCAAGCCAAATAGTTTAGATACTAGTCTTAGTTACTAGATAGTCCTGAGTTATTATTTCTGGTTCTTCTTTGTAAGAAGTTCTTTCTCTCTCTTTACCATAGTTGTTCTCTAGATCTTTTGTAAAGATTCGAGTTATAATTCTATAGTCATGTCTTGGACCTGCTGTGTTTCTATTGTACCACTCTGAGAGATGTAATACTAGTGAATGTAGTTTCATTGGTGTTATGTCAACGGGTATAGTGTACTACATCATGAAGTGGTATGCTGGGTCATCGCACATTTGCCACAAGTTTCTCTTTCTTCATGAACACATTGAAATTAAAAACAGGTGGAGCCATCTACAACAGAATTTGTAAAGTTTATTTAGACTAAGTTTACGATAGACTGAGTTCAACTAATCCAAATTACGAATGAACTCCCACTAAAAAACGACATCCCTCATGTCTTTTTGGTGATTACATGAACCAAATCCACTACACCAAGTCCGATCATCACGTGAGTCGGTGTAGCTTCAAAGGGGAGCATCTATATGGGCATCATATCAACTATATGACTCATGCTTAACCTTTTGGTCCGTGTTCTGAGGCCATATATATACATGCTAGGCTCGCCAAGTAAGAACCTTAGTACTTGCGTGTGTAAAACTGTCTTACACATGTTGTATGAAAGCGTAGAGTCGAGTACACCCGATCATCACATGATGTCTCGAAACACGATCCATAGAACGATGCATAGTTAAGGGAGAACACATTTTTTTATTGATATTTAAATGAGGGATCATCTTATAATACTAATAAAACGCCAAACAAGCAATATAAGATGCAAACATCATATGTGTAGAGTGAAATGACATGGTTTTTGCACTTGATCCCTATCATGTGCATCGTGGTATGATCATTATCATTCCTTTGTGTGTAAGGCCAAGGTGTATGGGACTTACACGTTAGGTGTGTTGTAACAGTATCAACTATACATCAACTTACAACATTACCATATCATGACACTAGCCTAGCAATGATCTAAACTAGACGCTTCTAATTTATCAATTGCAAGTTTTACGTGGCTTAGGGCTTTCGAAGATAGAACCGGTCTTACCTACGAACATGGAACCACAATGATGATAACCAAATTATTAGCAACTCGTTGTAAATCAGATATTGACTATAGTAGGAGAGACAGACACCCGCTAGCCACTTATGCAAAACTAGTTGCATGTCAAGTGTGGAACAGGTCTCATGTGCGAGGACATGTAAAGTTAGTCCGGGCCGCTTCATCCCACTATGCCACCAATATCCAAAATACATATAAGATGTAATAACATGATCATCATCGCCCACATAATCATACGTGTACTACCCGTGCAAAGCATCTACGCATAGATCAGGATCTAATACCACAGTTGGGTTCGCAGCATAGAAAACAAAAAATTTCCTACGATGAGAACTATTCTACGCCAAGATGTATCTACTAGATACAAGCAACAGGTGGATATACATCAAAAGAGAACATACCCTCGAAGACCGACAAAGTGTAACGAGATTGAACTCATGGATGATGTAGACGAACGCTTGCCGATCTCAAGATCATGTGGAAGTCCTAGCACCGCAAATCAGCAGTGCATCCGTCCTCGAACACACGTTTAGGCCACCGGACAACCTCCACCTCCTCACTCCAGCGAAGCAGTGGAAGTAGCAAATCCTTCCAGACGAAATGCCACCGGGACCATGTATCTCGCTAATCCGAGACCATAGGGAATAATTCTAGAGGGGGATAGAGATCCTTCATGTGGAGGTGTGAGTGAGAAGGAGTGAGAGGGGGGCTTTATATAGGAGAGGGGGAAGCCCCTCCCCATGGCCGGCGCACCATGGGGGGTGCCCCCACCTCTTCCTCATTCATGTGGAGGGAGCTCCACTCACATAAATTGCCCCTCCATTTTCTCCACTCAAAAATCCCACCCATATGTATTAAATTTCTACCAAATTTAATACAACTCTCATTTAATAAAACTCTTTTATTATTTTATTCAGAATTTTGTTAATTACTTTAATTAACAAACATTCACATAAAACCCCCTGCAATATTGCAATATCACATGCAGAACCAATTTCAGCAATTTCACCCGAAACAATTCCGGTGTCTATTGAAATAATTCCAGCGCTTTGTAATTCTTTCGTCTAGAACATATTTGCTCCAAATGGTGTTAGCAACCCTTAAGTCTGTCACCCTATGGTTCGTGAATAATGCAGACATAATCGAGACCCCTCTCGAATCAATAATCAGAAGCGGGACCTGGAGATCCGTACTGACTCCCACACATTCAATGATGACTTCTATGATCGTGAGAACCTTTAACGATAGTAACTAAATCCCCTTGTCTCGCGATATATTACATGTCCGAGATTCAATCATCGGTATCTCAATACCTAGTTTGATCTCATTACCGACATGCACTCTTTTCTCGTTCCCGTGATATAACATTCTAGTGATCACATCACTTGCTTGCAAGCTATCTTAATGTGATATCACCGAGAGGGCACAGAGTATATCTATCCGTCATCGGGATTGACAAATTTCACTCTTGATCCATGATCCTCAACATAACACCTTTGGAGTGTCTGAACCCATGTTTATAGTCACCCTTTTACGGTGTGATGTTTGATGTTATCAAGTCACTCTTTCGATGTTAGCAATTAACATGATCTCATGGTCTAAGGACTAAGATTACTTTGTATGATGTTATAGCAATATAAACATAATGACTTTGATCGTAATGTTTTACTTCGGATGAATGTTCATCACATCATTTCACAAATGATGTGACCTCGTTATTAACAGCATCCAATATCCATGATCAGGAAACCTTGATCATCTTGTTAATCAACGAGCTAGTCTATAAGAGAGGCATAACTAGGAACCTTTTATTTGTTTATTAAACACACATGTATTGACATTTCCAATCAATACAGTTATAGCATGCAAAATAAACATCTATCATATACAAGGAATACATAATAACAACTTTATTATTGCCTCTCAGGGCATATTTCCTTCAGTATTTCAGTAAAGTGACACTAGCACTCAAATGAACACTAGCACTAGCACTACAATAATGTACATTGAACAAAAGATCGTCTATGTATGGATCCTAACATGGAAGTACAATAATCCATGGAAGTAGGATCAGTAGAGGAAGCTGAACATGGAAGTACAATACTGATGTGGTTAGTAATGTACTGATGCAACTAGTTTAGGTAAAGGTGAGAAGCACATGGAAAATTACCTGTCAGGTGTTCCAGCATGAAGTCACCCCTATCAGGAGTAACAAAACCGATCAGCTAGGTATATATTCGTAGATACTTCACATATTTTACGCAAATATTTAGCAATGATGTTAAGATCCGCAGGATGCGCCTCTATAAGTTTCATTACTCTTTGCAATGTACTGATCAAATTATAAAGCAATCAAATGTTCATCAAAACTACTTCATTCTGAAAGATGCACATTCTGAAAGCGTAGGTCAAAATAATTCAAATCAGAAGACATATTTAAATATTGGACAATGCTGATATTCTTAGGAGCAATTCGTAGACACTAAACACAGGTATAACACAAACGGAGACAATACAGGTGTGCCTTAATAGAAGATCACTCATGGGTTAACACAAGTGTATCTCTTTCTAGAAACAATTTCTATTGGAAGCAAGGATAGCATAGGATCAAATAGGCTCTGCTATCTACTAATGCAAGCATGTGAAACATACTTTCTTGCCAAAAAAAGAAAAATAATATATACATGAGAGGGATCCAAGCAAGTACTAATTGGTAAAGAATGATGAACAACAGAATCATTCTTTTGGACAAATTTTATGGATATTTGTAGGCTGATACAACAGCATAGGAATTTAGCGCATGTGAATATTCATCTTAGAGATCCACTTTCACAGGATTGAGAAAAATTAGTCTACTGACTAAAACACGGTGGGGAGCAATTAGATTTTTTAACTTTGAACATGTCTAGTAAACAAGTTGGGAAGTAGCATAGTGTTTAGTCAACAACCGGGAGGCTCAACAACATAGGGGATCGAAGCCATATAAAGGTGTGATGTGTTACATGCGGCAAACGCGAGCGGCAGCTCCAATGCTCGGACGGAGAAGCAATCAGGAGGTCTGCCTGACTCGTGCTCCTGAAACCTACTTTATGCTTCCGCCTTCCACAGCGACGCCGCCTCTGCTACAATCGCACGGCACCCGCAGCTCCTAGGCCCAATGAGCGCCGTCAGCTAGTCAATGTCCTCATGCGGAGAGAAGACCTTGACCTCGAGGATCCGCGCTTGCGCAGAAGCGACGCCGACACGGTGGCATCCCTACTGCCTGACACCACCAGAATCTTGGGAAAAGCGGGGTGATACGTGGGAGTAGAGGGAGGCGAGGCGATGCGTGGTAACGACGATTGCGCCGAGCAGGTAGGGAGCACCGCCGCCGACGGATCCACGAACACTTGTACTACCTCCTCCTCCAGGCCACGACCACCGCCGCCAGAGCCGGCAAAATCAGATGCTTTGGGGAAAAGAGAATCCTTTTCATCTTCGATCCCCCTCCTCCATGGGTTCTAGTTGGTGGAAGCAGGAGGAAGGAAGGCGGGGAGATGAGGAGAAAGGAAGGCGACCGGTGAGGGAGCAGCGGAGCGATCGGCGGGGGCGAGAGCGAGGTGGCTGATGGGGGAGCGGCAGCCGACTGTCAGTGCAAGAGAGACTACTAAGTAGTGAAGAAAGTGCGTTGTTTGTCGGGAAAAGAAGAGAGTTTTTTTTTTGCAAAAAGGCCGCCACAAACATTAATTAGGGTCGGAGGGAGTAATGGAAAGGACAAAACATCAAGTTAACTGAAACGTGGGGGCAAGTATGTTAAAATTGGGATTATATGGCTGATTCAACACCGGTACATACCGTTAGAGTATGATACGGATACGGTTATTATGATAGTTTAGGATAGTTAGGACTCTATCCTAACTTGACTCATACTCCAAGATAATCCTATATACGCATATATATAGTCGTTCATGAGACTTAATAATATATCCAACATATTCCGCCAATCTCTCTCCCTCTCTTACATGGTATCAGAGCCTAACCACGATTCTCCTACTCTACCCACCGCCCCCTCCTCCGCCCCTAAACCCTAGCATCGTCGTCCCCATGGCACCACGCTAGCCGCCGCAAACACTTCCGCGCCGCGCCGCCCCCGGGGAGGTCGATCTCCATGATCTCCGTCGGGGGGTCGCGCAACCCGTACGCAGGGTTCATCCGCCGATCCGTGATCGGCTACCCTGTAAGTCTTTTTTTCGATCTCTTGATCGGTTTTCTTTTTTGGTTTACCGATCTTAGATCGGATTGCGTCGCCCACCGCCGTCGTCATTGCCGCCTCTACTCCGACCATCAGCATCGAGGATCTACACCGCGCTCGTGCGCCTGCCTCCTTCGTTGTTGCGCCTGTCTCGGCAGGCTGTCGCGGCCTCAGGGCATGCTGTCGCACACCGCGGACGGCTTCTACGCCTTCCTTGGAATGCTGCCGCGGCCGCCCACCCTCGGATCATCTTCGTCATCATCGTCCGGGACTTCACTAACAATGCCGCCATCGAATCCGATCTACGCGTCGTCCATGCCATGGCACATACAGTGCACCGTCGGTCTGATCAACCGATCCCGCGCCTGTCTACGCCAAGCACATCTCCGAGCACGCGCCTACCACCGATCGAGCTACGGGCTGCCGCTGTGTCACCTCGTTCGGCCATAGCACCGCCGCCTTTGGTCCACGCTACCAGCTTCCAACGCGCCTTCCTTGGCGTGTACGTCGCTGGTGGTCTCCCAGCCGCTGCACCAACTTGCGCCCTGCAGCTATGCCGCCACCGGGTCATAGCATGGCTGCACGCAGTCAACTTCGCCGTCCTCGTGCATCGATGGCCTCGGCTTTCACCGCGCCATCTCCTACGGCACGGATCGCCGCCATCTGCACATGGTCTTTGTCACGTCGCCAGGTCTTCCTCGCCTACTTCGAGCGTCACCGCCGCGCTTCACAAGGTAACCTGCAGGGCACCATCTCGCCGTCGCAGGTCCCGCCGACTATCCCATCGCCACTCTAGGCATCCAGCATGACTACCCCAGGTCACCGCTATTTTCGCCGCCTTCTGCGTTTTCGTCCACTACAACTTTACCGTCAGCATCATCGCCTTATCCCCGACTACATCACCTGCTACTCTACTCCGACAACCGCAAACAGCCCCGACATCTCTCCATTCGCCGCTCCGCGCATCGCAACCTCTCTGGAGGCTTCTTCTGCTAGTTTTTCTGACATGGCGACAAGTTCATGATGGTCTCTGCCCTCGCATGCCTGGTACTAGCAACACCGGAAGTGCCTTCGTCCCCGACGCGTTCTCGAGTCTGGCAAGCTCGGATCAGCGCCCCGTCTTCATCGGCTTCGACAACGTCATCTTCGGTATCGACCTCTCTATGACTGCCTCGACTGCGTCACCCACGAGTTCTTCTTTGCACACTCAGTTTTGGCAAAACCGGAGTGTGCGTTCGTCCCCGACGTGCGACTAGTTCTGACAAAACTATGGCCGCACCTCGTCCTCGATGGCTCGGATTGCATCGGCTTCGGCATCGACACCCTCTACGACTGCCTCGACACGTCTCCGTCATCCTCCTCGCGCACTATGCGCATGCGGCTTCACGTGCGGCTACCTCGACACCGGCATCACCGACCACGACATCGACCACGGCGACCCCTCGCACGACAACCTCGACCATGGCACTACCTCACGCTCTCGGCTCCCTTGACATCGGCACAAGGACTATCACCTCGCTTGAGCATCACCAGCTTCCTCTACAGTTCAAGCAACCGCGACGCGACACTGTACACGACGTTCCCGCTACGACTGCCGGGGAATGTCAGCCTATTGGATGCTACTTCGGTTTATCTTTAGTCTAACCGTCCGCGATATTCCAGTTGTTCACGACGCTAATACTACGACTGCGAAGAATTGTTAGAGTATAATACGTATACGGTTATTATGATAATTTAGAATAGTTAGGACTCTGCCTAACTTACTCGTGACTGAGGCATCGCATCGCAGACAGCATCACCAACCTCCCTGCCCGGGTTTCGTGCTGAGTTTGGTTTTGTTCGCCATCTCATCCTTTCTCCTCTCGCCCCTCTAGTCCTTTCTTGCGTCTCTGATTGATTCGTCTTCTGTTCCATCTCGGCGCGGTGGTCTCTTCTTCCTTCGTCCCTCCATCACTCTCGAATCAATCGAAAAATTAATTTTATAGGTACGGATTGGTTTCTTGATCTGGGGTTTGGGGATTCTTCTTGAGTTCCTGGGAGATTGTACTTTTTCCCTTGTTGTGGTGTGGCAAGTCAGTTCTTGATTTCTGATTCGGTGAATTTGGGTGCAGGGGAGAGTCGCTGTTGATGGCCGAATTGGTTGGGCCGCGGGTGTACAGCTGCTGCCATTGCCGGAACCACGTCTGCCTCCACGACGATATCATCTCCAAGGCCTTCCAGGTGAAGAATGAGAAAAATCAGCTTCCCCTGTGTGGTTCTCCTTAGAGAATTATTTGGGGTTCGGGGCCTGAGATTGGAGAGAACTTAATGTTGGATTAGTTGGGGATGGCATGCCGAAATCAGCATAAACTAGGGACGTGAAAAAGTTCAGCAACTGCACTGGTTATAATTGCAGCAATCTGAGAACTTCTTTGGTTGAGTTTAGCATGGTTGAGTTTAGCATGAGTGTGCACATACTGACATAGCAAAGTTTCAGTGAACCATAGTTACTGTGATCTGTACCAACAGTAGTAGGAGGCCGCTGGCCACCGTGCTATCATAACTCGATATGCTATGAGCTATTCATTCAGATGAAGATCTTGTTAGTTACATCCAAATTTTATCCTGTTATTTTAGGATAAACACTAATGTTACCTCATTTGCTCTTTGGGCTGTTCTAGGGGAGGAATGGCCGTGCATTTCTCTTCTCTCACGCCATGAACGTCACTACGGGGGTGAAGGTGGACAGGCAGCTCATGACGGGGCTTCACACGGTCGCCGATATCCACTGCCGTGATTGCCATGAGGTTCTTGGCTGGAAGTACGAGAGAGCGTATGAGGAATCGCAGAAGTACAAGGAAGGGAAGTTCATATTTGAGAAGGCAAAGATCGTACAGGAGAATTGGTAGTAAATAAAATGCTCCTACGGAGATGTGAACTGTGATCCCTGCCTTTGTACATATTAGTCACCACCTGTAAGTACCAGTCTGTTGGTTGCACCATCTTGTTTCCATGCCATTTGTATTTTGCACTTATTTTCTATGAGAGACAAATTTATGCCATTTTCTCGTTGTTCATAAATGGGTGGTTTAACAATGTTTGATTGATTTTCTTGTTAAACATCAAATTGGGCAATGCATTAAGTGCTTGCTATAATTTCCGTTGCTACCTTATGAAGCTGTGATGTGTTCAATGATGAAACCAAGTGTGGAGGCGCATTTCTATGAAATCCTAAATACATCAGGCTCGACTCGGTTGTGTATACTTCCTTTTGGAACTTATTACATAGAAATACATCAGAGATGTTCTGGTTTTCTATCTCCATGATGGGACTACACTGTTCTTTGGATTACATGTTCAGAATCCTGATATCAGAATCACTTGCACCGGCACAGAGAACTTTCATGTTGATTTGCTCAAGCGATAGCCAAAGTGGTGAGTGGCGACCATATGGGGACTGTTGTATGTAGTCTCGCTAGCTTTGGCATAGCCGCTGGTTCAATTCAAATGGCTCCTTCGCAACTTAATAACAGTTGTTTCAAGTACGGCAATCCCTAAGAATCAGTACGCTTTCATCTGCTAGTTCTTCGTTCTTTATGTTCATCAGTGAGATTGCAGAGGCGGAATTGTGAATGATTGGGAAATAATTCCTCCCTTGGCTATTCGCTATGCGATTCGAATCCGGGTAGGGGAGCTGTTGGGCCACGCAGAGAAAAACAAAACTTTTTCTCCTATGCGGTACTCCCAAGATTCAGCTCAGGTGATAGGCCACTAGATTTACCACTAGACGCGTAGATGCGGATTGTTGATGAAGCGCGTCAGTTGATGTGGTACCGAACGATCCCCATACCGCACGTTCAGATCCCCACGGACCTCCTTGTCTCTAGCGCCGCACGTGCAACGCCTCCACCGGTATCCACACGTACAGGAAGGAGCTTCAGGCAGAGGACTGCTAGATCCTGTCTAGCCCGAAATGGGAGTGGAGAAAGTGACGACTAGGTTAGTGACAATCCCTTGTCACTCCACTTAAATACAATCTTAGTTGGGCTCAACGCTTGAGGCTCATCTAGGCCGTACCCCAATCTCCATATGGATCTAATCTACATGGGCTCCTTACCAGTGGCGGACCTAGGATTTTAGCAAAGGGTATGCCAACCAAAAAAAAGATGTGCGTATTAACAAGCAAATTTTTCATCTTAGATTATAAAGAAAAAATGACGATTATCAAATATATCAAAATAGTTAAATAAAATAGATTTTACATTGCAATAAAAAGATAAATTATTGGACACATGTACCGTCGACAGGACGTTCTAATATTGAGTCGTTGTGTGCAACCCTAAAGTTCCAAATTATTCGGCCGCGGGATAATCATTTCGGCAACACTACATGATACAACTAGATTGTGCTAAAATAAAAAATAAATATATGAAAGGAATGTTAAAAAAAAACAGCAAGGGAACATATATACAAAATATACTAGAGTACCTAAGACTAATTTTCAGTTGATCAAATTATCTACTGATGCTATGTAGCTAGCCCATATGCACTACTAAAATGCAGTGTAGAGTCGCTCCAATCATATATTTATTCCGTTGATTATTCGTCTTAGCTAATAGAATCAAATCCATTATCAAAATGGCTACGGTCGTGCATGCCATAGCTGGCCTGCATGCTTACGCGACGTACTTAAGACTAAAGCCCATCTTGATAAAAGCATCCAACTAGATTAATTAATGGCATGCATTAGCTCCACTTGATTAGGCTTGCATGGCTGGGCCTCAGGGTATGCCTTGGCATATGCATATGCGGCATACCCTGTAGGTCCGTCGCTGGTCTTTACCCTTAAGTGTGTGACCATATAGGTTCACGTACACCTGGATACGACACGAGTCATCACTTCCAGTCGATAGTTGGTAGCGGCCTCTTGCAAGACGTGTCAACTCCCAAGCGCCGTAAAGTTAGAAGACAAACCTTTCTCAATGTGACTTTCGTTCAAGTCCCTTTGCCTCACGATATATCTTGTCAAGCTATAGGCGAGTTGTTGCCATCCCTTTAATAGCTCGACTCTCTCTTCTCGTTCCGTGATATACGATTCACTGGACTAACACTTAGTCCGACTCCTTGGTTAACACTTAACCAAGTCGCGCATGACCATGCTTCCGAATCATGTCACACGAGAGGGCCCCGAGAATATCTCTCCATTATAGAGGGGGAAATCCTATCTTGGTAATCCACGTCACGCAGCTTGCTTCACAACCAACCCGAACCCTACCTTTATAACTGCCCATTTACAGAACAGTGTTTGATAGGACCTAAACTGGCGATCCACAACTCGGATCATGCGATCACCTCAGGTCGAAGGATTCCATTGCTTGAGAATACAAATGACAACATACTCGTTGCATATCAAATGTGGGTTAGTCCAATTCGCTAAACTCTTTAGCCGAATCAGTGTAAGTCGGAATAGCATCTCCATGCCCATGATAAGTGGAACCAAGTCATCGCCCGACTTTCACATTAATCTAAGTTGTGTGTCCAGCACAACCTCAATGACCAAGGACAACTAGTATGAACAACATGAATATGTAGTTTCACAATCGAATCACATATTCAATGATACATATCAGTAGTTCATACATGGACAACTTTATTACTTTATGAATACATTAGGGAATATATCATACATGATTGCCTCTAGGACATATTCCCAACAGTCTCCCACTTGCACTAGAGTCAATCATCCGACATTACATGTCTAGGCATCTAATGCCCATAGCTCTTAGGTTCGCCTCATGCTTCAGCTGTGGTAGCGGCTTTGTCAACGGATCCTCAATATTTGCATCCGTGTGTACCTTGCATAACTTGATATCACCTGATCCATGAACTGGTGAATCAGGTGGTACCGCATGATTATATGTTTGTTCTTCTGGTGTTGTCTAGGTTCTTTGGCTTGTGCGATAGCACCATTGTTATCACAATACACGTCTAACGGATTGGACGAGCCCTGAACCACACCAACATCCATGAGGAAATTCCTCATCCAAACAGCTTCCTTTGCCGCCTCTGAGGCAGCAATATACTCAGCCTCTGTCATAGACGCAGACACCGGCTCTTGCTTGGAACTCTTCCAGCTCACAGCCCCTTCGTTTATCACAAACACATATCCATATTGCGAACGAGAATCATCCGAGTCGGTGAGATAACTCGCATCCGTGTAACCCCTTACACTGAGTTTATCCTCACCTCCATAAACCAAGAACATATCCTTAGTCCTTCTCAAGTACTTGAGGATATTTCTAGCCGCTACCCAGTGGATCTCTCCAGGGTTAGCCTGGTTTCTGCTCACAACACTTAGAGCATAGGAAACATCCGACCTAGTACAAAGCATAGCGTACATGATGGATCCGACTGCGGAAGCATACGGAATCGCACTCATCCAACTTTGCTCATCGGTTGTCGAAGGACACTAAGTCTTGCTAAGTTTTACACCATGGGACATTGGTAAGAACCCCTTCTTAGACGATTCTATGTTGAACTTCTTCAACACTTTGTCCAAATATGTACTCTGACTCAATCCAATGAGCCGTCTTGATCTATCTCTATAGATCCAGATTCCTAGTATGTAGGTTGCTTCACCCAAGTCCTTCATTGAGAAACTCTTTTCCAATGACTCCTTGGTTTCTTGCAACATCTAGACATCATTTCCAATCAATAATATGTCATCCACATATAAGATCATCAAGTTTACTTTGCTCCCACTAAACTTCTTGTATAAACAAGAATCATGATCACTCTTGATGAAGCCAAACGATTTGACTACCTCATCAAAGCGAATATTCCAACTCCGAGATGCTTGCTTCAACCCATAAATGGATTTCCGAAGTTTGCATACCTTTTCAGCATTAGCTGGATCGACAAAACCCTCTGGTTGTATCATATACACGTCCTCAGTTAAATTTCCATTAAGGAAAGCCGTCTTGACATCCACCTGCCATATCTCATAGTCGAAATAGGCTGCTATAGCTAACATGATCCGAACTGACTTAAGCATCGCCATGGGAGAGAAAGTCTCATTGTAGTCAACTCCTTGAACCTGTCGGAACCCCTTCATGACAAGCCATGCTTTATAGACAGAAACATTTCCATCCATATCAGTTTTCGTCCTAAAGACCCATTTGCACTCGACGGGTCTTGCACCGTCTGGTAGATCAACCAAGTTCCAAACTTGATTTTCATCCATGGACTTTAACTCGGATCTCATGGCACCAAGCCATGACTCAAAATCAGAACCCACCATCGCTTCCTAATAAGTTGCCAGCTCATCACTTGAAAGAACATTTCATGTTTTCCTATGTTTTGCGTGTTAGATAACAATACTATGGAGACTATTCATGTGCGCTAAGTGTGCAGGAAGTTTTGAGGGGGGGGCGGATAATCCGCCCCACCAAGGGCCGGATAATCCGGCCTACCTCATCTCTCAAAGGAAGCCAAGGCGCGTTGCTCGATGTCCAGTCAGATTTTCTCCCGGAAAATCCGAACTGGGGCGGTTTTTCCTCCCCAGGCCAGATAATCCGGGTGTCGCACGAGCCAGATAATCCAGCCACCAGTTTTCGAGCAAAAGGGGCCAAGGCGTGTCGCACGGTATCCGGTCGGATTTTCTCTCGGAAAATCCGAACTGGGCGGTTTTTCCTTCCAGGCCGGATAATCAGGCCCTCACAAAGGACCGGATAATCCGGGCCCCAGAAGTTGATCAAGGGCAAGCTCGGCGCGTCTCTCTGATAGAGGGCGGATTATCTACCAGATATTCCGAGTCTGGGGCGGTGTTTTCCCCAGACCGGATAATCTGGCCCTCACTTGGGCCGGATAATCAGGCCCCCAAAGTGTGCAACGGCTGGTTTCTGAAGGGGATATAAATACCCCTTCTTCCCCAACGTTCATAACTCTTGATTCATTCGAAATTGACCAGACATTTTGCAAGAGCTCTCATTCTTGATCTCCCACTTCAACCACCCGAAGGTCTTGATCTTTGGTGGAATTGAAGGAGGAGAAGTTCATCATCATCATCAAGAATCAAGCGCTTCAACTCCTCTCCATTCAATTGGAGAAATCCCTGATCTAGTATTCTTGTCAATACCTAGATCTTGTTTATTGTATTTGATAAGTTTGTTCTTGTGGCAGCTTGTTGTCATTTCGGGAGCCTCCAAGTTGTTGTGGAGTTGTTGCCCCGCTAGTTGTGTAAAGGCGCCGGTGCCTGCCTCGAAGGGTACCTATAGTGGAAGGTGGATCAGGCATGTTGTGGGGAGATCCATCGGAGAACAGGGTGAGGCCTTTTGTGGCATGGTGGTCTTAGTACCGCCCACCCCTCCAACGCAGACACACTTCCCTTAACAAGGAAGGAACTGCGGTCAAACAAATCATGTGTCTCTGCGTGCTTCACTTCGGTTTACTCGTTCCTCTTCCACTCGCTCTTTACTTGCTAGTAGATAGGTTTGCATATAGGGAAATTCCACCTAATAGTTTATCTAGAGAATTTACCCTTTGTGCTAAGCCTAAAATTGAAAAAGAATTAAAAATTGGTGTAGCACCTATTCACCCCCCCCCCTCTAGGTGCCCATACGATCCATTTCAATTGGTATCAGAGCCCCGGCTCTTAATTCGGGCTTAACCGCCTAAGAGTAGTATGGTATCAAGGATGATAGAAATGAGGCTATGGATAAGGTCACAATGGATGATCTCAAGTCGTTGGAAACAACCTTGTTGAAATCCTTTGAGGCCAAGATGGAGGAGATGAATCAAATGATTGCTCGCCTTACATCATCCATAGCCCCATCTCCATCCTCCTCTGAGGCTCCCACACCATAATCTAAGGAAAAGGGTAGCACCGGATCCAAGGATGATGATGTGGAAGGTGAAAAACTTAATGGTTCCACCTCCAAAAAGGGAAGTGGTAAGGAGGAATATAGTGAGGTTCGCCACGTATATTCCCCCGACCCACCTATCCCTCATCCTCATATAAACAATAGGGGTGATCCACCCAAGCTCACTGCATCCTCTTTTAATCAATGGCAATTCCTAATGAAATCTCATGTTTGCAGCTCCTTTATTGAATTGTGGAGGATTATTGAAGAAGGTCTTCATATTGGAGATCAAACCAATCTAACAAGAAGGGAAGTTGTGGATAGCCAGTTGAATGCCATCGCTCTCCACATGATGCAGCTGGGTGTGGGTCCCAAGGACATGCCACACATTGAACATCTCAACACAGCTAAAGAGGTGTGGGATGCTCTTACGGACCTTTTCGTTGGAAATGAAAGCATGAGAAGAAACAGGTATGATGCCCTTAGTAATGAAGCTGAGGGATTCTACATGTTGGATGGTGAAAACCATGAGGACATGTATAGAAGACTCAAGGGCATCGCAACAACATTTTGAAAGCATGGGGCCACTCACATTGATGATGCATGGATAAAAATAAAATATGTGAGTGCCTTAATGCCTTTCGAGCCAACGGATTTGAAGAGCCTGCAAGGTAGACACAACTATCATCAAATGACATCCAACGAAGTCATGCAAGAAATGGTGTCATTCAAAGTGGCGGCAAAGAATGCTGAAGATGCCCGTGCTCGGGCCATTGGAATGCAAAAGGGTGTCAATGTGGCTCTCAAAGCCAATGCTGTTGAGCAAGAGGAAGATGGAGGAGCTTTTGAGGGGGTATCCATGGACTGCCCCGATGAGGTCAAACATGCTCATGGTGAGTACATGGCATTCTATGCAAGGAACTTTTGGAAGGACCCTGCCAAAGCCAAGTCTGACCTTGAGCGCAAGAACGAGTCAAATGGAAGAAGAGAAAGTGGCCCAAGATTGAGAACTTGCTTCAACTGTGGAGATAGAATGCACTTTGTAGCCGAGTGTCCATATCAAAATAGAGAAGACAATGGTGGCAGGCTCATTCTTAAAGAGAAATCTAAAGCACCTAAGAAGAAGCCATTTATTAAGAAGAATGGTCCTTTTGATACATTGCAAATGTATCTATAATTTTTGATGTTCCATGCTTGGTTTTATCCACTTTCTTGTGTTTTGTCCACACTTTGGAGTACTTTTCATATGATTTCTTGGACTAACCTATTAACAAGAACCACAGTGCCAGTTGTCTGTTTTCTGCTATTTTTAGTTCCAGGAAAGTCAGAAAACCAATATTCTCGGAATTGGACGGGACAAAAGCCAAAGTTCCTATTTTACCGGAAGACTCACAGAGCCAGAATACAAGACGGAGGAGGGCCAGGGCCTGGCCACACCCCCCTAGGCACGGGCTAGCCCTACCCGCGCCACCAGGTGGTGTGGGCCCCTGGCACTCCACCGACCTTGCCCTCTGGCCTATAAGAAGCCTCCCGATACCAAAACCCTAAATCGTCAAGCCTCCAGCCATGAAAAGTTCTGCAGCGCTGCCGCCACCGAAGGGAGATTCGGGGGACAAAAAGTCTCTGTTCCGGCACCCTGTCTACAAGAATAGAAGTGCGTAGACATCACCTTTCAAGAAGCAACCCAAGATTGTGTTGGTAGCTCAAGAGGAATACTCCTCCGCAAGTGAAGATGAAGAGGATGATGATAGTTCCCGCGAGGTGGCTGCTATAGCCACCACATCGACTCCCTCATCTCTCTTCGACTCGCCGAACGAGAACGCCATCAACAACAACGCCACTTGCCTAATGGCAAGAGGGTCCGAGGTATCAACTTCTAGCTCTTCATTTCCTAAGACTAACATAATTTTGGATATCAATGATCATGACAGTCTTGAAATGAAAGAAGAAGTTATTGCCTTGGATGCTTTTTTCACTAACCTACAAGGTGAGCAAAAACTCCATTTTGATGCTCTTATGAGTCAACTTGCTCAAGCCAAAGATCTCCTTGAAGAAAAGGGCAGAATTGAAAGAGAAGATGCCTTGGAGATAGCTTCGTTGAAGAATGCCTTGGAAGAGGAAGAGGAAGCTCGAGTATCTTTGGAAGAAAGACTCGAATCCCTTGAGGAGTCACAAGAAGAAGCTGTAGCTCAGCTCATTAAAGAACGTGACCATGCTCTTGCTAAGCTAAAGAAACTAAAGAAAGAAAAGATTGACTTTGGGGCTGTTAATGCTAGACTTTTGGAGAAGTTTGATAATCTTGAAAGTGCTCACAAGGCATTGAAGAGTGATCATTCTACTTTAAATGAGTCTCATGACCAGCTTCAAACTCAATTGAAACGGTATGATGTGCCAAGTACCTCCACTTCATCCTCTAGAAAAGAAGATCTTGCAAGAAGTTCTCAACACAAAGGTAAAGGGGTTATTGATGAGATACTGAGCAGGCAAAGGACGAACAATAGTAAAGAAGGTCTTGGTTACATACCCAAGATAAAGAGCAAGAAAAACAAGAAGAAGAAGAGCAAGACTGCTCAATCGAAGACTAGCAACATTACCAATGACAAGACTAATTATGATGGTTTTGCAGGGATCAACAATCCTAACTTTGAACTATATTGTGATTGTTATGGTGATGTCTATGCTAGTTATGTAGGGCCTTATGATTGTTACATTCCTTGGTCTATTTGGGTTCCCAAGACCCTTGTTACTAACATGAGAGGACCCATTGAAAAATGGGTACCTAAAACCAAGAAGTAATTTTCTTGCAGAGCTATGCTTCCGGTGGTTCTAAATGGGTACTCGATAGCGGTTGCACGAGTCATATGACCGGAAGCAAGGAGATCATCATGGAGATGCGGCCAAAGCTTGATCACATAACTGTATCCTATGGTGACAAGTCAAAATCTGAGGTATTGGGTCTCGGCAAAGTTGTGGTGGCTCACGATATCTCTCTCGTGGACGTCATGCTTGTTGAGACCCTCGGGTACAACTTACTTTCAGTTCGTGCCCTTGGTAAGATGGGCTTTGTAGTTTACATTGATGCTGATTTGGTGGTACTCTTGTGGAGCAAGTCTCTAAAAGTCGCTTTCGTGGGATATGTCGAAAACGACCTGTACGTGGTGGACTTTTCGGGGAAAACCACTACAGGCCCGATGTGTCTTTTCAGAAAGGATGACGCGGGTTGGCTATGGCATCGCCGACTAGCCCACGTCAATATGAGAACTTTGCAAAGTCTCCACAAGGGTGGCCACATTCTTGGACTAAAATAAAATGTCTCTTTTGCCAAAGATCATGTTTGCAGGGCGTGTGTTGAAGGGAAAATGCATGACTCACCTCATCGAAGGAAAACCATTATCTCTTCAAAAAGGACTTTGGAGCTCCTTCATGTGTACCTCTTCGAACCTCCATCTCATGCAAGCCTCGGTGGGAAGAAGTATTGTCTAGTGATTGTTGATGATTACTCAAGATACACTTGGGTTTATTTCTTCAAGTTGAAGAGTGAAACTCAACAAACTGTCATCGACTTCGCCAACGAGGTTCAACGTCAACACAACGTCCCCATTCTGGCTATAAGGAGTGATAACGGCTCGGAGTTCAAGAACTACACCTTAAATGAGTTCCTAAGTGAAGAGGGGATAAGACATCAATATTCCGCTGCGTACACCCCTCAACAAAATGGTGTAGCCGAGAGGAAGAATCAAACTCTAATGGATATGGCAAGATCAATGTTAGCGGAATTTAAATCTCCATATAACTTCTGGTCTGAAGCAATCTCTACAGCTTGTCATTCATCCAACCGTTTATACCTCCGTAAGATCTTGGACAAGACTCCGTATGAAATACTTACCGGTAACAAGCCAAACATCTCATACTTTCGGGTATTCGGGTGTAAGTGTTTCTTTCTTATTAAAGGAGTTTGTTTATCTAAGTTTGAATCTAAGGATTTAGAAGGTATTTTTGTTGGTTATGGTGCCGAATCCCACACTTATAGAGTCTACAATAAGCTCTCTAGAACTGTTGTAGAATCTTGTAGTGTGGTGTCCGAAGAAAATGACGGTTCCCGTGCGGAGCAAGTTGGTGTTTGTGATGCAGATGTTGAAATACCCCAAGATGCCATAAGAAGAATGGGCGTGGGATTCTTCTGCCCCATTGAGGAACCCCTTGTGGCGAACCGCGAAGGACAATGCTCTACTCATATAGAGCCCTCATCTACACATACTCAACATGCTCCAACCACGAGGGCAACTTCTACACCATCTCCATCAACTGCTGAAGGTCAAGATGTTCCAGAAAGCTCCAGGCCAGATTTTCTGGTTGACACCGGATTATCCGGCCACCCTGCTACAGCTGTGTTGCTCCTGCTGGAGAAGATTTCAACGCAAGCTCCAGGCCGGATTTTCCGGCTAGCCCCGGACTATCCGGCGCCTCACCAGTTCAATAGTCCCAGGCCTCCTGATGAAGCTGCTGCAAGTTCTCCCAGGCCGGATTATCCGGCCTCTCCATCGGCCGGATTATCCGGCCCTGACTCTCCAGTTCTGCAGCTATGGACTCACCTCAAGGGCATGCGTCTCCACCACCTGTTGCTGATGTTCCAGCTACTGATCAAGGTCGAGAAAATGCTTCCAATGAAGACTCAAGTGATGAATCTCCTCCTCCAAGAGACAACAAACTTATTGAACTTCGTCGCAAGGCTCGGGATGATCGAAACCTTGAGTTGAGTGGTCACACTCTCGACAAGGTTGTTGGTGATCTTCGACGAAGGGTTTCTACAAGAAGAGAATTGGCCAGTTTTGGTGAGCATCAAGCTCATATCTCCATGGTGGAACCTAAGAAGTTCTTTGAAGCTCTTGAAGACTCAAACTGGGTTGTTGCTATGCATGAAGAATTGAATAATTTCGAGCGCAACAAAGTCTGGAAACTCGTGGAGAAACCCAAAGAGTGCCGCAATGTTATCGGCACCAAGTGGATTTTCAAGAACAACCAAGATGAGAATGGCATTGTTGTGAGGAACAAGGCAAGACTTGTGGCACAAGGTTACTCCCAAGTTGAGGGCATCGACTTCGGCGAGACCTATGCTCCAGTGGCTCGCCTTGAGTCCATCCGTATCCTTCTTGCTTATGCTGCTCATAACAATTTTAAGTTGCAGCAAATGGACATCAAGAGTGCCTTCCTTAACGGTCCTCTACATGAGTTGGTATACGTAAAGCAACCCCTAGGGTTTGAGGATCCTAACTTTCTGAACCATGTCTACAAACTCGATAAGGCACTCTATGGCCTTAAACAAGACCCACGTGCGTGGTATGAGCACCTTAAAGAGCTTTTGTTAGATCGTGGCTTCGAAGTTGGGCAAATCGACCCCACTCTTTTTACTAAGAAGGTTAAGGGGGAGCTCTTCGTATGCCAACTATATGTAGACGATATCATCTTTGGTTCTACTAACAAAGCTTTTAACGATGAATTTTCAAAGCTTATGACTGACAGGTTTGAGATGTCTATGATGGGGGAATTACGGTTCTTTCTTGGATTTGAGATCAAAAACTTAGAGAAGGAACCTTTATTAATCAAGCAAAGTACATCCAAGACATGCTCAAGAGATTCAAGATGACGGATCTAAATGGTGTCGCCACTCCGATGCAAACAAAGTGTCATCTTGAACTTAACCCTCATGGTAAAGATGTGGACCAAAAGGTATACCGGTCCATGATCGGCTCTCTTCTTTACCTTTGCGCATCTAGAGCCGATATTGTGTTGAGTGTGGGAGTGTGTGCAAGGTATCAAGCAGCTCCTAAACAAAGCCACTTAATGGCGGTCAAGAGGATCTTTCGATATTTGGTTCATTCCCTTAACTTTGGTCTCTGGTATCCCAAGGGCTCCAATTTCTCTTTATGTGGCTATACTGACTCAGATTGGGCTGGTGATAAGGATGATCGGAAGTCCACTTCTGGAGCTTGTCAATTCTTGGGAAGATCTCTTGTATGTTGGTCCTCTAAAAAGCAGAATTGTATCTCTCTCTCCACCGCCGAAGCTGAATATGTTGTTGCTGCCAGCGCTTGTACTCAATTATTGTGGATGAGGCAAACTTTAAAGGAATACGGCGTCAATTGTGACAAAGTGCCTCTTTTATGTGATAATAAAAGTGCAATCAAAATTGCGTACAATCCTGTTCAGCACACAAGGACGAAGCATATTGAGATTCGGAATCATTTTATTCGAGACCATGTTGCTCGCTGCAGTATTGATCTATCCTTTGTGAGCACGAAGAACCAACTAGCGGATATTTTTACAAAGCCACTTGATGAAGCAAGATTCTGCTATTTGAGGAATGAGCTAAATATCATTAATTCTGGGAGCCTGTCTTGATTACCCATGTACTCACTCGTACATCTCAATTCTTCTTTGGTCTAGGTGTGGGCATGGATATAGGGGGAGTGTGGTCCTAACTCATTGGGCTAACCCTCCCCCCATAATGCCAATAGCAAGATAAATCATTTTTCTTAATATCATGTTGTGATATGTGAGCTTATTGATGAGTATTGGTCGTGAACCCAAGATATATCTTCGCGGTGTCACACCATACACTCCAACAAGGTGGCTTCGGCCACCGCCCTCTCCCTTGAGGAGAATAGGATGTTTTTGGATGTTATTTGCTCTCTCATGTTCTTACGGGAATCACACTCAATCTTGGCTTTTATTTGATTTGGATTTTGCAATTTTGAGTGTCTAGTACCATCTCAGTTTGGCTCTCTTAATCCTAAGCCTTCCCTACCCCTAAGCCATCTATTCTTGCACACAAGTCCCTTGTACACCTTGTGGGGGTGTTTTTTGGGGACGCGCGGGCATGGTTCTGTGTATAACAGAATCCCAGATTTTAGGCTGGATAATCCGGCCCAAGTATTGGCTGGATAATCCGGCCCTGGCAGATTTCATCTTAAAGGGCAGGGCTCGGGGGGGTGGGAGGGCTCATAACAAGCAGCACTTCTCCCCCAGCCCTCTCCTCCTCCACAGCCGCCGCCTACCGCCCCTCACCCTCCCCGGAGCCTCTCCGGCCACCGGATTTTCCGGGCCTCCCCGAATCTTCTTCTCCGCACCTCTGGGTACCTTCTCCTCCGTGTTCTTCCTCCAATGAGTGAGGGTAACTCCCTCTCTCCCCATCTTTGGCTAGATGTGTATCTTGTTGGGTGGAACGTTGTCTAGAAGGATGTGTTTTCGCACAGAAATCGTAGTCTTGTAGTTTCTAGGCCCGATCTACTTTTTTGCATTCAATCTAGGTGAAATCGAAATTTTTTGCCAGGGCCAGATTATCCGCCCCTGGCCAGGCCGGATAATCCGGCCTGACAGATTCAATTCTGGTTCAGTTTCACTATGGGATATGCATTGAGTAGTCTTGTCCTATGAACTTTTTGACTACTTTTTCCATGCTCTCTCCTGGACTTGTGTGCATGCTTATCCCCTTGCTATCGCCCTTATTCTCCTCACAGGTGGTTCCGGTGTTTCCAAGACCTACAAGCGCCATCCTCGCGCCAAATACTTTTGGGACGACGGTCAGGGTAACTTAGTGGACGAAGTTGAATTGAGGAGAAGGAAGAACGAAGAGAAGCGCATGGCTGAACAAGCAAAGAGGACTAGGAAGGGGGTGTCCAAGAGGAAGGGCAAGGAGCCCAAGATCAACTACATGACTTTGGATGCGGTCTCCTATTCCGCCATCCGTCACCGTGACTTGTTTTCTGAGCTGCCATGTGATGATGAGATGGGGGATACCCGTTTTTGGTGTGCAGAACAGAAGGGGATCTATGAAGACATTTATGCCAGGATGAACATTAGGCCTATGCACCCACTAGTACTTGCTGATGCTTTGGAGAAGGCGCATCTTGTGGATGCGATGTTTGTGGCTGAGAGGATGGGGCTGCACCATCTCATGTCTCTCCAGTGCTCCTTTGACTCTGAGGTGGTGAAGCAGTTCTTCTCCACTTTGGTGATTTGTGGGAATGAGCGTCGCACTATGAAGTGGATGACTCATGACAGGCCCATGACTGCTGATTTTCACGTGTTTGCTAAGGTTCTGGCGTACTCCTTCCGCAGCAGGGATAGAGCCAGTGGCCACCGCATCATCACTTAGCTGAAGCCCAACAAGGATGCTGCTCTCTCCTTGCACTGTGGACAATGGCATTGTGGGTACTGTGGCTGGTCTTGCTCCCATCTATGCAGCATTGGTGGGTCTCGTCTGTGACTCTATTACACCGAGTGGGGGAAACAATGACAGCATCCGTGGTCACCTTGTTCAGCTACTTCAATTTTCTCATGAGGTTGCCTCCTGCGAGGACGATTCAGTGCAGTACAGGCTGGATGTCATGGACTTCATTTACCATGAGCTGTGTGATGCTATGTTCAACCGTGTGTCCATTCCCTATGCGCCCTACATTATGATGCTCATCCGTCACCTGCTTCCTGCTGAGGAGTTCCACATTGACTCGGTGCACAAGGCCAAGAAGATATACAACAAGGTTCGGAAGATCTCTCACCCCTCCTCTGCTCCTGAGGGCCTCATGAGGGATGCTCGCAGGCTCCCTGTGCCTCCCGTGGCCCGTGAGATCAAGCAGCTGAACTGGTTCCAGCGTCACATTCTCTGCATGGGCGTGGACACGCGCAAGGGTCTGTACGAGGCATACAGGCAGCGCCATGAGTTGGCTCACTCCCAGCAGCTCATTCTCCACCACGTGTCCGGTGCTTCGGGTCCTCCGCCGGCTCCTACACCTCCCACTCCGTATGCTCGGTGGAACTCTTCCTCCGGGCTGAACTATGGTGAGCTGGAGTGTCACTTGTTCCCCTCCGCGCCTGCTGCTGATGATGAAGATGAGGAAGGTGACACTGAGGAACTTGAAGATGAGGATGAGGAAGAGAATGAAGAAGAGGACAAGGACGAGGACTACGAGTGATCCCATGGAGCGCTAGCATCGCTCTTCTCCCTTTTTGGTGTCTCGATGCCAAAGGGGGAGAAGTAGTTCTATTAGGATGTCCGTGGATTTGCATGGGTCGGGCATAAGCACTTGCAATTTTTTATTCGTTATTTATTGCTTATGCCCATTTAGTGTTGAACTTTAAATTTATGATTCGTGGTTGTTTGAGACTTTTTGTGGTTGTATGGATTATGCTATGCCTATGGACTTCATATCATGGATTATGCTTATGGATCTATCTATTCATATCCTATTGCTGGAGGTATATCACGGAAGGCGCGCTCATAATGGTTATCCCGCAATAATTGTGACTTATGTCAAGGATGCCTACTCTCTACTTCGGTGGTATGTTTTATTGCTCATATGTCTATGGAATAGATTCACCTATTTGTGTGCATTTGTATTCCAATGCAAACCTATATTATGCACACATTGAGGGGGAGTCTCTTTCATAAGTTATCATTGTCTGTCTTATGTCTTTCTCCTGCAAATCCTAGTATTGTCATCTAACACCAAAAAGGGGGAGATTGAAAGAACATTCATGTTTTCCTATGTTTTGCGTGTTAGATAACAATACTATGGAGACTATTCATGTGCGCTAAGTGTGCAGGAAGTTTTGAGGGGGGGGGCGGATAATCCGCCCCACCAAGGGCCGGATAATCCGGCCTACCTCATCTCTCAAAGGAAGCCAAGGCGCGTTGCTCGGTGTCCAGTCGGATTTTCTCCCGAAAAATCCGAACTGGGGCGGTTTTTCCTCCCCAGGCCGGATAATCCAGGTGTCGCATGAGCCGGATAATCCGGCCCCCAGTTTTCGAGCAAAAGGGGCCAAGGCGCGTCGCACGGTATTCGGTCAGATTTCCTCCCGGAAAATCCGAACTGGGGCAGTTTTTCCTCCCCAGGCCGGATAATCCGGCCCTCACATAGGACCGGATAATCCGGCCCCCAGAAGTTGATCAAGGGCAAGCTCGGCGCGTCTCTCTGATAGGGGGCGGATTATCTGCCGGATATTCCGAGTCTGGGTGGTATTTTCCCCAGACCGGATAATCCGGCCTTCACTTGGGCCGGATAATCCGGCCCCCAAAGTGTGCAACGGCTGGTTTCTGAAGGGGATATAAATACCCCTTCTTCCCCAACGTTCAGAACTCTTGATTCATTCGAAATTGACCAGACATTGTGCAAGAGCTCTCATTCTCGATCTCCCACTTCAACCACCCGAAGGTCTTGATCTTTGGTGGAATTGAAGGAGGAGAAGTTCATCATCATCAAGAATCAAGCGCTTCAACTCCTCTCCATTCACTTGGAGAAATCCCTGATCTAGTATTCTTGTCAATACCTAGATCTTGTTTATTGTATTTGATAAGTTTGTTCTTGTGGCAGCTTGTTGTCATTTCGGGAGCCTCCAAGTTGTTGTGGAGTTGTTGCCCCGCTAGTTGTGTAAAGGCGTCGGTGCCCGCCTCGAAGGGTACCTATAGTGGAAGGTGGATTAGGCCTATTGTGGCGAGATCCATCGGAGAACAGGGTGAGGCCTTTTGTGGCGTGGTGGTCTTAGTACCGCCCACCCCTCCAACGCATACGTACTTCCCTTAACAAGGAAGGAACTGCGGTCAAACAAATCCTGTGTCTCCGCGTGCTTCACTTTGGTTTACTCGTTCCTCTTCCACTCGCTCTTTACTTGCTAGTAGATAGGTTTGCATATAGGGAAATTCCACCTAATAGTTTATCTAGAGAATTTACCCTTTGTGCTAAGCCTAAAATTGAAAAAGAATTAAAAAATTGGTGTAGCACCTATTCACCCCCCCCTCTAGGTGCCCATACGATCCATTTCATCACTGTCCAACAGTAACACATCACGAATGCTTCGCAATCTGGACGATCTTCGCAGTGTCGATGCAGTTGCCAGCTCAGGTACCATGACCGGCTCAACCTCCAAGGCTTTTACCAACTCGTTGCTGGCTGGTACCTCTCGAATTTCTTCGAGCTACACCGTGCTTCCACTGACTCCCCGATTGAGAAACTCTTTCTCAAGGAAGAAACCATTCCGAGCGACAAACAGTTTGCCCTCTTCCCGGTTGTAGAAGTAGTAACCCAAGGTTTCCCTTGGATACCCCACGAAAATACACTTATCCGACTTGGCTGTAAGCTTGTCCGACTGAAGTCACTTGACAAAAGCTTCACAACCCCAAATCTTAAGAAAGGACAAACTCGTCTTCTTTCCGGTCCACATCTCATGTGGTGTCTTCTCTACCGACTTTGATGGTACTCTGTTTAGTGTGAACGCTGCAGTTTCTAGATAATAACCCCAAAATGATAAAGGCAGGTCTGTCTGACTCATTATTGATCGTACCATGTCCAACAAGGTTTCCGACACACCATTTCTCTGCGGTGTTCCTGGAGGAGTGAGTTGGGGAACTATTCCACAACTCTTCATATGGTCATCAAACTCATGACTCATGTACTCACCTCCTCGGTCCGACCGAAGAAACTTTATTTTCTTGTCGAGTTGATTTTGTACCTCATTCTGGAATTCCTTGAACTTTTCAAAGGCTTCCGACTTATGTTTCATCAAGTAGATATATCCATACCTACTCAAATCATCAGTGAAGGTAATAAAGTACTCATAACCACCTCTGGTTGTCGTGCTTATCGGGCCACATACATCACTATGTACTAGTCCCAATAAGTCGGACGCCTTTTCACAACTCTTTGCAAAAGGTGTCTTGGTCATCTTGCCGAGTAGGCAGGATTGACATGTCTCGAACGACTCCAAGTCGAACGAAGTTAGGAGTCTATCATCATGGAGCTTCTTCATGCGTTTCCAACTTATATGACCAAGCCGACAATGCCAAAAGTAAGTGAATTCAGATCATTTGGTTTCAACCTTTTCACATTTATGTTATAGAAAAATTCACCTTCAAGATTCAAAATAAATAACCCATCCCGGACGGGTACAAAGCCGTGAAACATATCATTCAAATATAAAGAACAACCATTATTCTTAATATTCGACTCATAGCCTTGTCTCATCAAACATGAGGCAGAAATAATGTTTCGACTAAGCACTGGATCATAATAACAATTATTTAGCTCCATTAAGAATCTAAAAAGTAAATGAAGTTGCATCGTGCCGACTTCCAACGCAGCGACTCTCGCTTTATTGCCGACTCGAATGTCAACCTCGCCTCTTGCCACACTCCTAGTTCTTACCAGTCCCTGCAACGAGTTGCAGATGTGAATGACTGATCTGATATCATATACCCAAGAACTACCAGGTGAATTAGCAAGATAAATGTCTATAACATTGCAAACAAGCGTACCTGAGCCAGAAGTCACACCTCCACTCTTGGCTTTGTCAGCCAGATACTTGCTGCAATTCCTCTTCCAGTGGACATCCGCCTTGCAATAGAAGCAAGTGGATCCGGCTGCAGGAGATGGCTTAGTCTCCGAGGAAGCGCTTTGGACTGGGGTCCTCAGCCTTACCTCCCTACTTTGCCTTCTTCTTCTTAGTCTAAGAACTCTTCTTAAACTTAGCCTTATTCTGCACCATCAACACTTGACTGGCGCCTTTCTTGAGATCCGCCTCAGCCTGCTTGAGCATCCCATATAATTCAGTGAGCTTCTTATCCATACCATGCATGTGGTAGTTCGATATGAACTGACCATACGCACTAGGAAGAGAGTTCATAATTATGTCCATAGCAAACTCTTCGCTAATGGGGTAGCCAAGCCTTTCTAGAAACTGCACGTAACCAACCATCTTGATCACATGCAGACTCAGTGGATCGCCATCCTTAAGCTTGCAGCTCAATAAAGCCTGAGAGACTTGATACCTCTCAGTCTTCGCCTGAGCCTGGAACATACTTTTGAGGCTTTCGATCATATCGTAGGCCTCAACATTCTCGAATTGCTGCTGCAAGTCCGGTTCCATGTGAGCAAGCATAAGACATCTAATCTCCATGGATTCATCACAAATCTGACGGTAGGCATTGGTGGCTGCAACAGTCGCATTCTCATTCGGCTCATCTGGAAGTGGGTTGTCTAGGACATGGTCCCTTTTTTCTTGCTTGAGAACAATTCTCAGATTACGATACCAGTTGGTGAAGTTAGTTCCATTTAGCTTATCTTTCTCTAAGATGGTTCTCAAAGCAAAACTGGAAATTTGAGGGAGACTGCTAGGTGCCATTGATCTACAACAGAAAATATGCAAAACACTTAATACATGTATCCATAAAAGAGCAAGCATATTAAACACTTTAATATTTATGCTCCCACTAGAACCAACACCCCTCCGATGGTTACTTAGTGATTCAGGACCCTAAATAAGCAAGTCGGCTAGTGAGCTTTAGCATCACCGCTAGCCGTCAAGTAATCTAGGTAGACAACTCCTTGTCAATCGGATCTCATACGACTCCTGTTGGATGGGTGGCATCACATGCCCTAGCTCTCATCTAACCTTTCCTTGAGTCCCACAACCGTTGTGATAGACCCATCTAGATTACCGAGTGCTTCCGTTGTAAGAGTCCGGCTCGAACCCACCTAGTCGGAAAGGATTGATAACACCTCAATTTTATGAGCCCACTACCAAAAATGTCCAACTTGTGATGGTGCAGCACTGGCGGGGAAACCGACTAGACCTTCTTTGAGGGATTACTTTCTACCAACTATCTAATAGAGGTAAAAATAGAGACATAACAGTAACACAAAATAAAGAAATTATAACGTGAAATGGTATGGCTCTCTTCATGGCGATCTCTATTTCCACAAAGCTTGTAATTCGACTTGTGTCAACTCTTGTCACGTGCCGCCTTACACCATGTAGCCAACTTGTATATCGACTTGCATGCCATCCGGATTCTCCAAATAGCTACATTAGCTAGTAAAGTAAATTACATAGAGAATCCGACACGCATGTCGTTATACAATAAAATGACAGCACCTAGGCTCCAGCCGGCTGACAAAACCGTGATACGCAGATCATGTATGGATTACACACATCACATGCACATAAGTCATACTATTCACAACATCATCCTGCAAAAACAAGTTATGCATAGATACGATATCTACCGGCATTGTGAAACTCACGACGACATCTAAGGCGCTACGACAGGGTGAAGCCGGTGGTCCCGCTAGCCGGATAGCGGGCGGGGATCGAAGGGGCAGCGCCCAACGATTTTTCCGAAAACGCAGATCTCATCTGCCTTCCAAACATGGATTTCATCATCGGATAAAACAATTTTACCCAAATCAGATCAGTACTCCGATTCGACCAAACTCTTTGATCTTCGATCACCGCATCTGGATTTACGTGTCATAGTCTACCCCGATGGCGGAAGCCGACGGGTAGGGGTATGTCGTTCCACGACCTTAGTAGTTAGATCACGGAAACCAGATCATCCATTCCCCGAGTACAGTTGATCCAATCAACTTCGTATAAAACCGATCTATCTCCTAGACCGACCACCAAAACTACAATTAGATCCAATCTAACGCCAATCGCATATCACATATGCAAGATCTCGAGCCTAAAACCAGAAGCTAACGCTTTGATACCAATGTTGGGCCACACAGAGAAAAACAAAACTTTTTCCCCTACGCGGTACTCCCAAGATCCAGCTTAGGTGATAGACCACTAGATTTACCACTACACGCGCAGGTGCGGATTGTTGATGAAGCGCGTCAGTTGATGCCATGCCGAACGATCCCCGTACCGCATGTTCAGATCCCCACGGACTTCCTTGTCTCCAGTGCCGCACATGCAACGCCTCCACGGACCTCCATGTCTAGCCCGAAATGGGAGTAGAGAAAGTGACAGCTAGGTTAGGGACAATCCCTTGTCACTCCACTTAAATACACTCCTAGCTAGGCTCAATGTTTGAGGCCCATCTAGGCTGTACTCGAATCTTCATATGGATCTAATCCACATGGGCTCCTTACCCTTAAGTGTGTGACCCTGTAGGTTCACGTACACCTAGACACGACACGAGTCACCACTCCGAGTCGATAGTTGGTAGCGGCCTCTAGCAAGACGTGTCAACTCCCAGGTACCGCAAAGTTAGAAGACAAACCTTTCTCAATGTTTGTCCAAGTCCCTTTTCCTCATGATATATCTTGTCAAGCTATAGGCGAGTTGTTGCCATCCCTTTAATAGCTCGACTCTCTCTTCTCGTTCCGTGATATACGATTCACTGGACTAACACTTAGTCCGACTCCTTGGTTAACACTTAACCAAGTCGTGCATGGCCATGCTTCCGAATCATATCACACGAGAGGGCCCAGAGAATATCTCTCTCCATTACAGAGGGGCAAATCCCGTCTTGGTAATCCAGGTCACGCAACTTGCTTCACAACCAACCCGAACCCTACATTTATAACTGCCCATTTACGGAACATCGTTTGATAGGACCTAAGTTGGCGATCCACAACTCGGATCATGCGATCACCTCAGGTCAAAGGATTCCATTGCTTGAGAATACAAATGACAACATGCTCGATGCATCTCAACTGTGGGTCAGTCCAATTCGCTAAACTCTTTAGCTGAATCAGTATAAGTTGGAATAGCATCTCCATGCCCATGACAAGTGGAACCGAGTCATCAGCCGACTTTCACATTAGTCTAAGTTGTGTGTCCAGCACAACCTCAATGACCAAGGACAACTAGTATGAACAACATGAATATGTAGTTTCACAATCGAATCACATATTCAATGATACATATCAGTAGTTCATACATGGACAACTTTATTACTTTATGAATATATTGAGGAATACATCATACATGATTGCCTTTAGGGCATATTCCCAACAGGAGCTCACCACAATGAGGTTAAGCCAACAAGATAGCGCTTAGTTCTTGGTATGCCACTGACCTAGAGTTCTCGAGAAACCCTCCATGCTGTACATCGCCAGAACAGAAATTGGTCCTGCTGATTGTAATCTAGGTAGCTTCAACTTCTCTTGGCCAAAAAGAAACCATTGGCTTATCAAATTCTCCAATGAGCTTCAACTTCTCTTTGGCCAAAAATATGTTGGATTATTAGCCAGAAATGCCACAATTAATTTCTAAATACAAATCATGACTACATCAGTTAGGACCACGTGAAACTCTAACATATTAGATGTATTAATCAATATGAATATTAGCAGTGTATACGTAAGAACAGCCATAGTATAGCAATAGATCGGATGACCTGTCAAAAAAGATGGCGTAGGCTCTTGACGATCAGGAAGACGAGCCATGATAACGAACTTCAGCAGTCGCGCGGAGCGCTTCCCAAAAACCTTATTCCCCACTCTATAGCACCCCGGTAAATTCACTACTAAAAAATTGCTTGTTGTTTTTATTTTATGTCATCATGATCGCATGCTCATGTCAACATACCTCATTGCATTTAAGCATCAGCATGTCATCATGCATATGTTTGTTTAAAACTATTTTCGAAAGGTTATTTTGTTTTCTAAAGATCCCATCTTATTTTCAAATTAAAAACCCCGGCCGTCCAGATTATTTTGTTTATCTAAACTATTTATAAAATTGTTTATTAAAATAATACAAATAAAGTTTTAAAATAAAATTTTGTACCAGAAGAGGCAGCCCGGTCGGTAGGCCAGACCACCTACCACCCCCGTAGGCCCAGCCCAAACTCTATACAAAACCCTAGCTAACCCTACCGCAAGCCACCAATCCACCGACGCGCTCCTCTCCACTGCGTCACGCGCGGCGCACACGACGCACACGCAGCGCGCGGCGCACACGACGCACACGCAGCGCGCCGCAACCCACCCCGACACGCTACACGGACGCGCGCGCTGCACTAGCACGGTAAGCATGCGCACCCCGCACCCCCACCACGCCCTCTCCCCACCGACCCGAGAACCCCACCTTCCCCATCGGGATCCTCTCCCCGCGACCACGTCTTCCTCCCTCAATCCCACCTACCCCGTCCTCGCTCACCAGCCCCGTCTCCTCCCTGCTCCCGCCGCCAGGAAGCCCGACCACCACCGCGTCGCCCTTCTCCATCCTCCATCGATCTGGAGCACAGCCGAGCGCCTCCACCCCGTCCTCCGGCCGCCGCCTGAGTCGCACTCGCCACCGCCTTGGACGCCGCCTCCCCGAGCTCCTGTCTGCGGCCGCGGGAGCCCAAGCCCGATGGCGGCGCCGACCTCTGCCCTCCTCGCGTTCTCCCGGCCGCCTTCCTCGCGTCCTCCGGCCGAGCCGCGTCGGCCCTGCAACTGCTCGCGTGTGTCGCCCTCTCCCTTGCTGGCCCGTGTCTGAACGCTGCTCCGGTCGCCCTAGTGTCGCCTCCTCCCTGCAATCTCTCCTCCCCGGGCCCCCGGTCCAGGGCGACGTGGACCCTCATCTTCTAGCAGATGACGTCGACCCGCTCGACATCGCCTCCTCGCCTGACCTGCTCCAGCCGTGCTTCTCTGGGCCGCAGGTAGTGTCCATCGTGAGCTCCTCCCGTTGATGTGCCGTGAGGTCGAAGACGTTGGCAGCCGTGTGTATGCTGCTGTGAAGCCCAGCCGAGCTTGACGTGCATGCTTGTATGTGACAGAGTTTGTGTGCCCCTGTGGCCCTCTGAAGATTATACTCCCTCCGTCCATAAAAGGACGTCGCAGCTCCTCCTCCAGCTAGTTCAAATTTATTTTTACAAAAATATCCCTAATACATTCGAATCATTTCCAATTTGGCCTTCAAACTTGAATCTCAAACTCAAGTCTTGCTCCGTCGTCCCCGCGCCGTCCGTCGCTACCCCGCAGTCCGCCGCTCTCAGCTAGCTTAATCCCGATCGATCCTAGCAAGGCCTCTGCGCCGTCTCCAGCTAGCTCAATCGCACGCAAAACGCGCCGTGGGAGGCCCCCTTGCTCCGCGCGTCCACTTCTTCCAGCCAGATCTTGGATCGATCAATCCATCGCACAGAACGCAGAGGGGAGCTCGTCCTCCAGCCATTCAGCTCGTGGCCAGCTCGTCGAGCCCCCACCTACTCCGCGCCGCCCCGCCCCCGCGGACAAGCTCCGGCACGTTCTGGCCGGCGCCATGCCTAGCTCCCTCCTATGGCCGCGCCACCACCATGAGCTCCAGCTCGTGCGGCCTCGTCGGCGCTCATCCTGCACTCCGCCGTTGTGCCGAGGTCCCTCCTACGGCAGCGCCGCCACCATGAGTCCCAGGGTGATGAACCTGACGCCCTCTGGATCCTGCTGCAGTCTATCCTTCAAGCCCAGGGTGAGCAGGCGCACATCCCCGACCACATGTTCTTGTGCCTATAGCTTGATGTTATCCCTATAAAAGGAAGATAGGATGCTTTCATCAATTAATTAATACATCATCCAATTGCTGCAGTCGATGATGAACGGTGTTGGCAATCAAGTGTACCTTGAGAGACAGGAAAGAAGTGGATAGGGCATCATCTGGTCCTCCAACATGGTGTTCTTCTCGACCACAGCCTCATACTTCTCCTGCAAAGCAGATTCACAATGAACTCCATATCAGGGATATAGCTCATCACGAAATGAAGCTACCTGGTAATGTAGAATGAGAACATAAGATAGGTTAGTTTGGTCCAAATTCAGATGTACTTTGAGGAACAAAACCTCCTCCTCCAGTTTGTTGTTCACCCATGCCGCGCTGGCCAACTTCTCCTGAAAAGAAATCCACATCAATGACTTCAGTATGATCAAGTGGATGAAACAGTTCAATCAGGGAGCATAATTAGATTGTTCAGATTTAAGTTGGCAGACATTTCTAGCTAGATAGCTAGATAATAGATAAGTACTTAAAGGAGAAACCCACAACAGATGTTCCCGAAAAGAAACCCACAGCAGACATTTCAAGGGGACCAAAGATTCTTTTAGAATTTAGTCTGCCGGTTATAACTCGCTCGCTCGCTCAGTCACTAGCACCTCCGCCTCCCATCGATCGATCACTCCGTCGCCAGCACCTGGTGGCGTACCTGTGGAGCTTGTTGTGGCCAGGGAAGAGGGAGCTTGCGGTGGCTGGGAAGAGGCAGTGGAGCTTGCTGCGTACTCGTGTAGTTTGCTGTACCCAGAGTGCTCTACGACAGCTCCAGCAGGTCCACAAGTAGTGATTCCTGGCTTGCGGCTGCGTTCTTCAAGCCGGAGACAAAGGCCCAGGACAAGCACGATGAGCCAGCCATCATGGCTGAGAAGATAGCACCTGAACAACAATATACTCCGGCAATATAAGTTGACAGCAATATACTCCAGCAATATAAGTTAACCACAAATATACTCCAGCAATACAAGTTGACAACAATATATGCATTAGTAGCACCTAATATGGTCCCCATGCATAAAATTTGTGTCACAATCAACTACAGACTACAGTGTCCATTTTTTCAGAATTGAAAGGTGCTATGAGTAAACTCATGTGTATCTTGTAGTTCCAAATAAACATGCTACAATATCGACACAAGAAAAAACTGAAAGCGGCAGAATATTTCTCTGTGTTTTAACTATACAAATTGATTAATATTTCTCCAAGTCATCGAGAGTAAGTTTGTCCTTACATAAAACCATTGGTCTAGCCTATGCAACATGCCAACATTAACTGAATATTACTCCAAGTGAAGAATAAATTGCATGTATAAACTGCAAGTAGTGAATCATATCGAACTTCAAACTTTAAAATATACTGCATCTTCTTATTCTCTTTGTATAAGCATGTTTTCTGCTGAAACACATTCCAGAGATGAGAGCCACTCCTATGCTATGGAATGATGAAACTCAGTGCTACAAGGAAATGCCATACTGAACGCGCTTGCCTCGCTCGATGCATATAATATCAGGTTAGATGCATATCAGTAAAGAAACTCAGTCTAGAAATATCAGGTTTGCTACTTTCTGAAATAGTTGCAGTACTCTCATGAAATTTCAGTCAAGTGGAATGAAATTTCAGTACACAAAAGGAGAGCAGACCTACCTCATCCCTCCAAGGAATTGATGTTGCTTATACACTGCAATGGAGTGTGTCCCATTGGAAGTCGAAGATGACATAAAAATCGCCTTTTCTTCCTACGGCCTATGTAATGCGTATATTAACTTAGGAATCCAAATCCTGCTGAATATAAATTAAACCGGCATATTACAACTCAGTAGGAACAAATTGGTGCTGAACATAAGAGAATTGTTACATTGAGATGAAGTGTTCGTTGAAACTTGAAACAGAAAAGAGCACCCAGGTACGGAGTTGTGTTGTGGTTTATTTACAATATTGAATAAGACCTCTTTTTTTTTGCCGTGCTCGAAACACAAGTATACACTGCAGAAACATATTACTACTCCCAGTTTTGTACTTCTAAACATACTGATATAAATCAGGACAAGCTCTTAGCAGTGTTGAACTTTAAAGCAGAAAATGCAGATAGTAGTTCTCTGGCAGAATTCTAAACAATTCTCTGAAAAGAATGGATCAATTTCACAAGGTGAAAATGATGTTCTATGCTTTTCCCTGGAGTGCTGGAGCTAATAATGAAAGACTAGAGCATGCGGGCAGGGAACAAGGGGAGAAGAACCCAAGTACCTGATGGTCTATGTGTAGGGGGAGAAGTGGCTGGTGGCGTCCCTTGCGGCCTAACCGTGACCATCCTCTCGGAGGCTTCGATGTTGTACACCACGGATTCATGGAAGTTGGGAGGTGAGCAAGGCGCAGGAAGCCCACGGCGGTGGCGAGCTCCAGATCTCGAAGACGCCAGCGTCGTTGAGAGCCCTAGGGCAATCATGGATGGCAAAGAACAAAGCTTGACGAGATCGAGGACGCCACCGCCTCCATGGATGCCCTAGGACCCCGGCTTCAGGGACCGAGGACGCTCACGCCGCCATGGATCGCAAAAATCGAACCTTGCCTGGGCTAGGGTTTGAGGTGTGGAGTGGCGAATCGACGATTCCATGCCATAGAATCGATGTAGGGGAGAAGTGGGTACCGGCACGGGACTGACTGGAGTTGGTCGGGAGCTGATTTGGAGATGGATCTGCCGTCGACGGAGGTGGCGGGGGCGACGGTAGTCGACGGGAACGGAGCGGATGGAGGCGACGGGAGGCAGGACCGCGGTTTTGGTCGGAGAAAAGCGGAGGGGCTTTTTGCAAAACCGGCGTCGCGACATCCTTTTATGGACGGAGGGAGTAGTACTGTCACCAAGAACGACAGATGCCAAGATAGTGGGAGGTCGAACTAGGGATGGGATACTCCGGTTCGGTGCGACCTAAGACCATTGGCTAACGATCCACGAACACCACCGACCGCAAGATCTTTAACATGGCTCCCGATGACAAAGATCGATTCCGTCAAGTACCCGCAAGATCTTCTAGAGGCATTGTCGCCCAAAGGCCACCGACTCAAGTTCCACTTCATGGAACGACAAGTACTCCATCATGGATCTGATGGCCGAGACTCTCAAGACCCCGATCTCGGACCCGAAGGCCCGAGCTCTTCTTCCTAAATCCGAAAACCCAGTTCTCGGAGTCCGAAGACTGATCTCGCAGAACCCTAAAGTGTGACCTCTATCTGAGACCCCTATTTTATAAATGACATCGACTTGTTGCATATTAAATCGTTCATGATTACATACATACTTGTCATTTAGGGGTGATTTATTGACTCATCTAATATTTAAATATGGAGACTATATGCACGCTTTTCTAGTCTTATATTGACTCCATTTAAATCTGTGTATCGAACTGATGATATGTTTTGCCTTATTAATACAACATTTAAATTATGGGGTATCTAAACAACATAAACCAACTAATTAATTGTTGGGACCCCGGTTCCACTTAATATTGCCTAGTCGCGCCGCATCTTTACTGTTATATGTTGATCCAAATTCTACAAAGTAGAGGCCAACTTCTGACGGAGCGGAGCGAGGCCCGTCGCCGGAGGCTTGGGCCGATGCGGTACGGATCATTGATGACCTAGGTTACCACCGCTATATATACTTCTTGTAAGCCGCCGACTGGGATAAGTTGCATCTGTGAAATCCCCGGCGTTGTGAAAACACTCTCCGTTATAGTGAAGTTTCGCTGGCTGGCGCCCGTGGTTTTTCCCCTCTCTTTGTTGGAGAGGGTTTTCCACGTTAAATCTGTGTCCCCTTGCTGTGATTTTGTTTTCGTTCTTCGTTATTTACTTGTCGCAAATCTAACAAGTGGATCAGAGCCCTAGGTTCTAATCTAGGGTTTGCGACATGTCGTCATTGAAGTTCGATCTACCGCAGCTGGACTACTCCACAAGATTCTGCTTGTGGCAGGTGAAGATGCGGGCGATTCTCGCCCAAACTTAAGATCTGGATGATGCGCTGGATGGATTTGGGGAAAAGGATGCTAAGAGCTGGTCTGACGAAGAGAAGCGGAAGGACCGTAAGGCTTTGTCTATGATTCAACTTCATCTATCCAATAATATTTTGCAGGAAGTCTTGAAAGAGAAATCTGCTGCTGCCCTTTGGGGGAAACTGGAATCGATTTGCATGTCAAAGGATCTAACCAGTAAGATGCATGTGAAGATGAAGTTGTTCTCGCATAGATTGCAAGAAGGTGGATCGGTAATGAATCACTTATCTCTTTTCAGAGAGATTATTTCTGATTTGCAATCTATGGAAGTAAAATATGATGATGAGGATCTAGCTCTATTACTCTTATGCTCGTTGCCTAGTTCTTATACTCACTTTCGTGATACAATGTTGTTGAGCCGTGATAAGATAACCCTTGATGAAGTGCAAGATGCCCTCAAACAGAGGGAAAAGATGAAATCTATGGTGCAGGCAGATGGGGCGTCTTCCAAGGCTGAAGCTCTACAGATTCGTGGCAGGACCGATCAGAGATTTAACAACTATGGCAACCGAGATAAGAGCAAAGACGGCAGAAGTCGTTCGAAGTCCAAGGGAAAGGACAAGTTCTGCAGGTATTGTAAGAAATCTAATCATGTTATTGATGATTGTTGGAAGCTGCAGAATAAGGAGAAAAGGAACGGTACTTACCAACCGAAAGATAAGGATCAAGGTAATGGTAAGGCTGTTGTTGTTTCTGGTGATAGTTCTGACGGTGAATGTTTAGCCGTTTTTGCTGCTTGTGCATCTCGTGATGATGAATGGATTCTTGATACTGCATGTTCGTTTCATATTTGTTGTAACAAAGATTGGTTTAGTTCATATGAGTCTGTGCAGACTGGAGATTTTGTACGTGTGGGGAATGACAACCCATGCCATATTGTTGGAGTTGGATCTGTTAAGATCAAGACACATGATGGCGTGACGCGTACGTTGAATGAGGTGAAGCACATACCAAGCATGGCCAGAAATCTGATCTCCCTGAGTACCATGGACGTGGATGGATACAAGTACGCCGGTGGGCGTAGGTTGTTAAAGGTATCGAAAGGCTCTCTTATTCACATGATAGGTGATATGAATTCTGCTAAGTTATATGTTCTTAGAGGTAGCACTTTGCCTGGTATTGCTGCTGCTGTTACTGTTAATAATTCTGATGATTGTGGTAAAACAAATCTGTGGCATATGCGTCTTGGGCATATGAGCGAACATGGCATGGCAGAATTGGTTAAGAGAGAGCTGATTGATGGTTGCAACTTGGGTAAGTTTCAGTTCTGTGAGCACTGTGTTTTTGGTAAGCATAAAAGAGTTAAATTCAATGCTTCCGTTCATACCACCAAAGGCATATTAGATTATGTGCATGCTGATGTATGGGGACCTTCCCGTAAGACTTCTATTGGTGGTGCTAATTACATGCTTACTATTATTGATGACTACTCAAGAAAAGTGTGGCCATATTTTCTGAAACACAAATCTGATGTTTTTGATGCTTTTAAGAAGTGGAAAGTTATGGTAGAAAAGCAAACTGAAAAGAAGGTAAAGGTACTACGTACTGATAATGGTATGGAATTCTGTTCTAATGAGTTTGAGGAGTTTTGCAGTAACGATGGTATGATCAGGCACCATACCATCCCTTACACTCCTCAGCAGAATGGCGTGGCTGAGCGCATGAACAGAACCATCATCTCGAGGGCTCGCTGTATGTTGTCCAATGCAGGTATGCATAGACGTTTCTGGGCTGAAGCAGCCAACACAGCGTGCTACCTCATCAACAGGTCACCTTCTATTCCACTTGAGAAGAAAACTCCCATTGAGGTATGGTCAGGTTCGCCTGCTGATTATTCACAGTTGAGAGTTTTTTGGTTGCACAGCTTATGCTCACGTTGATAATGGAAAGTTAGAGCCTAGAGCTGTTAAGTGCATATTCCTTGGTTATGGTTCAGGAGTTAAGGCATATAAACTATGGAATCCTGAAACTAAAAGGATTTTGTTGAGTAGGAATGTTGTTTTCAATGAATCCGTTATGTATCATGACAGCTTGCCATCAGATCCCTCTCCTGTTGCTATTGGAGAGGAGGGAGTTCGTGTGCAGGTGGAGCACCTGCAGAAAACTGTTGATAATAATGTTGTTGTTGATGATACTCATGAGGAAAATATTGATGATGATGTTGTTCAGCACTCACCTACTGTTTTGCAGCAGCCACAGGAATCTATTGCTGCTGATAGACCGAGGCGTAACATAGTTCCACCTCGTCGTTTAATTGAAGAGTGTAATCTTGCTCATTATGCTTTGAGTTGTGCTGAACAGGTGGAGCATGATACTGAACCTGGTACATACAATGAGGCTATTGTATCCGTTGACCGCGAGAAGTGGTTTTCTGCTATGCAAGAAGAGATGCAATCGCTTGATAAGGATGGCACATGGGAAGTTGTGCGCTTGCCTAAACAGAAGAAGGCTGTCCGCTGTAAGTGGATATACAAGAGAAAGGAAGGTTTGTCTCCTAATGAGCCTCCAAGGTTTAAGGCAAGGTTAGTAGCAAAAGGTTTTAGCCAGATTCCAGGTATTGACTATAATGATGTTTTCTCTCCGGTTGTGAAACATAGCTCTATTCGTACTTTCTTTGGTATTGTTGCTATGCATGATCTTGAGCTTGAGCAGCTAGATGTAAAGACTGCTTTTCTGCATGGTGAACTGGAGGAGGAGATTTACATGGACCAACCTGAAGGGTCAATAGTTCCTGGAAAAGAGGATTTTGTGTGCAAATTGAAGAGATCGCTTTATGGTTTGAAGCAATCTCCAAGACAGTGGTATAAAAGGTTTGATTCATTTATAATCTCACAAGGTTTTAAGAGATCTCAGTTTGATAGCTGTGTTTATATAAAGTTTGTTAATGGGTCACCTATTTACTTGCTGTTATATGTTGATGATATGTTAATTGCTGCCAAGAGCATGAAAGAAATCACTACTTTGAAGGCACACCTAAGTAGTGAATTTGAGATGAAAGATCTTGGTGCTGCTAAGAAAATCCTAGGTATGGAAATTAAACGGGACAGAAAATCTAGGTTGTTGTTTCTTAGTCAGCAAAGTTACGTTGAGAAAGTTCTTCAACGTTTTAATATGCATGATGCAAAGTCAGTTAGTACTCCTGTTGCTCCTCACTTTAAATTGTCAGCATTGCAATGTCCTAGTTCTGATGAAGATATTGAGTACATGTCTCGAGTTCCTTATTCTAGTGCTGTTGGTTCCTTGATGTATGCCATGGTTTGTTCTCGCCCTGATTTATCATATGCTATGAGTTTGGTGAGTCGTTACATGGCTAATCCTGGTAAAGAACATTGGAAAGTTGTTCAGTGGATTTTTAGGTACCTTCGTGGCACATCCAACGCTTGCTTGAAATTTGGCAAGACTGGTGAGGGACTCGCATGCTATGTGGATTCAGATTTTGCTGCCGATTTGGATAAGAGGAGGTCCCTCACAGGTTATGTGTTCACGGTAGGTGGATGTGCCGTGAGTTGGAAGGCAACGCTGCAACCAGTTGTTGCTTTATCTACAACCGAAGCAGAATATATGGCTATTGCTGAAGCTTGAAAAGAGTCTATTTGGTTGAAAGGTTTGTATGCTGAGCTTTGTCAGGATGATTCTTGCATTAACCTGTTCTGTGACAGTCAAAGTGCTATTTACCTTACTAAGGATCAGATGTTCCATGAGAGAACAAAGCACATTGATATCAAGTACCATTATGTTCGTGATGTTGTTGCACAAGGTACACTGAAGGTATGCAAGATAAGCACTCATGATAATCCTGCTGATATGATGACAAAGCCTGTTCCTGTTGCTAAGTTTGAGCTATGCTCAAGCTTAGTTGGTATAACTGTTTAGCCCAAGTGGCCATTGGCACCGAAAGTGTTTTCTTTGTTTGTTCAGGGAGATGATTACCGTTGATGCTACAAGAAGGAATTTGTCTCAAGGTGGAGTTTGTTATATGTTGATCCAAATTCTACAAAGTAGAGGGGGTACGGATCATTGATGACCTAGGTTATCACCGCTATATATACTTCTTGTAAGCCGCCGGCTGGGATAAGTTGCATCTGTGAAATCCCCGGCGTTGTGAAAACACTCTCCGTTATAGTGAAGTTTCGCTGGCTGGCGCCCGTGGTTTTTCCCCTCTCTTTGTTGGAGAGGGTTTTCCACGTTAAATCTGTGTCCCCTTGCTGTGATTTTGTTTTCGTTCTTCGTTATTTACTTGTCGCAAATCTAACATTTACCATGTCATGCATCATCTCATCATCATGCCCGATCTTCTGCCATAGTATTAAATAGTGCATCCGGTGTTTCCTTTAGCTCTTTGCTTCTTCACGGATTGGGTCATCGAGTTGATATGAGTCTCGACAACTTCTTCGGATATGAATCTTCGCTATGTTTCTGGCCGAGCATTCTCCCTCTTTCTACCTATTTTGCATTTATAGTCTTTACTTCCTCCTGTTGATCTATTGCTATCCGTGTTGTGATGCTTTTAGTTTCCGTGCACCATTTATATTCCTTGCAGCCTCTATATTGACTTGGACACGTCCTATTGTCTGTTGTTTGATAGACAGTCGGTCTTGCGAGTCGTAGTTGCTTGCTCAGGTGTTGCTTCGCGTCGTTGTTTTTCCATCGTTGTTTGGAGGTTGGCACATAATTAACAGTGGAGATGATCATGGTTTTAATTATAACTTGTCAATTAAAATGCTGAAAATATATATAATGCAGAGGTGTCGGTGGGTAATAGATGTTATTTGGTTTTTACCCGCCCACTTGTGTCCACCTAGGACCCAAGTTCTTGATACCTGTTCTGAGACTGAGCGTGCTAACCACATGTGGGGTGTCTGGGCGTCACTATCAGCTTATTACCTGACTTCAAAGTACTGTACTGGGGGCCAAAAACTAGTTCGGGCTTTATATGTTTCCTATTATACTTATGGCATGTATGCCATGTTTATTACATGTTGCTCGATGATCGTTTATTACTGTTGCGTAGGTGTAGCATTCTGTCACGGGAATATATTGTCTATGGCCTCTACTCGGGTGACAAGTGCACGCAATCTCAGGGTCCATACGAGGAGGATTAGCTATACCTGGTACAAGTAGCTCTTTCGGGTGGCCCCCATGTACTTGCTTTGGATCTGGGAAAGCGTCATGTACGAAGCCCCGCCGACATACCGATGGGTGTATGTTAATTGATTGGACAAAAAGGGTGGAAGTGCGTGTGGAAACTTTGGTGCACCCTGGAGGGTTAAATCTTTTCGAAAAGCCATGTCCACGGTTATAAATGACTTGGAGCACAGTTTGTCGATCATGACAACTATAATTAAAGTGTACTGTTATAATATGACTTGTATCTAACATGACTAGTAAGTTGGATAACCACCATGGAAAGAATGAATAAAACTGTCAACCGTGTGAGTTTCCTCGGAATGACATCCTTGTTTGGTCGCGAGGGGGAAATTCTAGGATGGGTATGTTTGGTGTTAGTATTAGGTTGGATCCGCCTAGGTCTTTCTTATCCCTCTTTGATAGCCGACAGTTGTATCGAGTCTCTATAGGTTGTTTAGTGCATACTTTGCTGCTGCTTCAGTCCACCATACCTATGTAGGCGAGAGCCACCGAATTCTAGACTCGGCATGTACTGGCCTCAGTACTGACTGCTCCCCTTTTCCTTTGCCCTTTATCGGCACCCCTTTTGTTTAACTGGTATGAGTCCAACGTTGTTAGCAGGGTTACCCTTCCGGCTTGGCCTGAGCAGGGTTATGGACGCCATTGGTTATTCTTCAGGGCTCTTAGCCCAATTTGTTTCTTATTCGTACTCGAAGGTTGTATCGTTTTCAAGGTGATTTGAATCTGTGTACTGTATATCTGTATTCTTGACTCATGGAGTCGTTGTTGTATATATATGTTCTTTGAGTTCCATCGTGGACTATTGTGTAATGATATTATTTCGATTTCTACCCGCATGCAAGTGCGTGATGGGCATCTTTGAATCGTTTCTATGCGGGTTTGGCCAAAATCACTAAAACACATAGGGCCGATTCGAGGGTGTTACAAAGTGGTATCAGAGCCTAGTAGTTGTGATACCCCACTGGTCCAGCTTGTATGATAACCTAGCTAACGGTCGATTTAGAGTGTCAAAACTATTTTGCAAAAATCAGTTGGATAGATCTGATTAGGTTTGCTTTTACTCCTTACCTCTATGCTATTCCCCTCTTACCTTTGTGAGTTTTAAATCTGCTGTCTCATCTTTTCTTTGAGTCCAGGAATTCACGTGGTTGGGTTCTCGTCGTACCTTTTAGGGTTTCGCTTCCTTCCTCTTGTAGCGGTGCTTCTACATCTGGCCTTCATGCTATCTGGTGAATCTTTCATCTATTGTACCTTTTAGTGGACCAAAATTCACTAAATTCTTTCTTTGTATCTTCCGGTGTTTTATGACGTGAAGATAGCTTCTACGACATATCCGATGAAAAACCTGCATCACTCCTTTGTTTTCCAAACGCTATTTATCAAGATCTTCAATCTGATTCTGAGAGTTGGTTGTATAATTCTTCTATTCGTATACAAAGTAATGCTTTGAGTGTGGGATGGAGTCGCGACCATACCACTACTCTTATCATTCGCTTCTGTACACTGAATGGGTAGATCAATGCAATTTTACTCCTTCCACGTAAGTTAGAGGTGGCCTTATCTCTTGATATCTTTACCTTCGATTTGTTTCTCTAGAGCGTTCCTTGAACGGACGTGAGCGATGACCCCTTGTTGGTGGTGTCACCGATTTCAAGACGAAGAAATAATCTTTGTTAGTGGTGTCGCGAAGATCTACATGAAGCGAGAAGATTCATGTCATCGGCCTTCTTCTCCGTACCATGCGGCGGATCTCGAAGGTGAGATCCATTGTTAGTGGTGTCGAATTGTAGCACCCCGGTAAAACCACTACTAGAAAATCGCTTGTTGTTTTTATTTTGTGCATCATCATGATCGTATGCTCATGTTAACATGCCACAGTGCATTTGAGCATCATCATGTCATCATGCATATGTTTGTCTAAAACTATTTTTGAAAAGCCTATTTTGTTTCCTAAAGATCGCCGTCTTATTTTCAAATTAAAAACTCCGGCCCTCCGAATTATTTTGTTTATCTAAACTATTTATAAAATCATTTATTAAAATAAAACAAACAAAGTTTTAAAATAAAATTTTGTACCGAGAGAGGCATCCCGTAGGCCAGGCCACCTACCACCCCGGTAGGCCCAACCCAAACTCTAGACAAAACCCTAGCTAACCTTACCCTAAACCACCAACCCACTGACGCGCTCCTCTCCACTATGTCGCGCGTGCCGCACATGAAGCGCACACAGCGTGCAGCGCCGCAACCCACCCCGACATGCTACACGGACGCGCGCGCTGCACTAGCACGGTAAGCATGTGCACCCCATACCCCCTCGCCTCCACGTCCTCTCCCCACCGACCCGAGAACCCCACCTTCCCCATCCGGATCCTCTCCCCGTGACCACATCTTCCTCCCTCGATCCCACCTACCCCGTCCTCGCTCACCGACCCCGTCTCTTCCCTGCTCCCTCCACCAGGAAGCCCGGCCACCACCGCGTCGCCCTTATCCATCTTCCATCGATCTGGAGCACAACCGAGCACCTCCACCCGTCCTCCGGCAGCCGCCTAAGTCGCGCTCGCCACCGTCTTGGACGCCGCTTCCCCGAGCTCCTGTTTAGGCCACGGGAGCCCAAGCCCGATGGCGGCGCCGACCTCTGATCTCCTCGCGTTCCCCGGGCCACCTTCCTCGCGTCTTTTGGACGAGCCGCGTCGGCCCTGTAACTTCTCGCGCGTGCCGTCCTCTCCCTTGCTGGCCCACGCTTGAACGCTGCTCCGGCCGTCCTAGCGTCGCCTCCTCCCTGCAAGCTCTCCTCCCCGGTCCCCCGGTCGAGGGCGACATGGACCCTCGTCTTCTAGCGCATGACGTCGCCACACTCTACATCGCCTCCTTGCCTGACCTGCTCTAGCCGCGCTTCTCCGAGCCGCAGATAGTGTCCATCGTGAGCTCCTCCCGTTGTTGTGCCGTGAGTCGAAGATGCTGGCAGCTGTAGCATCCCAATTGTCTAACAACTGTAATGCTACTTGTCCTAGTAAGATATTGGCTACTTCATATACATTATTGTTGCATCATAATTATATCATGCTCATGTCATCATGCCACCTTGCATTTGAGCATCATATAAAATCCTCTTTCTTTGGTTTTTCTCTCATATGCATTATTAATTGTATTTGCCTCTTGATATTGTATTTGGTTATTGATATATTGTTCAAATGCCCAAGTTGAGTTGGGGGCACATCTTTTATTTCAATTCCACCACCTTTCTTTTCCACCACTTTATAATTCCACCATCCTACTAGTTCATGAGCTTGATTGTCTTTATTTTGGTTTTATCTAGCTCATGGGCAATAGGGTGGATCTAGTCCTTTAAATTCTTTTGCTTGGCTTTATTCCATTTCTTGGAAATGCATGAGAATAATGCCATAATATTATTATTGTTTTCACAAAATAAATCATGGCATTATTATTTTGCATGGGCCATGCAAACTCCTTCACCACCTTTTACTCCATTGGGTTTTCTTTGGATTTAATGGATCCTATCTTGGGAAACCATCTCCTACCATTCCACCCTCCCCATAGTCTCAGCCACATTTCTTTCTTTTATTTAACTTTCTTCATGCATGATCATATGAGAACTTTTCCACCTATTTCCTTCCTTCCTCTTTCTTTCTTGTTTCTCTTCCACATTAGCTCAAGCAAGATCAAGCTCCATGGTCCTCCTTGATTTGGCCTTATAAACAAAAATTAAAACCTAAATGCCTAATAAAAATCTAAACCTAGCTTCTCTCTTTATTATTCTTTTAAACCTAATTTACACTAAATCCTAACATTGATCTCTCCTCTCTCTCTCTCTCTCATGAGCACCACCTGATCCCTTCTCTCTCCCTGGCCCACCTCAGCTAATCCTAACCCTCTAGCTAACCCTAGCTAAGCCCTAACCCGAGCCCCAACTAACCTAGCCCGAGCTACCCCTCTTCTCTCTTTCTTTCTCTACCGGCCGAGCTAGCCCCACCCTGCAGGCACCACGCCGTCCTGGTCCACCTGCAGCCTCCCCTCTGCGCTGCCCAGCCCCAGGACAAGCCCCAGCCCGCCATGTGAGGAGGAGGAGGAGGAAAAAGTGGCATCCGAGGCCACTTTATCTACCCCTGCCACGCCTGCCTTCCTCTCTCTCCCTCTCACTTTTCCCTCGCCCACACGGCTCTCCTGCATCCCTAGATCTGCCCCGAGCCACCACTCTTCTTCTCCTTCTTCCTCTCCGACAACAACCCCTGCCGCCGGTCGCCGCCAGCACCACTCGCCCCCGTCGTTCCAGCCAGTCATCGTGACGTGGAGGTGGCTAGGAAGACCGAGGACGATCCTCTACGTCGCCCTGCACACGCCGTCGCGAAGGAGAAGCCCCAGATGCGCCGGTACTGCACCGTCCCGACGAAACCCTAGCCCGCCAGAGCGCCAGCGATCTCGCCGCTCCGCCGCGCCTCGCTCCGATCCGAGCCCGCCGTCGAGCCCGCGGTGAGCCCCTCTTTCTCCCTGACGTGTTCCGCCTTGCCGTACCGCCCTAGCCCCGCCGTTTGTTTCGTCGAACGCCCACCGTGCGTGCCGTTCGCCGTTGTCTGCAAGTTTTCCGCCCCGCGCCACACCCTAACTATCCCGCGCTTACCTTCCTGTCAACTCCCCTTGACCCGCCGCACTGGTTAGCCCCCTCCGCACGCACGCCCGCGACCCGAGTTCGATTCCCCCGCTCGCGCCGCGCGCCGATTCCTCGTCAGACGATGAACACGAAGAACAGTACCCGGGCCGTGGAAAATTACATTAAGCCCCCCTTTTTGTTTCGCTCGCAACCCGTGCTCCTAGAGACCCCACCTGTCAGTCGCTCAAACATTATTGCAGAAAACCCTTTTGCTTTCTCAGGCCGTAACCCGCGGTCCAGCTTGCGCCCCACCAGTCAGCTTCTGGGGGCATCCCCACTGTCGCGTGGGCCCGAAGCCGCTGGCCCGCCTGTCAGCCTCAGTGGCTAGCCGAGCCCGCGGTAGAAAAGGTTTTTCCGCGCGCGAGGCCCAGTCAGCGCAAGGCCCACCCGTCAGTGACTGGGGCTGATTTCGCCTGGGTGACAAAAGTATTTTCCTGTGTCTGTTTTTATTTAAACCTTTTCCAAATTGATTTAAATTCAAATCCAATTCAGATTTAAATAATTTTTAAAATACAAATCCAAATAATACAAGTAATATATGTTTTGGAATCAGAAAAATGTGAGGAATTCAAATATGCCATTCAAAATAATGTTTGATCACTTTAAAATTTCGAGATGATCAAAATTACAATAAAATGCCCTTTTCCTTAATTAATTAATAACTTTTGTTTTATAACTCCAAATTTGACAAATAATATGTCTAAATCGCTCAGCGCGACGAGCCCGTTCTATCTATGCAGTCCTTGTTCTGAATTGAAGCATGCATCATGTTGGTATTAAAAATCTGAACTGTTTATGACAATAAAACTTGGTTAATTAAATGACAAAATGCTTTATTTCTGGTATCCACACCCCACCTTTGCCATGCTACTTTAATGCCATGAAAATTGTGCATCATTCATCATGGCATGCTTGTTTGCTTGTTGCATTTTAATTCATATGCTTGTGCACTTTATTTATGTTGGCCCTTGTTTGTTTGGTTCTTCTTCGAATAGACGCCCAGCAGGAGAATTACCAGGATTCATAGGAGTACTACCCAGATCCATCTCTCGCTTCAACTGAGCTGCCAGGCAAGCACTACCACATGCTTGCATACATACAGTACCTATTGCCTCTATCTTAGTCTTGCATCATTGAGTCGCGATTGCATTAAATTGAATCCCAAGTACTGCATAGCCTTTACTTTTAAACCCCACCGAAGCTTGTTCCTCCATCCCATGAGCCATTACTACAGGAGTTGTTTGAGCCATGCGAGTCGTAGAAAAGCATGAGTAGGGTATGTGAGTGTCTGATGAATAACGAGGTACCTAAACAACTTAACCTGAGTAGTAATGGGATAACTAATGAAAGAGGCACCGGTGAGCAATATCTGCTATTTGGTTTTTCATGCTCACTTGTGTCCCGTAGGACCCCGAGTACTTGATTCCTGTTCCTTGACTATTCGCACTATCCACATCCGGGAGGCCTTATGGACCTCCCTGAGCTAGAGCTTGATTCATTCTTATTTCTTGGGGCCACAATTAGTTTGGGGCTTTATTACTATCTGCACTTATGCCATGCTACTGCTTTATTAAGATTGTGCGAGGAGCACCTGTACTGTTTTGGATCGCGCCACATTTTCGCGGTATCGACAAGCCCAGTCACATTTTCGGGTTCCCAGTCATTTACAGCCGTCGTCGCAAACCCTGGGTCCGTCTCGGAGCCGGCCAACTTCGTTGCGGGTAGCTTATTGGGGTGGCCCCCTGAAATATTTCTGAATCCTGTGATTGCTTTGTCGTGAATGCCTCGTTGGGTTTTGATTTGGTTTTTCCGAGGTTGATCGAGTGTGTGTTGCTATTCGTGCACCCCTGCAGCGTAAATCTTTCTGAAAGCCGTGTCCGCGGTTATGGACGACTTGGAGCACAGTTTCTCGATCATAGACAAGTATAACTAAAGTACCGCTTTTAAATTGACTAAGTACTTGACTAGTAAATAGTGCAATACTCATGGAATGGTTAATAAAACTGCCAACGGATGATGGGGGTTGTTCGTCCGCTTCCTCGTTGGTAAGCGAGGAGGAGGATGGATCTGTTAATTATACTGTTATAACTGTTGTTCTTAATTCACGAACTTTCGTCTATCATTGGTTAGATGGAAGGTTAGCGAGTATCTGTAGAATTGTTAGGTATTATCTTTTGTTGCAATTGCGTCACCCCAGGTTGTGTCCCCTTTAGCGGCATAAAGACTTGCTGAGTACCCCTAGGGTCTCACACGATAAATTGTTTGATTCAGATGAACAGGTGTACCCGCAAGATGGATACTGGGTGGAAGAGACAGATGATGTTGGCAACGATCATTCGGTGTAGAGATTCCGGGAACGGGGATCCGTGAGATCTGTGGGCGGGATGTGTTTATTTATGGGGCATCTTATGCCAATTTGCTTCTTATCCGTACTCGGATCTTGTTTTCCGCTTCCGCATGATACTCTGATGTGTGATGTATGAGGAGCTATCCTAAATTATTATATCTATCTAGGACATTTGGATCTTGCCGTATGGCGTTGCAATATTTCTATTTCTTTAGATGGAATGGCTCTGAGGACTGTTGTATGTGGCTTGCATACATACTTATTTGTGTATGTAGTTGATCCCTTCGCCTGCCGATTACGCCGCTCGTTCTTGTCCCGTTGTCTGAAAGTGGTTAGGACGGCCGAAAGTTATACTGTGAGTGGCCCTGGGCCCCACCGTACTATTTTAACCACTTTCGTTCATCCAGGCATTAACTAAGAGCGTAATTCACCGAGGTAGTTACAGCAGCCGTGTGTTTACTACTGTGAAGACCAACTGAGCTTGACATGCGTGCTTGTATGTGATAGAGTTTGTGTGTCCCTGTGGCCCTCTAAAGATTGTAGTACTGTCACCAAGAACAACAAATGCCAAGACAGTGGGAGGTCGAACAAGGGATACTCCAGTTCAGTGCGACCTAAGACCATCGGCTAACGATCCACGAACATCACCGACCGCAAGATCTTCAGCATGTCTCCCGATGACAAGATTGATTTCGTCAAGTCACAAGGATCTTGACCACTCAAGCATGAAGATCAATGATCAAATATCTTCCAAACTCGTGCCGACATCAATGGGAAATCTATCAAGGTGATCATCGATGGAGGGAGTTGCCAAACCTTGCGAGCACCGAGTTGTGTGAGAAGCTAAACCTCACCCTCCATCCTCACAAGCACCCCTACCATGTCCAATGGCTAAGTGACCAAGGGTCTGTGAAGATCAAGCACACCGTCTCGGCAACATTCTCTATTGGCCCATACAAAGACACGGTGGAGTGTGATGTTGTACCAATGACGGTTTTCCACATGTTGCTTGCTCGACCTTGGAAATTCGACAAAGGTGATCTACATGATGGTCGTACAAATATATACACCTTTAAATGTCTTAACAAGACATGTGTCTTGCAACTGATGACTCCTAGCCAAATAACTGCGGACAAAGCAAAGGCTTTAGAGAGGGTGCAAACCATAACACAAAATTATGAGAGGAGTGGTGAGCGAGAGAACCACCATATAGCGAGTGAGAGCCACAAGCCTAACTCGAGTGGAAAAACTAAGAGTGTTGTCCTTGCCACCAAAAGTGAGATGACAGATGTGAGGAATAACCCATCCATCTTGCACTATGTCCTCGTTTGCAAGGGATAGCACAAGGAACTAATTACTTGACAAATATTCCTCCCTCTTTGATGGCTATTTTGCAGTAATTCAAGGATGTGTTTATCGAAGAGATGCCTCATGAACTTTCTCCTCTTCCCGGAATCGAGCATCGTATTGACCTCATACCCGACGCACCTCTTCCAAACCGCACCACCTACAACACGAACCCGGAGGAGAGGAAGGAGATCGAACGTCAAATCAACCAACTCGTCTCCAAAGGTTTGATCCAAGTAAGCACTAGCCCGAGTGCGGCACCCGTGATTCTTGTTCCAAAAATGGATGATACGTTGCGGTTATGCATGGATTTCCGTCCAATCAATGGTATCACCGGGTGTTATCGACATCCACCACCACGTCTCGATGACATGCTTGAAGAGTTGTGTGGAGCCACTAGTTTCTTGAAAATTGATCTTCGTAGTGTTTACCATCAAATACGCATGGCGGAAGGTGATCAGTGGAAAACCGCCTTCCAGACCAAACTTGGTATCTATGAATGGTTGGTCATGCCCTTTGGATTATCTAATGCCCTATCCACCTTCATGAGCCTTATGAATCATATTTTGCGTTCTCTCATTGGAAAAAGTGTTGTTGTCTATTTCGATGATATACTTGTTTATAGCAAGTAACTTGAGGAACATGTTACACATGTCAAGGAGGTTTTGCAAATCCTTCGACATGAAAATCTATATGCTAATCTTCCCAAGTGCACTTTTGCTAAAGACAAGTTGGTTTTTCTTGGATTTGTCGTTTCTTCGAAGGGCATTGAAGTTGATATTTCCAAGGTAAAGGACATATGAGATTGGCACATCCCCACAAATGTGCTTGAACTCCGAAGTTTTCATGGGTTGGCCGGTTTCTCTCGTCGCTTTTTGAAAGACTTTTGTACCATTGCTTGTCCTCTCAACGAGTTGACAGAAAAGAATGTCACCTTCGTGTGGGGCAAAGCACAACAAAAAGATTTTTATGAACTTAAAAAGAGGCTCACCGAAGCACCTCTTCTTGCATTACCGAATTTCACAAAAACTTTTGAGATAGAGTGTGATGCTAGTGGTATTGGCATTGGAGGAGTCCTCATGCCAAATGGACGTCCTATTGCCTACCATAGCAAGAAATTTGATGGTGCTCGCCTTAACTATCCGATTTATGACAAAGAGCTTTTTGCCTTAGTCCGTGTCCTTCAAGTTTGGCAACACCATCTTTGGCCTAAGGAATTTATCATACATTCCAACCATGAGTCGTTGAAATATCTCAAAGGCCAAGCCAACTTGAGTAAGAGACACGCTAAGTGGCTTGAGTTCAAGGAGTCTTTCCTTACATTGTCAAGTATAAGAAGGGTAAAGATAATGTAGTTGTGGATGCTTTGTCTCACAAGCACACAAGCCTTCTTACTTGACTCGAATTAAATGTGTTGGGTCTCGAAGAAATCAAAACTTTGTATGCTTCCGACCCATTCTTTGGACCAATTTTCGTAAAGCGATCCATTGCCAAAGGAATTGATGATTTATATTTGCATAATGGCTTTCTCTTTAAACAAAACAAGCTTTGCATTCCGAAGTCCTCTTCAACTTTTGCTTCTCCAAGAATCACATGGTGGAGGCCTCATGGGTCACTTTGGCCATGACAAGACATTGGACATCCTTTCCACTCATTACTATTGGCCCAAGATGAAGCGAGACGTGGAGCGCTATGTTCAACGATGCACGACATGTGTTCAAGGTAAGTCTATGTCTAACCCCTTTGGTCTTTATATGCCATTGCCTATTCCTCATGCACCATGGTCGGACATTAGCATGGATTTTGTGTTAGGATTGCCTAGGTCTAAGCATGTTCATGATTCTATATTTGTTGTCGTGGATCGCTTTTCAAAAATGGCACACTTCATATCGTGTCATAAGACAGCCGATGCTTCACATGTTGCCAATTGGGTTTTTAGGGAAACTGTCCTTCTTCACGCTGTGCCACGAACAATCGTCTCCGACCGTGACGCCAAATTAATGAGCTACTTATGGAAGACCCTCATGGCCAAGCTCGGTGTCAAGCTACTCTTATCTTCCGCATCGCACCCTCAAACCGATGGCCAAACCGACGTCTTCAACCGAAGCCTCGGGACTCTCCTTCATGTGTTGATCAAGAAGAACTTGAAGGATTAGGAGGAATGCATTCCCCACACCGAGTTCTCCTACAATCGAGCCAAGCACTCTACAACCAAGATGAGTCCCTTCATGACCATCTATGGTTTCGAGCCCATCACCGCGCTCGACATCCTACCACTTCCTCTCCACGAGTGCACCAACATGGACGTTGACAAGCGCTCCCAAGCTATGAAGAAGATTCACGAAGAAACAAGAGCTACTATCAAGCAACATGTCCTTCGCCAAGCATCAAGGTTAAAGAAGGACAAGAAGGATATGATCTTTGAACAAGGCGCCCTTGTGTGGATACATTTGAGCAAGCACCATTTCCCCAAGGATCACAACTCCAAGCTCAAGCCAAGAGGTGATGGCCCCTTCAAGGTACTCAAGAGAATCAACAAAAACGCCTACGTCATCCATATACCGACCTCTAAGTATCTCGTGAGCAAGACATTCAATGTCAAAGACCTTTCACCCTTCCAGGGAGATGTTCTCAATGATAGCCATGAAGAGTTGAAGACTACTCTTTCCCAAGGGGGGAGCTGATGCATCCCGTCCTATGGAGGTCACTACATCTACACCACTAAGTCCCCCAAGTGGACCCATGACTCCCACTCGAGCCAAGTTACTACAAGCTAAGGTCAATTTGCTCCTATCTTCATGTGATTTCGATACTCCATTGAATGGCTTGCTACTTCATGCATCTACATTGTGCATTATCAGCTATGAAGCCCCCACAGATGAAGTACAAGGAGTTGGACAAGGAGAAGACGCTGCTGAGGCTAAAGCACCAGAGTCTCCAGCCCTGAAGCCCAGAGTCTGCGGCCCTGCACCCTTCATGCATCTACATTGTGTATTATCAGCTATGAAGCCCCCATGGATGAAGTACAAGGAGTTTGACAAGGAGAAGATGTTCCTGAGGCTGAAGCACCAGAGTCTCCAGCCCTGAATCCCGGAGTCTCTGGCCCTGCACCCCGGAGTCTCCGGCCTGGACTCCGGACCGCTGCCTGGAGCGCTCAAGACACCCCCACGGAGTCTTCACCAGAGAGCATCACCAGCCCCAGGGTATCAGTGCACCCCGGAGTCTCCGACCTTGCTACCCCGAAGTCTCCATCCATCGTCACCGGAGTCTCTGCCCCCAGGATTTTGGGAAAGTCTCCGGACCTCACCTGGAACTCTCTGTATGCTGCCTAGAGTCTACCCTAGAGACCGTGCTTCACCTCGGAGTCTTCGGCGCTCACACCCTTAGTCTCCGATGTAAGTGCAACCAGGCATGTAAAAGTCTTTTGGGCCTTCAGACCATCTACCCACAAATTAGCCCAGACTTTATCCTTTTATGCCTAAAGTACCCCTTCACTAGTGGCTAGCCTATATATAGTCCCCCACCTCTAATGTAAACCCTAGTCTTGGATAATTGAAATTAGAAAACACCCTTATGGATCTCCCTAATTTCTTGTCTCATGCTCCTTGGGAAAGGAGCACCAATTATCCCCCACATGTTGGAGTTTGCATCATGCCTCCCTCGTTGTACAAGGCCTTGGCATCGGAGCCCCTTTCCAAGTTGTCAAGATCTCACCAAGACTCCCCACTCACCGTGTCGGTTCGAGAGAGAGATCTTTGCTCGAGGCCGATCCTAGGGATTGCGTCGGACTGGTAGCCGTCGGCGTGAGCTTTAAGTGTGTATCATGTCTTCGTGTCTGCGTGTGTTCATCGTGTTCTTCGTGCGTGAGTTCGTGGGTTCCATCCTCTCCCTCATCCCCCACTCACTCTGCCTCGATTTCAAGGGATTCATGAAAGATCGGGCCATCCACGAGGTTTGCCCTCAACAATGTCTTTGTCCTATTTATTTTAGCTATGCTAGTTTTTTTGTAACTTTTAGGGATGCATGCGATAGATATATGTTTTGGTATCTCATGTATTTAGAAATTGGCGATGTTTTCTTAGCTATATCCCATAGTATAATAGGCTATAGGATTTATCACCCCTTTTGACACCCTAGGTAAAATAATGCTAGGCTATGTTCTAGATGATTTTGGATACGGTGGTTATGCTTAGAACTGTTGTGTGAAAATCGATGGAAGAATTCAAATCAAGAAATTGTTTATGAAATGATGAGGTTTATGAAAGTGTTTACTAAATAGAAGTTAAAATGTTTTCTCCTAGGCGGAATGGTACTGTTAGGTCATCGTGTGTGGAGTCTTGTACTCAAATTGGTGGATGGAATGCAACCTAGGGACCCCTAAAAGAACAACAGTTGGTTTAGCTCACTCAGTTATTAGTGCAGCAACATGTCATATGGGCTCTAGATTGGTTGACTAGCTTGTGGAAACCTACTTAAGACTGTCATCGGTATCGGACCTTGTGTCTATTTTGGAGCGGTCGTGCCTAGAAATAAGTAGTTAGCCACTTGGGAAAGAACTCAACACGACCTTCACTAGTGCCATGTGGGGAAAGTGTACACCTTCTCAACTTTGTTTTCAAACACAAAATGTTTTGATAAAACCTACATGTTTGTAGGAACCTTGTGTATCTATATGATTCATAGGGTGGTTTGGGGGGGAAGACTCTATGTCCGTGAGTCATTCATAGTTGTCTTATTTTAGGCTATTTCGATCTATGTTGCCTGCTATCCTATACTATTTATAATTTTTTATGAAATATATAATGAGTTAGACTTTTTACAAACTCAAATGTGATTTAAAACTATTAAACCTTGCTTTGTGAAAAATGTAAAGCTCGTAAAGCCTCTTGACACCCCTAATCTTCCTATTGCATTGTGGTGTAACTTATCAATACATTCCAAGTATTGACCATTTGTGGCTACAACCTATCATGTCGTAGGTTTTATTGTCATCTATAGAGGTTATTTTGAAGGGTAATGACGCCTAGGACATGATACTCCAGCCGATTGCATGTGTTAGATTTACTAGAGCCGCCACCTCATTTTATTTTGTTCTTCCGCTGTTCACTTTGGACTATGGGAATTCATGTAATGACTGTGTATTCATTATTAATATGTTGTAATAATAATATGACTGTGGTATTCATCTCGTGAATGTGTGTACTAGCAAATCCATGGGACTAGTGTAGTGGATGTACATTGACTCCTGATCCTACCAGGTCTGGGTCATCACACGCATGCATCGTGACAAGACAAGCAGGCAAACGAGTGATGGTTGCAAGTGCATAGATCAATTGTGGCTAGTTTCAAAATAAGGGTATCGTACCCTGATGGCTCTGATTTTTGCCATCTTCCACTACGTTTAAACGTTGTTTTTGGTCAAGCAATTGCCAAATAAACTCTCAACCTTTACCACTAATGACTAATAATTTCAAATATATGCAAATACCTTCATTGATTTATGTTGTGCAGGAAATCACTGCTTTTAAGGCGAAATAAGGAGTCATGATGAAGGATTTTGAGTAAGTACACACTGCCAAGTAATTGGAGAGGCGTTCCAGGGCGTCTGCAAGCTTAATGACCATTGGTATGGGCGTGATCCGCCCGTACCACCCGCCCATACCAGGTGGCGATGGCTTCGTCTCGTCAAACCCTACAACTTTCGTAAAGACACCTATATATTTCGAGGTTCAAGCCACCGGCCAGAGAGTCGCCATTCTCAGATTGCATCACAACACCCTTAATGGAGATCCACACCATTGTTCATCCATAGTTCATCCATTGTTCATCACTTCCACCATCCATTCCTCCACTAGCCATAGCCATTGCTTTGTACTTTTAGATCTCCTTGTGATTTGGCGACCATTGTAAGAATATTTGATTTCAATCTAAGTATTTGCATGAAGTTTTCTATCTCTGATCTATTTGTTATAAGTGAGTAGTCCTCACGGGCAGCAGGTTGGAGAGAAACCTCGCATCAATTATGTGCATCTAGATCATGGGAGAATTGTATTTTGTTTGGATTCGTGATTTGTATCTTTTGTTCCTTCGTCTCTCGTCTCGATCTGTGGACTTGTAGGTACCGAAGATCCCATAGATTGAGAAAGGCTTAAGGTGAGATACTTGGCTAGTGGCGATCTCATAGGAAACTTAGTGACATAAAGGGAAGTATGGTCTTCGCTTAACGCCCCATTCAGGATCATCAACAACATCACCACTTAAAGCTTTAATTTGTGTTTACACTTAATAATAGTTTGCAACCCGTGGCTTCAGTGTGCTCTCGGTTGGATTAAAAGTCTATTGCTATGCCCGTTGCATCATGGAGGCTCTAGAATATTAGGATGTGTTGCCCACAAAAGATTATATCATTACAAACACTATACATGACTATGCTTATTATTATCTTTCATCCCATTTGAAATGTGCAGCTGTCGGTGGATCTTCAACCCTGGCCTATTTCCATCCATTGATTCAAACCCATTATAAAGTAAACTAGATTGGTCCAGTCAACTAAGGTAAAACAAACAAACAAAGTCTTGTAGACGTGTCCTTTTTATTACCTTTTAGAAGTGTTTTCTGAGATTTGATTAAACCTAGGTCTTCTGGGGAAAAAGCTATTATACTACATCCGTGAATCCGGATCGAAGGTATCATACCCACAAAGAGATATTTGGTTAAGGTGTTTATGCCCCTCGCCACTTTCCACCAAATGTACTTATAAGCTGCCTTTGATCTGAAGTAAAGTGTGTTTGAAAGGTTTTTGGTTGAGTGAAGAAAGGTAACTAAAACAAGTAAAAGAAAGCAAGTAACAAGGTTGTGTGAAAACGTGGTTGAACTCAATAGGGCTAAAATGTTCTGGGGGTGTAGGGTACACCACTAGCATGATATTATTATTCATAATCACTACAAGAAAAGTTGGATTTTACAACGGATGATTTTCGTGGTTGAAGGGCCGTTTTTCATGGCAAAAAAGTCTTCTACGACAGATGCCCATTGTGGTAAAAGCCCCATCACAAAAGAATCTACCACGATTTTTTTCTAACCGTGGCGGATCGCACCCTTCAGTAAGGAAAACTTGTTCCATCGTAGATATGTTCACCAGCCCCATTTACTGCTAATGTCATGTAAGATGCCACGTGGCGAACACCATTAACACCTAGTTACCACCGTTAATGATCACAGAAACCGTGGCAGAAGCCAGAACCATACAAGTCCTGCTAAATATTAAGTGGATCGACCCATGAGGAGAGCCCAATAAGAAGAAGGCACGTTACTGTTTCATCCAGCACTATTTGAAATGGGCCAACTAGTGCAGCCATCCGTGACCCGTGAACTTTTAGGCCCGACACTATTTCAGTCTACAGAAGGCCCACTTTGGTCCAATACTTTGTGGCCCATTCTCAGCTTGGGCCAAGTCTGCCCGTTACTATTAAGGCATGTTGTCGGCCCATGACTTTTCTCGCACCCATCGTGGGCCCTTACGGCCCTCTACAATTACAACCCTTTATTGTTCTAGACATTCACTATTATGGCCTTCTACTATTCAGTCCAACAAATGGACTACGAAGTTTCTGGCCTACTAAAGTTCTGGCCTCCTACTGTTTTGGCCTTGTTACTATTTCCGGCATGTTACTATTCTGGCATCCTATAGTTTTCCTATACCGGCCTTTTACTGTTCTAGCCTTTCACTGTTCTGGCCGTTCACTGTTCTGTACTTTTGAGGTCAGATTCTACATATAATGGCCTTAGTGTAGGCCTGTCACTATTGATTGGTGGCCCATCAAGGACTGATAAAATGTTGTGGGCCTGCTACTATTTAAGCCTATCTAATTTAGATCCATTGTCAGGACATAAAGGTGGATAAACAAAGAACACAAGTTCTCTAAAATGCTAAATAAATTCTGGAACTATGAAAAAAATTATAAATGGAAAATTAGTAAATTATTACAGTCCTAAAAAATTCCGTAGCTTGTAAAGCATCATGGGAGTACAACATAGTTGATAAACAATATAATCTCAGTTTCAAAAATGTTCCTTTTAGGGAGCTCGCGCCGCCTCACATGTAACGACGGGATTACCACGGGACTTGCTGAGGATATTATTAAGTAGATTCTCAGTCAAAGCTTGCCTGTTTTTTAACTCAGATAACTCCTTCCTTGCTATGGAGACTACTGCATCTGTTATGTTGTCTTCCTGTCCAACTACATCAAGTGCATCTTGGAGTGCAGTACCAAAAATTCTTTCTGCTGGAATGTATGGAGCAGTCGAGATCATGTACCTACGTGAGCAATACGCATTGTCACTGCTGCTCTGTCCAAAGAGATCTACACTTGAGATAGTTGTTTCCGTTCTTCCTTCATATTTATATTTGCAACCTAAAACAAAAAATAAACGTCATATAACATCATTACCAAGGAAAATAAAAATCAACGAATTTCAAATTAGTCCTTTTGCTAAAAGGAAGAAAACAATTAGTAACAGCAGGGCATCATACATATCTTTCGTCTGGAATCACTTGAATAGTTGACTTCATAGAGGGATGAGATAGTGTGCAACTGTCACTTCTGCCCTATAAAATGACTGCTTTACTGTAACTACCTCGGTGAATTACACACTTAGTTAATGCCTGGATGAACGAAAGTGGTTAAAATAGTACGGTGGGGCCCAGGGACACTCACGGTAGACCTTCCGGCCGTCCTAACCACTTCCAGACAACGGGACAAGAACGAGCGACGTAATCGGCAGGCGAAGGGATCAACTACATACACAAGTGAGTATGTATGCAAGCCACATACAATAGTCCTCAGAGCCATTCCATCTAAAAGAAATAGAAATATTGCAACGCCATACGGCAAGATCCAAATGTCCTAGATAGATATAATAATTTAGGATATCTCCTCATACATCACACATCAGAGTATCAGGCGGAAGCGGAAAACAAGATCCGAGTACGGATAAGAAGCAAATTGGCATAAGATGCCCTATAAATAAACACAGCCCGCCACAGATCTCACGGATCCCCGTTCCCGGAATCTCTACACCGAATGATCATTGCCAATATCATCTGTCTCTTCCACCCAGTATCCATCTTGTGGATACACCTGTTCATCTGAATCAAACAATTTATCGTGTGAGACCCTAGGGGTACTCAGCAAGTCTTTATGCTGCTAAAGGGGACACAACCTGGGGTGACGCAATTGCAGCAAAAGATAATACCTAACAATTCTACAGATACTCGCTAACCATCCGCCTAACCAATGATAGACAGATGTCCGTGAATTAAGAACAACAGTTATAACAGTAATTAACCGATCCATCCTCCTCCTCGCTTACCAACGAGGAAGTGGACGAACAACCCCCATCATCCGTTGGCAGTTTTATTAACCATTCCATGAGTATTGCACTATTTACTAGTCAAGTACTTAGTCAATTTAAAAGCGGTACTTTAGTTATGCTTGTCTATGATCGAGAAACTGTGCTCCAAGTCGTCCATACCCGCGGACACGGCTTTCAGAAAGATTTACCCTGCAGGGGTGCACGAATAGCAACACACACTCGATCAACCTCGAAAAAACCAAATCAAAATCCAACGAGGCATTCACGAAAAAGCAATCACAGGATTCAGAAATATTTCAGGGGCCACCCCAATAAGCTACCCGCAACGAAGTTGGCCGGCTCCGAGACGGACCCAGGGTTTGCGACGACGGCTGTAAACGACTGGGAACCCGAAAATGTGACTGGGCTTGTCGATACCGCGAAAACGTGGCGCGATCCAAAACAGTATAGGTGCTCCTCGCACAATCTTAAATAAAGCAGTAGCATGGCATAAGTACAGGATAGTAATAAATCCCCAAACTAATTGTGGCCCCAAGAAATAAGAATGAATCAAGCTCTGGCTCAGGGGGGTCCATAAGGCCTCCCGGATGTGGATAGTGCGAATAAACAAGGAACAGGAATCAAGTACTCGGGGTCCTACAGGACACAAGTGAGCGTGAAAAACCAAATAGCAAATATTGCTCACCGGTGCCTCTTTCATTAGTTATCCCATTACTACTCAGGTTATGTTGTTTAGGTACCTCGTTATTCCTCAGACACTCACATACCCTACACATGCTTTTCTACGACTCGCATGGCTCAAACAACTCCTGTAGTAATGGCTCATGGGATGGAGGAACAAGCTTCGGTGGGGTTTAAAGTAAAGGCTATGCAGTACTAGGGATTCAATTTAATGCAATCGCGACTCAATGATGCAAGAATAAGATAGAGGCAATAGGTACTGTATTTATGCAAGCATGTGGTAGTGCTTGCCTGGCAGCTCAGTTGAAGCGAGAGATGGATCTGGGTAGTACTCCTGTGATCCCTGGTAATTCTCCTGCTGGACGTCTATTCGAAGAAGAACCAAACAAACAAGGGCCAACATAAATAAAGTGCACAAGCATATGAATTAAAATGCGACAAGCAAACAAGCATGCCATGATGAATGCTGCACAATTTACATGGCATTAAAGTAGCATGGCAAAGGTGAGGTGTGGATACCAGAATAAAGCATTTTACTATTTGTTTAACCAAGTTTTATTGTCATAAACAGTTCAGATTTTTAATAATGACATGATACATGCTTCCATTCAGAACAAGGACTGCATAAATAGAACGGGCTCGTCGCGTTGATCGATTTAGACATATTATTTGTCAAATTTGGAGTTATAAAACAAAAGTTATTAATTAATTAAGGAAAAGGGCATTTTAATGTAATTTTAATCATCTCGAAAATTTAAAGTGTTCAAAACATATTTTTAAGGGCATATTTGAATTTCTCACATTTTTCTGATTCCAAAACATATATTACTTGTATTATTTGGATTTGTATTTTAAAAATTATTTAAATCTGATTTGAATTTGAGTTTAAATCAATTTGGAAAAGGGTTTCTTTAAAACAGAAACTGGATAATTCTTTTTACACCCAGGCGAACTCAGACCCAGCCACTGACGGGTGGGCCAGCGCTGAGCGCGTGGAAAGATGTGCCGACGACTTTCTCACCGGGGTCTCTCCTAGCCGCAATCGCTGACAGGTGGGGTCGAGCTTAGCGGGGCCACGCGCGCGCGTCACCCAGCAGGGGCATGACACGTGGGCGGTCCGGGGCTGCGCGGCCGGGGAATGTCTAGAGCGCGGGGGTTTTCTTGCAAGATTTTTACCGGGGCTGACGGGTGGGGTCCCAAGGACTGCGGGTTTAGGCGGGAAAAAGGGGAGGGGGTCATGTGCAAAACGACTACTACTGCTGCTGCGCGCTGACAGACGCGGTGCTGCCGGCGGCGGATCTGGCCGTCTCCCGACGATGGTGGCGACGCATACGCTGGATGGAACGCGTCGCCCCAAAAACGAAAAACGAAGAGGGGACATCGGCCTACATTTTTCATTCAGGTGGTGTTGCTGGAGGAGGACCATAGCGCGTGGGGCACAGTAGGGAACAGAGGCAGGGCGATAGCTGCTGCGGCTGCGGCTGCGGCTGTCTGCCAGAGCGCGGCACGCGGCGGTGCACGAAGGCTGCTCGACGGAGCGCGACGGGGCTACGGCGCGGGAGGGAGGGGAAGACCTCGTCTGGGAGGTGCAGGAGCTCACCGTGGTGTCGCCGGCGTGGTAGTTCGTGCGGAGGTGGAGGGGATCTGGCGCCGGGCTCGTGGACGGTGGCCTCGGGCTGCGGCGGTGCACGGCGGCGCTAGGCTTACTCCGGCGAGGCGTTGGCTCTGGGCTGGTACGGGGAGACGAAGAGGAAGCAGATGACCCTGACGGAGCTCCTGGTAGGGTTTGGGGTGCGCCGAGGCGGGCAGATCTCGAGCTAGACGTGGTAGCTAGGGTTTTGACGCTCGGTGGAGGTCTTGTCGTCTAGGGAGGAAGAAGGGGAAGTGGAGAGGAACTTGAGCAGCTTGTGGACGAGATCTGAGGTGGTTGAGGCAGGATAGAGGGAGAGGAAAAGCACATGGGTGTGGTAGCTTAGCAAAAAGTGAGGATAGGGGTCGGGTAGGTCTTCTCTTCCTCCTTCTTCTCTTTGTCTTGGAACCAAAGAAAAATGGGAAGGGCAGGTGGGGTGAGACGGCCTGGTGGGGTCAATATGGAAGAGAGAGGGAGTGGAGAAGGGAGAGGAGGTTTAGGGCTTAAGGAGAAATAGGTTTAAGAGGAGAATAAAGAGAGTAGCTAGGTTAGATTTTATTAGGTTTTTAGATTGTTAAAACTTGTGCAAAAGATTAACCCAAGTGGAACATGATGAGTGCTTGAATTATCATGAGATGAAGGTGAAAGAGAATTCCAAGAAAATAAAAAGAAAGGAATGATGGACTAGGCCTCATATGGTTCATGCATAGAGAAATAAAATTAAGAGGAAAAGATATGGATGAGACTATGAGGATGGTGGAATGGTAGGAGATGGTTTCCCCAAGATAGGATCCATTAATCAAAAGAAAAACCAAAGGGGTAAAAGGTGGTGAAGAATTGTGCATGGCCCATGCAAAATAATAATGCCATGATTTATTTTGTGAAAACAATAATAATATTATGGCATTATTCTCATGCATTTCCAAGAAGTGGAATAAAGCCAAACAAAGGAAATTAAAAGACTAGATCCACCCTATTGCCCATGAGCTAGATAAAACCAAAATAAAGACAAACAAGCTCATGGTCTAGTAGGATGGTGGAATTATAAAGTGGTGGAAAAGAAAAGTGATGGAATTGAAATAAAAGATATGCCCCCAACTCAACTTGGGCATTTGAACAATATATCAATAACCAAATACAATATCAAGAGGCAAATACAATTAATAATGCATATGAGAGAAGAACCAAAAGAAAAGGGATTTTATATGATGCTCAAATGCAAGGTGGCATGATGACATGAACATGATATAATTATGATGCAACAATAATATATATGAAGTAGCCAATATCTTACTAGGACAAGTAGCATTACAATTGTAAGACAATTGGGATGCTACAACTCTCCCCCACTAAACAGGAATCTCGCCCCGAGATTCTAGGAAGAAGAAGACTCAAAGAGGGTAGGATACTTGGCACAGAGCTCATCTTCACGTTCCCAGGTGGCTTCATCAACGGAATGGTGCGACCACTGCACCTTGCAGAACTTGATGGACTTGTTGCGAGTCCTCCTTTCTGCGACTTCAAGAATTTTTGTGGGGTGTTCTTGATAAGATAGATCTTCTTGGAGATTAATGAGTTCATGGTCCACGGTCCTGCCGGGATCCTTGAAGCACTTCTTGAGTTGGGAGATGTGGAAAACATCATGGACTTTGAGTTGTTCAGGGAGCTCAAGAGCATAAGCAACTTCTCTTCTTCCACGGATTTTGAAGGGTCCGATGTATCTAGGAGCCAGCTTTCCTTTGATATCAAAGCGATGCGTGCCTCTCATGGGAGTGACACGAAGGTAAACGAGATCACCAGGGACATACTCCATGTATGTGTGCTTTCTGTCATAATTTCTCTTCTGGCGACTTTGAGCAATCTTCAGATTTTCAAGAATGATGTGAACTTTCTCCTCCGCTTGGGTTACAATGTCGGGGCAAAACAATATTCTTTCACCTGCGCCCGACCAACCAATCGGAGTTCTGCATTTGCGACCATAGAGAGCCTCAAATGGTGCCATCTTTAGACTTTTCTGGAAGTTGTTGTTGTAAGAGAATTCAGCATAAGGAAGACATTCTTCCCACTTCATGCCGAAAGAGATAACGCAAGCACGGAGCATATCTTCTAGAATCTGATTGATCCTTTCAACTTGTCCTTGCGACTGAGGGTGGTACGTTGTGCTGAAGTTTAATTTTGTTCCCAAAGCATTTTGGAAACTTCCCCAGAACTTGGAAGTGAAGATGCTTCCACGGTCTGAACTGATCTCAAGAGGAACTCCATACAGAGAGACAATTCTGTTGATATAGAGCTCAGCCAACTGAATTGCAGAAATTGTTTCCTTGACTGGAAAGAAGTGAGCTACTTTGGAAAGCCTGTCAATGACAACAAAGATTGCATTGTTGCCCTTTTGCGACCTTGGAAAACCAGTGATGAAGTCCATCTCTACTTTCTCCCATTTCCATTCCGGGGGCTTCAATGGCTGTAGAAGACCGATAGGTTTTTGATGGACAGCTTTAACTCTGCGACAAACATCGCACTCTGAGACATACTTGGCACAATATCGTTTCAAACCAGGCCACCAATATTGTGTTTTCAAGTCCATGTACATCTTAGTGCTTTCAGGGTGGATAGAAAGAACAGAATCATGCACCTCCTTGAGAACTTGCTCTCTTAAACCCGGGTAGTTCGGGACAAACATCCGGTGTTCAAAGAAAAGAGAGCTTTGGTTGTCGACGTGGAAAGACTCATACTTCGGAAGCTGAATGTTGGAGATGATCTTTTTAGTGTAAGGATCCCCAAGCTGAATGGAACGGACCTTTTCTTCCAAGAGAGGTGTTGCTAGAAGGTTCAGAAGATACCCTTGATCCACAATTTCAAGGTTTAGCTTGCGGAATTCCTCGCACAAGAGAGGCTGTTGTTCTTCCACCATGAGGTTGTTGACATAAGCTTTTCGGCTGAGAGCATCTGCCATGACATTGGCTTTGCCCGGAGTGTAGTTGATGGTCAAATCGAAATCATTGATTGTTTCAATCCACCTCCTCTGATGAAGGTTGAGATCAGGCTGTGTAAATATATACTTTAGACTCTTGTGATCAGAAAAGATCTCACAACGGTTGCCAAGCAAGTAATGCCTCCATACTTTCAAAGCAAAGACAACTGCTGCGAGTTCGAGGTCATGTGTAGGATAGTTGATCTCATGCGTCTTCAACTGACGAGATGCATAAGCAACAACCTGCTTTTCTTGCATAAGGACCGCACCCAATCCTTGCAATGAAGCATCACAGAATATTTGGAAAGGCTTTGATGTATCTGGAGGAACTAAGACTGGTGTGGAAGTGAGCTTCTCTTTGAGTGTTTCAAAGCTTGCTTGACATGCAGGAGTCCAAAGGTATTTCTTGCCTTTCTTGAGGAGATCGGTAAGAGGCTTCGCAATCTTCGAGAAATTTTGAACGAAGCGACGGCAGTAACTGGCCAAACCAAGGAAACTCCAGACTTCTTTGACATTTATGGGTGGAAGCCAGTCCATAATTGTCTTAATAGTTTCTGGGTTGACGGCAATGCCCTTGGCAGAGATGACGTGACCAAGGTAGGTGACTTGAGGCAGCCAGAATTCACACTTGGAGAACTTTGCATACAGGCGGTTCTCACGAAGCTTGTTTAGGACACACCGAAGGTGTTCTTCATGTTCTTCTTTTGACTTGGAATAGACTAGAATGTCATCCATATAGACCACAACGAACTTATCAAGATACTCCATGAAAACCGAGTTCATGAGCCTCGAGAAGGTGGCAGGTGCGTTGGTGAGACCGAAAGACATGACCGTGTACTCATACAGGCCATAGCGGGTGGTGAAAGCTGTTTTAGGAACATCTTCCTTGCGGATCTTGATTTGATGATAACCACTTCTCAAATCAAGCTTAGAGAATACCACAGCTCCAGCTAGCTGATCGAAGAGATCATTAATCCGTGGAAGGGGATATTTATTCTTGATGGTTTTAGCATTGAGTGCACGATAGTCAACACAAAGTCTATCAGTCTTGTCTCGCTTCTTCACAAAGATGGTTGGACTACCCCAAGAAGAAGTATTGTGATGAATGAAACCCAACTTCTCTTGTTCATCCAACTGACGTTTAAGTTCAGCCAACTCAGCAGGACCCATTTTATAAGGCCGCTTGGAGATAGGAGCGGTACCAGGTTCAAGTTCAATGACAAACTCGACCTCACGATCTGGAGGCATACCTGGCAACTCTTCAGGAAAGACATCTAGAAACTCACAAACTACAGGAACACTCTGAATACCTTCCATAGCATCATCATTTAGAGCCGCCAAAGAATAAAGCTGAATTGCAGGAGTCAGACTTGGAGAATAGACTATATGGCCTTCAGGAATTTTCAGAGAAACCGAACGTTCGACACAATCAATCACAGCTGCATTTGCTGTCAACCAATCCATGCCCAAGATAACATCAATATCAGAATTGCCCAGAATAATTAGGGAAGCCGGAAACGAAGAGCCACCAATCTCAATTTGATTGTCACGGCTGATTTTTGAAGCCCTCATGTTTGAACCAGGAGATTGCACCATAAGGCGAGTTGGTAAAGCATTAGAAGGTAACCCATTACTCTCCGCAAACTTGTATGACACGAAAGAATGTGAAGCACCAGAATCAAATAAAACTCGTGTAGGAACTGAGTTAACAGAAAGCATACCCATGACAACTCCAGGTGCATGCTCAGCTTAAGCGACGTTGACACAGTTGGCACGAGCAACCGTGGACCCCGGCTTAGTGTTGATGTTGAGAGCCCGAGGTGGAGGTGCACGAATCATAGGAGAACTTGCTGCAGGTCTTGGAGGTGGTGGTGGAAGAGCTTTGTTGTTCATTGGACAATTCCAGTGCTGATGCCCAGTGTTTCCACAAGTATAGCAAGCACCAGGTGGACGTGGAGCAACGTAGCCAGGGACTCCGCCAGGCGCTCCAGGGTAGTTGTGGTTGTAGCCCCTGGGAGCCGCAGTGAAGGAGTTTGGTGGCCTTGGTGCGTAGCTTGAAGGTCTTGGTGGAGCAGGGAGCGACGGTGGGGTGTTAGGAACCCAGACACGACGCTTAGAAGGAGCTATCATAGCAGAAGAGCTTGTTGTATCACAGCTGTGTTTCTTTGACTCCTCAAACACTTGCCTACTTGCTTCTTCCTGCAGAGTTGTGTGTTGAAGTTCCAGAAAAGATGCCGGCCTTGCATGAGTGATTGCATATTTGATGGAAGCATTGAGGCCTTGCCGAAACCTCTTTTGCTTCTTCTTGTCATCAGAGATCTCATCGCCACCATAATGAGAAAGGTTCATGAAGTTTCTGATGTAGGTGTTGACATTGTCAGTGCCCTGCTTGAGGTCGAGAAACACTTCCTTCATCCTTTCCATGATAATTTCTGACAGATATTGCTCTTTGAAAGCAGCAATGAACCGCTCCCAAGTAGGCTGAAAACTAGAGAGATCTGCCTTGAGGTAATTTTCCCACCAGAGAGCTGCATCTCCCTTCAGAAGGTGAGTGGCACACTTGACCCATTCTTGCTCGGGAACATCCGCAGTCATCAGCAACCTTGACACTTCACGCAACCAATCATCCGCATCAAGTGGCTGATCAGACACCTCAAATTGGCATGGGTTGAACTTGAGAAAACTCTTGATGTCTCCTCGCTTGGGAGGTGGAGGTAGCGGGACAAACTCATTCCTCCTCACGCTTTCCTCGAAGCGTTGCTAGTTCTGCTGCATAGTGCCCAAAGCATTTGCAATACTTGCCAAAGCGGCCCCAAGTTCAGGTGGTATGTCCTCCTCAGAACGGCATGGTGGTGCCATCCTGTGATTGATATAAAACACAAGTCAGTACTATAATGGAGAATGATAATAATCCAAAATAGTACAAAATGGAATTAATCAAGATTAAAGAATGCAATTCACTGAGATGATATTAAAATATCAACAGAGTTCAAGGCAACTAGAAGATATTAAGCATAACACACACGACTGAACAAGGAGTGTGGTACACAAACTAAGAAAGAAAAAATTTCCGCAAATTTCGGCATTAAAATACCACTATATGCGCAAAACCACTTAACGAATCAAGATTAGTAACTCTACTAGTTCAATATACAAAAGCAAATGATAGAAGTAGTGGTATGGTCGCGACTCCATCCCGCACTCAAATCATTACTCCGCACATGAATCAGTAAAATACATATGCCAACACCTTCTTCTTAAGATGAACCTAAAGATTGGTAACTACGAAAAAGAACACCCCAACAAGATAACGTCGGATAACAAAGAGTAAGATAGATCGCATCGGTATACAACGAATCAGAATAGATCGCGTCGGTTTACAAAGGCCTGTCGGTATGGAATGTACCAACAGTTGATAACCAAAAGGCAGATAGTAATAACATTTGGATGCAACAGATAGACAAGGAATTAACACACACACACACACACAACACAAACACAACACAACCTATGGTACTACGGAACCCAGAACACGTGAATCCTAGTTTGAATTTTAGAAGAGGATTGAAAACGTTACACTTCCTTACTAGAAAAGGGTGGGTGGGTGGGTAAGAAGAAAAATGGAAGCAGTCCTACTCTCACGTTTTGTTTTTCCCTAGTATACATAACTACCAAAATATTTGCTAGACTGACAACGACCATCTTGGCTGAGACCCTGAAGGGCGGGATGGCTCTGATACCAATTGTAACTACCTCGGTGAATTACACTCTTAGTTAATGCCTGGATGAATGAAAGTGGTTAAAATAGTACGGTGGGGCCCAGGGCCACTCATGGTAGACCTTTCGGCCGTCCTAACCACTTCCAGACAACGGGACAAGAACGAGCGGCGTAATCGGCAGGCGAAGGGATCAACTACATACACAAGTGAGTATGTATGCAAGCCACATACAACAGTCCTCAGAGCCATTCCATCTAAAATAAATAGAAATATTGCAACGCCATACGGCAAGATCCAAATGTCCTAGATAGATATAATAATTTAGGATAGCTCCTCATACATCACACATCAGAGTATCAGGCGGAAGCGGAAAACAAGATCCGAGTACGGATAAGAAGCAAATTGGCATAAGATGCCCCATAAATGAACACATCCCGCCCACGGATCTCACGGATCCCCGTTCCCGGAATCTCTACACCGAATGATCGTTGCCAACATCATCTGTCTCTTCCACCCAGTATCCATCTTGCGGGGACACATGTTCATCTGAATCAAACAATTTATCGTGTGAGACCCTAGGGGTACTCAGCAAGTCTTTATGCCGCTAAAGGGGACACAACCTGGGGTGACACAATTGCAGCAAAAGATAATACCTAACAATTCTACAGATACTCGCTAACCATCCGCCTAACCAATGATAGACAGATGTCCGTGAATTAAGAACAACAGTTATAACAGTAATTAACCGATCCATCCTCCTCCTCGCTTACCAACGAGGAAGCGGACGAACAACCCCCATCATCCGTTGGCAGTTTTATTAACCATTCCATGAGTATTGCACTATTTACTAGTCAAGTACTTAGTCAATTTAAAAGCGGTACTTTAGTTATGCTTGTCTATGATCGAGAAACTGTGCTCCAAGTCGTCCATAACAGCGGACACGGCTTTCAGAAAGATTTACCCTGCAGGGGTGCACGAATAGCAACACACACTCGATCAACCTCGGAAAAACCAAATCAAAACCCAACGAGGCATTCACGACAAAGCAATCACAGGATTCAGAAATATTTCAGGGGGCCACCCCAATAAGCTACCCGCAACGAAGTTGGCCGGCTCCGAGACGGACCCAGGGTTTGCGACGACGGCTGTAAACGACTGGGAACCTGAAAATGTGACTAGGCTTGTCGATACCGCAAAAACGTGGCGCGATCCAAAACAGTACAGGTTCTCCTCGCACAATCTTAAATAAAGCAGTAGCATGGCATAAGTACAGGATAGTAATAAATCCCCAAACTAATTGTGGCCCCAAGAAATAAGAATGAATCAAGCTCTGGCTCAGGGGGGTCCATAAGGCCTCCCGGATGTGGATAGTGCGAATAAACAAGGAACAGGAATCAAGTACTTGGGGTCCTACGGGACACAAGTGAGCGTGAAAAACCAAATAGCAAATATTGCTCACCGGTGCCTCTTTCATTAGTTATCCCATTACTACTCAGGTTAAGTTGTTTAGGTACCTCGTTATTCCTCAGACACTCACATACCCTACACATGCTTTTCTACGACTCGCATGGCTCAAACAACTCCTGTAGTAATGGCTCCTGGGATGGAGGAACAAGCTTCGGTGGGGTTTAAAAGTAAAGGCTATGCAGTACTAGGGATTCAATTTAATGCAATCGCGACTCAATGATGCAAGAATAAGATAGAGGCAATAGGTACTGTATGTATGCAAGCATGTGGTAGTGCTTGCCTGGCAGCTCAGTTGAAGCGAGAGATGGATCTGGGTAGTACTCTTGTGATCCTTGGTAATTCTCCTGCTGGGCGTCTATTCGAAGAAGAACCAAACAAACAAGGGCCAACATAAATAAAGTGCACAAGCATATGAATTAAAATGCGACAAGCAAACAAGCATGCCATGATGAATGCTGCACAATTTACATGGCATTAAAGTAGCATGGCAAAGGTGAGGTGCGGATACTAGAATAAAGCATTTTACTATTTGTTTAACCAAGTTTTATTGTCATAAACAGTTCAGATTTTTAATAATGACATGATGCATGCTTCCATTCAGAACAAGGACTGCATAAATAGAATGGGCTCGTCGCGCTGATCGATTTAGACATATTATTTGTCAAATTTGGAGTTATAAAACAAAAGTTATTGATTAATTAAGGAAAAGGGCATTTTAATGTAATTTTAATCATCTCGAAAATTTAAAGTGTTCAAAACATATGTTGAAGGGCATATTTGAATTCCTCACATTTTTCTGATTCCAAAATATATATTACTTGTATTATTTGGATTTGTATTTTAAAAATTATTTAAATCTGATTTGAATTTGAATTTAAATCAATTTGGAAAAGGGTTTATTTAAAACAGAAACTGGATAATACTTTTTACACCCAGGCGAACTCAGACCCAGCCACTAACGGGTGGGCCAGTGCTGAGCGCGTGGAAAGACGCGCCGACGACTTTCTCACCGGGTCTCTCCTAGCCACAATCGCTGACAGGTGGGGTCGAGCTTAGCGGGGCCACGCGCGCGCGTCACCCAGCAGGGGCGTGACACGTGGGTGGTCCAGGGCTGCGCGGCCGGGGAATCTCTAGAGCACGGGGGTTTTCTTGCAAGATTTTTATCGGGGCTGACGGGTGGGGTCCCAAGGACTGCGGGTTTAGGCGGGAAAAAGGGGAGGGGGTCATGTGCAAAACGACCACTGCTGCTGCTGCGCGCTGACAGACGTGGTGCTGCCGACGGCGGATCTGGCCGTCTCCCGATGACGGTGGCATACGCTGGATGGAACGCGTCGCCCCAAAAACGAAAAACGAAGAGGGGACATCGGCCTACATTTTTCATTCAGGTGGTGTCGCTGGAGGAGGACCATAGCGCGCGGGGCACAGCAGGGAACAGAGGCAGGGCGATAGCTGCTGCAGCTGCGGCTGCGGCTGTCTGCTAGAGCGTGGCGCGCGTAGGTGCACGAAGGCTGCTCGACGGAGCGCGGCGGGGCTACGGCGCAGGAGGGAGGGGAAGACCTTGTCTGGGAGGTGCAGGAGCTCACCGTGGTGTCGCCGGCGTGGTAGTTCGTGCGGAGGTGGAGGGGATCTGGCGCCGGGCTCGTGGACGGTGGCGTCGGGCTGCGGCGGTGCACGGCGGCGCCAGGCTTACTCCGGCGAGGCGTTGGCTCTGGGCTGGTACGGGGAGACGAAGAGGAAGCAGATGACCCTGACGAAGCTCCTGGTAGGGTTTGGGGTGCGCCGGGGCGCGCAGAACTCGAGCTGGACGTGGTAGCTAGGGTTTTGGCGCTCGTGGAGGTCTTGTCGTCTAGGGAGGAAGAAGGGGAAGTGGAGAGGAACTTGGGCAGCTTGTGGACGAGATCTGAGGTGGTTGAGGCAGGAAAGAGGGAGAGGAAAAGCACATGGGTGTGGTAGCTTAGCAAAAAGTGAGGAGAGGGGTCGGGTAGGTCTTCTCTTCCTCCTTCTTCTCTTTGTCTTGGAACCAAAGAAAAATGGGAAGGTCAGGTGGGGTGAGACGGCCAGGTGGGGTCAGCATGGAAGAGAGAGAGGGAGTGGAGAAGGGAGAGGAGGTTTAGGGCTTAAGGAGAAATAGGTTTAAGAGGAGAATAAAGAGAGTAGCTAGGTTAGATTTTATTAGGTTTTTAGATTGTTAAAACTTGTGCAAAAGATTAACCCAAGTGGAACATGATGAGTGCTTGAATTATCATGAGATGAAGGTGAAACAGAATTCCAAGAAAAGAAAAAGAAAGGAATGATGGACTAGGCCTCATATGGTTCATGCATGGAGAAATAAAATTAAGAGGAAAAGATATGGATGAGACTATGAGGATGGTGGAATGGTAGGAGATGGTTTCCCCAAGATAGGATCCATTAATCAAAGGAAAAACCAAAGGAGTAAAAGGTGGTGAAGAATTGTGCATGGCCCATGCAAAATAATAATGCCATGATTTATTTTGTGAAAACAATAATAATATTATGGCATTATTCTCATGCATTTCCAAGAAGTGGAATAAATCCAAACAAAGGAAATTAAAAGACTAGATCCACCCTATTGCCCATGAGCTAGATAAAACCAAAATAAAGACAAACAAGCTCATGGTCTAGTAGGATGGTGGAATTATAAAGTGGTGGAAAAGAAAAGTGATGGAATTGAAATAAAAGATATGCCCCGCATTTGAACAATATATCAATAACCAAATACAATATCAAGAGGCAAATACAATTAATAATGCATATGACAGAAGAACCAAAAGAAAAGGGATTTTATATGATGCTCAAATGCAAGGTGGCATGATGACATGAGCATGATATAATTATGATGCAACAATAATATATATGAAGTAGCCAATATCTTACTAGGACAAGTAGCATTACAATTGTTAGACAATTGGGATGCTACATCTACTTGATGAAGGCTGAAACTAAGATAAAATAAGTTACAACATCATACAAAGGAACAAAACTACCATGTTCATTCTCAAAGATTTTCAAAAGATTATTTTGTCTGTTATAGCAATGTAAGCACTCAACACAAGGACCTCATGCAGAAGTGTGCCTCTAATAGACTAGCCAAATTATTTTAGAGAAATGGTCAAACAATCTATCGAACAATTAGAATGTTTAATTTTTTTGATTGTCTGCCCAAAGACAAAGTGTACTATCATGTGCCTCGTATTAAAATAGCCATACACGTGTAGATACTAGAGTGAGATTTGAAGTGCCCAGTTGCTTATGATCCTTCCGTTTCTATTATATTGGATTCCGTTGCATGTCTGGCTTGTTATAATCATCCTAATGCCTCCGACAAAAATAACAACTCAACTAGAGTCAATGGCATGACACTAGTGGACTTAAACCTTAAAAAAAGGGGGCGTCCTTACAGTAGCTCTATGTAGAGTCTCAGGGTTGCTGATCTGGTTACAGGTATGTTCGTCGATGATGTCCGCTGCATCAAGTAATTGTACCGGTGGTCTCCATACTTCAGTGTTGGTCCTCTGCATAATGGTGTAGCGAATAGTAAATACAAAAAGGTTCTAGTCTCACAGATGTTAGCATGACGTGATACAAAAGCAATAGATACTTACGAGATTGTAGGGCCACTCATTCTATGATTTCTAGTGTAAACTGCACCTGTTCATTGGATAACAACAGCAAATGGTTAGGAATAGTGGGGTAAGAAGAAGCAAATAAAACAGACATGTTAGTGGAAGTAGTATAACAAATGTAAACATGTACTGCATAGATAGGACAAAAGCATCAAGCAAGAAATAATAGTTAGTGCCATAGCCTACGCCAAGCTAGAGAGAAATTATAACCGCATCACGTATGGGCACTTACTAAAGTAGATAATGGAAAAAATGTGTTAACCATTGGCTGACTCATATTTTGCCATGACATGCAAAATCCAGTTGAATGCCTTACGGTTAAACCTGACTACAAAAAAAATTATTTAGGAAGATACGGGTAACAAGTATAGTACTTGTAAGTTACTACAAAAGTAGCACCAATACAAAATACTGTTAACTGCTACATATTTATCTTACCAAACTACAAGGAGATATGGTTACCTCGGTCACGATGGCGTTTAGGCATCCTGCAAATCCTGGGTGGTGACGTCGAGGTTGTCGAGGGTGTTGCGGTGCTTGCGGGCGAAAGTGAAGCAGAACAGGGGTTCCTCCAAGCGCTGGATGACAACGGCGAAGAAGCAGATTCCTGGCGGTGGGAATGTGTTCGGCGCGCCAGGAGAGTGGGTCGGTGAAGCAGATCTGGTGCAGTGCACAGCGACGACAATGAATGAGATCTAAGGTGGTGAAGGTAGATCTAGGGTTTTCCTCAGGGCTTGCGCAGCTGGGGGCAAGGATTGTGTGTGGGTGTGGGGTGGGGGTCGGTGGTAGGGGCGGGGCTATAGAGGTACTGAATGGGGAAATTACGATTGAAGCCCCAACGAACCGACTTCACTAGGGGTAGAAGGGGGATTCCAAGATGTTTGTTTGGATAGCGGGAGATTTTCCCGCTCGACTAAATTCAGATTTATGTATAGTCCAAGTAGTAGTAAATTGGTAAGCCATACTCCCTAGAATCTAAGGCCGACAGGCACATCAGTGATTATCCATGGCCCATACTGCCCCAGTTTAGAAATTAAGGGCCCATTTGGCCATTTGGCATCTAAGTATTGATCATCCATGGCCCAGATTAGCTCGGTTCAGATATTAAGGTCGAGTTTGGCATCAAAGTATTTTTAAATTATTTAGAAAACATTTTGATTTCTGAATAAACTGAACTATTGAATACCTTTTAGTGTTTTTTTCCAACAAATAATAGGGGTTTAAACTGAAGTATTCTCCGAAACTTAAATAATTGAGAAAGAGGCTAGACCCCTTTTTGAAGAAACTGAGAAGAGAGAAAACTGAAGTATTACTTTGGTAGGCACTAAAATACTATAGCATTGATATATTTCCGTATTATATCTATTCATCAATGATGATGTGTATGAGGATGTTGTCACCAAGACAGGTAGTGAGCCCAAAAATTACGATTAAAGCCCCAACCAACTCGACTGAATTTGAATTTATCCATAGTCCAACTAATAATAGAAGAATGGTAGGCCGGTGGTATGGGGAATCGAGTGTAATAATAAAGCGCCCCGAGCTTTAAAAAAATTAAGCGACCTTTATCGATCACTTTTCAATCATTATGGTTAGGAGTGTTCATACTTCTATTCTAAACAAAAATATGGGAACCCACTATTTCGCTAACATGAATAATCTTGCGCCTGAGGAATGACATCAAACCACTCATAAGGTAAGCAGCGATGGTGTTTTCATCGAAAAAATGTGAAAGTTGCTAGGCCCCACAAGTACTTTGTCCTCACAACTCTTATTGTCCCTTCGTGCTAAGGATGGCAATTTTACCCACAAGTGCCCGCAGGTACCATACCCACGTTGGTAGGGTATGGGAACACTTTTATACCCATGCGTAATACCGATACCCTAACCCGTTAAGTCATAGGTACGAGCATGGGTAGATAGACCCATACCCTACCCATTTAAACTGACATAGTAGTAAAACTTACCTGTAGAGTTAGAACCTATGGGGCCGAGCAACCTAATGAAGAGTATGATACTGTGACTTCTAAACTTTGATATTTTTCAGGCGTACGGGCATGGGTAAAGTTTTATACCCGCGAGTATGGGTATGGGTAAAATTTTCTACCCATTGACTAAATGGGAGTGGGTTGCTCTACCCTACTCATACCCTACCCATTGCCATCCTTACTTCGCGCTCATTGATTAATGCGGCCACGTTTTACTTCAGGTTTTTCGAAAGTTATTCGGTCATGCGCACATAGCATATTCTATGAAGTATAGTAGTACAACATATGAAGACCGCAATTAATTAGTCTAGCTCATGACTATTGTTCTTATTTAAAAATAAAAATTATTGGGTTTTGGAGCATGTCCAACAACCTTTTTGTATTGAATTGCTAAAAGCTGACTCTAGGAAGAGGAGCACGAAGGTTTATCAATGGAACACAATTTCTATTTTCCTAGCCTTCCTATAAGCATTCATTAGTGTTTGTTCTTCCTAGCAAAAATCATGTCTACATCACAATTACATGTGGAGTCAACCACTCGGCCACCCAATAAATAAATCCCCTTTATGGATAAATTTTGATTCACTATGGCTGGGAGTGTTCAACCTTATGTTTAAAGAAAATTTTGGGAACCCACTATTCCGCTAACATGAATAATATAGTGCGCCTGAGCAACGACATCAAAGCCACCCATAAGGTAAGCTCATTAAAAACAAGAAGAAATATGTCCTCACAACTCATAAGGTTGCTAGGCCCCATAAGTAATCTGTCCTCACAACTCTTATTGTCCATTCACGCTCATTGATACATGCAGACTTGTTTTTCCTTGAGATTATCCAAAAGTTGTCTGGTCATGCACATATAACATCATTGCCAATGTTTTTGAATTATCTCTACTACTATAATAGAGCAGTTTTGAATTGGATCCATAACACCAATCCTGACTGTTGGGCTGTTAGATCCAATGGTTCGAGTAGCTGGCTTCATGTTGAAGGAGTAGTACCTAAATCAAACTCCACCATGTTTTAGAACCATCATGTCACCCCCCCCCCTCCCGCAAAAAAAAGTTCATAGCACAGTAGGTGTATTCTCAATATGTGTAGATAGTTATTATTAATATAATTAATGTATGCCTTTTTTCTCTAGCAAGACTATTGGTTAATAACAACTTAATGCTCATTAAATCACATTTCATACAGTATATACGAGTGTGGCACGTGCCTTTTACTCGTAGGCGGTAGCGTGTAACTTCTTGCAAATCTTGCCACTATATAATCTACGAGTATCTTTGAACAATGAAAATTGAATCAGGACTGGCAAATCCCAACAATGTTAACTCTTGGATCTTTTTTCCATTCTAGCACGAATAAGATTCTATCGATAGTCCTTAGCACAATGAACGCTATGCAAAAACCACAAATATTCTAATGACATGTTATGCATTTAATTATCTTAGCATACCCAAGTATATAGTGTACAAATAACTTTGAAGTTTAACCGTTGGATCAAGACTTAAAATCCCAACATTGCTAACCGATGGATTTTCCTTCCACTCTAACATTTAGAAGATTCTACCGATGTGGCTCAAAATTATAATTATTGTTTGAGATTTACCTATTATTAATTTAGAAAAAAATATTTTAGTACTAGTATTATATAATTAACTATGAAATGTTTCCCAAAAAATAAGAAACATTCAATGACTGGTTATGTATTATGTGCAACGATTACAGAAAATGTCTGTATTTTGCGCAGAAAAGGTCTATGGTTGTTGTTATGTGCAAAAACCTCCCCAACATGTGGTGGTACTTTCAATATCCTCGCAACTAATGCTCTCGGGGCGAAGGAGTACCAACCGTTTGATCTTGTTTCAATAATGGAAGGGAACTCTTATAAAAAATGATGGAAGGGAACTCTTGTATAAAAACGATGGAAGGGAACTGCCAGGCTGCTCCTACGACACGTGGCAACTCCTGGATGTCCCGAGCAAGCCTTTTTAAGCGGCCATCAACAATGACCACCTCTCCCATCTAGGCACGATGCACACAGCGAAGAACTCTCTCTGTCTCTCCCTGTCCCTTTAGGCCAGCCAAGCCACCACACACACAAAAATGCTGCGCAACTGCTTTGATCAGTGCACCTCCATTTATGAGTCCAACACACGGGCGAACGGGGATATCAGTCCCTACCATGGTGATAGCGGGGAGTCTGTTGATGGACCGTACTATTCTGGCTAATTTTTCCAACAAGAACCCTGCTTATCGTCATCTGATGGAGGGGACGCCGCCAGTAGAGAGCAAAGAGGAGGAGGAGGGGGAGGAGGGGAAGGAGGATCATTGGTCTTTCATCTATGAAGAAGACATCATCTTCAAGAAGAGTTCACTCGTTCCATCCTCCATCGGCAAGAAGAAGAGGGAGCAGGAGCATGAGGGGTCAGAAGATTTATGGCCATTTCTCGACTTTGTCTCCAAGAAGAGTGCATCGATCCCGCCTTCATTAGAAACGAGAAGAGGAAGGAGAATCAGGCGGGAGGCTTGAAGAAGAAGAAGACAGCAAGATATGGGGGATGCCATGGGAAGCGGAAGGATGACGCCAGCACGAAGGTGATAGCGGAAGGATCTAGGTCCAAGAAGACGAAGAAGTCTTAGGATTTTTTAATTTCACCTCTACTTCCTTTCTATAATAATCTTAGGAGATTGAATATTATTATCAAGTGAAAATTGAAATGGTGTTTGCGATCTAGTACTAGCATAAGTACTTCGTTTGTGATTTCATCTTCCACTGTGACGCAATAAAACCTCTTGTATTACCGAGGAAGGTGAAATTACTTCCTCCCCTTAATGTTTTGCATGCGTTCGAAGAAAGAAGGGTGCAATAGAGAGAAACCCACGTTAATTACTCACGTGAATTTAGGTAATTAATACTAAAAGGAAGATGCCTGGGAACCCACATGTATTCTTTAATTACTAATATCAATCATTATAAGTTAAATAAGGATTAGCAGTATATAAAGTCCATGGATAAAAAATAACCTCTATACAGTGCACGTAAATCATCTCCTTGCGTAGCATTGATTTGAAATTATTTAATGTCACATTGATTTGAAAACTCAACTACACCCAACATGCCACGTGCTCTCCCTATCCCCTGGCCATCACAGCGGCATGTCAAAAAGGCTACATCGCCTGCAAAATTAAGTAAGCACGAAATATCGGTCTATATACGCCAAAAGAATCCAGTAGACACGTAAACATCAGAATCATAGCCCTAGCTAGCCTCGGTCCCTTTGATGCTCACCGATGAGGCACCTGCGATTACATCAGCATTAAGGTGCACCTCAAGCTTATAGGTTGCCCACAATAAATAGAAAATTGATTTTCCATCTCTCCTCTCTCTTCCATTTTTTGAGTTCATGCCGATTTTCACTAGAAACTTCCTCCGTTTGCACTACAGGTGTCGCATTTTTTTCCTCATGTTTTAAAACATTGGTAGCTCCACAATATGTCATTTCATCAAAATTTCCAAAAAAGATTCACAAAACACCAGTGCACAAGGTGTTCTTCTATGTGTTGTAGGGTCGGGCTCTGATTGGTCGAGACCTACCTCACATGGATCATGGCCACCCACTTTAGGATCCTCTACGATCCAACAAGCTTGATATCTCCATGGTATCTCCCTTTTCGTTCCAATTTGGCACTAGATCACTAGTTAGACATCGAAGCCATAAAAAAAGTTCTTCGAAAAACCCTAGGCTTTTTCTGGTGATGTTTTTTATAATTTGAAATTTGTAAGGCTTTTTAGGAATTGTTCCCTTTGTAATTTGAAATTTGTGAGGCTTTTTATTATGTTTTATATAATTTTAAATCCATGAGTCATTTTGTGATCCTTTTTATAAGCTAAGATTTATGATATGTTTACAAATATAGGATCCCTTTTCTAATTTGAATTTTGTGAGGATTTTTTTATCCTTTTTATAAGTTGAAATTTGTGAGGATGTTTATAAATATATGACCCTTTTCTATTTTGAAAATTGTGAGGCTCTTTGTGTTGCTTTTTATAATTTGAAATTTGTGAGGTTGTTTATGAATCCGTGTTACTTTCTAGAATTGTTTTCAAAACATGGTCAAATTTCGAGGCATGCATATTCTTAGCAAGAAGTTGAATCTTGCCAAACTCTCAGTAGTTCTCGGTACATTGACTGCTTGGTGGGTCCACTGAACAGATTTTCGCAAGGTGTGAAGTTAATTTCGAAACACAACCAAAATTTCGAAACACGGTGAGTCATAGCCTCTTTTATTGTTTTCAAAACATGGTCAAATTTCTAGGCATGCATATTATTAGCAATAAGTTGAATCATTCCAAACTCTCACTCATTATCGATACATTGACTATCTGGTGGGTCCAATGAACAGATTTTCGCAAGGTGTGAAGTTAATTTCAAAACACACGCAAAATTTCAAAACGTGGTGAGCCATAGCCACTTTGATTGTTTCCAAAACACGGTCAAATTTCTTGGCATGCCTATTCTTAGCAATAAGTTGATTCATCCCAAACTCTCACTCGTTCTCGATACATTGACTGCCTAGTGGGTCCACTGAACAGATTATCGCAAGGTGTGAATTTAATTTCGAAAGAGAGCCAAATTTTCAAAACACAGCGAGTCATAGTCTCTTTGATTGTTTTCAAAACACGGTCAAATTTCGAGGCATGCATATTCTTAGCAAGAAGTTGAATCTTGCCATACAACTCTCATTTGTTCTCGATACATTGACTAACTGGTGGGTCGACTAAAAATATTATCGCAAGGTGTGAAGTTAATTTCGAAACACAGCCAAAATTTCAAAACACGGTGAGTCATTGTCTCTTTAGTTGTTTTCAAAACACGGTCAAATTTCTAGGCATGCATATTCTTAGCAATAAGTTGAATCTTTCCAAACTCTCACTCGTCTCGATACATTGACTACCTGTTGGTGGGTCCACTGAACAAATTTTCGCAAGGTGTGAAGTTAATTTTGAAACACATGCAAAATTTCAAAACACGGTGAGTCATAGTTTCTTTGATTGTTTTCAAAACACGGTCAAATTTCTAGGCATGAATATTCTTAGCAAGAAGTTGAATCTTTCAAACTCTCAGTCATTCTCGATACATTGATTGCCTGGTGGTGGGTCCACTGAACAGATTATCACAAGGTGTGAAGTTAATTTTGAAACATAGCCAAAATTTCAAAACATGGTGAGTCATATTCTCTTTGATTGTTTTCAAAACATGGTCAAATTTTGAGGTATGCATATTCTTAGCAAGAAGTTGAATCTTGCCAAACAACTCTCACTTGTTCTCGATACATTGACTGCCTGGTGGGTCCACTAAACAGATTATCGCAAGTGTGAAGTTAATTTCGAAACACAGCCAAAATTCCAAAACATGGTGAGTCATAGTCTCTTTGGTTGTTTTCAAAACACGGTCAAATTTCTAGGCATGCATATTCTTTGCAAGAAGTTGAATCTTTCCAAACTCTCACTGGTCTTAATATATTGACTTCCTGGTAGTGGTGGGTCCACTGAATAGATTTCGCAAGGTGCGAAGTTAATTTTGAAACATGGTCAAAATTTCAAAACACGCTGAGTCATAGTCACTTTGATTGTTTTCAAAACACGGTCAAATTTCTAGGCATGCATATTCTTAGCAAGAAGTTGAATCTTTCCAAACTCTCACCCGTTCTCGATACATTGACTGCATGGTAGTGGGTCCACTGAACAGATTATCACAAGGTGTGAAGTTAATTTCGAAACACAGCCAAAATTTCAAAACAGGGTGAATCATAGTATCTTTGATTGTTTTCAAAACATGGTAAAATTTCGAGGCATGCATATTCTTATCAAGAAGTTGAAACTTGCCAAACAACTCTCTACTACTATAATGGAGCAGTTTTGAATAGGATCCATAGGACCAATCCTGGCTATTGGACTGTTAGATCCAATGGTTCAGAGTAGCTGGATTCGTGTTGAATAGTACCTAGAGAAAACTCCACCATGCATGTATTAGAACCATCATGTAACCACCCCCAAAATTTCAAAGCACAGTAGGCTGTAATCTCAATATGTGTAGATAGTTAGTATTAATAGACTTAATGTATGCATTTTTTCTCTAACAAGACTTAAAGTATGATGGTTCTAAAACATGGTGGAGTTTTCTCTAGGTATTGTTCAACATGAATCCAACTGCTCTGAACCATTGGATCTTATAGCCCAACGGTCAGGATTGGTGTTATGTATCCAATTCAAAACTGCTCCATTATAATAGCTAGAGATAATGGAGCAGTTTTGAATTGGATCCATAGCACTAGTCGTGACCGTTGGGCTGTTAGATCCAATGGTTCAGAGCAGCTGGATTGGTGTTGAATAGTACCTAGAGCAAACTCCACCATGTTCTAGAACCATCATGTCACCACACCCAAAATTTCATAGCATAGTAGGTTGTATTCCCAATATGTGTAGATAGTTATTATTAATAGACTTAATGTATGAATTTTTTATCTAACAAGACTATTGGTTATTAGCAACTTAATGTTTGTTAAATCACATTTCATACAGTATATATGTGTGTGGCACGTGCCTTTTACTAGTAGTGGTAAGATAAGAAAAGAAAGACTATCAATAGTATCTTCTCGATGCTAAAATGGAAATGAAGATCCAATGCCTGACAATGTTGGGATTCGCATCTTGATCCAACGGTCAATATTCATACCAAAAATGAAAAAAAGAAACATGTGTTTTGACACCTTTGAATACAAAAAATGCTCTCGCTGCTTCATAATGTGTATTGGCCTACAGTGTATGAACATTCTTGGTTTTGACCCGAACAGCCAAGGTCCTGACCATATTGACATCATATATAGTTTATGATATAGCACCTACATCTAGTAGATTCGTGTATATTCTTCAGAAAGATCTGTTAAAAATGAAAAGTGCACTGTTTTCTTTTGTTAAGCAAGTACTAGTATTACAATTACCACTATCTTAACCCTATGTGGTGTACGAAAAACTTTGAATATTAATTGTTGGATCAAGACTCACGGATCCCAACATTTCCAGCCGTTGGATCTTGTTTTCCATTCTAGCATCCAAAAGGTTCTATTTTATAGTCTTCATCACAATGAAATGCAATGCACAAACTGCAAAACAGACTTCTCCATATTCTAGAATCTCCCCCTCGTTTCTATAGACCATGTTACCAAAATTTTCAAGCATTTGATTTTAGTGTCCTTTGTGCTAAATGTATGGACTTGGATGTATTTTTCATTTTTTTGAGGTCTGATACATTGCAAATGTATCTATAATTTTTGATGCTCCATGCTTGGTTTTATCCACTTTCTTGTGTTTTGTCCACACTTTGGAGTACTTTTCATATGATTTCTTGGACTAACCTATTAACAAGAGCCATAGTGCCAGCTGCCTGTTTTCTGCTATTTTTGGTTCCAGGAAAGTCAGAAAATGAATATTCTCGGACTTGGACGGGACAAAAGCCAAAGTGCCTATTTTTCCAGAAGACTCACGGAGCCAGAATACGAGACGGAGGAGGGCCAGGGGATGGCCACACCCCCCAGGCGCGGGATAGGCCTGGCCACGCCAGGCCTGGTGTGGTGGCCCCAGGCACCCCCTCGGTCTCCCTCTTCTCCTATAAGAAGCCTTCTGACCTAAAAACTTCGAGGGGTTTGACGTTTTTCCACGAAAAGTTCCACTGCGCCACCGCCACCGAAGGGGAGATTCGGGGTACAGAAAGTCTCTGTTCCGGCACCCTGCCGGGACGGGGAAGTGCCCCCGGAGCCATCTCCATCGATCTTCACCGTCATATCCATCGACCATCCATGTTTCCCCCATCTATGAGTGAGTAATCCCCCGTTGTAGGCTATGGGGAGTTTAGGGATTGGATGAGATCGTTGATGTAATGGCATCAGATTGTTAGAGCATAGTGCCTAGTATCTCTTATTAGTGCTTTATGAATTTGTTGCAACTTTGTTGTGCTTAATGCTTGTCACTAGGGCCCGAGTGCCATGATTTCAGATCTGAACTTATTATTGATTCATCATGATAGTATTGTTTTGGGTCTTATCTACAAGTTGTATACACATGTCGTTGTCCGGAACCTATGGTCCCGAAGTGACAGAAATTGGGGTAGCCGGAAGGGAAAGGCTTTGATGTGAGGATCAAATGTGTTCACGGAGTGTTAATGCTTTGCTCTGGTGCTCTATTAAAAGGAGCACCTTAATTGCCAGTAGTTCCCTAGAGGCCCCGCTGCAAACAGGCTGGCAGGACAAAAGATGTTGTGCAAGTTCTCATTGTGAGCACGTATGACTATATATGGAACACATGCCTAGGATTGTCTAGTACTTGGGTGATTTATCTTATTTATCTGCAATTGCCCTATGTTCTGATTGCTATGTGAATTGTCTTGTCCATGCAACGCTCGTCCATCCATCCCTATGCCTACCACACTCGAATCCCACTGTTTACTGCTTTTGTTACTACTGTCTTTGCTTTGCTACTACTGTTACTTTACTATTCCTACTACAAAACTGTTGCTACTAATAAACTGCTGTGAGCAAGATTGTTTCTAGGTGCAGCTGAATTGACAACTCAGTTATTAAGGCTGATAAGTATTCTTTCGCTCCCCTTGTGTCGAATCAATAAATTGGGTTTCACTTCCCTCGAAAATACTGCGATACACCCCCTATACTTGTGGGTCATCAAGACTATTTTCTAGCGCTGTTGCCGGGGAGCATAGCTTTATTTATCAAGTCCACTTAGATTCACTATTGTTCAAGCTAAGTTTATCTTTCTCCTTGTTTGCTTGTTTCTTTATCAAGAATACAAAAAAAATTAGTTCCTACTCTACTTGTTGTTTTTGTTGGTATGTTATTGTTTTACTTTATCATGCTTGTTGGCAATGGTTGGTTTCTTTGAAACTGAAGATTATTGGCAAGGTGGGTTCACGGAAGATCAAAAGTATTATTATAAGGAACACTGCTTGTCACAAAAAGGGAAACACTTATGGGAACAAATTGATAGATTGTATACCATTGCTAGAAACGTGTGCTCTACTTATAATGTTACTTATTGCTGTGATGAGTCTTGTTGCAGAAAGAGGTATAAACACCTCCCTTTTCGTGAGTATAGTGATAATGATACCATATCTTCCTATGCTAAAGGAATTTATGACTTTGATGATGCGGAACAAATTGAAGAATTTATTGCTTGGAAGGGTGCTTTTGAACTTGCTAGTTTGCTTGAAAATATTGATGATTCACCTTACAAATATGAGGTGTATGGTATACTTAAATTTTGCTTTGATAATTACAAAGATGAAAATGGCTATATTCTTGAATATTTTAATAGATGCTTTCCACAAATGGAAGAGACTAATACCTTGCAGGATCCTATGGAAGAAGAAATTGATGAACCTGGAATCTCATTAGATGAAAAAGAGGAGGAGAGTGATGAACAAAAGGAGGAAGAATGGATTAGCTACCCATGCCTACCTTCTAATGAGAGTAACTCTTTATCCCTTACATTATTTGATTGTCCCCCTTGCTTACTAAAGGAGAATGAATGCTATGTTCCTGAGGTTTCTCTTGAAACTGTTTATAATAAAGCTCTAGTGCTTGTAGATCATGAAGAGCATGCTTTATGTGATAGTTATATTGTTGAGTTTATTCACGAGGCTACTGAAAATTATTATGAGAGAGGAAAATATGGTTGTAGAAGTTTTCATGGTATTGAAACACCTCTCTATGTGCTGAAAGTTTTGAAGTTCCTCTTGTTTTATCTTCCTATGCTTGTCACTTTGTTCTTTGTGAATTTATTTACATACATGATTCCTATGCATAGGAAGTGGGTTAGACTTAAATGTGTTTTGGATTTGCTTCTTGATTATCTCTTTTACTTCAACTCATATTTCTTATGAGAGCATCCTCTCAAACTTTTATGCCTGAAGATGATAATATGTCTATTATTCTTGGGAGACCTTTTCTTAAATACTGCAGGAGCTGTTATTAATTGTAATCAATGGAAGGTGACCTTCAATGAACACATTGTCTATTTCCTCAAGAAGATTGAAAGGACTTATGGTTTGAATTCAATTGAACATGTTGAGGGCATTCAAGTTGGAGAAATATATTGTCCCATACGAAGAGAAAATTTTGAAACTATTATGATTGGGACCATTGCTATCAAGGTTGAGATAACATAATTATTAGTGGAATACAAAGTTTTGTCTCATATGAAATTGTTTTGGTAGCAAGACCTGATCAACCTTGTTAACAAAAGGATTTCATTGAACAAAACAATGTTTTCACCATAATTATCTCCGCTTACTTCTATTCTATCCATTTTAGTTTTTGCTTATGCCTAACTTAAAGGCGTTAAAGAAAAGTACTTGTTGGGAGATAACCCAAGAGTTTTAGATGAGTCTGGGAAGTTATTACCTCTGTAATAACCGCTCCTTATCCTTTTTATTTTCTTTTTGTGCCAAGAGTAACCTCTAATGAGAGAGAAGTAATGATTGGGAAAGTTGCTGGCCTGAAACAGATTTTTGTGCTTCACCGTAAAAATTCCTGAGAGAGCTCTGTACGTCAGATTGAGCTGTAAGTTTTTTCTCTTTTGCTCCAAGTTGTTATCTAACTTTAGTTAGTTCAACACTTTTTGATTTGAGCAATATAAGGTCTTCGAAAAAATTCGTCTTTAACTGCTGGTCTGTTTTGACAGATTTCTGCCATTTTCTGCATTTGCTTCTTGTTAGTTCTTTCTTGAGTTCTTTTAGGGAATTGAGATTTTTGAGGGAAGTGCTACAGTAGGTAGTGTTATAATGGAAGTTTATTTTGTGTTAGAACTGAACCTTGAGACTTATTTATCTTGGTGCACTAATGTTGCTAATAAAGATTGTGTGAAGTTTTGTATGAAGGAAAAATTTCAGGTGTATGGAAGGAATGAGTAATGAGATGAAGGATGGACTAAAGCTCAAGCTTGGGGATGCCACGCGTGTCACCCCAAGAAATATCCAAAAAGTACAAGCGTCAAAGCTTGGGGATGCCCAAGGCATCCCCTTCTTCATCAATAAAAATCCCAGGTTTCTTCCAAACACTTCATTTTTATTGTTTCATCCACAGTTATGTTGTTCTTGGAGCGTCTTCTTTTTCGTTTTTCGTTTTGGTGTTTAGTTTGCATGGTTTGTTTAGTTTTCTGAATAAATTGGTTGGACCCCCCTCTTTCATACATTGGTGTTCAAATGGTTTGGTTTGGCTTGGAAAAGAGTAGGAAAGCTCATGCTTAAGTGGTAAAGAGAGCTTGTTTTTGACTCTGGCCTATGCTTTGTCATGCCATGCTTGATATTTTTTTGGCTTTATGCTTAGTATTCTTTGCTGTAGCATGACTTGTTATAAACAATTGAGACTACTTAATGTGCCTTGGATGAATCATGCGTTGTTTTAGCATATTAAAGCATAGTATAGTGGTTTTCTCCTTTGATGCTTTGTTTGGGTTGACTTGGCACATGCTCACACCATGTTATGACTATCCCAAGTCACCATAAGCCTTTATGATCCTTTAGTTTTCAACTTGTAGTATCACTTTATGCTTTGATCAATGATGTTTTGTCGCTCTGCATGATTATGGCCATTATTGCTCTCTCGTTTGTCGCTCCCTTACTATTGCTAGCCTTCACTTCCACTGAGTGTGTTTTACTCAAGTTTTCAACTCCCTAAACCAAATATTTCCAAAGTGTCCACCATACCTACCTATTAGCATCATTTTCTACTTCCGTGCATATTCAATATGCCTTGTTTTCTTCCGAATAAAATGTTTGCTTGTTATGAGAAAGTTAGTTAGTAAAGCTCTCACGAACTTGATGGCACACTTTATTTTCTTGCACTTAATAAACCTGAACCATTGTGTCCTTATTTGTTGCGTATATGCTTGCGCTTTATAAGTTGAAGTTAGCAGAACCATGTATCATGGGGAACGCTTTCAACATTACATTGGTACTTAGTACCTCGTTGATATTATGTTCTTTTGCTTATGGATCCCGGCGGTGTGAAATAAAAGTGGAACTTGTAAGATCATGGAGTTTGTATGTATGTTAGAGAAACGCCCGGGCCGCTAGCCTGAGCCATGCCTAATCATGGTGGAAACTTGCAGCATAACCATAATGAGCATTCTATGAAGCATCCTCAATAAAAATCTATGCACATAGTAAATAAACAGATTGCTGAGGTGCTCATTGTCTGCTTGCCTTGTATTTTGATTATGGGATAGCTCCCGTGTCATGTGCAAGGGGTACCCCATTGGTGGTTCTCTATGATACGTATATACTTACAATGACAAGAGCTTACTTGTGACTGAAGTTGAGTAGCATGAGGATCGGTCTTCGTAAGTAAGGGGCATGAGACTTCTATTTATAACTTGTCAAGCATATCCTCTTAGTTGTGTCACTTTCACCTTAATCACATTAAAGATGCTTATGATAGGGGCAATGAGAGCTCAAAGCTAATGAGTACCATACTTTTAGCATTTGGAAGCCTTTCAAACTATTCAAAACCTGTTCATTTCCTTGTTGAGTCTCCACTTATTCTATGAGCACTTTCTTGAGAGCATAGTGGCCATTCTTGGTTCTATGTGCATTGTCCCAAGACTTGTTGATTGATGCATACCTTGATATTGCTTGTTTTAAACTATTTGTATCTAGTCACTCTTGTAAACTTTGAAGGTGTCCTATGCATTTATGTTTGCTACTCTATGAGGGACAAGCTGAATGCCACTATGCTATGTTTTCTTTATGTGAAACAAACAAACGTCTTGCAAAGCATTCTTATTCATGAATCTTTTGTTTGTGCCTTTTCATGTTGCATCATAGTTTCTTTGTCTTATTGCTAGAACTTTGTCTTTCATGTTATGATTGAAGTACTATGATCCCAGCTTTAAATGTTTTGCAAATACTTTGATCAAGTCTTTGATGGTGCATGTCACCTCAAAAATTATTTCTTTTTAACACTTACCTACTCGAGGACGAGCAAGAGTTAAGCTTGGGGATGTTGATACATTGCAAATGTATCTATAATTTTTGATGCTCCATGCTTGGTTTTATCCACTTTCTTGTGTTTTGTCCACACGTTGGAGTACTTTTCATATGATTTCTTGGACTAACCTATTAACAAGAGCCATAGTGACAGCTGCCTGTTTTCTACTGTTTTTGGTTCCAGGAAAGTCAGAAAATGAATATTCTCGGAATTGGACGGGACAAATGCCAAAGTGCCTATTTTTCCAGAAGACTCACGGAGGCAGAATACGAGACGGAGGAGGGCCAGGGGCTGGCCACACCCCCCAGGCGCGGGCTAGGCCTGGCCGCGCCAGGGCCTGGTATGGTGGCCCCAGGCACCCCCCGGTCTCCCTCTTCGCCTATAAGAAGCCTTCTGACCTAAAAACTTCGGGGGGTTCGACGTTTTTCCACGAAAAGTTCCGCTGCACCGCCGCCACCGAAGGGGAGATTCGGGGGACAGAAAGTCTCTGTTCCGGCACCCTGCCAGGACAGGGAAGTGCCCCCGGAGCCATCTCCATCGATCTTCACCGTCATCTCCATCGACCATCCATGTTTCCCCCATCTATGAGTGAGTAATCCCCCGCTGTAGGCTATGGGGATGGTAGGGATTGGATGAGATCGTTCATGTAATGGCATCAGATTGTTAGAGCATAGTGCCTAGTATCCCTTATTAGTGCTTTATGACTTTGTTGCAACTTTGTTGTGCTTAATGCTTGTCACTAGGGCCCGAGTGCCATGATTTCAGATCTGAACTTATTATTGATTCATCATGATAGTATTGTTTTGGGTCTTATCTACAAGTTGTATACACACGTCGTTGTCCGGAACCTATGGTCCCGAAGTGATAGAAATCGGGGTAGCCGGAAGGGAAAGGCTTTGATGTGAGGATCACATGTGTTCACGGAGTGTTAATGCTTTGCTCCGGTGCTCTATTAAAAGGAGCACCTTAATTGCCAGTAGTTCCCTAGAGGCTCCGCTGCAAACGGGCTGGCAGGACAAAAGATGTTGTGCAAGTTCTCATTGCGAGCACGTATGACTATATATGGAACACATGCCTAGGATTGTCTAGTACTTGGGTGATTTATCTTATATATCTGCAGTTGCCCTATGTTCTGATTGCTATGTGAATTGTCTTGTCCATGCAACGCCCGTCCATCCATCCCTATGCCTACCGCACTCGAATCCCACTGTTTACTTCTTTTGTTACGACTGTGTTTGCTTTGCTACCACTGTTACTTTACTATTCCTACTACAAAACTGTTGCTACTGATAAACTGATGTGAGCAAGATTGTTTCTAGGTGCAGCTGAATTGACAACTCAGTTGTTAAGGCTGATAAGTATTCTTTGGCTCCCCTTGTGTCGAATCAATAAATTGGGTTTCACTTCCCTCGAAAATACTATGATACACCCCCTATACTTGTGGGTCATCAAGGTCCTTGGTGTAACATGTATACATCCACTTACTGTGTTAATTAATTGAAGAATCTCGCTCCCTCGGGACATACCTTAGTCAAAAAAAAGTACCACCACCTGGTTTTTAGAAAAAGTGGGGACCATGTTTTTTTAAAGTTCCCTAGTGAACCGTGCCCACTTAAATAACTTTATGTCAATTTAAAGTAATTAGGTCAAATTTGAACTACAAGTAAGCGTGGTAGATTCCTCTTGAATTTTCCTAACATCGTCTGAAGGGACCCATGTTGTCTATATATCAAGACTTAAGTTTTGGGATGGAGTACTAAACACTAGTAGTACCTGCATCCAAGGCTCAAGGCCTATTTTTTTTTGAAAAGTCAAACTATGCAATGTTTGACCAAGTTTGTAGAAAAATATATTAATATTTACAATATGAAATACATACCCTTTGATACATCATGAAACATATATTCACATGGTATCTACTAATATCATACAGTAGTTCTTGATATTTTTTAGAAGTTTGGTCAAACTTTACATCGCTTGACTTATCAAAAAAAAGCCTCAAGCTTTGGGATGGAGGTACTAGTGAGATGGGGGGAAAACCGAAGAGAAAGAGGAGCCCAGAGAATAAAAGGGAGGCATGGAAGGAGGGCAGCATGACAGGGCACTTGAAGGTAGTGCGATGTCAGAGCAGAATTAAGATGGGTTCCTTCCAGGAGGTACTATAGCCTTAAAGTGTACACACTCTAGTAAATTTCAGGACTTATCTACACTCAAAACAAAACTAATTTGTTTTTTCACTCTCAGTCACTGCCTCACCATCCATCTCAGCACTCCGTCGTCCACAACACTGCGGACGTGTTATGGCGGCTCTCTCCAGCGTGTGCGTTGATGTACATAGGAATGAACCAAGCATTGGCGGCAAAAATTAGTAGAATTCAAACTTTGGAATTTTTCTCTTCCTTTCCAAACATCGGGAATGAAGGTTATTCAAAGGATGACCATATCGACATCATATCTCTATCTCTGCTATTATAATGGAGCAGTTTTGAATTGGATCCTTAGCACCAATCCTGACTGTTGGGCTATTAGATCCAATGGTTCAGAGCACCTGGATTCGTTTTGAATAGTACCTAGAGCAAACTCCACCATGTTCTAGAACCATCATGTCACCACCATCAAAATTTCATAGCATAATAGGCTGTATTCTCTCTACTACAATGGAGCAGTTTTGAATTGGATCCATAGCACCAATCCTAACCGTTCGGCTGTTAGATCCAATGGTTCAGAGTAGCTGGATTCATGTTGAATAGTACCTAGAGCAAACTTCAACATGTTCTAGAACCATCATGTCACCACCCCCAAAATTTCATAGTACAGTAGGATGTATTCTGAATATGGCTAGATAGTTATTACTAATAGACTTAATGTATGCATTTTTCTCTAACAAGAATATTGGTTAATAACAACTTAACGTTTGTTAAATCACATTTCATATAGTATATACGTGTGTGGCACGTCCCTTTTGATCAACATGTGAGACTCAGATAATAGACGTCTGACATATCATCACTATATAAAATTTTAATAGGCAAAGCATAAAAAAATATAAATTTGAGCAACATCTATAAAGTATGGGTGTATATTTGGTTCTTGTACTTTGTATATCATTTAGAAGTCAACGATTATTAGCTATCTAAAACTTGAAAATTCAGGTAACATGGTCTAGAGAAACGAGGACGAAGATTCTAGAATGATGGAGAAGTGTGTTTGGAGTTTTGTGCAAACCATTCACTGTAATGAAGACTATCAATAAAATCTTCTAGATGTTAGAATGGAAAAGAAGATCCAATGGCTAAAAATGTTGGGATTCGTGAGTTTTGATCCAACGGTCAATATTCAAAAGTTATTCGTACACTATATAGTGGTAAGATAATATAAGATAAGATATCTATGTAGAAAAATATCAAAAGACACTTATCCATCATTGTAGAATCTCCTCGATTGTTTCTCTAGACCATGGTTCTCGAATTTTAAATTATTAGGTAGCTAATAAATATTTATTTCTACATGATATAAAGTGCAAGAACCAAATATACACTCATACTTTAGAAACGTGGTTCAAATTCATAGATAGTTCAAGCTTTACTTATTACAATGTTATATACTGATGACATGTCATGCTTCTGTATATTATGTGAGTTTTTCACGTGCAAGACACGTGCAGCTTACTGGTACTACTACGAAGAGGATGGCCTAGCTCCGCGATGGAGGAGCAGGACCCGGCTGCTAATTTTAATTGCTTGATTGTAGAGTCCTTTGTGTTAAATGTATGGACTTGGATGCAATTTTCACTTTTTAAGGTCCTTGGTGTAACATGTACACATGCACTAACTGTGTTAATTATTGAAGCATCTCACTCCTTCAGGACATACCCAGTCAAAAAAATAGTGGCACCACCCAATTTTCAGAAAACACGGACATCTTTTGTTACAATTCCCTAGTCTTAACACGTTTCAAGCTTCCCTATATATTAGCTAACTACGCCCATGCACTCAAATAACTTTATGTTGATTTAAAGAAAGTATGTCAAATTTGAACTACAAGTAAGCGCGATAGATTCTTTCTTGAATTTGCAAAAGATCCAACAATTATCAATATTGGAATCTGTCAATCTATATCTGATGAAGGATGTTCAAAGTTATTCGTGTTATATATCTTATTAGTAAGTTGCACATGCCTTGCACGTGAGAATCAGATAGTAGAAGTATATGTCATATCATTTTTTCTGTATTACTATAAAGGAGCAGTTTTGAATTGGATCCATTGTACCAATCCTGACCGTTGGGCTGTTAGATCCAATGGTTCAGAGGCAGATGGATTCGTGTTGACTACTACCTAGAGAAAACTCCACCATGTTCTAGAACCATCATGTCACCCCCTCCCCCCAAAATTTCATAGCACAGTAGGTTGTATTCTCAATATGTGTAGATTGTTATTATTAATAGACTTAATGTATGCATTTTTCTCTAACAAGACTATTGGTTTATAACAACTTAATGTTTGTTAAATCAAATTTTATACAGTATATAAGTGTGTGGCACATGCCTTTTACTAGTTTATATAAAATTATAATAGGTGAACCCCAAAAATAATTATAATTTCGAGCTATGTCCATAAAGTACCATTGGATCTTAATTCTTTCCATTCTAGCATCTAGAAGATACTATTGATGGTCTTTAGCACACTAAAAGATATGCACAAACCTCAAAACACACTTCTCAATAATTCTAGAATGTTCTTCATCATTTCTCTAGAGCATGGCGAGTACTATTAGGTAGCTAATAGGTTGATTACTACTACATGATACAAAGTACAAGCACCAAATATACAATAGATATTCTATGGATGTGGCTATAATTATTTTTTGAGCTTCACCTATTATTATAGTTTTTTAGTAGTCCTATTTATCAGAGTTGGGCGAGCTGGCTTGAGGATTGAATGTCCTTTATTTCAACATGTGGGTTCAAATCCTTCGCGTGCAAGAAAAGCGATTCTACGGTGCACGCTATCTAGGGAGGGGAGAAATGTAGGTTCACGTTCTTTCCTGAAAACACAGTCTACGTGATGAGGCGATACAATATTGAGCCAGGACGTGATAGCTTGCTAGTCTAGCGCTCTAGCTATAACTCCCGCATGCATCCTCGATCCACTACAGAAGACCGACGAGGGAACACGCAAAATTAACACCCCTCGTTCAAAGAGCCTCACATCTTCCCCATCTCTGACGATCCCCATTTGCTAACATTGACTAGCCGCATTTTGGATCCTCTCGAGCACGCACTTCCTAAATTTTCCTTGCCATTTCTCGCCCGCTGTATCGGTTCTTCCAGGCCTTCATCACTCTCCTCCAAGAAACCCCAACAATCATATTTGAATCCGCCCTCGCCCCTAGTCCATCTGGACACAATGGCGGATTCGATGCACAACATTCGGTATGGTTGCTGGAGCAAGGTCAGCAACGACGCCTTCGGAGAAATCATTATGCGTATGGACACTACCAGCACCGTCCGACTGGACGCATGCTCCAAGGAGTTGCGTCGCCAAGTCGTCGGCGGAAAAGGTAGCAGATGCCCCAATGACGGCTACAGGACATTGGTCTCCTTCCACGACTTCCTCAACCACAAGATGGCGTGACCGCATGGTCCATCGAACTGCACTGAGCCTGGCTGCGAGTTTTCCGCGCCGCCAACATCTCTCCTCACTCACCTAAAAAAATCCCACTCAATTGAAGTGTAGAGTTTCCACTACGATGAGGAACACAGGTACATCTCTCAGTGTTTGCTGGCACCTGGCTCATGGAGAGTAGAGACCGTGGTATCCGGAGATGATGGTACATTGTTCGCCGTGCGATTTGACATGCTCGATTATGGCCTCGCCGTATCTGTCCAGTGCATCAGGTTGGCGGCATGCTTGTTTCCACGGGACATGGTGGCGTTGCACTTTTATAAACCTTTAATGATTGGAGAGGACCTAGAGGAGTTCACCGAAGATAGCCTATTTTTCGAGCCGAAAAGCAGCGCGTCGCCGGCCTCCGTCAGGATTACTAAAGATTACCGTAATTTCCAGATTAAGAAACATGATAGGTTCACACTGGATTACTCATTTTGCATCCACAATGTGGGAGATGGCAAATATGACCATCATGGTTCTGATGATGATCTGTCGTTCAAGTTTGTTTAGATCAAACACTGGAGATGATCTAGCATTTCCTTTAAAACATGGCTCTGTATTTTTTCTTGGGAGTGCCTAGATCTTAAGCGCATGAGAACTTCTTATATGTATATTTAGCATGCTGCAATTTCGTTCGCCGATTCTTACTTCCTTTAGAAATCCCAGGTTCATCTCTCAGCCGTTGTCGGCACCACGCTCATCAAGACTAGAGAATATCATGTATGGGGACGATGGTACGGTGTTCACTGTGCTATTTGACATGCTCGAGTGGGGCAACATCATTGTATCCGTCATGTGCATCAGGACGGAGGGTGCTCGTCGCCCTTGTACAATGTGCAGTTCACCATCTATCACCTGTCACCAGAGGCTGGGTTTTGGGAGGGTGCAGTGCGCAATTCCTTCACTCTTGGGAGCAGGGCGGTGCCTGTCATCATGCAGAAGGAAAAGCATTCCATTGTGGTGTACCATCAAACGTCTCTGACCCAGGGCCTGTATTACTCAATATGCATCCATCGCGAGGGAGAATTCCAAATTGACCATTCTACTACCTCTGATTTTTTATCGCACTTTCACTACATACCACAGACGTGTACTGGAGGTTGGATTTTGGATGTAGAGTAGTACTAGTATACCACTAGTTTTTGTACTTCGGACTATTTTGTACTACTATATACTGGTATTGGTAGTACTTGTTTAGGCCAAGGACAAGAGATGGTCTTGCTCTGCCTTTATTCTGTCGTTGCTATTACTGAAATATTTTGTTTAACTAATAGTGATGTATTGTTACTTGTTTAGATCAAGTGCAGCAGTTTGTCTTGCTTTTCTTTTGAAAGTTAGCATTATCACAATTATCTAGATGAGTCTTGGGCATTTTTGGTTGCATATGGGGGGTCACACAAGCATTATCACTTGATTGTCAGTTTTGCTTGCTCCAATGATCGAGTCTGTTTTTTGAGTTGGAACAAGAACTGATTCTCTCTGTATTGCTATTGAATTTCAAGCAGGAAAGCTACTGAATCTCTCAAATGTTCTGTCGTTGCTATTACTAAAACATTTTGTGGAACTGATACTGATGTACTGTACTTGTTTAAATCAAGTGTTGTAGATAGTCTTGCTTTTCTTTTGAAACATGGCCTTGTCGCAATCTAGATGAGACTTGGGCATTTTGGGTTCCATATGGGGGTCACACAAGCATTGATCGTTAGTTTATCATGCTCTAATGGTCGAGCATTTCCTTTCAAACATGGCTCTCTGTACTAGGTGCTAGCACTACTTGCTTAGATCAAGTAGCTTTTCCTTTGAAACAATGTCCTTGCACATGTACTCCGTATCTACTCCCTCCATTTCAAAATATATAAAGATGTTTTAGCTTTTTTGAAACGAGTTTACCTAGACTCGTTTTATTGTGTAGTTCGGACTGAACCCATATACTAAAAAAGAGTCTAGATACACTCGTTTCACAAAAGTTAAAACATCTTATATTTGAAATGTAGGGAGTACTATGTATGTTTTATCACAGTCAGGTTACTCATATTTACTTTATCATTTTTTAGCATGCTGCAATTTAGTTCGCTGAATCTTACTTCCTTTAGAAACTCCAGGTACATCTCTCAGCCGTTGTTGGCACCGCGCTCATCGAGAGTAGAGAAGATCAAATCAGGGGACAATGGTACGGTGTTTACTATGCTATTTGACATGCACGAGTCGGGCGACATCAGCGGATCCTTCGTGTGCGTCAGGCCGGACGCATGCTCGTCGCCCTTGTACAATGTGCTGATCACTGCCTATTACTCGACAATTGAGCTGGGGTTTTGGGCCCGTACAATCTGCAGTTCCTCTATGCCTGGGAGTTGGGAGGTGCCGGGCATCATCCGGAGGAAAAAGCATTCTTAATGTTCTGTAGTGAACTATCTCATATTATCGGCCTGCATTACTCAATATGCATCAATCGCGGGGGCAAATCCCCAATTGACACAATATTTATTTAACCCGCTTAGAGATCTCTGTGTGTTGGAGGGTGGATTTTGGATGCATAGTAGTACTAGTATAGTACAAGTTCTTGTACTATGGAGTATTTTGTACTACTATATACTGGTAGTACTTGTTTAGGTCAAGGGCATGAGATGGTCTTGCTTTGCCATTGTTCTATCATTGCTATTACCAAAGTATTTTGTTGAACTAATAGTGATGTACTGTTACTTGTTTAGATCAAGTGAAGCATATTGTCTTGCTTTTATTTTGAAACCTAGCATTGTCACAATTATCTAGATGAGTCTTGGGCATTTTGGGTTGCATATGGGGGGGTCACATAGGCATTGACGAAATGAGGTGGTATTCACCTAGAAGCAGACATGATCATCAGTTTTGCTTGCTCCTATGATCGAGCATATTTGGATAACAGGGCAAACTGATCGTGCGCCAAGGATTTTTGATATGGAACAAGAACTTATTATATCTGTACTACTATTGAATTTCAAGCAGGAAAGCTACTAAATCTCTCAAATGTTCTGTCGTTACTATTACCAAAGCATTTTGTGGAACTAATACTTATGTACCGGTACTTGTTTAAATCAAGGGCAGTAGATAGTCTTGTTTTTCTTTTAAAACATGGCCATGTCACAATCTTGATGAGACTTCGGCATTTTGGGTTGCATACGAGGGTCACACATGCATTGATGTGAGAAGAAGGTACTCAAAGAAGATTTGATCGTCAGTTTTGCTTCCTCCAATGGTCAAGTGTGTTTGGTGAAAAGGATAAACTGATCGCGTGACAGGGTTTTTAGAGCTGAAACAAGAACTGGTTCTCTCTTTACTGCTATTATATTTCATTGTCTGTATTGCTGAATTGGTCACTTTTGAAATGCTACTGAATTGGTCAAGTGCTCCTGAATATGAACTTCGAATCTGTTGATAATTTTTCTATCTTATTCTGTACTGCTGAATTTTGACATGAATAGCTGCCAAAAAGAATTATCACTTTCCCCTCCCTCTCTAAGGTCTTTGTTTCGAATCTGGGCAAGCACATCAGAATACAATTTTTATTAACCATGAGAAGAAATCTAGTAGATCATTCGGCCCCTCCTTAGTCCAGAACATTTTTATTCGGTCTTTTCAGGGTCAAGGCACTGCTGACCACAACCTAGTGAAATTTCAGAAAGGATCCCATGGAGCATAGCCGAGAACATATTAATTCGGCCTTTTAGGGGTTAGGAGACTGCTGAGCACAACCCACTAAAATTTGAGAATGAAGCCCATGGAGCATAGCCTACGAAGTATAACCAATGTAGAGCAACTTATTTAGAATAGCCAAACTCTTTTTAATTTGGCCTTTTGGGCATTGCCCCCACCCCTCAAAATAAAAAACTCTGCCTGCCCATGTTTTTAAGAAAATACTCCATTATGTGGCATTTTATAAATTGAGATGTCAGGAGCGTTGCCCTTTTATATTTTAAAAGAGATAAACATAGACACACAACATACTTTTAAGAAGACTAATACATAAATTGTAGTACTAATAAAAGTTTAATGATATTTATTCTATAAATATCTTTGTTGTAGTGGGAACGCACTCAGTTTATGTTTATTTGATTTGAAGGTCTTTTGTTCGAATTGTATCTTGGGTTTACATTTTTTTCTTCTAGCAATATCACATTATGGAGAGGCTGTCATCATGGACCCACCAGCATGCAGCGTCCCTGAAGTTAGTTTTGAGGGTGGGTTCAAAAAAAAAGTTTAAATACTGGTACAGAGAGGCTCGCATCAGGGACCCACCAGACAGAACATACAAGGCTGTATCAGGAACCCACAAGCCAGAACATGCTAGAGAGGCTGACATAAGGGCCCCAACAGTAAGACCATACATGGCTGCCACGGTGAAATTAGCGCACGCGGCCGAAAAAATGTCCATCATACACATGTTGCACTTATAGAGACAATGACATGCCGGACCCAGCAGGCCCAAGCATACCCCATGAAATTAGCCTATCAGCCCCAAGCATAGCCCAATACCTTCTAATTTGGCCTTTTCTTGGTCTTGTGGCCATCAACCATAGCCCATTTAATTTAGGAGTGAGCCCATGGAATATAAGCCATGAAGAATAGGGCATCCAACCCGAGTTAGCCCAGAATCTTTTTAATTCAGTCTTTATTAGCATTTTTTGTACTCTGAGGCTAACATCTGGGACCCGAAAAAACAGTCCAACATACACATGTTTCTTTCAAATAGAGGCTATCATCTGGGACCTAGCATAGACAAGTTTCCTGCACAAAAGTGGTTGACATCTAGGACCCAGCAAGTTGCCAAGGTCAAAACAGCAGACATGGCCAAAAAAAAGTTCATCATACGCATGTTTCATTTACAGAGAAGCTGATATGTGGGACCCAGTAGTGCAACCTTATACAAATGCTACATTGAGCTATGTTTCCAGTTCAAAACAGGGAGGCGCGAGCAAGAAAAAAGTTCAGCATGCACACGTTTCTTGTAATGAGAGGCTGAAATGGGTGACCCAGCAGCGTGAGCAAACGACAGATTCATCGAGCAACGCTATCTAGTTCGGAACAAGGTAGCACTAGGGAAGAAAAAAATCCATCATACCCACGATTCTTCTAATGTGAGGCTGACATAAGGGACCCACCAGCCTGAATAAATGACTAATGCAACCGAGCAATGCTATCAAGTTCGGAACACGAAGGCATGACAGAGGGTAAAAAATCCATCATACACACGTTTCTTTTAATGACAGGATGACTTGTGGGGCCCATCAACATGATTAAATGGTAGATGCATCGAACAGTGCTATCAAGTTCGGAACAGGGTAGCGCGAGCGAAGGAAAAAATCCATCATACACACGTTTCTTCTAATGAGAGGATGACATGTGGGGCTTAGGAGGTTGGTTAAACGGTAGATGCGTCGAGCAGCGCTATCAACTTCGAAACAAGGTAGTGCGAGTGAAGGAAAAAATTCCATTATACACATGTTTCTTCTAATGAGAAGATGACATGTGGGTCCCAGGAGGTTGATTAAATGGTAGATGCATCGAGCAGCGCTATCAACTTCGGAATAGGGTAGCATGAGCGAAGGAAAAAAGTTCTATCATACACATGATCCTTCTAATGAGAGGCTTACATGCGGGACCTAGCAGCCTGACTAAACAGCAGAAGCATCGAGCAACGTTATCGAGTTCAAATCGGGGAGGCGCGACCGAAAAGTATGGTCCGCTAGAGACACTGACACACGGGAACCACACGCCTCAAAACACTTCGGCAAGTCAACATCGCGCGAGGAAACAAAAATCTTGCTTCTTCCACGCGCCAGCCGAGCTTCCTACATGTTTTTAGCAGTTCTGTCGTAGTAGAGGGCCGCGAAACCGGAAAAAAAGTTTTCAATCGGCCACGGCCGAGCCGAGAATTTCGTCGCCGAAGACGTGCCTTCTACGACGACCGTCGGGCCAAGTCGTTGTGGAAGGAAACTTTTCTTGTAATGAATTAAGATAACATACTTCTTGTGTCATGATATGTTTGGAGAGAGCTCCATAATAAGATCTTCACTACAAGGCTCATAGGAAGCCACTTTGTTGAGCCAAGAATGAGGTCACCTCTAAATAACCACCGCGATATCTGAGATCAATCACCCATAAAGACCACCACAATTAAGGGTGTCCCCATGGATATCATAATTAGCTTAGGGAGTCTCTCTTTATCCTCCTTTGACCGTGTGGGTTGCTAGATGGCACCAATTTTCACAAAGCTCTCCGGGCACACTTCCAAACATGTCGAAAGGATTTGTCCCTCACCTTAGTCCCGAAGTCAAATGATATGTGGCCGACTACACTTACCATCTAAAGTGAGAGATCAAACAGAAATCATAAATCTATCATAGACCGACCAGTCATATGGATACAAGAATAGATCATCTTTACTTCAACTTCATAATAGTGCTAGGGTTTCTCCATCTCCCCAAAACTAAGGGAAAACTACTCACACATGGAAGCAATCAATGACATCATCATAATCAAATGGATGGATAAAAGTATATGGATAAATCTAGTGCAAACCACAATTGAATATGGATTTACAGCAAGATCTAATAGATGAGGGATGGGGGTAGTAATGGTGATGGAGATGCAGCGGTGGATGATGAAGGTGTAACACCCTTGAATCGGCCCTATGCAGATTTTTAGCGCTTCCCACCAAACCCGCATAGAAACAATTCAAAGATGTCCACCGAGAACTTGCATGCAGGTGGAAAACGAAGTAATACCATTATGCAATAGTTCACGATGGAACCCACAGAACATATATATACAACAAGGACTCAAAGAGTCAAGAATACAGATACACAATACAAAGATCCAAATCACCTTGAAAACGATACAACATCCAAGTATGGATGTAAATGGAGCTAAGAGCCCCAAAGAATAACAAATGGCATCCATAACCCTGCCCAGGCCAAGCCGGAAGGGTAACCCTGCTAACGACGTCGATCTCAAACCTTCTAAAACAAAAGGGGTTCTAACAAAGGGCAAAGGAAAAAGAGAGTAGTCAGTAATGAGGCCAGTACACGGCGAGTCTAGAATTCGGCGGCTCTCGCCTACATAGGTATGGTCGACTGAAGCTGCAGCGGAGCATGCCCTAAACGACCTATAGAGACCCAGATGAACTGTCGTCTATCAGAGAGGGATAAGAAAGACCTATTCGTGAAGGAACCTGATACCAATAGCAAACATACCCATCCTGGTATTTCTCCCTCTAGACCGAACGAGGAAGTCCTTCCGAGGAAGCTCACATAGTTGGCCGTTTATTCATTCTTTCCATGGTGATTATCCAACTTACTATTCATATCAGATACAAGTAAAACTATAACAGTAAACTTTAGTTGTAGTTATCTATGATCGAGAAACTGTGCTCCAAGTCATCCATAACCGTGGACACGGCTTTTCGAAAAGATTTAACCCTATAAGGGTGCACCAAAGTATCCACACGCACTTTCACCATTTTTGCATGATCAATTAACATACACCCATTGGTATGTCGGAGGGGATTTTGACATGATGCATTCTCATACCCAAAGCAAGTACATGGGGGCCACCCCACTAAGCTACCTGTAACAAAGTCGGCCGGCTCCGAAGACAGACCCAGAGGTTATGAGATTGGCCAAGAGATCAGAGGTCATAGGTATAATCCTCAACATAACGACCCACATCATAAACAGTACAGTAGTAAACGCTCATCGAGCAACATATAATAAACATGGCATTAAAACCTCAAACTAGTTTGTGGCCCACAATATAGTACTTTGAAATTAGGTAACAAGCCGATAGGGGTTCCCATTTACCCCACATGTGGTTAGCGCACCCAGTCTCGGAACAAGTGTCAAAAACTCGGGTCGGACATAGAGGGGCGGGATAATAACCAGATCTCAACTATTACCCACATGTGCCTCTGCATTAATTATATCTAATCCCAACATTTAATTAACAAGTTGTAATTAAAGCCACGATCATCTCCTCCATTAAGCATGTGCCAACCCCCAATAACGATGGAACATCGACAACACGAAACGACACCTGAGCAACCAACTACGACTCGCAAGGTTGACTATCTACCAAACAACAGTAATAGGAGGTGTACAAGGCAACATAGAGGCTGTAAGGAATATAAATGGTGTATGGAAACTAAAGTATCGCAACACGGATAGCAATAGATCAACGTGAGGAAGTAAAGACTATAAATGCAAAATAGGTAGAAAGAGGGAGAATGCTCGCCTGGGAAACATTGTCAAAGATACATTATTTGAAGAACTTCTCGAGACTCGCATCAACTCAATAGCCTAATCTAATGGGGATATGATGAATGGGGTATGCCTAGTAGGATGTTTCCTCTGGATCAAGGGCCTTGCGAGTGGGCCTGCAGGACGGCGACTGGAAAGCGACTGAAAGCAAGCCTGGCGACTGGAAGCTGGAGGCCCAGAAGCATAGCTGAAGCCCAGTCGGATTAGGTTAAATCCTCCGAGTCCTTGACTGATTCAGTTGTATATCTGTAAACCCTAGCGAGGTACCCCTATATAAGCCTCCCTAGGGTTCCCTTTGTACTCACGTTCAATCATACACCCCTTCGAGCGACTTGCTGCCTAGCCGCCGAGCTCGCCACCTCTGTAACTCGCTCGCCACTAATACAATCTAGTAGGAGTAGGTTTTTACCCTCCGGGGGACGAACCTGGGTAAACTCATGTGTCTCTGCCCACATCTCGCTCCGTAAATGGGCACCAGCTCTTGCCCTCAATCCTATCAATCGCTACCCCTGGTAGCGACTGTCGTGGTTATTCCCACGAAAGTGGTGCCCAGGCATGGCCGGTCTAGCCTGAGTTCTGCGGCGAGACCTTATTCGCCAATCGATCCGCTGATCACCACTGACCGCATGATCGCCAGCAGCGGGATCCTCCAGATCCTTCCCAACAGCTACGTCCCGGCGTCGCGCCCAATCACGCACAGCGTGGTGACGCCGGTCAGCACCATCAACTTGTTCGTCGACTTCCCCAACATAGTCGACCCGGCAGGAATGGTGATCGTCGGTGGATCGCCACCGTGCCGCGATCTGCTCTCGGAGGACCAGATCCACTCCATCATCCGCCTTGCCATCAAGTACAACTTGGCCGCCAGCAACGTGGTCGGGACTGATGCCGCCGTGGCCGACGCGGCTCTCCATGATGACGTCGATTCGGCGAGCCCTGCTTCAGTCGCTGGATCCATCACCGCCGCATCGCAGGAGGACTCCATCACACGGGTCTCCAACCATGAGGATTTCGAGGACCCCTACATCCTCAGGATCTTCGACTCTGACTCCGGATCGGAGTCCCCTGAGGACTTCCGTGCTAGATCCAATCGCTTCAACATGATCTACCTGGCGGGCAGCGCGACCACCCCGCCAAATCCATTCCCCATGCCAATCCCGCTGACCGCAACGGCAACAGAGGTGGAGGAAGCCCGCCTGCGACTAGAGGAGGCATCGCGCAGGGAGCAGGCCGAGCGCGAGAAATTCTGCCTCGAGCGGGAAACGACACAAGAGATATCTCTCTACCATCAGTGCCGCATCAGGACCCGCCTGCACTCCAACATACAGGGTCGCGTCCTGAACTTCAACGACGAAAGCGACCCCGTGCGCACGGCCGAGCGCGAGTACTACGAGAACACGCTGCCCGGTGCAGCAACTGCCTACCACCTGGTGCACCTATGACTGGAACCCCACCGCCACCCATAGGTCGCGCGCCCCTGCCGGACCAGCCGCGAATCATCATCTCACCACAGGCTCCCGTTGTACTGCACTCCAATGGACAACGTCATCGCAGCAGACGCCGCAGTCGCCCACCTCAACATCCAAAGAGAGGGCACACTGCAGATCCAGTACGCCAAGTCCCTACTCGCCAGGGCCATCGAACAGCAAACCGCGGGAGTCGATCCACGGGGGAGGATGTACTCCTGCTCATCGGGAAGCAGGGCGGCCTCAAGCGGTCGTCCGACTGTCGCCAACACCCTCAACTACCCATCGCCCGAGCCCTTGTCGCTCCAACCACGGGCCACCAACCCTGTGCTCTCCACCAACAAACCACTACCTGCGAACAACACAGTCGCCACCAACGACAAGCCCATCGACGCACGAACGGACTTCGTCAACAAACTGGCCTGGCGGGCACGCCAGCCCAACGAATTGAGGCACACCCTCAACAACCACGGTGACCCCGAGCCTAGAGTCTCGCTCCGCCGAGTCGGCCCCCAGTCCTTCGGACCAATGATCCGAGCCTAGAAGTATCCTGCCAACTTCAAGGCGCCCAAGGAGATCGAAAAGTACGATCCAACGTACGACCCAGTGGTGTGGCTAGACATGTACCTTATGGCGATGGGAATCGCCGGCCACACCGACCTGCTCGCCGCTCGCTACCTTTCCCTGATGATGGAGGGAGCGACCAGGCAATGGATCAACACCCTCCCCGCCAATAGCATCGACTCATGGGAGGAGATGCGGGACACCTTCGTTGGGCACTTCGAGGGCTCCTACACCCGCGCCACCACCATCGAGGACCTAGGGCGCTGCATCCAGGGACAGCACGAGTCGACTCTCCACTGGATCTAGAGGTGGCAGGAGTTGTGGATCAACGCTTCGGGCATCCACCCGGACGCAGCGATCCACTGTTTCAAGAACGTGTGCTGGCACGAGCCCCTAGTCGCCAAGATCAAGAGGGTCTACCGGATGCTTGACAACATCCCCGACCTCCTCGAGATAGCCAAACACTACGCGGAGGAGGACCCCAACCAAGACTCCGATGACGAGTCGGGGGGAAGACGCCGTGCTAGCGGCTATGACAATGGGCGACAGTGCGACATGCGCTATAGCAACACTCGCCTCACTGGCAAGCGACGCGGTGATGGGCGAGTCGACTTTGTCGCCAATGCCGGCTATGGAAACGTGACCCAAAAAATTTCCGCCACGATGGAGGAATCTACCGTGACAGTGGAAATTACCACGCGAACAACACAGAGAGCCTGAAATTCGACCCCGCCGCCCTCCTCAATGAGCCCTATGTCTACCACAGCAGGGAGGGGAAACCTGCCACCCACACCACCGCGGACTGCCAATCTCTGAAGGAGACCGAGAAGGCAAGGCGAGCAAGGGAGGACCCCAACAACAACCCGCCAAGGACAACGGCAAAACCGGCGGGTCGGCACTGCCGTTGGCTCGCTGCACACCTTCACTAGGATCCACACCAAACGCAAGAAGAAGGTGCTCGCCCGTGTAGTCGCCATCAATGCGGTGACCCATGTTGACATCCCCCACTTCCTCAACTGGTTGGAGCAAAGCATCACCTAGAGTCGCCAAGACCACGCGCCTGGGATCGAATATCCAAGGCGATCGCCTTGGTGATCAGGCCCAAAGTGGCCGACAACTGGCTGTCCAAGACGCTGATGGACGGTGAAAGATCCATCAACATCATGTACTTGGACACATTCAAGAGGCTCCACCTCCCGGAGTCGGCAATCAAGTCGACACTCACCACCTTCCACGACATCGTCCCTGGTCGGAAGGCGTACCCGATCGGCAAGGTGATGCTGCTAGTCACCTTCGACACACCAGCAAACTTCCGCACCGAGAGGATCGTCTTCGAGCTGGTGAACTTATGCATCCCCTACCACTGCGTCCTAGGGCGCCAGATGTTCACCAAATTCATGGCGACCCCACACTATGCCTACAACATGGTGAAGCTCCCGGGGCGACCCTGACATGGCTATGGAATGTGAAGACAAAGTGTCGTTGTATTGGGAACGACAGTACCTGGAGAGGTTAGATAGAGGTGTGGGGACTAGAAGGGAAGCTATCAACGGCGTCCGCATGCGGGATTGGATACAAGCAAGCGTAGCTGGACGCAGGAAGTACCCAGGTTCGGAGCCCTCATGATGAGGTAAAGCTCCTACTCCTGCCGGATCTGACTATGTGGGATATACGAAGTACAAGTGCTCCTCGAGCTGTATTCGCTAGCTACTGCCTTAAATGCTATGACACCAACCCTTTCTACTAAGGCATTGCCTCTCCTTATATAGGCAGAGAGGCAAAGGTCTCACTGGCTAGTCCGACTGGTGGGCCCATAGGCGGGTCCCAGCCGGCTAGTCATCTACAGTATCCAGTATGGCATGTCATGTCGGAGTGTGAGCGGTATGGCTGTCGTGGGCATAGTGGACACCGTGCGAGCCCGTCGTCAGCATTGGGCCACTATTCCCGCGTCATCCCCGCTAAGTCTTCGGTATGGCCGGGTAGTTGCTGGTCTTGTCATCGTACAGGGTGTACCGTGCACTGATACACACATCGTCCTGTCTCACTGATTGGTTCCGGCCATCCGACTGTCTTGTTTCTTGTCCGGTTGGGGTACCTGGGGATCATCCCCCTGACACTAGCCCCCGAGCACGTGTGAATTCCGCCCTTAGGCGAAATGTGCGCGCGCTCCCTCCTATTTTTGAATTTGTATCCGGCTGTGCCTGGCGGTTGCGCTACTCGTGACGTTAGCGCTGACGCCGGCCACGCGCGCACGCGCCATCATTGCACTGCGGCGAGCAGCGTAACGTCCCGTCGCACGTCGCCTCGGGAGACCGCTGTCCGGCGCTTCGGTTCCTGCTCCGGGATCTTCTGCGCATCCTGCTTCGGCACACGGGATCTGGGCGGCGGTTGGGGTGAGGGCCGTCCGGATGCGTGCCACGTGGCTCTGTTGATGATTGCCCTTCCAGCCCTTTAAAGAGACGCCGCGGGGGAGGCAGTTCCTTTCCTTTGCTCCCCCGCTGCAGTTTCCTCTTCCCCCCACGCGCTCCTGCCTTTTCGCTCTTGCCTTCTGCGCCGTAGCCCGCTGTGCCGCTCGTTGTCATCGTCGCTACGGGCCACCACCACTCTTCCGCCGTCGTTCCCCACTGTCAGCCGGAGATGGCCGCCGATCGCGGGGCTTGGTGCGGCTCCGCCGTGACCGAGGACCAAATCGAGAAGTATCGCGCCACCCGCGTTCTCCCATCATCGGAGGAGGTGGCGGTGCGGTTAGCGCCGGCAGGGGAGGTGTCGCCGCACCCGGCGGAGGGGGAGCGCGTCATCTTCCTCTCCCATCTAGCCCGCGGGTTCGCCCTTCCGGTGCATCCCTTCTTCTTGAAGTTTCTTGCCTTCTTCGATCTCTGCCTCCACCACCTCGGCGCCAACGCAATCGGGACGTTGGCGCACTTCATGGCATTCTGCGAGAGCTATCTCGGGATCCAGCCAGATCTCGGGCTCTTCTGCCGGCTCTTCCGAGTCCGGCCGCAGGTGCGATTCACGTAGGGGCCACTAGTCGTCTGCGGCGGCGCCTCCATCTACTCCCGCTCGCAGACCGGCTACCCCAAATTCCTTCTTCACGACACGGTACGACTATGGCAGCAGTCGTACTTCTACGTGAAGAACCTCACCAACATCGACCGAATCAATCTTCCGGCTTTCCAGGACGTCGAGTCCAGTCGGCAGAACTAGGACTTGAAGTTCCACGGCGACAAGGCGGAGACGGATGAGATGCTGAAGCACATGCGCTCCCTCGTCCACTGCCGGCTGACTGGCCTAGACGTCACCCTCAGCTGGATGTCCCGGCTAATGATGTCGTTGCAGCAGCGAGCGCACAAGATGTGCTACTACTCCGGCCAGTTGGACCCGACCCGGCTGTCACACCGTGATCCCCGCTACCACAACCTGAAGGAGTGGGTGTGGACGATCACCAAGGAGCGGCTGCTGGAGAACTGGAAGTTCAGTCTGGCGCCTTACACCCGGGAGAATCGCGTGCCTCGGGTAAGTTCTTCTAGCCGGATGTTCTTTTTTGTATTTCCTGCACTTGTTCCTTGTTTCGTTTGACTTATCTCTTGTATTCGTCAGATGTTCCCTTGCATCATTCACGAGGAGGGTGAGGCTCCCCTCGAGGAATTCACGCCCGACTTGCCCGAGCCGCGCGCTCGGCGGTCCGGCGAGGAATCAGACGGGGATGGGGATGCCTTCCCCAGCCGAAATGACGAGCCGGCTGACGACCCTCGTCCGGAGGTTGTTGAGGAGGAGGAGGCCGCGCCGACCATCGACCCGGCGCCGCGCCCTGCGACGGACGGTGAAGCCGGTGGGAGCGGCTCCCGCCGGTCTGCCGTGGAGGAGCCGGCTCCCAAGAGGAGCCGGACCAGCGCCCTGCCGCCGAGCCACCTTGGCCGGAAGAAGGGACGCCTCCCGTTGTGCCAGGGTATGTTTTCTCTTGCCTTGTCCTTGTCATTTTTCACTTGTTTCCTTTTCTCCTTCTCCGCCTTCCGCTTACTTGCTTTTCTTTCTTCTGTCTTCTTAGCACGTTGGTCTCTTTTGGAGTCGCGAGCCTGGCACGAGCGCCGACCGGGTCACCGCCCCGTGCCCCGACTGCGCCACCCAGCGCCCCTCCTTCTTCGGAGGTGCTGCCTCCGCCTCCCCCTCGAGCTGAACCGGCTGCCCCAGCCGGATCGGAGGGCCCTCAGCCGGAGGCAGCGTCTTCGCAGCCGGATGGCTCTTCCGCGGGCACGCGGGAGGCTGCCGGCAAGGAGCTCGTAGTTGTCGGAGATGACAACTCCGACGAGGAGCCGGGGGAGGAGTGGAGGACGGCGGTAGTCGCCGCGAAGGAGTCTCTGGCCGTCAACGGCGTGGATGACGATGCTTCCTCTGCCGCCTCGCTATCGGATCTTGCCGCCACACTCGAGCTGGCGGTGAAGGAGATCCGGCTGCTGGAGGCCACAGCCAGCAGGAACCGGTCCCTGGAGCAGAAGCTTGCCGCTGCCAATGGGACTTCCCAGAGTAAGTTCGTGCATCTGTCTTGCTCTTCTTCTTTTTTTACTGATAGCCGGTTTTGTTACAGCCATCCTCGTGTGCACTCAGCGCGAGATCGATCGCTTGAAGAAAGCGAACGACCGGCTGAGCAAGTCCAACTCCAATCTGCGGCTGCAGACTAAGGATTGGCACGCGAGGGTCGACGGTCTGGAGTCCACCATCAAGGAGTGCGACGCCTCGCTCGCCAGCCGGACCGAAGCCTTCACCCTTCTCGAGGCCCAGAACAAGGACCAAGAGAAGGAGATCAAACGGCTGGCGACAAAGGAGAAGGCTCTGGTGGAGGAGCTGATGCAGGTCGGCCACACGGCTAAGGGTAAGTTCCCTTTTCCGTCCTCTTTTCTTTCCGGATCTGGTAGCCGGATCTGACCCTTTTTTCTGACAGCCTTTTATACTGGCATAGACCTGCTAGCCTACAACCGGCTGCAGGAGAACTGGCCGGGACTGCAGCCGACGGCTTAAGAGCTCGTCGTCCTTCTTGGCGAAGAGGCTGCCAAGCTTCGCCAAGCGGCACGGGAAGTCTTCTCCTTCGTGTGGCCGGAGGCTCCGGTTCCGGAGACGATGGCGTAGCTGGCTACAAAGGTGGGGGAGGTGCCGGCTGCGGTGGACCGGCTATGGGACTTGGCGGCGCGAGCCAGAGCAGAGCTGGCTCTGGCCCTCATGCTCTCCTGGTACAAGGACGCCCGCGTCAAGAAGATCGACGGAGGCTTCCGTGCCGGCGCTGAGCTTTCCGACATCCGCCAAGCCCATCCGGAGCTCCGCGGATCCGCCATCAAGATCGTCGACTACGTGGATCCCGACAAGGTGCTCACCGACTCGGAGTCCGTTAGTACTCCTGATGTGGAGGGCCCGATGCCGCCACCCGCGGGTGCCGGAACTGGATCGAGCTCCGCGCCGCCTCCTCTGCCCGAAGCTTCTGACGGCTTCCTCACGGCAAGGGTCATGCTGCCTAGTCACTGCCCCAGGATGCCGGGTGTATTTGTCTTGTTTAGGGTATGCGTGAAACATGTCTGTCTGTACCGGTTATCTCTGATGCCGGGTAACTTGTGGGAGCTTCGCCTCCTTTTTGTTTGTTTAATATTGAATTTTCCTGAGTTTCCTTCAACTTGTGCCTCGAATTTTCTTTCGATATTTTTCCGGTTGACTTTATCCGGCTTACTTCGTCTGGCTACACTCCTTTAGTCGGAGGAACTACACCTCCAGTGGGGGCACGCCAGCGCACCCACTGGGTGTAGCCCTCGAGATTTGGCGTAGCTGGCGTGGCTCGGTGCTTCGAATCTTCCTCATTTTCCCAAGTCTTCTAACTTTATCCGGCTAGACTTGTCTTAGTCGGCTGCTTTTGCTGGCTGAACATCTTCAGCCGGAGGAACTAACATTCCAGTGGGGGCACGCGAGCGCACCCACTGGGTGTAGCCCCTGAGATTCAGAGTAGCTGGCGCAACCAGGTGCTTCGAATCTTCCTTGCCTTCTCTTCACCTGCCCTTGCCCTCACCTGGGCTCCAAACGGCTGGCTAAACGCCTTTAGCCAGTCAGGAACTACAAGATTCGCACACTACTCAGCCGATTTGTTGACTTAGCAGGCCGGGCCAGCCGGCGAGCCCCCGGGTAGGGGTTGCAGGAGCCGGAAAACTGGAACCGAAAACAAATGCACACACATTTCTAGCAAGGATCTCCTGAGATTCTCGTAGGGGTCCGCATTTTCATTCAAAGGGTTTTCGGGATACATACACTACCTGGCGACTAGGTGTAAAACGGGCGCAGCAGGGCCGCGTTCCAGGGACGCTCGGTCTCATCGTCTGATTTGTCCAACTTGTTCTTGCGCGGCTGCTGCGCGTCGATGAGGTAGTAGGAGTCGTTGGGCAGCGCCCGGCTGATGATGAAGGGGCCCTCCCAGGGTGGCGATAGCTTGTGCATGCCCTTCGTGTCTTGCACCAGCCGGAGAACCAGGTCGCCCTCGCGGAATGCGACTGGGCGGATCCGGCTAGAATGGTAGCGACGTAGTCGCTGCTGGTACAGGGCTGATATGGACAGGGCCAGCTTGTGGGCCTCCTCCAGGAGGTCCACTCCGTCCTCCCGTACCTCCTGGTTGGCTTTTTGTCGTACAGGAGCTTGCATGGGGAGTCGAACTCGATGTCGGCGGAGAGGACGGCTTCCGATCCGTAGACCAGGAAGAACGGCGTGTAGCCGGTTGATCTATTAGGCGTGGTGCGGAGGCTCCACAGCACAGCCGAAAGTTCTTCGATCCAATATCCGGGTGACCGCTCCAATGGCTCGATGAGGTGTGGCTTGATGCCGGCTAGCACCAAGCCGTTTGCTCTTTCGACTTGCCCGTTGGACTACGGGTGTGCGACAGAGACGAGATCCAGCCGGATGCCCTTGTTGCTGCAGAACCGGGCAAAGGCCCCCTTAGTGAAGTTCGTGCCGTTGTCGGTGATGATGCTGTTGGGGTAGCCGAAGCGGTTGATGATGTCGGTGAAGAAGGTAACGACTGTCGCCCCATCCAGCTTTCGGATAGGCTTGGCCTCGATCCACTTCGTGAACTTGTCCACCGCCACCAGCAGGTGGGTCATGCCCGTGCGTGCTCGCTTGAAGGGACCGACCATGTCGAGGCCCCAAACCGCGAAGGGCCAGGTGATCGGTATGGTCTTGAGTACCGAAGTTGGCATGTGCCTGAGCTTCCCGAAGCGTTGGCACCCATTACACGCGGGGACCAGCTACTTAGCATCCTCGAGGCAGGTGGGCCAATAGAAACCATGGCGGAACGCCTTGAGCGACTATCGCCCTTGAGGAAGCATGATGCCCGCACTCGCCCTGGTGGTTATCCTTGAGTAGTCGGTAGCCCGTGTCCACGTCGACGCATCTTTGGAAAATGCCGGATACGCTGCGCTTGTACAGTTCGCCGTTGACGATGGTGTACGTGTGTGCGCGGCGCCGGATTTGCCTGGCCTCCACCTCGTCATCCAGAAGTTCTCCATTAGCGATGTAGTCCATGAAAGCCTGTGCCCAGGATGGCACTTCCTGAATGATGAGGATGCTCCCGTCCTCCGGTTGGCGGATGTCGGGGGGTCGTCCGGGTGGCGTACCCAGGACGGCAGCCCCCGAGCTTCTTGGCGAACCGGCAGCCCCCGGGCCTTGCGAGCCAGAGGGCACTGCCTTGCCGGAGTTGGTGCGGGTCTTATTTTTTGGCGGCTCTGCCGGCTCCGCTTCTGCCGCTCCGTCAGCCGGAGCGCTCCCTGCCCAGGTGATGGAGTCCGATTCCGGTGACGGGTTGATGGACGACTTGCATAGGTGCTCCAAGGAGACCCCCGGTGGGATCGCCTGCCTGGTAGATCCGATCTTGGAGAGCGAATCGGCTGCCTCGTTGTTGAAGCGAGGGACATGGTGGAATTCGCATCCGTCGAAGGAGGCGCTGAGCTTCTGGATGTGGAACCGGTAGAGGGCCATGTTTGCATCTCTGTCGTCCCATTCTCCAGACACTTGTTGCACCACCAGGTCTGAATCACCGAAGCACAGGATCCGGTTGACACCTATCTCCTTGGCTAGCTGGAGTCCATGCGCCAGTGCCTCGTATTCGGCTACATTGTTGGAGGCCTTGAAGTGGATCTGCAGCACGTACTCCAGCCGGTCCCCTTTGGGCGAGGTGAGCACGATGCCGGCTCCCAAGCCCCCGAGCATCTTCGACCCGTCGAAGTGCATCTTCCAGTGGTCCGAATCCGGAACCGGTGGGAGATACTGGGTCTCAGCCCAGTCGACGAGGAAGTCCGCCAATGCCTGTGATTTAATCGTGAGCCGGGGCTCGTACTGGATGGAGTAGGCGGCGAGCTCGATGGCCCATTTGGCGACTCGACCGGTGGTGTCTTTGTTGCCGATGATTTCCGAAAGGGGTGTGGTGCACACGACCTTAATCAGATGCTCCTGGAAGTGGTGCTTGAGCTTCTTGCATGCCAGGTACACGCCGTAGCACATCTTCTGGTAGTGGGGGTAGTTCTGCTTGGACAGGGAGAGAACCTCACTGAGGTAGTAGACGGGTCTCTGAACCGGCTAAGCCTTGCCTTCCTCGGGGTGCTCCACCACCAGGACGACGCTGACGACCCGGCTGATGGCTGCTATATAGAGCAACATCGGCTCCTTGCTAGCCGGCGTGGCTAGAACCGGTGCTGTGGATAGCATGCGCTTGAGGTCATGAAATGCGGTGTCGGCTTGCGAAGTCCAGGAGAACTTGTCCGTCTTCTTCATCAATTGGTACAGCGGGGGTGCCTTCTCCCCCAGCTGGCTAACGAAACGGCTGAGGGAAGCCAGGCATCCGGTGAACTTCTGGACTCCCAACAGGTTCCTGGGCGGCTGCATCCTTTTGATGGCCGCGATCTTCTCCGGATTTGCCTCGATGCCTCGCTAAGATACGAGGAAACCGAGGAGCTCACCGGACGGCACTCCGAAGACGCACTTCTCCGGGTTCAGCTTCATCTGGTACTGGTGGAGGTTGCCAAATGTCTCTCCCAGATCCTCGAGGAGGGTGCGCTTCTCCTTGGTCTTGATGAACACGTCGTCCACATAAGCGTGCACGTTTCGGCCTATCTGCGAGTGCAGGCACTTCTGCATGGAGCGCTGATAGGTAGCGCCTGCATTCTTTAGGCCGAAAGGCATGGTTACGTAGCAGAAAGCCCCGTAGGGGGTGATAAATGATGTCTTAATCTGATCAGCTGGGTTTAGCCACATCTGATTGTACCCGGAATAGCAATCTAGAAAAGACAACAAGTCGCAGCCGGCCGTGGAATCGATGACTTGATCGATACGGGGCAAGGCGAAGGGGTCTTTCGGGCACGCCTTGTTCAGGCTGGTGTAGTCGATACACATGCGCCAGGTCTTATTCTTCTTCAGTACCAAGACTGGGTTTGCCAACCAGTCCGGGTGGTACACTTCCATGATGAACCCGGCTGCAAGGAGCCGGGTGATCTCGTCACCGATTATCTTCCTCTTCTCCTCTGCAAACCGGCGCAGAGGTTGCTTGACCGGCTTGGCATCCGGACGCACATGAAGTGAGTGCTCGGCGAACTCCCTTGGCACATCTGGCATGTCCTTGGGGGACCATGTGAAGATGTCCCGATTCTCATGGAGGAAGTCGACGAGTGCGCCTTCCTATTTGCTGTCCAAGCCGGCACCAATGGTGACGAACTTAGTCGGGTCGGAGGGGTCGAGCAGGATCCTCTTCATCTCCTTTGCCGGCTGGAAAGCTCCTTCTCCAGCCGGTTTGCTGCTAGCCAGTATGTCCTGCTGGGCCATGGCCACATTGCGCATGATCACGCGCTTTTCTTCGGCTATGATGAGGGCCTCTACCAGTTTGGAACCGGCTGAGGCGCACTCCATCGACCGCCTGAAGCAACCGGCGACGGTGATCACGCCGTGGGGTCCCGGCATCTTCATCTTGAGGTACGCGTAGTGGGGGATGGCCATGAACTTGGCAAGGGCGGGGCGCCCGAGGAGAGCATGGTAAGAGCTTGTCAGGTTTACCACCTCGAACCAGATTGGTTCGCGGCGGAAGTTCTCCTCGGTCCCGCAGATGACGTCCAGCTGGATTTTTCCCAGCAGGGCACAGGCTGGCCCCGGCAGTACACCGTGGAACGTCGTAGTAGTCGAGCGCAGGTCGCTTTCGTGAATGCCCAGCTTCTCCAGCGAGGACCGGTAGAGGAGGTTGAGGCTGATGCCTCCGTCGATGAGGACGCGCGAGAATCGGCAGGTACGTGCGTTGGAAACGATGAGGGGGTCGAGCACCATGGCGCAGCCCCCGGGAGTCGGCAGATGCTCAGGCTGGTCTGCCCGGCTCTAGGTAATGGGGGTTTTCGACCAGTTCAGGTACTGGGGGACCGGAGAGACGATGGCATTGACCTCCTTAGAGCATCGCCTGCGGCTGTGCTTGTCGTCCTGCTCTGTCTCGAAGATGTGGTAGGCGGCATGCGGCTGGGGGTAGTCATTGTTGTTGTTGCCGCCGTTGTCGCCGTTACCATCATTATCGGCTCCTCTAGCCGGTGGTGGAGGTCCACTAGGAGGGGGAGGGGGGAGACGAGGTTGGTTACCCTGGTCTTTTAGCTGGCGGGTCTAGCTGCAGTTCCGGGTGGTGTGCGTAGCCGATTTGAAGGGACCACTATGCCACTTTCATAGGCCGTCAAACATCTGGTCGAAGGTGAGACGTGGTTTCTGCCTTCTTGCCTCATTAGCCGGTACGTCGGGTGCACCCTCCACAGCATTGACCTGCCGCGCGTGGTAGCGAGACTTCTGTTGTCCGGCCTGGCGGTCCCCATGGAACTTGTTGTCGTTGCCGTGGCATCTGGAGGATCCGGCTTCGCCAGCCGGATTGCTCGGTCAATCGCGAGCCGGCTCCGTAGGAGTCGGACGCCCGTCCGTGTTTACTCGGAGGGGCTTCTTCATGGCGGCATCCGCCGTGGCGTACTGGTCCGCAACCGTCATGAGCTCTGCCATGGTTTTCGGCTCATCACACAGTAGCCGGTGGCGAAGCATGGTGCCTTCTCGGCAACCCTCGATGAAGAAACTGATGGCCTGGCTCTCCAGGATGCCCTAACAGTTGTTGCGCAGCTCCATCCACTTGGCGAGGTACTCGCGGTCGGTCTCGCGGTCGGTCTCGCGGTCACCCTGGACGCACAAGGCCAGGTCACGCGGGCGCCCTGGGCGCTTGTACGTGCCGTTGAAGTTGCAGACGAACACCTTCTCGAAGTCAGGCTAAGCGTTGATGCGGTTGGGCGCTAGGCTGTTGAGCCACGTCCTTGCCGACCCGGTTAGCATGAGGGGGACGTAGCGCACGGCTGTGCGCTTGTTCCCATGGGCGATGCCGACTGCCGTAGCATAGTCGGTCAGCCAATCTTCTGGCTTCATGCTGCTGTCGTACTTGGGGGTGTCCCTGGGCAGGGAAAATTTATCCGGAAACGGCTCGTTCCGGATGCGGGGTCCGAAACAAACCGGTCCAGTAGAGTCTTCCTCCTCCGTGACGCGCGCTTGAGCGAGGAGCTCGATGCGGTTGCGGGCATCCGGACAATCCGGGTTGGGCGCTCCTACCCGGCCCGAGAGACAGGAACCGGCTGGTCTGGGGGCTCTGGTTGGTGGAGGGGGAGGCGGCGGGTTGCTGTTCACCGTCTGCTCCTGGCGCGGCTGGCCTCTGTTGCCAGAGCTGCGACGCCTACTGCGGGCCTTGGCCGGCTGAGGGGAAGACGCCTGCTGGGTGTTGCACGGCGCGCCCCTGCTGTTGGCAGGCAGCTTGCTCTCCCTAGAGTAGCTGGGGTCCTCCTGCATCTGCCGGTTGGCGTCAGCCTGCTCGTCCATGATGCGGAGGAGCTCCTGCACACGAGCATGCTGGCGGGCTCACTCCTTGCCCTCCAGACTGGGTAGTTCTTCTGCCACGGCTCGTGCCGCGCGCAGGTTCTTGATGGGCGTGCTGTAGGTGGGCCGGATGAGGGCAGGTGCGGGATCTGTCTCCCCATCCTTTTCCATCCTACCGCCTAGCTCGCCGCCCCGGCGCTGCCCTTGGCCTAGCTGGCTTGGTTCCGCGGTAGCTGGAGTGAAACCCTGCGCACGGTCGTACTCGCGTCGGGTGATCTCGAGTTGCTTGCGGGTTGCCGCCAGCTCCATGGCCTCCTGGAGGAGGATCTATCTCTCCATGGTGAAGTTGGCCTCCGCTTCCTCCGGGTTATCCCCGAGGTTAACCGCGTCAGGAGCCGATCAATGGTGTCCTCCACCGGGTTCCGAGGCTGCAGGGGAGCAGAAGTTCCGACCTCGTCCACGCCTCGCTCCCTCGGTTGGCGGGGATGAGAGCTGGAGCCGGCCATCATGACCTCCACGCCGCAGGATGCAGCGGAGGTGCTACCGCCTGGACGCGGAAGCTCCGCGACAAAGACGATTTCCCTAGGGAAACGCTCTAGAACAGTGGCGACATAGACAGGGAGGTCGCCGAATAGCAGGACGGTTCCGTACGCCGGGAAGGAGGTTCCAGCGAAGCAGGAGGCGTTGTCGATGACGCAGTGAGCACCAGGCCGGTGGCCACGCGCTCACTGGCTGAAGTGCGGGGTCCCATGCGGAACGTGACTCCGGTCGAAGCCATCTTGCCCCACGGTGGGCGCCAACTGTCGTTGTATTGGGAACGGCAACACCTGGAGAGGTTAGATAGAGGTGTGGGTACTAGCAGGGAAGCTATCGACGGCATCCGTAGGCGGGATTGGATACAAGAAAGCGTAGCTGGACGCAGGAAGTACCCAGGTTCGGAGCCCTCGTGATGAGGTAAAGCTCCTACTCCTGTCGGATCTGACTATGTGGGATATACGAACTACAAGTGCTCCTCGAGCTATATTCGCTAGCTACTGCCTTAAATGCTATGAGACCAACCCTTTCTACTGAGGCCTTGCCTCTCCTTATATAGGCAGAGAGGCAAACGTCTCACTGGCTAGTCCGACTGGTGGGCCCCACAGGCAGGTCCTAGCCGGCTAGTCATCTACAGTATCCAGTATGGCATGTCACGTCGGAGTGTGAGCGGTATGGTTGTCGTGGGCATAGTGGAAGTCGTGCGAGCACGTCGTCAGCATTGGGCCACTGTTCCCGCGTCATCCCTGCTAAGTCTTCGGTATGGCCGGGTAGTTGTCGGTCTTGTCATCGTACAGGGCGTACCATGCACTGATACACACGTCGTCCTGTCTCACTGATTGGTTCCGGCTACATCGTCGTAGCCGGCTACCTCTTGCTGACCCGGCTACCGTGCGGTAGCCGGCCTGTCTTGCCTTGTCCGGCTGCGTCTGGCCAGCCGGACGCCATCCGACTGTCTTGTTTCTTGTCCGATTGGGGTACCTGGGGATCATCCCCCTGACACAAAGGCGACGAGCTTACCGACGTCGTCATCGCCGTGGAGACCAACCACGAGGATATGCTCACGAAATACGCGAGCAACATCGACAAGGATGACCCCACCATCCTGAAGAAGTCAACCGTCGGAGGCTCCACTTTCGAGGCGACCACGCACACCCGCACCGTCGAGCTCGTCCTAGGCGACTATATCCAGATGGTCACCATCGGGATGAACATGAGTCCCTCATAGAAAAGCATGCTCATCGGGTTCCTGCATGAGAATCGCGACACTGCATGGAAACCATCCGACATGCCTAGTGTCCCGAGGGAACTTGCTGAGCACAAACTTAACACTGATCCCAAAGTGTGACCGGTGAAGCAGTCGTTGCGGCCCTTCAATGGAGAGCACCGCCGAGCAATTGCCGAAGAAGTATAGTGTCTACTAGCTGCAGGCTTCATTCCGCCCATCAAGTACTCCAAGTGGATGGCAAACCCAGTCCTGGTCCTGAAAAAGAATAACACATGGAGAATGTGTATCGACTACACCAACCTCAACAGCGCCTGCCTGAAGGAAGAGTTCATCCTACCACGCATCGATCATAGCATCGACTCGACCGTGGGATCAGAGTCACTGTCATTCCTTGACGCGTACTCTGGTTACAACCAGATCAAAATGGTGGTCGAGGAAGAAGAGAAAATGGTGTTCATCATGCTATTCGGTGCCTTCTACTACACCGCCATGATGTTCGGCCTCAAAAACGCCGGCGTGACCTACCAAAGGTGCATGCAGGAATGCCTTGCGAGCCAAATTGGCCGCAACATCCATGTCTACATCGACAATGTGGTGGTAAAATCCACCAGCCAGAGCGACCTGCTCACCGATCTGGCCAAGACCTTCCCGAATCTGCGGAGGTACAAGATCAAGCTCAACCCAGGAAAGTGCAACTTCGGCGTCCCCACCGGACAGCTCCTGGGGTACATAGTCTCCAAACGAGGGATCGAGGCAAACCCCACCAAGATCGACACCATCACACGACTCGGGAAACCCGAGTGCCTACGCGACGTCCAGAAGCTGGCTTGACGAGTCACGACTCTCAGTCGCTTCATCCCCCGGCTCGGTGAGAAGGCGATGCCTCTCTACCGCCTGATGCACAAGAACCCCATATTCTAATGGGACGAAGAAGCAGACAACATGCTCAAAGCACTCAAGAAAGTACTACTCGCGACACCACTGCTCACTGCCCCAATCGACAAAGAGCCAATGCTCGTCTACGTCGCGGCATCCACTCGAGTCGTCAGCGCCGTGATACATCATTGAGGTCCTGACAGACTCAAGACAGCGCTACCCGCAGTACCAAAAATTGGTGTATGCGGTCTTTAGACCCCAGCGGCAACTCCCACATTACTTCCAGGAGCACCCCATCACGGTCGTCTCCTCTGCGCTACTGCAGGACATCATCCGCAATAGTGAGGCGACTGGGCGAGTCGCTGAGTGGGCCGTCGAAATCGGTATCCACAAAATCAAGTAAGAGCCACGCAAAGCGATCAAATCGTAGGCCTTGGCCGATTTCCTAGCCCATTGGGAAGAGACACACCAGCCGGAGAAGCTACCCTATCTCCATTACTGGTCACTCCATTTTGATGGGTCCAAGAACACGGACGGCATGGGGGCTGGGATCATCCTCACCTTCCCCAAAGGCGACAAGCTCTGCTACATGCTCCACCTCGACTTCACGCCCTGCAGCAACAACATGGCCGAGTACGAGGCCCTCCTCCACAGCATGTGGGCTACCAAGGATATGAACGTAAATCGCCTATGGTGCTACGGCGACTCCAACCTAGTCGATGGCTAAGTCGCTGGGACCTGCGACGTCGTCTCCCCCACCATGATAGCGTACCGCCAAGCGGTAGACCAGCTAGGAGGTCACTTCACCGTCTACTCTGTCGAGTGGATCGATAGGCGCAAGAATGAGGAGGCCAACACTCTCTCCCGCATCGGATCGGCCCACCAAATGCCACCCGCAGGCATCTTCCTCGACATCATCCACAAACTGTCGGTCTCCCTGCCCAAGGAGATTGACATCGAGATACCTCTACAGCCCGAGCCTACTCTAGTTGCCATGATCATGGAGCCCAGCGACTGGACCACACCATACGTCGCCTTCCTACAGAACAAGGTCCTACCCACCGACGAGACAGAGGCATGAATGATTGTGCACTACTGCAAATCCTTCGTCATCAATAACGGCGAGCTCCACAAATGCAGAGTGACTGGCGTATTCCAGCGCTGCGTACAGCCAGAAGAACGACGAAAGATCCTCCAAGACATCCACGCTGGTGACTGCGGCCATCACGCCGGCGCCAGATCACTAGTCGCAAAGTCCATGCGACATGGCTTCTACTGGCACACCGCACATGCTGATGCCATCGACATCGTCCAACGGTGCATCGGGTGCCAGAAGTACGCCAACCAGATGCACGTCCCTAGTTTGGCACTCAAGACCATCCCCATCACCTGGCCATTCACTGTATGGGGCATGGACATGGTCAGCCTGTTCAAGAAGGCCCCATCCAGTTTCACCCACCTCCTGGTTGCAGTCGAAAAATTCACCAAGTGGGCCGACGCCAAGCCGATCAAGAAGTGCAACGGCAAGACCTCCACCAAATTCCTCCATGAGCTCATCTATCGGTACGGCTACCTGCACAACATCATAACGGGCAACAGCACCAACTTCGCCAAAGGTGCCATGGCGGAGTTCTGTGAGGAACATGGCATATGGCTCGACCTCGCCTCAGTCGCCCATCTAGAGTCGAATGGCCAAGTAGAGCGTGCCAACCAAACCGTCCTCCATGGAATCAAGTCATGACTTTAGGTGCCCCTCGAGCGAACCCCTAGATGCTAGCTCGAGGAGCTCCCCTCCATGATATGGGGTAGCCGCACCTCTGTCAACCGTTCCACGGGGTTCACACCCTTCTTCATGGTGTACGGTGATGAAGTCGTCATGCCATCCGACCTGGAACATGACTCGCCTTGGGTCGTCAATTATGTGGAGGCGAAAAATGAGATCGCCCACCGAGATGGGGTCGACCAGCTCGACAAAGCACGTGACCTAGCTCGCTCCCGCACCGCCATCTACCATCACGGACTCCGCCGCTACCATAGCCGCCGAGTCCGGACTCGCACCTTCCAGGAAGGCGACTTGGTCCTACGATTGGTCAAGGACAAGAACGGAATGCACAAGCTTTCTCCCCCATGGGAGGGGCCATTCTCCATAGGGCGAGTCCTCGGCAACGACAACTATTACCTGATCGACATAAGAGGCAATGGCCAGCTCAAAGTTGGGAGGCCATGGAATGTCAACCTCCTCCGAAAGTTCTATACATAGAAATCAAACTTGTACTCAGCTGCTATATAATAAAAATTCGGATCACACAAATTGTGTCTACTCGCCATACTCTTGTGCCAATCGCACTCATACACTTAGCAATACGCTACCCACGGAAGTCAACCCTTGGTCGACCGACACGGCTAAGTAGTGCGGCCCCAGGGCACCGAATACACTCGGGCCTTGTGTAGTCCACGAACAAGCCACCCCGGAGCCACCATTAGAGTCGCCTCGCTCGACTGGCCCACCAGGCCAAGACAACCGATAAGGCTTCCCACAGCGACCCATCCTCCCCATCCTCGTGCAAAGCGACTCGAACGGTTAAGTACCATGCACGGGGACTTGTCCATAGTAAACCTGACGCGGCTCGGGAACACACCAAGTAAGAGAGCTTGCCCTGGACTCGCCACGCGATTGTCTTTCCGAGCCAGGGGAGAGACGCATTACAAACAACACACCAGGTCTTCACCTAACTTGGGCACGCGACTAGAACGGCTAAGTACCATGCTCAGGGACTGGCTTAAACCAACCTTGCTCATGTCCAGGAAAATAGCTAAGTATAGCGCTCCCTTGGGTCGCCAAGCGACTGGCTCCACGAGTCACGATAAACCAATTCCAACAAAATTAAAAACTCAATATAATCAAACTTACATATATACGAGGTAAACCCCAATAAAGGGAGGACGCGCTCGGGGACTTGCACAACCAAATACTCAACGTAAAACAGACATCACCATGTATTGTGAGTCGATTGATTCCTTTTTACTTCAGCAACTTTATATATTGTTTACATTACAAAAGCGAGCCAGTTGTCATAACATACAAAAGCCCCTCAGGGCAGTCACTCATTTTGCAGGCTCCGACAAAGAGGCACCGCCATCACCTTTGACCCGGACGTATGGCTCCCAAGGGTTCGTCGGGTATGTCGTTAGCGACTTTGACAATGACGACATGAAGGGTTGCTCTGACTTTAGGTCACGGTGCTCCGATTTGGAGTCGCCTGGTGCCACCACCGTCTCTTGGTACGGCAGCAGGTCCCCCATCGCCAATACTCGCTCCGCGAACGAAGCTGCCTTGGCGGTCAACCTAAGAATCTCCGAGATCTCCACCGAGCCGGTCACTAAGGGATAACCTATGGTGATGTTGTCGAGGTTGAAGTCATCGGGGAATTGAGCGAGCCCAAGGCTAAGCACTGTGGTGGTCCCGTGTCTGAATGCTGATTGTGTCATCCACTAATCGATGGCGGCGCCTCCTCCAGCGCCAAACCTCAGTCAACCCCTGGAATAACCTTGGTGGGGGAGATCCCTTGAAGCATAGCCTGGACACAAAGCGCCAAAGCGGTTGCCACGTTCACCACCGCCATCACGCACTGTGAGGCATCAAAGGTTTGCACCACCGGGTCGCTTTGACCTATCAGGGCTGTAATGTCAGAAATTCAATATCACTAAGGACTAGTGGACTCACCCGCTTGGGGACTCGCCGCATACCAAAAAGAAAGAGCAGACACTCACCAAGAAGCTTGCGGCAGCTCTCCGTCACATGTTTCTCAAGCGCCCCACGGTCGGTTTGCAACCCAAGGATGACCAAGTCGGAGGCCTTCTGCACCTCCTCCGTTGCGACAACTGCAGCTTTGGCCCTCTCTTTAGAGCGACGCTTTCTCCACCTCTAGCTCCTTTACCAGCGAGTCGATTCGCACCACCGCCGTGGACAACGCCACCTTCGCAGCGTCTAGCTCAGCAGCCGGAACATATCCCTCACGGGCCTTGGCAATTGTAGCAGGCAGTTCATCTGAGAGGCACAAACATCACGATCCAGTTTTGCACAGCAACGATGACTAAAGCGCGCTAAAGGAAACACCAACTCACCAGTCGATTCTTGGAGTCGCCGATTGGCCTCCTGTGCTATCCGCAGGTCGCGTTCCAGGCGTTCCTTTGTGGCTTGCCGATCAGATGATTCCCTTTGTAGGCCCTGAACACAGAACAAACAATAAGAGACTGGACGACTAAAACCCTAAGTGTCTAGCCGCTGAAATTCAGCGACTAGACCCTCGGGGACTGGACGACTAAAATCCTAAGTGTGTAGCCGCTGAAATTCAGCGACTAGACACTCGGGGACTGGACATACCTAAATAGCAGCTCCAAGCATGTTGTGAAGATCGTTGGCATCCATCGAAGGAACCACAAAAGACGTACGCCCGCGTTGTTGCCCAACTTCATCGTCGATAATTTCTGGAATTTGCGGCGACTGAGTTTCCGCTGCCATCAAGAACACCTTCACCATAAAGCACGGAAATGACGCGACCACCCTCACTGGGATGCTGGTTGTCGAGGCCAGCGGCTCCGCTGGCGAGGCCTCCTTGAATGACTCTGAGTGGGCGGCTGCCACTTCTCTAGCGCGGGTAGCAGAGTCATCCTCCTCTGCGTTTCCCCCTACCGTGACATCAGGGGTGTCCCCTTTTTTCTTCTTCTTCTTGGCGCCTTTGCCTGGCGCATCCTTTGCGATGATCTTCCTCTTCTTGGAGGGTCGACTTCCCCTCTAGCATCGACAGGCGGAACCCTAGCCACCAAAGGGCGGCCAATCTTCTTGGCACCAGACCTATGCAAATTGCCACGGTCAGAAAGCTAACGATACAAGGAATATTGAAGTGGGAAAAATAATCTAACTCACTTCACGATAGGGAGAGTACACAAACCGGTGCTGATGTGCGCGGGCTTCTCCAGCTCCGGACCCAAACAACGCGAGAGCCCCTTCTCAAACACATTCGAGGCCCATGACATCGTGGGATTATTCGACGTCAAAGTCGCGGTTGTGGGAACCTCCGGTCCGGGCGACACGGCTGCTTCATCTGGTGGCGGAGACTTCAACCCCGTGACCTCGGAAGCCCACGACTCCAAGGCAGCCGAGGTCATCGGTGCGATCGCGGCAAGTGGAACCACTGACTCCACCATCACGGTCGTAGTCTCTGATCCCTTCGTCAGATTTGGGTCCTCTGGGATCTTGGTTGAAACATCAGCCGCCTCATCCCCGGACTCCTCGTACGATTCAAATTCCACCACCGATCTGGGCGGTGACGCCGGCTTCGGTGCCGACTTCTTTGCAGGTGACTTCAGCTTTTGTGTGGGCTTCATCGGCGTGGCCACTCACCGCGAGTTGTGCTCCTGCAGGATCTCGTCATCGTTGTAGCGCTCCTCAAGGTTGCGACTCGCCTCGATCTCGTGCTACTTCTGCATGCGAGTCTTGCAGGCTGCGAGCACTGGCGGGGGAATGTCCCTCGCTTCCTCTTCACTCTCAGAGGACTCCCGTCCCTTCTTCGAGCTCCTTGGGAATCTCCTCATCGAGTGGGGGAAGCCAACCTTCAAGGATCTAGAACAGCTGAACAAGGAGAATTGGTTCGGTTAAAAATCACGACTGAACATTACAAGTTGCGGATCGAATATTTCTATTACCATATCCTTTACCATATATTTTTGGCGGATTCGGATCGAAACGGATAATAGCCGGTTGCGGATTCGAATGCAGATTATATCAGATTGCGGATATGGAACGGATTCGGTGCGAGCTCGGATCGGAAGAGGATAATCGAACAAATACACGTAGAAAAATAAAAAAAATATTTAGTTTATGCAAAATAAATGACAAGAAAGCATGCAACACTAGATAACAGTAGTATGAAATTGGAAGATTGGTAACAGCATAGTATAACATGCATATGTAGCATGCATAGCTAGCCGATACACTAACTAGATTGTCTAGATATTGGGGTTATGCTAAATTTATCAGATTATCCTATTTGAGTACCTCGGATAATTCGCATAAAATGTCGGATTATCCTTATCCATCGAATATCATCAATACCATATCCGCTACCACATCCGTCGGATATCCGCTCGACAAATATCCGCATTCGCATCTATATCCACCGAATATCTAAAAATACATACCATATCCTCAAAAACGGATGTGGATACGGATTCGGAGCGGAAATTATTCGTACCATTTACATCCCTATTGGCTGCTATGCTGCTTCTGGGCTGACTGGGCTACACAACAGGTAAGCTGGGATGCGGCAATCTGCTCTCTCTTCTCTCTTTCTTATTATTTTATGGTTTTCGTTTTTAACAAAATTTTTACCTATTGTTTTCTAGATTTAAACAATCACTTAATTCAAAATACTTTTGAACATTTGCAGATGTATTTGAACCACGGGATTAGGGCATAGTAAAGGTGATAAGAGAGAAGGGATGCCCACATGTAACAAGTCAGCTTGGGCATTTACAAGAATATGATTTGGGTTTAACAAAATGAATAAAGCATTTGCAAAATATGGAGCCCTATCAAGTGGATTCCAAACTTGTAGTAACAAAATAGAGATAGATTAAAAAGAGGAAGAGAGTATGGTGTTAGCAAAAAAACATAATCAAGACAAGGTGAATGGAAGTTTTGATATGATGCTCTAATGCAATGTGGCATGGGGACATGAACATGATATCATGATGATGCACGAAAGAAAAAACAACAAGCAATTTTCTAGTAGTGGTTTTACCTAGGGTGCTACAGAAGGGGATGATGAGATGTCCTCCAATGTTTCGTGAGGCAGCACGGATTTTCCCTTCTCCAAGTTCCTCCTCCATATCCCTTTCTGGTGTGGTTTTTCGTGGTTCTAGGTTTCTATGAATGTCAGATCTCTCTGCCATCCTTGCCAAGAGAAAGTATTTGACGAGGCGAACGCTCTGCTGCAAGGTACATGAGGACAGTACGGGCAGGCCCTGCCCGTACCATTGGTTGTTATCGCAGCAGATGCTTTCCCCATGTTTGGTATTCTCCCAGGTGCGAAGGTAAATCAATAAAATAACCTTTATCACCTAAAAATATCATATTATAACATAATATGATGGTTCCAATTGATATGTTCATAAGAGACTTAGTAATTCAGGATCCTGTTGAAACAAAGACAAAAAGGTGCGTGCAAAGATGGTGAAATACCAAAATCCCTATTCTATTTATGCAAAAACAAAAGGTAATTATATGATTTAAACTCATCAACACCCCCAAGCTAGATTCTTGATCGCCCCGATCAAGATGGTGGCTTATGGACAAGATGATTATGTGCATGAGGCACGAGTCGTTATAATAAATGAGGCAGAAATTGAAACAGGAATACAATATCACATGTAAAGTTACTTCAGGGGTATTATCATACCCTTACACATCACATGACTTAGAGGCTTCCACACCTTTTTGAGTAACAATGAAGTTATAAGAAGCTTTTAGTGATTCAACATATTATATAATCATAGAGTTAAACTAACTGAGCACTTGATTTTAGTAATGAAGATTCATGATCATACTTTTTCTTGTATCTTTTTTTGCCTTGGGATTCTTTTGATAGCTGTTCTTTTATCTCTTCTCTCTTTTTCTAGTACAGTCACTTGATGCTCAATACTTCTATGGCTTTTAAAACTCGTGACTATAATATACTACCAAAATTTTCTTCCCATAGTTTAATCAATACTTTTATTAGTGGGGAAGTCCCTAAAATCATGACAGTTGTACAAGTATCATAACACTCAACCTAATTCAGTCATCTAATATAATAATCATGAATCAAAAGATAACTTCAAATATCATAAAGTCTCGAAACTTAACCTATATAAATCTTCTCTTGAACAGAAAGGAGATCAAAGTTGATGCAACTAATGCAAATTCTGTCATTAAAATTTAACATGCATGCAGGAAAGTAAACCTGCTAAAACTATTATTGATTACAAGGTCCTCACAGAGTCTGCCAAGCTTGGAATCAAGCCGGTGGGATCAAATATATCCTTGTGAATATGTACTCCTTATTGGTAGTGGTGTACTTGTCCGCGATGGCCATGGTCTTGGCCATGGTGTCGGGCTTCACCCGGCGAAGCTTGTGCTTGAGCATAGTGCCTTCTCTGTAGTCGTTGACGAAGAAGTCAACTGCTTGGTGCTCGCGCACCCCCTCATAGGAGTTGTGCATGCTTGTCCACCGGGTGATGTAGGAGCAGTCGGTCTCATCTTTGCCCTGGATGCAAAGAGCGAGCTCGTCGGGTCGACCCATGGTGCTTGTAGGTTCCAGTGAAGTTGTGGACGAATGCCTGCTCAAAATTGATCCAAGCATTGATGATGTTGTGTGGGAGACTTTTGAGCCATGTTTTGGCCGAGTCCAGGAGCAAGAGGGGGCGTATCGCATGGCTAGCCAGTCATTTGGCTTGACAGTGCCGTTGTATTTTGGCGTGTCCCTTGGGAGCAAAAATACCTTTGGAAATGGTTCGTTCCGGATGCGCGGTCCAAAACACCTTGGTCCAGCCGGACTCTCTTCCTCCAGCACGTGACTGGACCAACAGATCGATGCGTGTGCGCGCATCCTCCGGCTCCTCTGGCTCAAGCGGTCCAAGCCGTCCTGAAAGGCGAGACTTGGGTGGCGCGTTGGTTTTTCTAGCTTCGTCAGCTAGATTGTACTGGTGACTGCCACGACCTCGCGGGGGTTTTTCCAACGGCCAGCTAATCCTCCGTGTGGACGGTTGTTTAGCTTTGTAGCGTTTGTAGAGGAGGCCTTGCTGCCACTGCAGCTAGATCGCCACCCGGCGAGGCTGCTGGCTCTTGTTGTTTCCTGCCTCGGCCTGCTGCTTGTTAGCCGTCGCGACGAGGAGCTGAACACGTGCCTGCTGGTGATATAGCTCGTTGCCCTCCAGGTGGCTGAGCTCAGTGGTGGCTGCTTCTACAACCCTCATGTTCTTGGCCAGAGTGCTGTAAATGAGCTGAGTCACGTGATTACACGAGCCGCTAGCACGGTCTAGTTTCGAGCCCAAGTTATGGCCCTGGGGCGGAGCCTGCCGGTTAGCACCAGGTAAGCAGGAGAAACCATGCACCCTATTGTACTTGCACATGGTCGTGTCCAGGTGGCGTTGGCGGGCGGCGACCTTGCTGGCTTCCTCCAGGAGGTTCTGGCGTGTGGCCTCTAGGGCAGCCGCGACCATAGCTGGGTCCACCTCGGGGGCAATGGGGATGCGGAGGTTCTGGATGGAGGCCGCCAAGGGGTCTGCATCTTGCTCGTGCGGAGCAGCGTCGTTGGTGCATGCGTCGCGCTCCAGTGGCAGGCGACGACCTTCACCTACATCGGCCATCATGACCTCGATGCTGCCGCTGGCGAGACGCGGCGCGGAGAATCCAGGCGGTGCGCCGGAAACAACGATGACCTCACGAGGGAACCCCTCGGCGATGGTGGCGACGTAGATGCGATTCTTTCCTAAGTGCATGACAGAGCCACCGCTTGGGAAGGCTTCCCCGTTGAAGCAGGATGCGTTGTCGAGGATGTAGTCGAAGGAGCCAAAGGTGAGGACAAGGCCAGAGGAGACTCGCTCGTCGGCGACGAGCGGAAGTCCCGTGTGAAAGATGACCCGAGTCGAAGCGATGTGCCCCACGGTGGGCGTCAACTATCGTGTTATGGAACACGGTAGTGCCATCGGGGATGGCATGAAGGGGATAATCAGGATACTATCGGTGGCTACTCGCAACGGGTTGGACATATATACTGCAAACATAGTGATGGGCCGAGGTTCGGAGCCCTCTGGATGAGGTAAAACTCCTACTCCTGCATGGATCTACTATATGGGGAGCAAACGCTCAGTACAAGTGCTCCTTGAGCTGTTTCCTTAGCTTCTCAAGAGAGCTAGAGGAAGATGAACTACTCAACTTGTAGAATCTAGAGAACTTGTCACTTGTAATCCTCTACCTAGAACCCTAGCACTACCGTCCCTTATGTACTGGTTGGGAGAGGTAGGTTACAACATGGGCTCTAGGATTTACTGTTTGGGCCTTGGGTTTACAGAGCGGGCCGCCTGGCCGGGTCCAGCCGGTGGGCTAGGACCCGGTCAAGACTCTAGTATAGGTGGGGGCAACGATGCAACATCCCAGCGCTGTTTCTTTGGGACGTCACCCGGTGCTTTACTCATCAGCTGGCACTTTACTCGTCAGCCGAAGCTTTACTCGTCATCCGAAGCATTACTCGCCAGCTTCCAGCCTTGGAGCTTTGGCATCTTTGTCTTATAGCCTCATCAGGGAGGCGCGCCAGCCTGTCCAGTCGGGGGTGTGCTCAGCAAGGAGCGTCACTCCCTGTACCTTTGGCCAACGGATCCAAGGCGGCCAGGTAGAGGTGGCCACCCAGCCGGCTCTTGTGGTCACCTGGCTAGACGGGCCAGCCGAGGAATCTCAAGGGCGGGATGGCTGAAGCGGTCCACCCGGTTATGGTTCTTTATCTTGCGGACAACCGGCCAGGCCTCCTCGGAGCCGGCCAGTTTAGCCTAGCTTGGCCTACCCGGGGTCATCCCCCCGACAACCACTGTCCAGCATACGTATGACTTCTTTTCTTACTACCTCTTTCATTTTGGGATTCAACCTCTTTTGATTATCAACACTTGGTTTAGCATCCTCAACCATAGGTATTTTATCACTTACTATGGAAGGATCTATCCCTTTTATGTCGCTAAGAGTGTGTCCAAAAGCTTCACACTGTTTCACAAAGTACTTCTAACAATTTCTTATTTTCTTCAAGAGAGAGCTTATCATGTAAAGTTACAGGGAACTTGTCTTCCTTGTCTAAGAATTCATACCTGAGTCCTGGAGGGAGAGGCTTTAAAACAAGAGGTGGTGGATCCTCATCTCCTTTTCTTTCAAGTTCTTCAAATTCATTTCTAAGGCGAGTCTCAATTTCTGGTAAAACATTGAGGATTTTATCCAAATCTTCTTTTGCAGAGTCGTTTGAGAGTGAATCATTACCTATCAAACTCCTCTCCAATTTGGATTGTGGAGTACCAAAATAAATTGCTACAAATTCCTCAATAGTTTTCTCCTGTTTAACTTCAATCTTTTCATAAGTAAACTTTGTGAATTGGCTGCCATTAATTATTAAACTTCTTCCCAAAACTATAAAGAAAAAACTTGTTTCTTGTTATCAATATAAATATTCATAGAGCTATAAAAACGGTTACCAAAAATGACCGGGAAAAAGGACTTCAAAGGCATTTCAATGATATGAAAATGAACTGGGTACACAAAAAGCTCCCATAGAAACGCAGGCATTATGACGTATCCCATGAGTCCGCTGCAAAGTTCAGTTAGAAAGCATACAAGTAACTTCTGATGGCTCAAGGTCGGCTTCATCAATATGGCATCGTAACTCTTCATAGATTGTGTAAGGTATAATGTTAATGGAAGAGCTTAAGTCATAAAACCCTACATAAGTAGTTATTCCCCTAAACAAAAAGGGATTTTTTGTCGACTTCTATTTTTACCATCAAACTTACCTCTTATCATAGCTAAAGATTATTTACTCACTACCATTACTTCATCCTCGAACACCTCAGGTTCCATAAGTTCTTTTACTATCCCAATGTTCTTTTTAATGGTTCACAAGTCCTTAATTAACCTCCCTATCATTTTATTCTTTCACCCTTACTCTCTATTATTTTTGTGAGGATAGTTTCCTCCTCGTCTAACATTGTTTTCTGCATTTGCAAGTATTTGTCCCCATGGCAAGTTTTAGGGAGCTTCTCCTCCATAAGTGGTGTATAACATTCCCATTCTTTTGGGATCTGGAGATATTCAGCATAGGTTTTAACAATTTGAATAATCATATGGGGGTCAAGGTTGAAATTTCCAAGCAGTTTTTCTACTTTACCCGAAGCTAGAAATATTCTCAAACAATTATACTCTATAGGATTTTCTTTATTGTCCATGACTTTGGTGGCGCCATTTTCTCTATTCGCTCCGACATAGATTATTTTGATTTTAAGATCACTGACTTCTATCCAAGGATGGAAGTCTAAGTGGTTTTATATCAAGGATCAACCACTTGAAGGCCAGTCTTTCGGTTTAGCCCCCTTTGATCCTAAGAAACCTTGCCGCGAACTTGACTCCTAGGATCAACGTCCTTATGCAGAAGAAATGGTGGAAATCTAGCCCTATATTGATCGCATTTCGAAACTACGGCACGAAGTTGGCAAGGAATTGTCGGGTCTTCAGATCCTGGCATATGTTTTGCGGATCTGCTTCCAACCGCTTCAAGCCCGGCTTTCTGGCATGTGGGTGTATACCGGGAAGGACCCGATGATGATTTCCTCGGAAGACCTTACTCTCAAGGTATATGAAAAGAGGGTTCGAAACTTCACCACTCTTACCAAGGAAAGCCTAGTTCCATCCAACTGTGTTGTGGGGCCCTATGGCAAGAAAACCCAGCTCCTCGAGGTAAATTTCCTTTGCATTCATCTTTCCTTCCTTGTAGTTGCGGATGCATTTTTACTCTATCAATGACTGGCGCTTTTTCCATATCTTCTGCTTGTGTAGGACTTTGATCACTTGAGCTCACTTCCTCCTCTCCCTGGAAGCTGTGAGCCCCATGTCCATCCTTCCGCATCCGATGACCTTCCTGTGACTGGGACTGCCGCGGATGAGGAGATGGATTTTTCTGCTTCTGATTCTTCATCGAAGACGCAATCTCTTCCCTTCGGCTCGCTCCGGAGATTTTCGCATGGAGCATGATGGTGATAAGACGAAGCGCCTCTATGTTGTAGAAAGGTTCGAAGACTCGGATGACTCAACTGCTTCCAAACCCTTCGATGCTGCTCCAGTCTCGGCTGCTCCTGCCCAGATCAACTTGTTCCACTTTGTGCAGGATGTATCTTCGTAAGTGTTTGACTGCTTCTTTACTGATTTACCGGGTAGTTATGTTGCTGATGCTTTTCCCAATTGTTTTGTTCTTTTCTCATGCAGTGATGATGATGAAGATCCTCCTGCGTCTCCTCTTCGTACATCTATTGCCTACTCTGCAAAGAAATCTCCTCAACCATCGACGGAGCCGAAAGAAAAGCTTGTGTATTCTATGGAGAACATTATCCAGAAAGACGTTGCCACTTTGTCAAGGCCGTCGTCGCAAAAAAGGAAGAAAACGGCTAGTAAAGGTGTGGCGATATCTGAAAATCCTGTTGCTGTGGATATGAAAGATGTAAGTCACTCTATACTTCAGAATTTTTCTGCCTGTGGCTTCTTTTTATTTTTCCTGATATCCTTTGTTGTGATGTTCTTCTTCAGCCTTTGATGAGTGAGATGGTCGATATGGCCTCTCGCTTTATAAAAATCCGTGATGAAGCCGAAGAACTGAAGGGTATGTCATGTTCACCTTCGGGATCTCTTTGTGAATTTTCTTCTCCACTTTTTCATGATTTAGTCGCGTAGCTGCTGCCAAGTAATCCGGAGTTATTCGGGATGAGGCGATGAAGCGTGCCGATGCTCTGGAGGTCAAACTTCGGGCTACTGAGGAGGCTTTGGAGGAGGCCAAGCAGAAGGCAAAAACTGATGCCGAAGAAGTGGCCAAGCAAGCCGTCGTTCGAGGTGAAAATATTCGGGAGCGCCTAGAGGCCCTTAATACTTCTCTAACCCGTAAGTTTTTTATCTTATGTGGCTTTCTTTCATTTCTTTTCTTTGGTCATCAATCTTTTCCTTTTTTTATTTTTAGAACTGACTGGCCAGAACCTGGTGCTGCATGAAGGCAAAAAGGTTGATCCTTTGTCGGATGTTGTTAGCACCTTGGAGGCCAACAGCGTTCGTGGGCGCAACCTTCTTGTCCGCTCCCGCCGTGCCTTCAAAAGCCTTCACGCTGAAATATTTCCAACCAAGGAGGTTCCAAACAACTTGAATGACCTTGTTACTGTCTTCGGTGCCGATCACAATCCCTTGTGGTTATAGCTTGATGTAGTCGAAGAGTGGTGCCGAAACTTCAATGGCATTGGTGATGGCGCACGGCGAGAAGGTCGACTAGGAGAAGGTTAGCTCCTCTGTCCCAATCACCCCCAATGGCTAAGAAGTTGACCTGAAGCCTTATGTTAAGAGGGCCAGAAAGTATTCTCGGCTGCTTTTGGGCCTAGGCTCAGGCTCGGAGAAGTTGGTTGCCCCTTCTGTGATGGGCGCTCCTTCTTCGGCTGCTCCTCTAGCTAGTGCTTCTTCTTGTAGTGCTACTTTGTCTTTGAAGAAAACTGCTTCATAGGCTTTGTTTTGTAGTTTGATTGTATCCCCCTTGCCATCATTGTAATGAACCTTTAGCTTATCCAACTGCCTTTTGCTTCCTTTTTTTCAAGAAAACAACTATTGAATATAAGTGTATGAGTTTGTTTTTGTATGCTGAACGTTTCATATCTTTCGTTTCTTTCCATATTTTGAATGAATCTTTGGCTCCTTCTAGATCCGTGCGATTGTCGGATGCAATTCCATCTTCATCTGTAATGGGCACGGCTAATACCGCCATTGTGCGTACGGTGGATCCGCCGTTGTACGCTGAAAAATTGAACAGGTGAAAAAACTTGAAGGAAAACTTCGGGTTGTTCAGTCAATTGTGGATGTTGCCCAATCTAAGACACGCCAGGCCCTCAATCGCGAAGCTTTTTTCGTGGAAGAGATTTCCAGGGCGAGTGAGAAGCTATTGTGTAAGTCCCTCTTCTTCTTTTTCTGCTTCTCCTTCCGGTTTTTGCGGGAAGTTAATCTTTTCTCCCTGATTTATAGGCATTCGATTCTGCGAGAGGGAGGAAGCCCAATGTCTGCGCAACCGAATGCAAGCTCTTGTGTCTGCCTCTCGAAGTTCTGATACATATTTTTGGACCGATCATCGCCACACTTATGCTGTGGCGTTGCTTCAGGACCATCTATGAGAGTTGGAGCAGTTTATAGAGTGCTGTCGTAGATCACTGGCCATTGTTTATAATGCCATATTTCCTCGAGATCCTCAGCCTCAGACCTTGGTAGATTTGATCGCGAAGTTTCGGCAAGGTGAAAGGATTCATCATTACGTGAAGCTTCAACTTGTGGCGGGTGCCAAGATCGCGCTCTCTTGGGTACATGCCCATCATACGACGCTAGACCTGGATGATGTATCTTCGGGTCTGCCTCCCCCTTTTGATGGTGACCTTGTTTATATGGCGCCTCATTACGTTGTTGCGCAGAGACCTGCCATTAGGATTGTTCAAATATGCTTAGAGGCAGATGAAGACTTTTTTGTTAATTTTTCTATCTAACTGCCTGCTTGTGCTGCCTTGTACTTCATAGAAGAAATAATATATAGATCTTTCTTATATTTATCAAAAAGGTCATATGTTTTATACGAGACTTTGATTGTATGTTGTATTCTTATTGTTGAGGACCCGACGAACTAATGTTCGTTTGCCATAGAAATTTGTATCTCGTGAAATACTTTCTTTATTCATGGATAAGCATAGATGGAAATACATTGCGAGGGCGTGATCACCGGGCCGTTGGCCTCTATTGAATATAAAGTGCGTCTAAGTGAAGATTTTCTTTAGGAACTTCGGCTTCTATTCTCGGGGTTCTTCATCATGCTCCGTGTTGTGGTGCTCTCGTCTTGTCGGTGAGTGGATCTTCCTATGCGAGACTTATATTGGAGGCTAAATAGGTTGCTTTTGCGAGACCATTGTGCGCTTTCTCTTCCGATGTTTGCTTTTTGTGGGTGTGCCCTTCGTGTAGTGACTCCTCATCCGCTATTTTTAGTTGTCCGAGTTTTGTCTCCATCCCGAAAGATTCAGAGATTTTGTTGAATTCTCGACCGCAGCTGTCCGCGCAACTGAAGCTTCCTTTGACTGTTATGACCCCATTGGGGGCTGGCATTTTTAGCACCAGATATGCGTAGTGAGGTACTACCATGAACCTAGCGAAAGCTGGTTGTCCCAGGATCATGTGGTACTGAGATGGCCAGTCCATGACTTCGAACTCTAGCTTTTCGTGTCTGAAGTTATTATTTGACCCAAAGACTACGTCGAGATGGACTTTCCCAATGGAATTTTGGCTTTTCCTGGAACTATCCCATGGAACGTTGTGTCGGTAGATACTAGATTCATCATGGAATAGTTCATAGCATGTAGAGTTTTGGTGTAAATCAGGTTGATGCTGCTTCCTGCATCCAAGAAAACCTTGCTCATGTCGAATCCGCCGATTTGTGCTTCTACTATTAGCGTTGACTGGCCCGATCGAGGGACCCGTAGTGGATGATCAGCTCTGCTGAAGGTAATTTCTTGTTCTGACCAATGGAGATAGTCAGGTGTAGGAGCTGGCTTTGTTACTACCATGTTTACTTGCCTAGTGATCAACTTCTTTGTTCTGTTGGAGGGTGGTTGTAACACCCTCGAATAGGCCCTATGCAAGTTTCAGCGATTCCCGCAAAACCCGCATAGAAATGATTCAAAGATGCCCATCAGGCACTTGCGTGCGGGTGAAAAATGAAGTAATATCATTACACAATAGTCCATGATGGAACCCACATAAACATATATATACAACGACTCCATGAGTCCAAACTACAGATATATAATACAAAGATCCAAATCATCTTGAAAACGATACAACATCCGAGTACGCATAAGATGCAAATGGGGCTAAGAGCCCTGAAGAATAACCAATGATGTCCATAACCCTACCCAGGCCAAGCTGGAAGGGTAACCCGCTAACGGCATCGGTCTCAAACCTGCTAAAAAAACAAAAGGGATGCCGACAAAAGGCAAAGGAAAAAGAGAGTGGTCAGTACTGAGGCCAGTACACAGCGAGTCTAGAATTCAGCGGCTCTCGCCTACATAGGTATGGTGGACTGAAGCGGCAACGAAGCATGCACTATACAACCTATAGAGACTCGATATAACTATCGGCTATTAGAGAGGGGTAAGAAAGACTAATTTGGATCCAACCTGATACTAACACCAATCATACCCATTCTGGTATTCCCCCCCGAGACCAAACGAGGAAGTCAAACCGAGGAACTCACATAGTTGACAGTTTTATTCATTCCATTATAGTTGCAACACTTACTAGTCAGATATAGATATCATGAGTCATCCTGATATCATAAGCTGTGGGCAGTTTTAGTTAACCATTCCGTTGTAAATGGAGGCTACATGGAATATAAATGGTGCACGGAAACTAAAGCATCGCAACACGGATAGCAATAGATCAACATGAGTACCTAAAGACTATAAATGCAAAATAGGTAGAAAGGGGAGAATGCTCGCCTAGAAAACACTGTCGAAGATACAATATCCGAAGAACTTGTCGATACTCGCATCCACTCAATGGCCTAATCCGTGAAGAAGCAAATCGCTAAAAGAAACACAGGATGCACTATTTGATACTACGGTAGAAGATCGGGTATGATGCATGTATGGTGCATGACATGGCAAGGATGCGATGTGATGCAACTAGGCAACATGAAGCTGATTCGAGGTCCCGACAATTAATTAATAGGTTCATGTTGTTTAGTTACCCCGCAATTTAAATATTGACTTATCAAGCCAAAACATGACATCGGTTCTCTATACAAATTTAAATGAAGGCAATATAAGGCTAGATTTGCCCGCATATGGTCTCCATATTTAATTTTGAGGTGAATTGACAAAATACCCACAAATGACAAAATATGTGTGCAATCATGAAATTTTTTGTATGCAATAAGTATATGTCAATATTATAAAAATAGGGGTCTCGGATAGGGGTCACACATAGGGGGCTCGACGATCTTGTGTTGGGTCTTCGGTTCACCGGGACCGAGGTCTTTGGATTCTAGGATCGTCCTTCGGGGTTCGGGTTTGGCAGGATCGAGCTTCGAGGTTTTGGATCCATGAGGGTGACCTTGGGGTTTTGACACCATCACCTTCGTGTTCCCGAATGGAGTGCTTGTCGGCCATCTTTGGTCGGTGTCGGGCTTAGTTTTCCGTGCCATACGGTCTTGCGTTTCCTCTCGGTGATCTATATGTCATTGACTCTGTGAAGAAGATCTTGGTTTTGATTGCCGGTGTAGATCTTGTCAACAGGTACACTACAAGGAATCTGGGCTTCTATGATCCTCCATTTTCGTCACAGAATCGTCACAATAGTCCATCTGTGACGATCTTATGAAAAAAATGAGATCGTCGAAAGCCGGGCATTGCTAATGAACTATAACGACGTTTTTTGTGAAATCGTCATAACAATCTATGACGACGATATTGGATCGTCATAACTGTTATGACGATCCAATATCGTTAAGGACCATCTAGTCTCGCTAGGTCAGATCCTACGTGGCCAATCCAACGTGGCAAAACTATGACGAAATGAGATCATCATAATCAAATTTAGCCCGGTCCATTTCTAATTCTAGATGGGCTCAGTCCAACAAATCTGGCTTGTTTTTCTCGTCAAATCTGGTCAGCTACATGGGCCAAGCCCAACATTCTGTCATTTTTATTTTCTTTGCATTGGACTTTTATTTGGACAGATTTTTTAGTTTCGGCCTACTTATTTTGTGTTAGCCCCCCAATAACATGGATCCCAGTTGTCACTTCACACAATTCATGGGTTCCCACTTGTCAGTGTCCATTTTCTCGCATTTTCATTCACTGTAATTAAACAGCTAATAATTTAATCTAGACGAACATAATACACCAAATTATTTTGATTCAAACAGAACACATTCACGAATAATATTTCAGATAACATTGGCACATTACAATAATACACAGCTCAGATTAGGTGGAGCTACCAAAATACAATAAAACGTTCATAAAGTATAAAAGCTAGCTATGTTTTGATATTTCTGAACTTCTTCACGCTTCCTCTTTCTCTAACTTATTCAGCCTGTACCTGTAGCTTGTAAAAGAGATGATATATTCAATAAGGAAATATGTGCTAACAATTATAAACAAGAGCGAAAATGTATTCAAGATGAAGACTGTCATTAAAGCATGACTGAGAATATAACAATAAATGGACAGTATTACATTCTTTTACAACAACTCAGATACCTCAATATACATGCAGCAGAAGGTTGAGCTTACTAGCTCAGCTAGTACACCATAATAACTTATTTAGCCAGAAAATCACCTTCCGTGTTGTGCAAAAGATCAGCTGTTTCATCTATCTACACGCAGTCCAACAAAAAGGCAATTAGGTATGAGGAGACCTCGATCAGATATTTCGATAAACACACTGTAATTTGAAGAAGAAAACTTAGTTTTGATACTACAATTAGGAACAGATAAACTGAACCAAACCTGCTTCCAAAGCTTTAGAAACATTCTGGAAACAATATATACTAATGACTATCATAAAAACGAAGAACATGCAAAATTATACTTAGTCAAACAAGATTGCCTATATATAGAGATTTAAGATTGTCCAACAGGCTATACATAAACCAGTAGTTAGTACTACTATTTATGGACCCATAAAGGGATGGACTCATAAATAGTAAACACTGGTTAAATAAAGAGGGATGAGAAACTTGTGCAAATGGATTAGTTAGTACAAGCAACTATGTCAAAGCAATAAAATTTACTAATGTGTTTGTCACATGATACATACATCAAGCATCAGGCTCATATCTATTTGAGAAGACAAGTAGGTACCTAACTTCATGTCGATTAGGTAGATGGGGCAGTAGTTGAAGAAGATCAGGTCTGCATCATGCCCATATCACGTATGCATCATTGTTGACGCTGGGTACTCGTCCATGTAGATGACCACCATGCGTTCCCACCGGCTTCGGTGAGGAAGAACTGAGATATTACAATTAAATGTAATAGCTCTGTATGAATCAAATGAATTAACAACAGTAGACTGTACACAAGGATCTGTGTAAGCAGAATTGGATATATATGTACAGAGCAATGACACATACTACTATGCAATGTTGCACCAATCAGCAATTGAGAAAATCTAAGAAAAAACTGTGTGTCTCTTCATATTATCCACCATTTAATGTGTGTGTATCTTGGGCTAATCCATGATATACTACTATGCTACTTTTTTGCAGATGCATTGTCCATATCTACCAACATTTACTAGTAAAAGCTAGGGCAATACTAGAATTAGGTTTTCTAAACACAGTTAATAGTGCAAGTAATCCAGAATAACCAATTTCATTATCATTGTAAACACGAATCCAACGCCAAACTAATTCTATGTTGAAATCTCTGCCTGGAATTGTTCAGACTAAAGCTGAAATTAGGCTTAATCGATCATCTCCGGGATGTAATAATCCAATGAAAGCGGGGCAAAATAGGAAGAAAGATATGGGTGGGTACCAGGCAGTGACTGGGGAGGAAGAGCGAGGGGAATGCGGTGCGGCGGCGGGCGGGTGCCTCCCTGGGAGCGAGATCTGCATCATCTTGTGCGCGAACATCTGCAGGTCAGTGGTGAGGCCGTTCACGCGCTTCACGTCAGCCACCTGGAAAACGAACAACATGGCCTCCTCGCGCTTGTCGCCGCCACCGAGGAGGGAGGCACTAGCGTTGTCGGCATCGGCGTCGGCTTGGAAGGGGCAGGCGGCCTGGCCCCGCATAGCGGGCATCACCTGGACGCCCATCGCCTGCTCGCTCCGTGGCCTGTACGGCCGGAATCCTGGGCTAGGGTTTCTGTTGGAGGAGGGGTTTTCTGGTACCACGAGGTGGAATAGAGAGGGAGGGAGTAGGGAGTTCCGGGGAGTTGGTCTGCAGGGCACTGAGTGGCCGGAGTTGGCCGGGATCTAGGCCGGCGGCGACGGAGGAGGACATGGGAGGAGGGAGAAGAAGAGGCGCTGTGGGGGCAATCAAAGTGTGGGTTGGGTTTGGTGAGCAACGACGAAGCGGGTTGGGTGACTTTCTTCTTTCCTTTTTATTTTTTTATTTTTGACGTGGGGTGTGTTTCTTCGGCAGGCAAGGGTGTGTTTCTTTGCTGAGCTAGGGTACGTTGGATGGGGTGGGACAGTTGGATGGGGTAGGACGGTTTAGATTAGCTCGAGATGGACGATCCGGGAGAGACATATTGCTATGATTTCATTGGTTGCAGATGGCCTCACACGGATTGATGAAAAATAGCATTTTATGCTATCTAAGTAACAAACTGATGGCATAGCTTGTGATAACCTATTCATTTTGTGCGCCACTATGCATCTTCGAATATTGAGCAATGTTGTCACATGATGTTATCTTTTTCGTCGCACGAAAAAGGTATTTTCCATTTTCCGAGTGCTAGAAAGGAAGAGTTTTGTGAAGCAACCACCAAATAAATTTTGCAAAATGCTGCCACCCCATTTTTCAATAATACTAGACCATCTTCCATTGACAATGTCTCAACTGGGTTATCTCAAACCTTTTCGTCCATCCCACGTGAAAAAGACAAATTTCTGACGAATCGGTAGGAAGTGAGTCTGATTTGAACTACAGGTACATTATTTGATGCTCATGATTTTTTGCAAAAGTCAGTTTTAGACTCATAATATATTATTTTAGATCCAATGCAAGTTTAGTGTGGCTCATCCCTTATCTAAAAACCTTCATGCTCGTCGTTTTGATCAAAGTTTAAAACGGGCATAAAAATTTCATAAATGATCTGAACAATATAATACCTTCGCGTGACGTCATATTATGTGATATAGTTGCAAAGAAAATATTAAACTTGGTATATTGATTGCATCTCGAAAAAACTTCACATAAATGTCCTATCATGTTCGAGGTTTCATGGCTTTCAAGCCGAACGACCAATGTTATGGCCAGAATTGTGACATAGTTTGTGATAATGTGCCCATATTGTGCATGCATGTGCCCCTTGGGATGGAGAACAATGTTGTAGGAGGAATTTTTCCTTTTCGTCGCATGAAAAAGCCATTTTCAAAAATTGGAGTGTTTTGTGAAGCAACACCAAACGGTGAATACGAAAATGCTACGACCCTATCTTTAAAAAATACTAGACCACCTTAAAAGAAAAATGTCTCAACCGGGGATTCGAAAACATTTTATTCCACTCCTGGTGAAAAAGACAAATATCTGCCAAATCGGCAGGAAGTGGGTCCGGTTTGAACTACATGTACATGATCTAGTGCTCATAAATTTTTGAAAAAAATCATTTTTAGACTCACAATATGATGTTTTTCTTCAGAGATCCAATGCAAGTTTAGCGAGGATCATTCCCTATCTTTATGCCCGCCGTTTTGGCCATAGTTTGAAATAGGAAAAATTTAAAATGGGCATAAGAAATTTAAAAATGGCCCAAACAATGTAAATCCTTCACGTGACGTTATATTGTGTGACATAGTTACAAGAAAAAATACCAAACTTGGTATATTGATTGCATCTCGAAAAAACCTTCACAGAAATGACCTATCATGTTCGAGGTTTCATGGCTTTCAAGCTGAATGACCAATGTTATGGCTAGAATCACGACATAGTTTTTGATAATATGCCCATATTGTGTATACATGTGCATATTAGGATGGAGAACAATGTTGCAGGAGAAAGTTTTCCTTTTCGTCGCATAGAAAAGCCATTTTCTATTTTCAGAGTGCCAAAATCGGGGCGTTTTGTGAAGCAACACCAAACGGTGAATACAAAAATGCTATCACCCTATTTAAAAAAAATACTACACCACCTTACATTAAAAATGTACCAATCGGGAATTTGAAAACCTTTCAGTCCATCCCAGGTGAAAAAGACAAATGTCTGCCGAATCAGTAAGAAGTGGGTCCGATTTGAACTACAGGTACATGATCTAGTGCTCATGATTTTTAAAAAAAATCATTTTTAGACTCACAATATGATGTTTCTTTGGAGATCCAATACAATTTTAGCGAGGTCCATCCCCTATCTTCATGCCCGCTGTTTTGGCCATAGTTTGAAATAGGAACATTTTAAAATGGGCATAAGAAATTTAAAAACGGTGCGAACAATGTAAATCCTTCGTGTGACGTCATATTTTGTGACACGGTTGCAAGGAAAATACCAAACTTGGTATACTAATTGCATCTCGAAAAAACCTTCACAGAAATGATCTATCATGTTCGAGGTTTCATGGCTTTGAAGCTGAACGTCCAATGTTATGGCCAGAATCGCAACATAGTTTGTGATAATGTGCCCATATTATGCACACATGTGCCTCTTGAGATGGAGAACAATGTTACAGGAGAAAGTGTTTCTTTTTCGTCACATGGAAAAGTTATTTTGTATTTTCGAGTGCTAAAATCGGGGTGTTTTGTGAATCAACGGTGAATACAAAAATGCTACCACCCTATTTAAAAAAATACTAGACCACCTTACATAAAAAATGTCCCAACCGGGGATTCGAAAACCTTTCAGTCCACCCCTAATAAAAAAAGACAAATGTCTGTCGAATCGGTAGGAAGTGGGTCCGGTTTGAACTATAGGTACATGATTTAGTGCTCATGATTTTTTATCACAATATGATGTTTCTTCAGAGATCCAATACAAGTTTGTCGAGGCTCATCCCATATCTTCATGCCCGCTGTTTTGACCATAGATTAAAATAGGAAAATTTTAAAACGGGCATATGAAATTTAAAAATGGTCCAAACAATGTAAATCTTCGTGCGAAGTCATATTTTGTGACTTAGTTACAAGGAAAAATACTAAACTTGGTATACTGATTGCATCTCGAAAAAGCCTTCACAGTAATGACCCATTATATTCGAGGTTTCATGGCTTTCAAGCCGAATGCCTAATGTTATGGCCAGAATCGTGACATAGTTTGTGATAATGTGCCCATATTGTGCACACATGTGCATCTTCGGATGGAGAACGATGTTACATGATGAAGTTTTCCTTTCCGTCGCATGGAAAAGCCATTTTCTATTTTCCAAATGCCAAAATCAGGGCGTTTTGTGAAGCAACATCAAACGGTGAATACAAAAATGCTACCACCTTATTTTTCAAAAATACTAGACCACCTTACATGAAAAATGTCCCAACCGGTGATTCGAAAACCTTTCAGTCCACCCCTGGTGAAAAAGACAAGTGCCTGCCGAATCGGTAGGAAGTGGGTTCGGTTTAAACTACAGACACATGATCTAGTGCTCATGATTTTTTGAAAATCGCATTTTTAGACTCACAATATGATGTTTCTGTAGAGATCCAATGCAAGTTCAGCGAGGCTCATCCCTATCTTTATGCCTGCTATTTTGGCCATAATTTGAAATAGGAAAATTTTGAAACGGGCATAAGAAAAATCAAAAAATGGTCCGAACAATGTAAATTCTTTGCGTGGTGTCATATTATGTGACATAGTTGCAATGAAAAATACTAAACTTGGTATATTGATTGCATCTCGAAAAAACCTTCATAAAAATGACCTATCATGTTTGAGGTTTCATGGCTTTCAAGCCGAACGACCAATGTTATGGTCAGAATCATGACATAGTTTGTGAAATGTGCCCATATTATGCATGCATGTGCATCTTGGGATGGAGAACAATATTGCAGGAGAAAAGTTTCCTTTTCGTCGCATGAAAAAGCTATTTTCTATTTTTCAAGTACTAAAATTAAGGCATTTTATGAAGTAACCACGAAAGAAAAGTTTTAAAATAGTAACATCCTATTTACAAAAAAATACTTGACCACCCTTACATGGACAATGTCTTAATTGGGGTATCTCAAACCTTTCCGTCCACCGCTCGTGAATAAGACAAATTCCTTCCTAAACGGTAGGAAGTGGATCGGATTTGAACTACATGTATATCATCTAATGCTCATAATTTTTGGCAAAAACAATTTTTAGGTTCACAATATACTATTTTATCAGACATTCAATAATATTTTAGCAAGACTCAACGTCTAAATGAGAACGGTCACTCCCTAGTTACAAAATCATATTTTAAAATATGATATTTGTCCCTACTATGGACTAATATACGATTAATAAATCCACTTTTTTAAATAGTCAAAGTATTTTTAAATGACACTATAAGATGATGTACTAAATTTTATAAAAAAATTGGAGACAAAAATCAATTCTTTTGGTCTTGTTATGAAAAAAATAAAAAAAAATAAAAAGGAAAAGAAAAAAGAAAAAAAAAACTATTCTAACCGGACCAGCCGAGCTGGTGTAGGCCTAATCTACTGCGTGGAACGCTAATGTCGGTCTGGATCGAATTTACCGCAGCCGGCCTCTCTTCCCACGGAGGCCCGTTCCAGCGGTTGATGTACAGGCCCAACAGACGAATATAGGTTTTAAAATATTACCGCGGTTCCAGGAAGACACGAACGCATGGCTGGCCTGGTCGTTAGGCACACCTTGTCTATTTTGTGAGGTCATGGCTTCGAACCCCCATCCATGCCCTTTTTGACAAATAAATCCAATAAATCATGGTTAGTCTCACGTGTCAGTATTAATCCCAAAAAATATGAAAAAAGTAATTATCGCATGTCAGTTTGGATGGTGCTGTGTCTTTTTTTACTAATATAATCCCACTAAATAGTGATGGGTTCCATATGTCATTAATAATACCATGATTTTTTAAAGAAATAGTGGCACGTATTTAAAAACTAACACATGTACACGCCACATAGGCACCGTTGATGATGTGGCCGACTACTCATTTCAAGTTATACGATTTAAAATCGTCGTAGTGAGCTACAAGTAACATTGTAGGCTGCATCCACTAGGTTATGACGATTTTAACTAATTAAACTATGACAATTTTTAGCAAAATCGTCGTAATTTTCCAAGGTTTAGGCCCTCTTGAACTGCTTACGACCATCTAGTGCAAAATCGTCATAGATCTATGACGATTTTGTTCACGGTCACTATCAGAAGGTCATAGTATAACAAATTCCTTGTAGTGGTACAGGATGGCGGTACCACATCGTCACACAAGAAGAAGAAATGCATCTAAGCACGAGTGCACTGTAGAAATCGGCACACAACATCATATGCCAGGAGCAAACGACATGAGGCGAGCACGGAGAGAAGCAGCGGTCCGTGGCGACCATGTCGCGGTGGACGGAGGCGAGAGCGACGGGGGTTGGCAGCTTTGCTGGGACGCAAGGAGAGGCGCCGGGCATCAACGACAGCACTACGACGCTTGGGGCCGAGGGTCGCGCAGCTACGCGGCGACGCGACGCGCCCAGGAGAGGGAAACGGAGGCTCGACGATGTGGCTTGGCTGACGTGGGGCACGCGCGCCCTGGGAATCGAGGCGGCCTACGCAGGACGCTCTTCGAGGAACGCCGGTGTTGGGAGCGAGCAGTGTCAGCGCCCCGGGCTCGAGCAGAACATGAGACGAAGGAGATGACACGCTGGAGGAGGGGCCGCGCTCGAGGCGGCGGGGCCTGGCAGCGGCCAGTGGCGGAGCTCGAGAGGAAGGCCATAGGGCGGCGGCGACACTGAAAACCGTGGAGGTGAGCAGCGTCTGGGGAAGGGGGTCGTGGGTGCTGGCGGTGGACATCCACACGAGAGGGTGAAGACAAGGGAAGGCGACCGAAGTACCAAGGAGGGGCGGTGGCGCTGCGGGAGAGATGCGAGGGCGAAGGAGCGGGGCTGGGGCAGTGGTTGGTGGCCTCGATCCAGGAAGAAGTTAGGGGTGGGCAACGGGGTGCCATTGTGTGTACCGCAGGGTGGTTCGGTGCGGCGTGGGGTTCCACGGTCATGGGACCGGGAAGGAGAGCGGGGCGAGTGAGGAGCGTGTCGCACGGGCTATTGCGCATGGTGCGGCACACGGGAACATGCAACGGGTAGCGAGGCAGGCTGGCTCGCGTTACTTGCGCGCGTGGGTGTGCACTGGGCTGGGTCGGGTCGGTTGCGGATGGGTAGGCAGGGTTTGGGGTGGTATGAGGGATTAGGGTTTAGACTAGGTTTTTTTGGGGCCGGGTGGTAGGCGGTTTGGTCAGTTGGGCCTATGGCCTAACGGCTGGACTGCCTCCCCAGATAAAATATTTTTATTTATTTTATTTTTAGAGAGGTTTTTGTAAATAGTTTTTAGAAAAATAAAAGATCTAGAAAAGACCGACATTTAATTTGAAATAAAAATGAGGATATTTAGAAAATAAAGATAGGCTTTTTGAAAATAGTTTTAGACAAACATATCCATGCAAACATGGAGATGCTCAAATGCAATGTGGCGTGATTACATGAGCATGCAGTCATGATGATGCACAAACCAAAAACCACGCGATTTTCTAGGAGTGGTTTTACCGGGGTGCTACAATTCGACACCACTCGCCCTCGAGACCCGTCTCATGGTACGGGGGAGAAGGGATGATGATCCAAATCTTCTCGCTTCGTGCAGATCCTCGCGACACCAATAACAAAGATTCTTTCTCTATCTTGAAATCAGCGACACCACCAACAAGGGTCGTTGCTCACATTTGTAGAGAGAACAGTCCGGTTTAACAAATGACGAAGATAAAGGTCTCAAAAGATAAGGCACATTTAACTTTGATGAAGGAGAGAAAAGATGCAACCTAATCCGCTTCAACGTACAAGAGCGAATATATTGAGTAATCGATATGGTGGCCAATCCATCATGCACCCAAACTATTACTGCACACAAGCAGTAGATAATCGTGCACCCCATTCTCGAATTTAGACTGAAAATCTTCACAAGCGATGTTCGGAAAACAAAGGAATGATGCGGGCTCTTCATCGAATTTGATGTAGATGAGATACTCGTCTTGGAAACCACCGGAAGATACAAAAGAAATCATATGAAAAGACACAATGATTAGGTTTCGCGATGGTTCCATTGGCATGAACAGACATGCTCAAGGTATACTCCAACTTCATCAATACTCATCCTTCTCATATGTTTTTCAACGATACAGATAGCCATCAAAGGGCACATACATATAAAGAGTTCAAGGACACAAAGATTGGAGGAAGGGTGCACCAAACGAAATGCAGATTCGATGGTTGTAGCTCCACCTTTAAAAAGCAGAAAGAGAAACCGTGAAGGTACGACAAGGACCAAACCACGAGAAATCTTGGACTCGAAGAAAAAAGAAGAGTAGATTTAAAACTCGCAAAGGTAAGAGGAAAATAGCATTGGGGTAAGGAGTAAAAACATACCTACTTAGATCTATCCAACCGATTTTGTAAAGTAGTTTTGACACTCCATATCGTATGTTAGCTAGGTTATCCTACAGGCTCGACTAGTGGGGTATCGCAACTGCTGGGCTCTAATGCCACTTTGTAACACCCTCGAATCGGCCCTATGCAAGTTTCAGCGATTCCCGCCAAACACGCATAGAAACGATTCAAAGATGCCCACTAGGCACTTGCATGCGATTGAAAAACGAAGTAATATCATTACACAATAGTCCACGATTGAACCCACGGAAACATATATATATATACAACAACGACTCCGTGAGTCCAAAATACAAATATACAATACAAAGATCCAAATCACCTTGAAAACAATACAACATCGGAGTATGCATAAGATGCAAATGGGGGTAAGAGCCCTGAAGAATAACCAGTGGCATCCATAACCCTGCCCAGGCCAAGCCGGAAGGGTAACCCTGCTAACGACATCAATCTCAAACCTGCTAAAAAACAAAAGGGATGCCGACAAAGGGCAAAGGAAAAAGAGAGCAGTCAGTACTGAGACCAGTACACGACAAGTCTAGAATTCGGCGGCTCTCGCCTACGTAGGTATGGTGGACTGAAGCAGCAGCGAAGCATGCACTATACAACCTATAGAGACTCGATATAACTGTCGGCTATTAGAGAGGGGTAAGAAAGACCTATTCGGATCCAACCTGATACTAACACCAATCATACCCATTCTGGTATTCCCCCTTGATACCAAACGAGGAAGTTAAACCAAGGAACTCACATAGTTGATAGTTTTATTCATTCCATTATAGTTGCAGCACTTACTAGTCAGATATAGATATCATGAGTCATCCCGATATCATAAGCAGTGGGCAGTTTTAGTTAACCATTCCGTTGTAGTTGCAATACTTACTAGTCAGATACAATTAGCCAGAGATATCCCAAATCCAGCAGTGGTTGACACTTTTATTTACTCATTCCGTTGTAGTGAAACTGATTACTAGACATGTCAAAGTCAAATTTATAGCACTACTTTAGTTATAGTTGTCTATGATCGAGATACTGTGCTCCAAGTCGTCCATAACCGTGGACATGACTTTCATAAAGATTTACCCTATAGGGGTGCACAAATAGCAACACACGCATGATCAACCTCGGGAAAACCAAATAAAAACCCAACAAGGCTTTAACGACAAAGCAGTCACAAGATTCATAAAATATTTCAGGGGGTCACCCTAATAAGCTACCCGCAACAAAATTGGCCGGCTCCGAGACGGACCCAGAGTTTGTGAGAATGGCTGTAAACGACTAGGAACCCGAAAGTGTGAATGGGCTTGTCGATACCGCGAAATTGTGTCGCGATCATAAACAGTATAGGTGTTCCACACAAAATCATAAATAAAACAGTAAAACATGGCATAAGTACAAGATAGTAATAAAACCTCAAACTAGTTTGTGCCCCAAGAAATAAGAAATGAATCAAGCTCTGGCTAAGTGGATTCATGGTACCACATGCGGATAGTGTGATAGTCATGGAACAAGTATCAACTACTCAGGGCGTACGAGACACAAGTGGGCGGTTAAAAACCAAATATTATCTATTGCCCACCGATACCTCTGTATTAGTTATATCTATTTCCAGCATTTTAATTAAGTTATAATTAAGGCCATGATCATATCCACCATTAAGCATCTCCACCATTAAGCATGTACCAACCTTCCATCAACGGTGGAACGATAACGACGACGCGAAGCAACACCTGAGCAAACAACTACAACTCGCAAGGCCGACTATCTATCAAACAACAGGCAATATAGAGGCAACATGGAATATAAATGGTGCACGGAAACTAAAGCATCGCAACACGGATAACAATAGATCAACATGAGGAAATACAGAATATAAATGCAAAATAGGTAGAAAGGGGGAGAATGCTCGCCTGGAAAACACTACCGAAGATACAATATCCAAAGAACTTGTCGATACTCGCATCCACTCAACTGCCTAATCCGTGAAGAAGCAAATCACTAAAACACCGAATGCACTATTTAATACTATGGCAGAGACCGGGCATGATGCATGTATCGTGCATGACATGGCAATGATGCGATGTGATGTGACTAGGGAACATTAAGTGGAATCGAGATCCCGGCAATTAATTAATAGGTTCATGTTGTTTAGTTATCCTGCAATTTAAAAGTTGACTTATCAAGGCAAACATTGCATCGGTTCTCTATACAAATTTAAATGGAGGCAATATAAGGCTAGATTTGCCCGCATATGGTCTCCATATTTAATTTTGAGGTGAATGAACAAAATACCCCCAAATGACAAAATATGTGTGCAATCATGAACAATTTAGTATGCAACAAGTATATGTCAATATTATAAAAATAGGGGTCTCGGATAGGGATCACACATAGGGGGCTCGACGATCTTGTGTTGGGTCTTCGGTTCACCGGGACCGGGGTGTTCGGATTCCAGGATCGATCTTCGGGGTTCGGCAGGATCGGGCTTCGAGGTTTTGGATCCGTGAGGGTGACCTTGGGGTTTTGACACCATCGCCTTCGGGTTCCTGGATGGAGTGCTTGTCGGCCATCTTTGGTCGGTGCCAGGCTTAGTTTTCGGTGCCATAAGGTCTTGCGTTTCCTCTCGACGATCTATATGTCATTGACTCCGTGAAGAAGATCTTGGTTTGGGTTGTCGGTGTAGATCTTGTCAACAGGTACATAATGGCGGTACCACATTGTCACGCATGATGAAGAAAGGTATCTAAGCAAGAGTGCATTGTAGACGTCAACACAGAACATCATATGCCAGGAGCAAACGACAAGAGGCGAGCACAGACAGAAGCAGAGGACCGTGGCGACCATGTCGCGGTGGACGGACGCGAGAGCGACGGGGGTTGGCAGCTTTGCTGGGACACGGGGAGAGGCCGGGCATCGGCGGCAGCACTGCAGCGCTTGGGTCCGAGGGTCGCGCGGCTGCACGGTTCTAGGGCGGCAGCGACGCGACGCGCCCATGAGGGGGAAGCGGTGGCACGCGCACCCTGGGAATCGAGGCGACCGACGCAGGACTCTCGTCGAGGAACGCCGACGTTGAGAGCGAGCAGCGTCGGCGCCCCGGGCTCGAGCGGAACGTGAGATGGAGGACACAACGCGCTGGAGGAGGGGCCGCGCTCGAGGAGGCGGGGCCTAGCGGCGGAGCTCAAGAGGAAGGCCACAGGGCGGTGGCGGCACTGAAGACCGAGGAGGCGAGCACCGTCTGGGGAAGGGGATCGTGGGCGCTGGCGGCGGACATCCACGCGAGAGGATGAGGATGAGGGCAGGTGGCCAGAGTACCAGGGAGGGGCGGCGACGCTGCGGGAGCGATACGAGGGCGAAGGAGCGCGGCCAGGGGCGGTGGTTGGTGGCCTCGATCCGGAAAGAAGTCAGGGGTGGGACACAGGGTGCCGCTGCGTGTACCACACGGTGTTTTGATGCGGCATGGGGTTCCGTGGTGGTGGGACCGGGAAGGAGAGCGGGGCGAGTGAGGAGCGTGTCGCACGGGGCTATTGTGCGTGGTGCAGCACACGGAAACATGTAGCGGGCAGCGAGGCAGGCTGGCTCGCGTTACTAGCACGCGCGGGTGTGCACTGGGGCTGGGTCAGGTCGGGTCGGTGGCGCTCCCTAGGTGGTGGCTGGGTAGGTAGGGTTTGGGGTGGTATGAGGGATTAGGGTTTAGGGTTTAGACTAGGGTTTCTTTTGGGCCAAGTGGTAGGCGGTTTGGCCAGTTCGGCCTCTGGGCTGACCGGCTAGACTGTCTCCCTGGATAAAATATTTTTATTTATTTTATTTTTAGAAAGGTTTTGTAAATAGTTTTTAGATAAATAAAAGATCTAGAAAAGACCGGCATTTTAATTTGAAATAAAGATGAGGATATTTAGAAAACAAAGATAGGCTTTTTGAAAATAGTTTTAGACAAACATATGCATGCAGACATGGAGATGCTCAAATGCAATGTGGCATGATGATATGAACATGCGGTCATGATGATGCACAAAACAAAAACCACACGATTTTCTAGTAGTGGTTTTACCGGGGTGCTACAACGGTCTCTTCTGGATCATTGACATTGCTCCTTTTGACCTGGGATATTCGTCGTCTTGATGCGTTGTGTTTTGCGGCTGTCCTGCTAGCGAATGCCCCTGTGGTGGCGGTGGCGCGCCGACAGCCAAAGCGCCAGGTGCGGTGGCGTAGCCTCGGTTTGCTTCTTCGGTTGTCCTTGCATTGCATAGCTCTTGCATTTTTAAGAATGTTCGGTAGTCCTTTAGGAGGTGATTGGATCGCCTTTTCCCTGTCGAGTCGACGTAGTAGTGCATATTGCAGGATCCTTGCAACATTTGTCCTGCTGACATAGGTGGGTCTAGATTCGTTGGGTGGTATTGTTGCTGCGACTAGCCTCCACCGATGTTGTCCCTGTTACCACGGTATCTGTTGTTGTAATCATCGCTTCGTCGGTTGTCCCCTATAGAGAAATTGGCTGCAACGTAACTTGGTGTATTGTACCCATCATTAGTTCGTCGTCTTCGATCATTGTTGCGCCTATCCCTGTCTTCTTTGGGTGAACGGGTTCTTTTGTTGTGTACCGCGTCTTCTCCATCAGCCCAGCAATTTGCTATGTCCATCAGCTGCGAAATTGTCTTTGGCTTGGTTCCTCCTAGTTCTTCAATAAACTCCTGTCGACGAAGTCCATTGTTGAAGGCGTCGATTGCTCTTTCGTCGGATATTGCTACAGCTGAATTTTTTATGATGTCCCACCATTGGACGAAAGCCCGTATTGATTCTCCTACCTTTTTCTTGCAGGTCGGCAGTTGCTCCAAAGACGCGGGTCACTTGAATGTGGACTAGAAGTTCCTGATAAGTTTGTCCTCAAGATCGTTCCAACTGCTAATAGAATCTTCGGGTAGTTGTCTTAGCCAGGAACGTGTTGCGCCGGTTAGGTGCAGCTGCAAGCTTTGCATTGCAGTAGCTTGGGAGCCACTCTATAACTTGACGGTTGCCAGATAATCCGTCAGCCAAGCTTCGGGTTCTTGGAGACCATCGTACTTTTGGCGATCTTGGGGTAACTTAAAGTCTTTTGGTACCAGAGTCTTGCGAACCTGTCGGGTAAAGCAACTTGCTCCGCATAGTTCTTGCTCTTCCTCGCTTTCGCCGTCATGGTATCTTCGGGTGCTACGTTCTTCTCTGGATCGGTCGATCCTTCGCTGTGTGATATCGTTTCTTGCATTGTTTTGCGGTTCTGATTCTGAAAAGTGGAATCGATGTGGCGATCATGATCGTCGGGTCTGACCTCCTTGCCGAGGGCTGCTGCGATAGCATGGGGATCTGTCGGGTTTCCGCGTGGTTCCTTGTTCTGCTTGCATGAGAGATGCTCCTACCATGCCGAGATTCATCAGGGCGGAGAGATGCTCTGCGTGGTTCCTTGTTCTGTCGGGTTTCCGCGTGGACACTTTGGGGGCCGGATTATCCGGCCTGGGGAAAACTCCGCCCTAGACTCGGAATATCCGGCAGATAATCCGCCCCTATCAGAGCGTCGCGCCGAGCTCGCCCTTGATCAACTTCTGGGGGCCGGATTATCCGGTTCTATGTGAAGGCCGGATTATCCAGGAGAAAATCCGACCGGATACCGAGTGACGTGCCTTGGCTCCCTTTGCTCAAAAACTAGGGGCCGAATTATCCGGCCCATGCGACAGCCGGATTATCCGGCCTAGGGAGGAAAAACCGCCCCAGTTTGGATTTTCCAGGAGAAAATCCGACCGGATACCGAGCGACGCGCCTTGGCTCTCTTTGAGCAATGAGGTAGGCCGGATTATCCGGCCCTTGGTGGGGCGGATAATCCGGCCCCCCTCAAAGCTTCCTGCACACTTAGCGCACATGAATAATCTCCACAGTATTGTTATCTAATGCACAAAACATAGGAAAACATGAAATGTTCTTTCAATCTTCCCCTTTTTGGTGTTAGATGACAATACCAGGATTTGCAGGAAAAATCACAAGACAAACAACAATAACCATGGAAGAAACTCCCCCTCAATGTGTGCATATTAGAATTTTGCATTGGAATACAAATGCACACAAATAGGTGAATCTATTCCATAGACATATGAGCAACATAATCATACCACCGATGTAGAGGGAAGGCATCCTTGACATAAGCCTCAATTATTATCGAGATAACCAATATAAGCGCCTTCCTTGAAAAAGACTTCCAGCATAATAGGATATGAATAGATGGATCCATAGGCATAATCCATGAGATGAAATCCATAGGCATAATCCAGACAACCACATAAAGTCTCAAACAACCACAAACCACAAATTTAAAGTTCAACGCTAAATGGGCATAAGCAAGAAAACGGCGAATAGAAAAATGCAAGTGCTTATGCCCGACCCATGCAAATCCACGAATATCCTAATAGAACTACTTCTCCCCCTTTGGCATCGAGACACCAAAAAGGAAGAAGAGCGATGCTAGCGCCCCACGGGATCACTCGTAGTCCTCGTCCTCATCTTCATTCTCATCCTCATCTTCATCTTCAAGCTCCTCGGTGTCACCATCCTCATCCTCATCATCAGCAGCAGCCGCCGAGGGGAACAAGTGACGCTCCAGCTCTCCATAGTTCAGCCCGGAGGAAGAGTTCCACCGAGCATACGGTGTGGGAGGAGTAGTAGCCGGAGGGTCACCCGAAGCACCGGACACATGGTGGAGAATGAGCTGCTGGGAGTGAACCAACTCATGGCGCTGCTTGTATGCCTCGTACTGACCCTTGCGCGTGTCCACTCCCATGCAAAATATGTTACGCTGGAACCAGTTCAGCTGCTTGATCTCACGGGCAACGGGAGGCACTGGGGGCCTACGAGCATCCCTCACGAGGCCCTCAGGAGCAGAGGAGGGGTGAGAGGTCTTCCGAACCTTGGTGTAGATCTTCTTGGCCTTATGCACCGAATCAATGTGGAACTCCTCAGAAGGAAGCAGGTGCCGGATGAGCATCATAATGTAGGGTGCATAGGGGATGGACAGATGATTGAACATAGCATCAGTCAATTCATGGTAAATGAAGTCCATGACATCCACCCTATACTACACCGACTCATCCTCGCACGAGGCAACCTCATGAGAAAATTGAAGTAGCTGAACAAGGTGACCACGAATGCTATCATTGTTGCCCCCACTCGGAGTGATGGAGTCACAGAAGAGACCCACTAAGGCAACATAGATGGGAGCAAGGCCAGCCAGAGTGCCCACAATGCCATTGTCCACAGTGCAAGGAGAGAGAGAGCTGCATCTTTGTTGGGCTTCAGCTGGGTGATGATGCGGTGGCCACTGGCTCTATCCCTGTTGCGGAAAGAGTATCCAAGAACCTCAACAAACACGTGAAAATCAGCAGTCATAGGCCTGTCATGAGTCATCCACCTCATAGTGCGACGCTCATCCCCACAAATAACCAAAGTGGAGAAGAACTGCTTCACCACCTCAGAGTCAAAAGAGCACTGGAGAGACATGAGATGGTGCAGCCCCATCCTCTCAGCCACAAACATCGCATCCACAAGGTGGGCCTTCTCCAAAGCCTCGGCAAGGACCAGTGGGTGCATAGGACTAATGTTCAGCTTGGCATACGCATCTTCATAGATACCTTTCTGTTCCGCACACCAAAAACGAGTATCCCCCAGCTCATCATCACGAGGCAACTCAGCAAACAAGTCACGGTGACAGATGGAGGAATAGATGACTGCATCCAAAGTCCTGTAGTTGATCTTGGGCTCCTTGCCCTTCCTCTTTGACACCCCCTTCCTAGTCCTCTTTGCTTGTTCAGCCATGCGCTTCTCTTCGTTCTTTCTTCTCCTCAACTCAACTTCATCCACTAAGTTACCCTGTCCATCGTCCCGAAAGTATTTAGCGCGAGGGCGGCGCTTGTAGGTCTTGGGAACACTGGAACCACCTGTGAGGAGAATAAGGGCGATAGCAAGGGGATAAGCATACACACAAGTCCAGGAGAGAGCATGGAAAAAGTAGTCAAAAAGTTCATAGGACAAATCTACTCAATGCATACTCCATAGTGAAACTAAACTAGAATTGAATCTGTCAGGCCGGATTATCCGGCCTAGCCAGGGGCGGATAATCCGGCCCTGGCAGAAAATTTCGATTCCACCTAGATTGAATGCAAAAAAGTAGATCGGGCCTAGAAACTACAAGACTATGATTTCTATGCGAAAACACATCCTTCTAGACAATGTTCCACCCAACAAGTAACACATCTAGCCAAAGATGGGGAGAGAGGGAGTTACCCTCACTCATTGGAGGAAGAACACGGAGGAGAAGGTACCCGTAGGCGTGGAGAAGAAGATCCGGGGAGGCCCGGAAAATCCGGTGGCCGGAGAGGCTCCGGGGAGGGTGGGGGACGGCAGGCAGCGGCTGAGGAGGAGGAGAGGGTTGGGGGAGAACTGCTGCTCGTTATGATCCCTCCCCCGATCCCTGCCCTTTAAGACAAAATCCGCCAGGGCCGGATTATCCGGCCAACACTTGGCCGGATTATCCAGCCTCAAATCTGGAATTCTGTTAAACACAGAATCAGGCCCGCGCGTCCCCAAACAACACCCCCACAAGGTGTACAAGGGACTTGTGTGCAAGAATAGATGGATTAGGGGAAGGGAAAGGCTTAGGATTAGGATAACCAAACTGAGATGGTACTAGACACTCAGAATTGTAAGATCCAAATCAAATAAAAGCCAAGATTGAGTGTGATTCCCATAAGAACATGAGAGAGCAAAAACAGCCAAAAAGATCCAATTCTCCTCAAGGGAGAGGGCGGTGGCCGAGGCCACCTTGTTGGAGTATATGGTGTGACACCGCGAAGATATATCTTGGGTTCACGACCAATACTCATCAATAAGCTCACATATCACAAAATGATATTAAGAGAAATGATTTATCTTGCTTTTGGCATTATGGGGGGAGGGTTAGCCCAATGAGTTAGGACCACACTCCCCCTATATCCATTCCCACACCTAGACCAAAGTAGGATTGAGATGTATGAGTGAGTGCATGGGTAATCAAGACAAGCTCCTGGAATCAATGATATTTAGCTCATTCCTCAAGTAGTAGAATCTTGCTTCATCAAGTGGTTTTGTAAAAATATCCGCAAGTTGGTTCTTCGTGCTCACAAAGGATAGATCAATATCGCCTCGAGCAACATGGTCTCGAATAAAATGATTCCGAATCTCAATACGCTTCGTCCTTGTGTGCTGAACTGGATTGTAAGAAATTTTGATTGCACTTTCATTATCACATAAAAGAGTCACTTTGTCACAATTGACACCATATTCCTTTAAAGTTTGCCTCATCCACAATAATTGAGTGCAGGCGCTGGCAGCAACAACATATTCAGCTTCGGCGGTGGAGAAAGATATACAATTCTGCTTTTTAGATGACCAACACACAAGAGATCTTCCCAAGAATTTACAAGATCCATAAGTGGATTTCCGATCATCCTTATCACCAGCCCAATATGAGTCAGTGTAACCACATAAAGAGAAATTGGAGCCCTTGGGATACCAGAGACCAAAGTTAGGGGAATGAACCAAATATCGAAAGATCCTCTTGACCGCCACTAAGTGGCTTTCTTTAGGAGATGCTTGATACCTTGCACACACTCCCACACTCAACACGATATCGGGTCTAGATGCGCAGAGGTAAAGAAGAGAGACGATCATGGACCAGTATACCTTTTGGTCCACATCTTTACCATGTGGGTTAAGTTCAAGATGATATTTTGTTTGCATCGGAGTGGCGACACCATTTAGATCCGCCATCTTGAATCTCTTGAGCATGTCTTGGATGTACTTTGCTTGATTAAAAAAAGTTCCTTCTCTAAGTTGCTTGATCTCGAATCCAAGAAAGAACCATAATTCCCCCATCATAGACATCTCAAACCTGTCAGTCATAAGCTTTGAAAATTCATCATTAAAAGCTTTATTAGTAGAACAAAAGATGATATCGTCTACATATAGTTGGCATACGAAGAGCTCCCCCTTAACCTTCTTAGTAAAAAGAGTGGGATTGATTTGCCCAACTTCGAAGCCACGATCTAACAAAAGCTCTTTAAGGTGCTCACACGCACGTGGGGCTTGATTAAGGCCATAAAGTGCCTTATCGAGTTTGTAGACATGGTTCGGAAAGTTAGGATCCTCAAAACCCGGGGGTTGCTTTACATATACCAAATCATGTAGAGGACCATTAAGGAAGGCACTCTTGACGTCCATTTGCTGCAACTTAAAATTGTTATGGGCAGCATAAGCAAGAAGGATACAGATGGACTCAAGGCGAGCCACTAGAGCATAGGTCTCGCTGAAGTCAATGCCCTCAACTTGGGAGTAACCTTGTGCCACAAATCTTGCCTTGTTCCTCACAACAATGCCATTCTCATCTTGCTTATTTTTAAATATCCACTTGGTGCCGATAACATTGCGGCAATCTTTGGGTTTCTCCACGAGTTTCCAAACTTTGTTGCGCTCGAAATTATTCAATTCTTCATGCATAGCAACAACCAAGTCTGGATCTTCAAGAGCTTCAAAGACCTTCTTAGGTTCCACCATTGAGATATGAGCTTGATGCTCACCAAAGCTGGCCAATTCTCTTCTTGTAGAAACCCTTTGTCGACCTTGATTAGGAGCTGGGATAACAGCAGTAGGTGGTGGTGAAGCGTGCCCTTGAGGTGAGTTAGTAGCCGTAACAGGAGGTTGTTGAACCGATGAGACAGGGCCAGATAATCCGGTTGATGGAGAGGCCGGATAATCCGGCCTGGGAGTACTTGTAGCAGCTTCATCAGGATGCCTGGGGCTTGCTTGAACTGGCGAGCGGCCGGATAATCCGGGGCTTGCCGGAAAATCCGACATGGAGCTTGCATTGATATCTTCACCACTAGGAGCATTATGGTCAGCTGGAGCGGGGTGGCCGGATAATCCGGTGTCCACCGGATAATCCGACCTGGAGTTTTCTGGAACAACTTGACCTTCAGCAGTTGATGGAGATGGTGCAGAATTTGCTCCCGTGGTGGGAACATGTTGGGCATGTGTAGATGAGGGCTCTCTGCATGGGAAGAGCATTGTCCTTCCTGATCCGCCACAAGGGGTTCCTCAATGGGGCGGAAAAATCCCACGCCCATTCTTCTTATGGCATCTTGGGGTATTTCAACATCTGCATCACAAACACCAACTTGCTCCGCACGGGAACCGTCATTTTCCTCGAACACCACACTACAAGATTCTACAACAGTTTCGAAGAGCATATTGTAGACTCTATAAGTGTGGGATTCGGCACCATAACCAACAAAAATACCTTCTAGAGCCTTAGATTCAAACTTAGATAAACAAACTCCCTTGATAAGAAAGAAACACTTACAACTGAATACCCGAAAGTATGAGATGTTTGGCTTGTTACCGGTAAGTATTTCATATGGAGTCTTGTCCAAGATCTTGCGGAGGTATAATCGGTTGGATGAGTGATAAGCAGTAGAGATTGCTTCAGCCCAGAACTTATATGGAGATTTAAATTCGGCTAACATTGATCTTGCCATATCCATTAGAGTTCGATTCTTTCTCTCGGCTACACCATTTTGTTGAGGGGTGTACGCAGCGGAATATTGATGTCTTATCCCCTCTTCACTTAGGAACTCATTTAAGGTGTAGTTCTTGAACTCAGAGCCGTTATCACTTCTTATAGCCAGAATGGGGACGTTGTGTTGACGTTGAACCTTGTTGGCGAAGTTGATGATAGTTTGTTGAGTTTCACTCTTCAACTTGAAGAAATAAACCCAAGTGTATCTTGAGTAATCATCAACAATCACTAGACAATACTTCTTCCCACCGAGGCTTGCATGAGATGGAGGTCCGAAGAGGTCCACATGAAGGAGCTCTAAGATCCTTTTTGACGAGATAATAGTTTTCCTTCGATGAGGAGAGTCATGCATTTTTCCTTCAACACACGCCCTGCAAACACGATCTTTGGAAAAGGAGACATTTTCTTTTAGTCCAAGGATGTGGCCACCCTTGTGGAGACTTTGCAAAGTTCTCATATTGACGTGGGCTAGTCGGTGATGCCATAACCAACCTGCGTCAGCCTTTCCGAAAAGACACATCGGGCATGTAGTGGTTTTCCCCGAAAAGTCCACCACGTATAGGTCATTTTCGACATATCCCACGAAACCGACTTTTAGAGACTTGCTCCACAAGAGTACCACCAAATCAGCATCAATATAAACTACAAAGCCCATCATACCAAGGGCGCAAACTGAAAGTAAGTTGTACCCGAGGGTCTCAACAAGCATGACGTCCACGAGAGAGATATCGTGAGCCACCACAACTTTGCCGAGACCCAATACCTCAGATTTTGACTTGTCACCATAGGAGACGGTTATGTGATCAAGGTTTGGACGCATCTCCGTGATGATCTCCTTGCTTCCGGTCATATGACTCGTGCAACCGCTATCGAGTACCCATTTAGAACCACCGGAAGCATAGCCTTGCAAGAAAATTACTTCTTGGTTTTAGGTACCCATTTTTCAATGGGTCCTCTCATGTTAGTGACAAGGGTCTTGGGAACCCAAATAGTCCAAGGAATGTAACAATCATAAGGGCCTACATAACTAGCATAAGAATCACCATAATAATCGCAATATAATTCAAAGTTAGGATTGTTGACCCCTGCAAAATCATCATAATTAGTCTTGTCATTGGTAATGTTGCTAGTCTTTGGTTGAGCAGTCTTGCTCTTCTTCTTGTTGTTGTTTTTCTTGCTCTTTGTCTTGGGAATGTAACCAAGAACTTCTTTACAATTGTTTGTCCTTTGCTTGCTCAGTATCTCATCAATAACTTCTTTACCTTTGTGTTGAGAACCTCTTGCAAGGTCTTCTTTTCCATAGGATGAAGTGGAGGTACTTGGCACATCATACCGTTTCAATTGAGTTTGGAGCTTGTCATGAGACTCATTTAAAGTAGAATGATCACTCTTCAATGCCTTTTGAGCACTTTCAAGATTATCAAACTTCTCCAAAAGTCTAGCATGAACAGTCCCAAAGTCAATCTTTTCTTTCTTTAGTTTCTTTACCTTGGCAAGAGCATGGTCACGTTCTTTGATGAGCTGAGCCACAGCTTCTTCCTGTGACTCCTCAATGGATTCGAGTCTCTCTTCCAAAGATACTCGAGCTTCCTCTTCCTCTTCCAAGGCATTCTTCAAAGAAGTTATCTCCAAGGCATCTTCTCTTTCAATTCTGCCCTTTTCTTCAAGAAGATCTTCAGCTTGAGCAAGTCGACTCATAAGAGCATCAAAATGGAGTTTGTGCTCACCTTGCAGGTTAGTGAAAAAAGTATCCAAAGCAATAACTTCTTCTTTCATTTTAAGACTGTCATGATGATCCATATCCAAAATTATGTTAGTCTTAGGAAATGAAGAGCTAGAAGTTGATACCACGGACCCTCTTGCCATTAGGCAAGTAGCATTGTTGTTGATGACGTTCTCGTTTGGCGAGTCGAAGAGAGATGAAGGGGTCGATGTGGTGGCTATAGCAGCCACTTCGCGAGAACTATCATCATCCTCTTCATCTTCACTTGCAGAGGAGTATTCTTCTTGTGCTACTAAGATGATCTTAGGTTGCTTCTTGAAGGGGCCATTCTTCTTAATAAACGGCTTCTTCTTAGGTGCTTTAGATTTCTCTTTAAGAATGAGCCCGCCACTATTGTCTTCTCTATTTTGATACGGACACTCGGCTACAAAGTGTATTCTATCTCCATAGTTGTAGCAAGTTCTCAATCTTGGGCCACTTTCTCTTCTTCCATGTGACCCGTTCTTGCGCTCAAGTTCCGACTTGGCTTTGGCAGGGTCCTTCCAAAAGTTCCTTGCATAAAACGCCATGTACTCACCATGAACACGTTTGACTTCATCGGGGCAGTCCATGGAGGCCCCCTCAAATGCTCTTTCATCCTCCTCTTGCTCAACAACATTGGCTTTGAGAGCAACATTGACACCCTTTTGCATTCCAATGGCCCGAGCACGAGCATCTTCAGCATGCTTTGCTGCCACTTTGAATGACGCCATCTCTTGCATGACCTCATTGGATGTCATTTGATGGTGGTTATGTCTACCTTGCAGGCTCTTCAAGTCCGTTGGCTCGAAAGGCATTAAGGCACTCACATATTTCCTTTTTATCCATGCATCATCAATGTGAGTGGCCCCATGCTTTCTAAATATTGTTGCGATGCCCTTGAGTCTTCTATACATGTCTTCATGATTTTCACCATCCAACATGTAGAATCCCTCAGCTTCATTACTAAGGGCATCATACATGTTCCTTCTCATGCTTTCATTCCCAACAAAGAGATCCGTAAGAGCATCCCAAGCTTCTTTAGCTGTGTTGAGATGTTCAATGTGTAGCATGTCCTTGGGACCCACACCAAGTTGTATCATGTGGAGAGCAGTGGCATTCAATTGGCTGTCCACAACTTCTCTTCTTGTTAGGTTGGTTTGATCTCCAATATGAAGACCCTCTTCAATAATCCTCCAAAGTTCAATAGAGGAGCTGCAAACATGAGATTTCATTAGGAATTGCCATTGATTAAAAGAGGATGCAGTGAGCTTGGGTGGATCACCCCTATTGTTTATATGCGGATGAGGGATAGGTGGGTCGGGGGAATATACGTGGCGAACCTCACTATATTCCTCCTTACCACTTCCCTACTTGGAGGTGGAACCATTAAGTTTTTCACCTTCCACATCATCATCCTTGGATCTGGTGTTACCCTTTTCCTTAGATGATGGTGTGGATGCCTCAGAGGAGGATGGAGATGGGGCTATGGATGATGTGAGGCGAGAAATCATTTGATTCATCTCCTCCATCTTGGCCTCAAAGGATTTCAACAAGGTTGTTTCCAACATCTTGAGATCATCCATTGTGACCTTATCCACAGCCTCATTCCCATCATCCTTGGTACCCATACTACTCTTAGGCGGTTAGGCCCGAATTAAGAGCCGGGGCTCTGATACCAATTGAAATGGATCGTATGGGCACCTAGAGGGGGGGGGGGGTGAATAGGTGCTACTCCAAATTTTAATACTTTTTAAATTTTAGGCTTAGCACAAAGGGTAAATTCTCTAGATAAACTATTAGGTGGAATTTTCCTATATGCAAACCTATCTACTAGCGAGTAAAGAGCGAGTGGAAGAGGAACGGGTAAACCGTAGTGAAGCACGCGGAGACACGTGATTTATTTGACCGCAGTTCCTTCCTTGTTAAGGGAAGTACGTCTGTGTTGGAGGGGTGGGCGGTACTAAGACCACCACGCCACAATAGGCCTCACCCTATTCTCCGATGGATCCCGCCACCAAAGGCCTGATCCACCTTTCCACTATAGGTACCCTTCGAGGCGGGTATTGGCGCCTTTACACAACTAGCGGGGCAACAACTGCAGAATCAACTTGGAGGCTCCCGAAATGACAACAAGCTGCCACAAGAACTAAGTATCAAATACAACAAACAAGATCTAGGTATTGAAAAGAATACTAGATCAGGGATTTCTCCAAGTGAATGGAGAGGAGTTGATGCGCTTGATTCGTGATGATGATGATCCTCTCCTCCTTCAATTCCCCCAAAGATCAAAGCCTTCGGGTGGTTGAAGTGGGAGATCGAGAATGGGAGGTCTTGCACAATGTCTGGTCAATTTCGAATGAATCAAGAGTTCTGAATGTTGGGGAAGAAGGGGTATTTATACCCCCTTCCGAAACCAGCCGTTGGACACTTTGGGGCCTGGATTATCTGGCCCAAGTGAGGGCCGTATTATCCGGCCTTGGGAAAACGCCGCCCCAGACTCGGAATATCCGGCAGATAATCCGTCCCCCCTATCAGAGCATCGCGCCGAGCTCGCCCTTGATCAACTTCTGGGGGGCGGATTATCTGGTCCTATGTGAAGGCCGGATTATCCGTCCTGGGGAGGAAAAACCGCCCCAGTTCGGATTTTCCGGGAGAAAATCCGACCGGATACCGAGCGACGCGCCTTGGCTCCCTTTGCTCAAAAACTGGGGGCCGGTTTATCCGGCCCATGCGACAGCCGGATTATCCGGCCTAGGGAGGAAAAACCGCCCTTGTTTGGATTTTCCGGGAGAAGATCTGACCGGATACCGAGCGAAGCGCCTTGGCTCCCTTTGAGCAATGAGGTAGGCCGGATTATCCGACCCTTGGTGGGGCGGATAATCCGGCCCCCCTCAAAGCTTCCTGCACACTTAGCGCATATGAATAATCTCCACAGTATTGTTATCTAACACACAAAACATAGGAAAACATGAAATGTTCTTTCAGTTATGCTTAGCACCGTTGTGTGAAAATTGATGGAGGAATTCAAATCAAGAAATTGTTTATCAACTGACGAGGTTTATGAAAGTGTTTACTAAATAAAAGTTAAAATGTTTTCTCCTAGGCGGAATGGTATTGTTAGGTCATCGCATGTGGAGTCTTGTACTCAAATTGGTGGATGGAATGCCACCTAGAGACCCCTAAAAGAACAACAGTTTGTTTAGCTCACTCAGTTATTAGTGCAGCAATATGTCATATGGGCTCTAGCTTGGTTGACTAGCTTGTGGAAACGTACTTAAGACCGTCATCGGTATCGGACTTTGTGTCTATTTTGGAGCGGCCGTGCCTAGAAATAAGTAGTTTGCCACTTGGGAAAGAACTCAGCACGACCTTCGCTAGTGCCATCTAGGGAAAGTTTACACCTTCTCAACTTTGTTTTCAAACACAAAATGTCTTGATAAAACCTACAGATTTGTAGGAACCCTGTGTATCTATATGATTCATAGGGTGGTTTTGGGGGAAGACTATGTCCGTGAGTCATTCATAGTTGTCTTATGTTAGGCTATTCCGGTCTATGTTGCCTACTATCCTATACTATTTATAATTTTTTTATGAAATATATAATGAGTTAACTTTTTACAAACTCAAATGTGATTTAAAACTATTAAACCTTGCTTTGTACAAAATGTAAAGCCCGTAAAGCCTCTTGACACCCCTAATCATGTACCAGTAGGCTTCCTATTGCATTGTGGTGTAACTAGTCAATACATTCCACGTATTGACCATTTGTGGCTACAACCTATCATGTTGTAGGTTTTATTTTCATCTATAGAGGTTATTTATGAAGGGTAATGACGCCTAGGACACGGTACTCCAACCGATTGCATGTGTTAGATCTAGTAGAGCCACCACCTCATTTTATTTTGTTCTTCCGTTGTTCAATTTGGACTATGGGAATTCATGTAATGACTATGTATTCATTATTAGTATGTTGTAATAATGATATGACTGCGGTATTCATCTCGTGAATGTGCGTACTAGCAAATCCATGGGACTAGTGTAGTGTATGTACATTGACTCCGGATCCTACTAGGTCTGGGTCATCACACGCATGCGTCGTGACAATACAAGCAGGCAAACGAGTGATGGCTGCAAGTGCAGAGATCAATTGTGGCTAGTTTCAAAATAAGAGTATCGTACCCTGATGGCTCTGATTTTCGCTATCTTCCACTGCGTTTAAACGTTGTTTTTGGTCAAACAATTGCCAAATAAACTCTCAACCTTTGCCACTAATGACCAATAATTGCAAAGATACGCAAATACCTTCTTTGATTTATGTTGTGCAGGAAATCAATGCTTTTAAGCCGAAATAAGGAGTCATAATGAAGGATTTTGAGGAAGTACACACTGCCAAATAATTGGAGAGGCATTCCAGGGTGTCTGCAAGCTTAACGACCACTGGTACGGACGTGTTCCGCCCGTACCAGGTGGCGATGGCTTTCGTTAAGACGCCCGTTCCAGGGTCTCGTCAAACCCTACAACTTTCGTTAAGACGTCTATATATTTCGAGGTTCCAGACGCCGGCCAGAGGGCCGCCATTCTCAGATTGCATCAGAACACCCTTAATGGAGATCCACACCATTGTTCATCACTTCCACCATCCATCCATCCACTAGCGAAAGCCATTTCTTTGTACTTTTAGATCTCCTTGTGATTTGGTGACCATTGTAAGAATATTTGATTTCAATCTAAGTATTTGCATGATGTTTTCTATCTTTGATCTATTTGTTATGAGTGAGTAGTCCTCACGGGCTGCGGGTTGGAGAGAAACCTCGCAGCAATTATGTGCATCTAGATCATGGGAGAATTGTATTTTGTTTGGTTTCGTGATTTGTATCTTTTGTTCCTTTGTCTCTCGTCTCGATTTGTTGACTTGTAGGTACCCAAGATCCCATAGATTGAGAAAGGCTTGAGGTTAGATATTTGGCTAGCGGTGATCTCATAGGAAACTTAGTGACAGAAAGGGAAGTACGATCTTCGCTTAGCGCCCCATTTAGGATCAACAACAACATCACCACTTAAAGCATTAATTTGTGTTTACACTTAATAATCGTTTGCAACCCGTGGCTTGGGTGTGCTCTCAGTTGGATTAAAAGTCTATTGCTATGCCCGCTGCATCACGGGGGCTCTAGAATATTAGGATGTGTTGTCCACAAAAGATTATCACAATACAAACACTATATATGACTATGCTTATTATTATCTTTCATCCCATTTGATCTGCAGCTGCAGGTGGATCTTCAACCCTGGCCTATCTCCATCCATTGATTCAAACCCATTATAAAGTAAACTAGATTGGTCCAGTCAATTAAGGTAAAACAAACAAACAAAGTCTTGTAGACGTGTTCTTTCTATTACCTTTTAGAAGTGCTTTCTGAGGTTCAATTAAACCTAGGTCTGCTAGGGAAAAAGCTATTATACTACATCCGTGAATCCAGATCAAAGGTATCATACCCATAGAGAGCTATTTGGTTAAGGTCTTTATGTCCCTTGCCACTTTCCACCAAAGGATACTTATAAGCTGCCTTTGATCTGAAGTAATGGGTGTTTGAAAGCTTTTTGGTTGAGTGCAGAAAGATAATTAAAACAAGTAAAAGAAAGCAAGTAACAAGGTTGTGTGAAAACGTGGTTGAACTCAATAGGGCTAAAATGTTCTCGGGAGGTGTAGGATACACCACTAGCATGATATTATTATTCATAATCACTATAAGAAAAGTTGGCTTTTACAACGGACGATTTTCGTGGTTGAAGGCCCGTTTTTCATGGCTAAAAAGTCTTCTACGACGGATGCCCATTGTGGTAAAAGCCCCATCACAAAAGAATCTACCACGGTTTTTTCTAACCGTGGCAGATCGCACCCTTCAGCAAGGAAAACTTGTTCCATCGTAGATCTGTTTGCAAGCCCCGTTGACTGCTAATGTCATGCAAGATGCCATGTGGCAAACACTGTTAACACCTAGTTACCGCTGTTAACGGTCACAGAAACCGTGGCAGAAGGCAGGCCCAGACAAGTCCTGCTAAATATTAAGTGGGCCGGCCCATGAGGAGAGCCCAATAAGAAGAAGGCACATTACTGTTTCATCCAGCACTGTTTGAAATGGGCCAACTAGTGCAGCCATCCGCGACCCGTGAACTTTTAGGCCCGACACTGTTTTAGTTTATAGAAGGCCCACCTTGGTCCAATACTATGCGGCCCATTCTCAGCCTGGGACAAGTCTGTCCATTACTATTAAGGCATATTGTCAGCCCGTCACTTTTCTTGCACCCATCGTGGGCCCTTACGGCCCTCTACAATTACGGCCCTTTATTGTTCTAGACATTCACTGTTCTCGCCTTCTACTATTCAGTCCCATAAACGGGCTGCGAAGTTTATGGCCTGCTAAAGTTCTAGCCTCCTACTGTTATGGCCTTGTTACTGTTTCCGGCCTATTACTGTTCTGGCGTCCTACAGTTTTCTGTACCGGCCTTTTACTGTTCTAGCCATTTACTATTCTGGCCTTTCACTGTTCTGGCCATTGACTGTTCTGGCCTTTTACTTTATGTTCTTTTGTGGTCGGATTCTACATATAAGGGCCTCAGTGTAGGCCCGTCACTATTGATTGGTGGCCCATCAAGAACTGATAAAACGTTGTGGGCCTGCTACTGTTTAAGCCTATCTAACTTGGATCCATTGCCAGGACATAAAGGTGGATAAACAAAGAACACAAGTTCTCTAAAATTCTAAATAATTCTGGAACTGTGAAAAAAAATTATAACTGGAAAATTAGTAAATTATTATAGTCCTGAAAAATTTCGTAGCTTGTAAAGCATCATCGGAGTACAACAGAGCTGATAAACAATATAATCCCAGTTTCAAAAATGTTCCTTTTAGGGAGCTTGCGCTGCCTCACATGTAACGACGGGATTACCACGAGACTTATTGAGGATATTATTAAGTAGATTCTCCATCAAAGCTTGCCTATTTTTCAACTCAGGTAACTCCTTCCTTGCTATGGAGACTACTGCATCTATTCTGTTGGCTTGTTGTCCAACTACATCAAGTGCATCTTGGAGTGCAGTACCAATTCTTTCTGCTGGAATGTATGGAGCAGTCGAGATCATGTACCTACGTGAGCAATACACACTGTCACTGCTGCTCTGTCCAAAGCGATCTACACTTGAGGTAGTTGTTTTCCGTTCTTCCTTTATACTTATATTTGCAACCTAAAACAAAAAGAAACATCATATAACATCATTATCAAGGAAAACAAAAACCAACGAATTTCAAATCAGTCCTTTTGCTAAAAGGAAGAAAGCAATTAGTAACAATAGGGCATCATACATCTCTTTCTTCTGGAATAATTGGAACAGTTGACTTCATGGAGGGATGAGATAGTGTGCAACTATCCCTTCTACCCTGTAAAATGACTGCTCTACTTGATGAAGGCTGAAACTAAGATGCACTTGATGTAGTTGGACATGAAGCCAATAGAACAGATACAGTAGTCTCCATAGCAAGGAATCATACAAAGGAACAAAACTACCATGTTCATTCTCAAAGATTTTCAAAAGATTATTTGGTTTGTTATAGCAATGTAAGCACTCAACACAAGGACCTCATGCAGACGTGTGCCTCTAATAGACTAGCCTAATCATTTTAGAGAAATGGTAAAACAATATATCGAACAATTAGAATGTTTAAATTTTTTGATTGTCTATCCTAAGACAAAGTGTACTATCATGTGCCTCGTATTAAAATAGCCATACACGTGTAGATACCAGAGTGAGATTTGAAGTGCGCGGTTGCTTATGATCCTTCCGTTTCTGTTATATTGGATTCCGTTGCATGTCTGGCCTTGTTACAATCACCCTAGTGCCTCCGACAAAAATAACAACTCAACTAGAGTCAATCGCATGACACCAGGGGACTTAAACCATACAAAAAGGGGGGCGTCCTTACAGTAGCTCTGTGTAGAGTATCAGGGTTGCTGATCTGGTTATAGGTATGTTCGTCGATGATGTCCGCTGCATCAAGTAATTGGACTGGTGGTCTCCATACTTCAGTGTTGGTCCTCTACATAATGGTGCAGCGAATAGTAAACACAAAAAGGTTCCAGTATCATAGATGTTAGCATGAAGTGATACAAAAGCAATTGATACTTACGAGATTATAGGGGCCATTCATTCTACGATTTCTAGTGTAAACTGCACCTGTTCATTGGGTAACATCAGCAAACGGTTAGGAATAGTGGGGTAAGTAGAAAAAAATAAAACATACATCTTAGTGGAAGCAGTATAACATGTACTGCATAGATAGGATAAAAGCATCAAGCAAGAAATAACAGTTAGTGCCATAGCCTACGCCAAGCCAGAGAGAAATTATAACCGCATCACATATGGGCACTTACTAAAGTAGATAATGGAAACAAATGTGTTAACCGTTGGCTGACTCATATTTCGCCATGACATACAAAATCGCAGTTGAATGCCTTACGGTTAAACTTGACTACACAAAAATTATTTAGGAAGAAACGGGTAACAAGTATAGTACTTGTAAGTTACTACAAAAGTAGCACCAATACAAAATACTATTAACTGCTACATATTTATCTTATCGAACTCCAAGGAGATATGGTTACCTTGGTCGCGATGGCGTTTAGGCATCCTGCAAATCCTGGGTGGTGACGTTGAGGTTGTCGAGGGTGCTGCGGTTGCGGTGCTTGTGGGCGAAGGTGAAGCAGAACAGGGGTTCCTCCAAGAGCTGGATGACAGCGGCGAAGAAGCAGATTCCTGGCGATGGGAATGTGTTCGGCGCGCCAGGAGAGTGGGTCGGTGAAGCACATCTGGTGCAGTGCATGACAACGACAATGTATCAGATCTAAGGTGGTGAAGGTAGATCTAGGGTTTTTTCACAGGGCTTGCACAGCTGGGGGCGAGGATTGTGTGTGGGTGTGGGAGGGTTGGTGGTAGGGGGCGGGGCTATAGAGGTACTAAAATGGGGAAATTACGATTGAAGCCCCAACAAACCGACTTCACTAGGGGTAGAATGGGGATTCCAAGACGTTTGAAACATTGGATAGCGGGAGATTTTCTCGCTCAACAAAATTCAGATTTATGTATAGTCCAAGTAGTAGTAAATTGGTAAACCATAATCCCTAGAATCAAAGGCCGACAGGCACATCGGTGATCATCCATGGCCCATACTGCCTTAGTTTAGAAATTAAGGGCCTATTTGGCCATTTGGCATCTAAATATTGATCATCCAAGACCCAATTTGGCTCAGTTCAGATATTAAGGCCAAGTTTGGTATCAAAGTATTTTTAAATTATTTAGAAAACATTTTGATTTCTAAATAAACTGAACTATTGAATACCTTTTAGTGTTTTGTTCCAACAAATAATAGGGGTTTACACTGAAGTATTCTCCAAAACTATGTTTTTTAAATAATTGAGAAAGAGGTCAGACCCCTTTTTGAAGAAACTGAGAAGAGAGAAACCTCAAGTATTACTTTGGTAGGCACTAAAATACTATGGCATTGATATATTTTTGTATTATAGCTATTCATCAATGATGATGCGTATGAAGATGTTGTCACCAAGACATGTAGTGAGGCCGAAAATTATGATTAAAGCCCCAACCAACTCGACTGAATTTGAATTTATCCATAGTCCAACTAACAATAGCAGAATGGTAGGCCGGTGGTATGGGGAATCGAGTGTAATAATAAAGCACCGTGAGCTTTAAAAAAAATAAAGCGACCTTTATTGATAACTTTTCAATCACTATGGTTAGGAGTGTTCATACTTCTATTCTAAACAAAAATATGGGAACCCACTATTTCGCTAACGTGAATAATCTAGCGCCTGAGGGACGACATCAAACCACTCATAAGGTAAGCATTGATGGTGTTTTCATCGAAAAAATGTGAAAGTTGCTAGGCCCCACAAGTACTTTTCTCTCACAACTCTTATTGTCCCTTCACGCTAAGGATGGTAATTTTACCCATGAGTGCCCGCAGGTACCGTACCCATGTTCGTAGGGTAGGGCACACTTTTATACCCATGGGTAATACCCATACCCTAACCCGTTAAGTCATGGTACGGGCACGGGTAGGTAGACCCATACCCTACCCATTTAAACTGACATAGTAGTAAAACTTACCTGTAGAGTTACAACCTATGGGGCCGAGTAACCTAGGGAAGAGTATGATACTGTGACTTCTAAACTTTGATATTTTTCAAGGGTATAGGCATGGGTAAAGTTTTATACCCGCGAGTACGGGTATGGGTAAAATATTCTACCCATTGACTAAACAGGAGTTGGTATCATATTGCTCTACCCTACTCATACCCTACCCATTGCCATCCTTACTTCGCGCTCATTGATCAATGCGGCCACATTTTACTTCAGGTTTTCCGAAAGTTGTTCGGTCATGCACACATAGCATATTCTATGAAGTATAGTAGTAGAACATCCGAAGACCGCAATTAATTAGTGGAGCTAATCACTATTGTTCTTATTTAAAAAAAATTCATTGGGTTTTGGAGCAGTCCAACAACCTTTTTGTATTGAATTGCTAAAATCTGACTCTAGGAAGAGGAGCACGAAGGTTTATCAATTGAACACAATTTCCAATTTCCTAGCCTTCCTATAAGCATTCATTAGTGTCTGCCCTTCCTAGCAAAAATCATGTCTACATGACAATGACATGTGGAGTCAACCACTCGGCCACCCAATAAATAAATCCCCTTTATCAATAAATTTTGAATCACTATGGTTGGGAGTGTTCAACCTTATATTTAAAAGAAAATTTTGGGAACCCACTATTCTGCTAACGTGAATAATATAGTGCGCCTGAGCAACGACATCAAAGCCACCCATAAGGTAAGCTCATTAAAAACAAGAAGAAATGTGGGGTTGCTAGGCCCCACAAGTAATCTGTCCTCACAGCTCTTATTGTCCATTCACGCTCATTGATACATGCAGCCTTGGTTTTCCTTGAGATTATCCGAAAGTTGTTCGGTCATGCACATATAGCATCATCGCCAATGTTTTCGAATTATCTCTACTACTATAATGGAGCAGTTTTAAATTGGATCCATAGCACCAATCCTGACTGTTGGGTTGTTAGATCCAATGGTTTAGAGTAGCTAGATTCATGTTGAAGGAGTAGTACCTAAAGCAAACTCCACTATGTTCTAGAACCATCATGTCACCCCCCTCCGCAAAAAAAGTTCATAGCACAGTAGGTTGTATTCTCAATATGTGTAGATAGTTATTATTAATATACTTAATATATGTCTTTTTTCTCTAACAAGACTATTGGTTAATAACAACTTAATGTTCGTTAAATCACATTTCATACAGTATATACGAGTGTGGCACGTGCCTTTTACTAGTAGGAAGTAGCATGTGACTTCTTGCAAATCTTGCCACTATATAATGTACGAGTAACTTTGAACAATGAAAATTTAATCAAGACTGACAAATCCCAACAATGTTAACTCTTGGATCTTTTTTCCATTCTAGCACGTAGACTATTCTATCGATAGTCCTTATCACAATGAACGCTATGCAAAAACCACAAAGATTCTATTGACATGTTATACATTTAATTCTCTTAGCATACCCCAGTATATAGTGTACGGATAACTTTGAACTTTAACTGTTGGATCAAGACTTGAAATCCCAACATTGCTAACCGATGGATTTTCCTTGCACTCTAACATTTGGAAGATTCTATTGATATAGTCTTTAGCAGAATGAACGCTATGCATAAATCTCAAAACACACTTTCCATCATTATAGAATCTATATATCATTTCTCTAGAGCATGTCGAGAATTATGTACCTACTAATAGGTTGATTTCTAAATGATATAACTTACAAGAACCAAAAATACACCAGATACTTTATGGATGTGGCTGAAAATTATAATTATTTTTTGAGCTTTACCTATTATTAATTTATATAAAAATTATATTTTAGTACTGTATTATATAATTAACTATGAAACGTTTCTCAAAAAAACTAAGAAACATTCAATGATTGGTTATGTATTATGTGCAACGATTACATAAAATGTCCGTATTTTGTACAAAAAAGGTCTATGGTTGTTGTTATGTGCAAAAACCTTCCCAACATGTGGTGGTACTTGCAATATCCTCGCTGGTGATGCTCTCGGGGCGAAGGAGTACCAATCGTTCGATCTTGTTTCAACGATGGAAGGGAACTCTTGTAAAAAATGATGGAAGGGAACTCTAGTATACAAAACAATGGAAGGGAACTGCCAGGCTGCTCCTACGGCACATGGCAACTCCTGGATGTCCCGAGCAAGCCTTTTTAAGCGGCCATCAACAACGACCACCTCTCCCATCCAGGCACGATGCACACAATGAAGAACTCTCTCTGTCTCTCCCTGTCCCTTTAGGCCGGCCAAGCCACCACACACACAAAAATGCTGCGCAACTGCTCCGATCAGTGCACCTCCATTGACGAGTCCAACGCACGAGCGAACAAGGATATCAATCCCTACCATCGTGATAGTGGGGAGTCTGTTGATGGGCCATACTATTCCGACACACCGGAAGGTAATTTTTCCAACGAGGACCCTACTTACCGTCATATGATGGAGGGGACGCCGCCAGTAGAGAGCAAAGAGGAGGAGGAGGAGGGGAAGGATGATCCTTGGTCTTTCATCTATGGAGGAGACGTCATCTTCAAGAAGAGTTCACTCGTTCCATCATCGGCAAGAAGAAGAGGGAGGAGGAGGACGAGCGACCGGCACATCTAAATAGTGCAACCCAAGGGCACTGAATACACTCGGGCCTTGTGTCATCCACGAACACGCCACCCCAGAGCCACCATCGGAGTCGCCTTGCTTGACTGGCCCACCAGGCCAAGACAACCGATAACGCTTCCCACAGCGACCCATCCTCCACATCCTCATGCAAAGCGACTCGAATGGTTAAGTACCACGCACGGGGACTTGTCCATAGTAAACTCCACGCGGCTAGGGAACACACCAAGTAAGAGAGCTTGCCCCGGACTCGCCATGTGACTATCTTTCCGAGCCAGGGGGAGAGACGTGTTACAAACAACGCACCGGGTCTTCACCTAACTTGGGCATGTGACTAGAACGGCTAAGTACCACGCTTAGGGACTCGCTTAAACCAACCCCGCTCGTGTCCAGGAAAACAACTAAGTATAACGCTCCCTTGGGGTCACCAAGCGACTGGCTCCACGAGCCACGACAAGCCAATTCCAACCAAATTAAAAACTCAATATAATCAAACTTACATATATACGAGGTAAACCCTAATAAAGGGCAGACGCGCTCGAGGACTCACACAACCAAATACTCATCATAAAACATATATCACCATGCATTGTGAGTCGATTGATTCCTTTTTACTTCACAACTATATATATTGTTTACATTACAAAAGCGAGCTAGTCGCCATAACATACAAAAGCCCCTCAGGGTAGTCACTCATTTTGCAGGCTTCGACAAAGAGGCACCGCCATCATCCTTGACCCGGACGTATGGCTCCCAAGGGTTTGTCGGGTACATCATCAACGACTTTGACAACGATGACCAGAAGGGTTGCTCTGACTTCAGGACACGGTGCTCCGATTCGGAGTCGCCTGGTGCCACCACCGTCTCCTAGTATGGCAGCAGGCCCCCATCGCTAATACTCGCTCCGCGAATGGAGCAGCCTTGGCGGTCAATCTAAGAACCTCCAAGATCTCCACCGAGCTAGTCGCTGAGGGATAACCGCTGGTGACATCGTCGAGGTCGAAGTCGTTGGGGAAGTGAGTAAGCCCAAGGCTAAGCACTTTGGTGGCCCCGTGTCTGAACACTGATTGCATCATCCACTCGACAACGGCGGGCGCCTCCTCCAGATAGCGCCAAACCTCAGTCAACCCCCCGGAATAACCTCGGTGGGGGAGATCCCTTGAAGCACATCCTAGACACAAAGCGCCAAAGCGGTGGCCGCATTCACCACCTCCATCACGCACTGGGAGGCATCAAAGGTTTGCACCACCGGGTCGCTTTGACCTATCAAGGCTGCAATGTCAGAAATTCAATATCACTAAGGACTAGTGGACTCAACCGCTTGGGGAGTCGCCGCATACCAAAAAGAAAGAGCAGACACTCACCAAGAAGCTCGCGACGGCTCTCTGTCACATGTTTCTCAAGCGCCCCAAGGTCGGCCTGCAACCCAAGGATGACCTAGTCGGAGGCCTTCCGTTCCTCCTCCGTTGTGACAACTTCAGCTTTAGCCCTCTCTTTAGAAGTGATCATCGACGCTTTCGCCACCTCCAGCTCCTTCACCAACGAGTCGATAAGCTCCTCCGCCATGGACAACGCCACATTCATAGCATCCAGCTCAGAAGACGGAACATACCCCTCACGGGCCTTGCAATTGCAGCAGGGAGTTCATCTGAGAGGCACAAACATCATGATCTAGTTTTGCACATCAATGATGACTAAAGCGCGCTAAAGGAAACACCAACTCACCAGTCGATTCTTGGAGTCACCGATTAGCCTCCTGGGCTATCCGCAGGTCGTGTTCTAGGCGTTCCTTCGTGGCTTGCCGATCAGATGATTCCCTTTGTAGGCCCTGAACACAGAACAAACAATAAGAGACTGGATGACTAAAACCCTAAGTGGCTAGCCGCTGAAATTCAGCGACTAGACCCTCGGGGACTGGACGACTAAAATCCTAAGTGTGTAGCCGCTGATATTCAGCGACTTGACCCTCGGGCACTGGACGACTTAAATTCTAAGTGCCCAGCCAACGAAATTTAGCGACTCGACACTCGTGGACTAGACATACCTGAATAGCAACACCGAGCATGTTGTGAAGCTCGTTGGCATCCATCGAAGAAACCACAAAAGATGTACGCCCGTGCCGTTGCCCAACATCATCATCGATAATTTCTAGAATTTGCGGCGACTAAGTTTCAGCTGCCGTCGAGAACGCCTTCGCCATAAAGGACGGAAATGACGCCACCAGCCTCATCGGGACGCTGGTCGTCGAGGACAGTGGCTTTGCTGGCGAGGCCTCCTTGAGCGGCTCCGAGTGGGCCGCTGCCACTTCTCTAGCACGGGTAGCGGAGTCATCCTCCTCCGTGTTTCCCCCTGCCGTGACATCAAGGGTGTCCCCCTTCTTCTTCTTTGCGCCTTTGCCTAACACATCCTCCATGATAATATTTCCCTTCTTGGAGGGGTTGACTTCCCCTCTGGCATCGACTGACGGAACCCTAGCCACCGAAGGGCGGCCAATCTTCTTGGCGCCAGACCTGTGCAAATTGCCACGGGCAGAAAGCTGACGATACAAGGAATATTGAAGTGGGAAAATGAATCTAACTCACTTCGCGATAGGGAGAGTACACAAACTGGTGCTCATGTGCGCGGGCTTCTCTAGCTCCGGACCCAAACGACGCCAGAGCCCCTTCTGGAACACATTCGAGGCCCATGACATCGCGGGCTTCTTTGATGTCAAAGTCGTGGTTGCGGGAACCTCCGGTCTGGTCGACACGGCCGCTTCATCCGGTGGCGGTGACTTCGACCCCATGACCTCGGAAGCCCACAGCTCCGAGGCAGCCAAGGTCATCGATGCGATCGCGGCAAGTGGAACCACCGACTCCACCATCACGTCCGTAGTCTCCGATCCCTTCATTGGATTTGGGTCCTCCGGGATCTTGGTTGAAACATCAGCCGCCACGTCACCGGACTCCTTGTCCGATTCAAATTCCACCACCGATCTGGGCGGCAACACCGGCATCGGTGCCAACTTCTTCGTAGGCGACTTCAGCTTTCGTGCGGGCTTCGTCGGCGTGGCCACTCACCGCGAGCTGTGCTCCTACAGGATCTCACCGTCGCTGTCACGCTCCTCAAGGCTACGACTCGCCTCGATCTCACACTGCTTCTGCATACGAGTCTTGTAGGCTACGGGTCCTTTAGTCCCTTCTTAGAGCTCCTTGGGAATCTCCTCATCGAGTAGGGGAAGCGAACCTTCAAGGATCTAGAACAGCTGAACAAGGAGAATTGGTTCGGTTGAAAATCATGACTGAACATTACGAGTTGCGAGTGCAAATTGCGCCCGCATGAGTTGTGGCTAAAGACAAAGTGATAGGGAAATACTTACCGTGGGGGCTTCATTCTTCACGGGTATGTATGGAGAAATCCTGGCCATTGCTTCAGTGAATTCTGCGTTCGTGATCTTCTTCAAGGCGTCCTTGTAGTCCGTGGTATCCCATGCCTCCTTGCTCATCCTGGAAGGATCGTTCTTCCTGGTATACTCGTACATCTAGTGGGACCAGGTCTCCAATGGAACCAGGCGCCGCCCGAGCCAGCAGTTGTAGAGCTTGATCGTCTCGAGCCCCTTGTTCTTCAGCTCCTGGATTTGCTCCATCATTTTGGTGACGGCCATCTTCTGGTTGTCAGGGAGCATTGTCGCTATCAGCCGACGAGGCTCGCTCCTCTCTGCGACGTACATCAGGAGTACCACTTTGCTGGAGGGAGTGGACTCCTTCACATAGAACCATCTTTTCTTCCACTCGCTTACGGCTTTCTTTGGCAGCAGGAGCTTGAATAAATTCACCTTCTGCTTTAATTGTAAGGTGTCGCCGCCTGCCGCTAGGATGGGGCTGCCCGATCCGCCATGGCTGAGGTGACCGTGGAATAGCTCTAGCCACAACGGGAAGTAAGGCTGGCATCCCATATAGCATTTGCAGAAGGCGATGAACATCGCCAACTGTTTGATGTTGTGCGAACCTAGATCCGACGTCTTGATCGCGTAATACACACAGAACTGCCAGAAAAAGATCGAGGTAGGGAATCCGAAACCCCTCTCCAGATGGCTCGGGAAACAGATGAACTCACTGACGCGAGGCTTTGACTCTATCTCAGAGGGTGCGGGAATCCGCCAGTTCCCCTTGCATAGAATCCCCGCTTCCTCGAACGACTTGAGCTGGGCGTTAGTACACTTGGACTTCCCCCATAGATCCTTTGGAGGTGCCATTGAGGAAAGGACAGAGTCACCTAGTCCAGAAATTCTGGATTGCGAAGAAGACAGAGAGACTAGGAGTGCGCGAAGGTGAGAAACGCGGAAGAAGATCTGTAGGTTTCCCCGCCGCTCTCCTTATAAAGATACGCTACCCGCCAACCTCGGGATGGCCGTTACCCGTGGTAATTACGCCGAAGTTACCGTTGGTTTACCCAACGGCTAGTTTGACCAAGTTGGTGGTCCAACTTCTTTCACTCGACTCATCTGCTGGTACGCCTTGTCCATTCGACAGGAGCAATGACTCGAGTACAAATCCACTCACCGATGCTACAACTGAAGACCTGGTGGAGGAATTTCCTCCTACATTGAGGGAGTCCATCGCTGACTCGACTGGGCGTCCAAATTGGACTTTCCTACTCCGACTACCAAAGGAACACCTGTGCTGAGTCGACACTAGCCTCGGGGACTACTGATGGGGATATGTTGAATGGGGTATGCCCAGCAAGATGTTTCCTCTAGATCAAGGGCCTTGCGAGTGGGCCTGCAGGACGGCGACTGGAAAGCGACTAGAAGCTAGAGGCCTAGAAGCGTAGCTGAAGCCCAGTCGAATTAGGTTAAATCCTCCGAGTCCTTGACTGGTTCGGTTGTATATCTGTAAACCCTAGCAAGGCACCCCTATATAAGCCTCCCTAGGGTTCCCTTTGTACTCACGTTCCATCATACACCCTTTGAGCGACTTGCTGCCTAGCCACCGAGCTCGCCACCTCTGTAACTCGCTCGGCACCTCTGTAACTCGCTCGCCACTAATACAATCAAGCAGGGGTAGGTTTTTACCCTCCGAGGGGCTAACCTGGGTAAACTCATGTGTATCCGCCCCCATCTTGCTCCGTAGATGGCCGCCAACTCTTGCCCCCAATCCTATCAATCGCTACCCCTGGAAGCGATTGCCGTGGTCATTCCCATTACATAATCCGTGAAGAAGCAAAACACTAAAAGGAACAAGCAATGCAACAATTACAACGAATGCTGAAGAACCGGCATGATCATGATATGATGCATGACAATTTAATGATGCAAATCATGTTGAAAATGTGTCATTATCCTAGTACAATGATGATATGACATTAGTGTGGCATTATCAATAAGAAACAATTATTTCCAATTTAATTACTCATGTTTTCTTTGCATAAACAGTTCTGATATTACATGTTTTACATGATACATGATGCAATTGCAAGTATGGAATGCATAGTTGGAAACGGCTCGTCTGCTGATCGATCTAGAAATATCATTTGTCGAATTCGGAGTTACGGAATTTAAGATATGCATTTATTAAGAAATAGGCATATTAATAGCATTTTATAATACAAAAATTTTAAATGCTTAGAATTTATTTTAAATAGCATGTTCATATTCCTTGCATTTTTCTGATTCAAAAATATATATTATTTATATTATTTGTAAATATGAATATAAACCATTATTAAATACATTTAATTTAAATTAGGGTTAAACTGAAAGGTTTGACTAGTTTAAATCAATTTTGAAAATATTTTACTATAGATTTGAATTAACATTCAAAAACAAAACATATTTCACATAGAGTTCATGTTCAAATTCAAAAGCATTTGAAAGTTATGAATTAATTCATATATATTTCATATTCTGTTGTATTTTTGAATTTAGAAAATCGTAGAACCCTTTGTTACTCAAGTGAAGCTAACCACTGACGCTGCCAGGTGGGGCCAAAGGCAAAGCGGGCCACACGCGCGCCAGACAGCCGGGCTTCGACACGTGGCTAGGGCGGGGACTGCGGGTTGGTGTTCAAACAAACGCAGGGGCTTAATTGCAAAGCTCCCAGCGGCGGTGTGTCTGAAGAATTGACGATAAAGGCTGTAGTTTCAGCAGATCGGCACAGCTTCAGATGACGATGGCGAGTGAAAGACAGCGAGTTTCGTGACGCCACAAAAACGAAAGTTGAAGAGGGGTGTATTGTCTATAATATTGGTTTGTAAGGAACATCGGAGGAAGGCTGTAGGCACCGGATAACGAGGACAAATGTGTCGGGTTCAGACAAGCAGTACGCGATTCAGAAAACAGGTTTTTGAGCCAGACTCTAGATGAATATTTCGACGGCTATACTGGAGCAAATCGATCGAGGCTTTGAGTTGCGCACAGCCTGTTGTGCGCAAAGAGATCATGTGTTGGAAGATTCTTCAGAGGGCGAACATATTTGCTGGGAAAAGAAGGGAAACAGAGGCTGGATGCTGCTATTGCGCGTGCACGGTGCTGTTGCAGGGGTGCGTCTGGCCATGCGGTTCAGGTGCAGCGCGCACGTGCGGTGGCAAGGCAGCGGCTGCGTGGCATCGGCGAATCGGGGACGGAGAGGGTGAGAGAAGGAAGGCAAAAAGGAGGCAGTGCTCACCTCGACCGATTCCCTTAGGTCTCAGAGTCGGGGACGGAAGGATGGCGTGGTGAAGCTTCGGTACAGTCCGGGAAGAAGACGACGCGGTCGACTTCTCCATGCAGCACCGGCACCCATGTTGCAGCAGAGAGGAAGAATAGGACCGGGGTTCTCCGTTCCTGATATCAATTTGGCCTCCTGGTCCTGGACTTCATGGCAACGACGGTGGAAAAATGATAACGGCTCTCGGTGATTATGGTGAAGAAGAAGAAGAATAGAGAGGGGGAAAACAGTGGCGTTGAGCGAGGAAAGGAGGCGGACTAGGGTTCCTGGAGGGTTCCAGGGCACGAGGATAAAAAGGGGACGGCTAACGGAGGAGGAACGGGGACCTGCTGCTCCATCTCTCTCTGCAGAGCGAGGGGAAAGCGACAGAAAAGAAGAAGAGTAGACGGCGATCGTGCCTCCGTTGAAGTCGTACGGGCTGCGGGAGAGGAGGATTGGTTTGGGCCAGCCCAGGGGAGGGGATGCGCTGGCTGCTATGCTGCTTCTGGGCTGACTGGGCTACAAAAAGTAAGCTGGGATGCGGCAATCTGCTCTCTCTTCTCTCTTTCTTATTCTTTTATGGTTTTCGTTTTTAACAAATGTTTTACCTATTGTTTTCCAGATTTAAACAATCACTCAATTCAAAATACTTTTGAACATTTGCAGATGTATTTGAACCACGGGGTTAGGGCATAGTAAAGGTGATAAGAGGGAAGATCATGGAGAGAAGGGATACCCACATGTAACAAGTGAGCTTGGGAATTTACAAGAATATGATTTGGGTTTAACAAAATGAATAAAGCATTTGCAAAATATGGAGTCCTATCAAGTGGATTCCAAACTTGTAGAAACAAAATAGAAATAGATTAAAAAGAGGAAGAGAGTATGGTGTTAGCAACAAAAATACAATCAAGACAAGGTGAATGCAAGTTTTGATATGATGCTCTAATGCAATGTGGCATGGGGACATGAACATGATATCATGATGATGCACAAAAGCGAAAACTACAAGTGATTTTCTAGTAGTGGTTTTATCCAGGGTGCTACAGAAGGGGATGATGAGATGTCCTCCAATGTTTCATGAAGCAGCAGGGATTTTCCCTTCTCCAAGTTCCTCCTTCAGATCCCTTTCTGGTGTGGTTTTTGTGGTTCTAGGTTGCTATGAATGTCAGATCTCTCCGCCATCCTTGCCAGGAGAAAGTATTTGACGAGGCAGACACTCTGCCGCGTGGTACTGGAGGATGGTACGGACGGGCTCTGCCCATACCATTGGTCGTTATCGCAGCAAATGCTTTCCCCATGTTTGATATTCTCCTAGGTGCAAAGGTAAATCAATAGAATAACTTTTATCACTTAAAAATATCATATTATAACATAATATGATGGTTCCAATTGATATGTTCATAAGAGACTTAGTAATTCAGGATCCTGTTCACACAAAGACAAAAAGGTGCCCGTCGCGCGGGCCTCCCTTTGGGAGGCCTGCTACGCCACGCGCACACATGGTGAAATACCAAAATCCCATTTCTATTTATGCAAAAACAAAAGGTAATTATATGATTTAATTTCAGACTCATCAACTCCCTCAAGCTAGATTCTTGCTCGTCCCCAAGCAAGATGGTGGCTTATGGACAAGATGATTATGTGCATGAGGCACAAGTCGTTAGAATAAATGAGGCAGAAATTGAAACGGGAATACAATATCAGATGTAAAGTTACTTCGGGGGTATTATCATACCCTTACACATCACATGACTTAGAGGATTCCACACCTTTTTGAGTAACAATGAAGTTATAAGAAGCTTTTAGTGATTCAACATATTATATAATCATAGAGTTAAACTAATTGAGGACTTGATTTCAGTAATGAAGATTCATGATCATTCTTTTTCTTGTATCTTTCTTTTGCCTTGGGATTCTTTTGATAGCTGTTCTTTTATCTCTTCTCTCTCTTTTTCTAGTACAGTCACTTGATCATGCTCACTACTTTTATGACTTTTAAAACTCGTGACTATAATATGCTACCAGAAGTTTTCTTCCCATAGTTTAATTAATACTTTTATTAGTGGGGAAGTCCCTAAAATCATGACAGTTGTACAACTATCATAACACTCAACCTAATTCAGTCATCTAATATAATAATCATGAATCAAAAGGTAACTTCAAATATCATAAAGTCTCGAAACTTAACCTATATAAACCTTATCTTGAATAGAAAGGAGATCAAAGTTGATGCAACTAATGCAAATTCTATCATTAAAAATTAACATGCATGCAGGAAAGTAAACCTGCTAAAACTATAAGATAGATTACAAGGTCCTCACAGAGTCCCCCAAGCTTGGAATCAAGCCGCTGGGATCAAATAATTCCTTGTGAATACGTACTCCTTATTAGGAGTGAAGAAGTCTTTATATTCTTCTCCTTCTTCCGCCTTGAGGCTAGAGGCATGACCAATACATGCAAATCGAGTGGACATCTTTGTGATGCTAGCATGTTGTTCTGTAATTATTTTTCTTAAAGTTTCCCTGTCATCACCCATCTCCATGATAATATTGGTTAGGAGTTAAACTCTACCGTCGATGTCCTCGACTTTATTTTTGAGGGATTTACCCATCATCAAATAAGAGTCAACTCCTTCCCCAATAGTTTCAACACAAGCTTTGGAAACCTTTTCAAGGTTCTCAATCTTTTCCTGAATCTCATCCCGTTTTTCCTATTTTCAAGAAGAGGATCTCGGAGGAGATTTGAGAGAAGATCCATGAAGGTTATAGCTATAGGGGTTGAGTAGGGATTCTTCTTTGTTCTTCCTTTGTTTCATGTGCCTGAGCATCTCCAACTTGCACGGAAACATATCTTTCTAGTTGGGGAGTGGAACCACTTGAGTAGACTCTTGGGTTGAGGAGGACGAAGTATCCCTCTCAAATCCCCTCCTTTTGGCTTGCGCTATAGGAACATCTTCCATCTTGGTCCAGATCTACTTGATATGAAAAGGCTTCATTGTTCTTGAGCGAGCAAGTAAGATCTGAGGTGTCATGGTGGAAGACGAAGAAAGAAAACTCAAGATCTGAAAGACGATGGCGAAAGATAAAAGAAGGAGAAGAGTTGGAAATAAAAGAAAGAAAATCCCTAGATAAAAGGGTTGGAATTGGCCACGGGTAACGGTTTGGGTGGGCCCCATCTGTACCATGCGACCATACTGACATCTTACCGACTTTTATCATTGTTTATAGTGCGAATAGAATAGTCGAACACGATGAATGAGCGAGGAATAAAACAATGCCGGTGATGACCAGTGGTACATGAGTGTCTGCCCATATGTCCTGGTCATACCAAAATGCAAGAAAACGAACGCGAGGTTCTAACGTTTAATGACCACTGGCACAGGCACGTCTGCCCATACGTCCCGCCCGTACTAGGTCATAAAATAGTTCAGAAAAATTGGAAAATGAAGGGAATGCAAGGAACAAGACTAAACAAACTAAAAGGATTTCAGAACAACAAAAATTAAGCAGCCAAGTTATTGTTACCTCACTTTACTATATTCTTTGGCCGAGATTAAGGAGATTAGCTCCACTGTGTTAACTTCCCCAACTCTATAGTGCTTCAAACGCTGCTCATTAACAATCCAAGATGAATAAGAGGGTGTAGTATTTTTCAACTTTATCATTACTGAAGGGTATGCCTCCTCAACTTCATAAGGTCCTTCCCACCTGGATTTTAATTTACCTGCAAAAATGTTAAGCCTAGAGTTATAGAGCAAAACTTTATCTCCAGATTTAAATTCCTTATTCTCTAACTTTCTATCATTCCATTTCTTTACCTTTACCTTTAATATCCTAGCATTTTCATAGGCCTCATTTCTGAGTTCATCCAAAGCATGAATATCTAAGAGTCGTTTTCCCAGGAGTTTTAAAATCAAAATTCATAGTTTCGATAACCCAATGAGCCTTATGCTCTAGCTCTAATGAAAGATGACAATTTTTACCGTAGACCATCTTGTATGTCGTCATTCCATTGGATTTTTGAATGCATGCGATACGCCCATAACGCATCATTAAGCTTCATAGCCCATTTCTTTCTTGATCCGTTCACCGTCTTCTGGAGTATGACTTTAATTTCCCAGTTAGACAGTCCAATTGCCCACTAGTTTGTGGGTGATAAGGTGAGGCTACTCGATGATCGACTCCATATTTTTGAAGTATCTTGCTAAAAGTACCTTTCATAAAATGAGTTCCACCAATAATCAAAAGTCGAGGTACTCCGAACCTGGGAAAAATGATGTCCTTGATCATTTTGATGGAAGTGACTGCATTTGCATGAGAAGTGGGTAACATAGTCAATAGAAATAAGAATATGAGTATCACATTAGAGGGGACAAAAGGCCCCATAAAATCCATTCCACATATCAAATGGCTATATTACGAGATTATTTTTCATAGCATTTACTATCTTCTTCCAATGTTACTCATACGTTGGAAATCATCGCAATTCCTAGCATATTCCAGAGCATATTTAACTAGGGTAGGCCAGTAAAATCCGGACTGCAAGATTTTGGCTGATGTATGATCACCAACATGATTTCCTCCATAAGGACTATCATGACAAGCCTTGAGAATGGCTCTCACCACGTGGTCATGTATATATTTCCTAATAGTCCCATCAATACCGTGTTTGTACAAATAAGGGTCATCCCAAAAGAAATATTTTAAATCATTAAAGAATTTCTTTCATTGATTGTAATCCATTCCTTTTTGTAGAAACTTACCTACAAGGAAGTTAGCATAATCGAAGGGTCGCGAGACTCTATAGATGCTAGATATTCTCCTGGAAAAGATTTATTAATGGGAATGGGGTCTTCTATGATACCTTCCATACGCGAGAGATGATCGGAAACGGGATTATCCTTATCTCTCCTATCCACTATCTACGGGTCATATTCCTAGAGTAACAAGACCCATTTAATTAGACGGGGTTTAGCATCTTTATTAGCTAGAAGATGTCTCAAAGCCTACTGATCAGTATGAAATATAAATTTCGAATTGATAATGTAATGTCTAAATTTGTCACAAGCAAAAACCACAGCTACAAATTCTTTTTCAGTTGTTGCATAATTTCTTTGATCCTCATTAAAAACTCGACTGGCGTATTGAATGATGTTTAGGTTCGATCCATCTCTTTGTCCTAGAATAGCTCCAATAACACAGTCACTAGCATCACACATAATTTCAAATGGCTCGTCCCAGTTTGGTGGTTGGATAGCTGGTGCAGAAACTAGCGCTTTTTTCAACTGTTCGAAGGAATCAATGCAATTTCTATCAAAAGCAAAAAGGGTATATTTATCTACAAGATGAGCTAAAGGAGCAGCTATCTTAGTGAAATCCTTAATAAAAAGTTTATAGAAACCAGCATGCCCAAGAAAGTTGTTTATCCCTTTTATGTCTTGCAGAATAAGTAACTTTTCTAAAGTAACAAGGTTTGAACTATCAACCTCAATCCCCTTTTCAGAAACTTTATGCCCCAAAACTATACCTTCTCTTACCATAAATCGGCAGTGTTCCCAATTGAGAACCATCTTGCTCTATCTACACCGCTATAAAACTCAATTAAGATTATAGAGGCATTGCTCAAAAGCAGTTCCATACACAACAAAGTTGTCCATGAGAACTTCCATGGAGCTTTCCACAAAACTATCAATGATTTTCAAAACACACTCCTAAAAAGTAGCAGCTACATTACATAAACCAAAAGGAATTAGTCGATAAGCATAGGTTCTTTAAGGACAAGTGAAAGTAGTCTTTTCTTGGTCTTTGGGCTGAATAGCAACTTGAGAGTAACCGGAATAACCGTCAAGAAACAGAAGTGAGAATTACCAGACATCCTTTCCATGATGTTATTCATGAGAGCTATTTGATTATGATTTCTTATTGTTTCCTTGTTTAACTTCCTAAAGTCTATACACATTTTATAACCTGCTATTGTTCTAGTGGGAATTAATTCATCCTTATCATTATTAATTATAGTTATACATCCTTCCCTAGGTATACATTGTGTTGGGCTTACCAATTTGCTATCTGAGGTGTGATAGTGTAACACCCCAAATATTTTAATCAAGAGTATCAAGTTCTAATCACCCAATTTAGGGTTAACAAAAACTTTTATTAATAAAATGATTATGAATGCATGTGTGTTTGCATTGGTATAGATTTGAGTGTATATGCCATTCTTGATTGTTCTAAATGTTGTGCAATGGTTTAAAGGTGAATGCCACATCATCTAGACCATTTACAAACAAAATCCAAAGAGAAAGAAATCAAATAAGAATAAATAAAACAAATGGTCATTTGGACCATTTTAAACCACTAGTCCACTTTAGGTGTTCCTAGAAGAAGATTTCCAATAGAAACAATTCTATTTATTTTCATCCCTTGCTAGACCAAGTAAAAGTGTATCAAGGCCCACTTTACAAACTTACAAAAACATCTAGCAAATCAATATAAAGGATATTAGAAAATTGAATCAAGTGTATGTGTTAAGTTCACACTTTTTCAAAAACCTACCAAATCAATTCACCTTGACCTCTCCAAGCAAACCTAGTCTCTCAAGATTAATTCAAGTTCACTCAAAAATTCCAAAGTATCTTTCATGCGCCCATTAGCACAAACACTTGGCATGCACAAATTAAGCTTCTGCCTAACTCCACAGTTTTAGAGCACTAATCCACCACCCCTCTGTCCTTTCTTCACTCCCTTGCCGTCCTGAGTGTCTAGCAGCAGCAGACAAGCCCCCTTCGCCATGGAGAATAGTGCAGCGCCACCCATTTGTGGTCGTCGCCGGCCGACCAAGGCCAGCTCGCTCAAGACAGGCCCGCACCCATCCAGCGTGTCCAGGAGCATCGCCGGAGCCTACCGCCACCCCCTGTCCAGCCCACGATCGCAGCCCGGCCGTGGATCACCCTAGTCGCGCCGCGCACCGCCTCTCTGCGCCGTGTCCAGAGCGCGCCAGTGCACCGTGCCCGACCAGCCCCGCCAGCTCACGCCTTGCCCTCACCGCACACGCGCAGCCTCGGCATGATCACACCAACCCAGTGGACACCCCCGTTCGTCACCGCGCAACCCGCAACTACCGCACGCTGCCGCACGCACCCTTGCCTCCGCGCAGAGCGTCGCACACGCCCGACCGAACCAGACCACCCCATGCCACGCCTTTAAGTCTATGATAACCGCCAGGAGGCACCACACCGTCCTACGCCCGTGCCCATGCTGTTAGCCGCCTGTAGCGATGCCACCGTCGAGCTCACCACTGCACCGCTCGGTCCCCTCGCCGAGCTATAAAAGGAGGCCACCCCTGCCTCCATTCCTCACACCATTCGACTCCCCACTCCTCACTGACCTTCCCCACCTCTCCCCGGAGCAAGGCGAGCACCACCGCGCCGGAATTTCACCGGAGTCCGCCGCTGCTGGAGGAGAAGGGCACCAGCGATTACGACCACCCCAAGCCCTACCGTGACTGCGCCTCGCCTCCCCGTCGTCTACCAAGTCGTTTTCCCCTGTCGCCGACCCTAGCTAGAGCCCAGGTGAGCCCCGCGAGCCCCCAACCGTCGTGCTAGGTCACATTCCTCGCCGGAGCTATTCGTCGTCGATGACGACCCTCAACCGTCGATCTTGCTTCTAATCGTAGGGCTCAAGTTAAACGATACTGCTTCGCGTCGTTAGTCTCGCTGACGAGTGGACCCCCTCTGCCATCCACGCGCTACGCTGTTTTGTGCAGTTGGGCCGGCCCGTTTAGCTTTCCCGCGCAGCCCAGGAAATTCAAATATTGATTTTCCTTTTTTAGATAAAATCCTATTGTGTCCCTAGATTCAAAAATCAATTCAGAGAGTTTTAGTTAACCAAATTGCATGATTCAAATTTTACTAGAAAGGAAATTAAATTATCTAGCCAAGCCCGTTGGATTTACATCATTTGGAGTTAGAGATAATCTATTGTAAAAATAACAAGACAGAGACTTTTGCAACTTCAAACATTTTTCAAAAATCAACCATAATAGCTTTTGAGTTGATTCCAACTCTCAAAAATCTCATTTGATAATATCTATCTGAATATGTAAAAATACTTAGGTTTGCATGGAGTGACAGTGGATTAGTACCAAAAGAATGCTATTAGGACATTTCTAGTCACTTTAAATCTATTAAATAATAATTTTACCCTTTATAAAATCTGACCAACCCTTTAAATTACATTCCCATGTATTAGAATATGTGGTGATGACATGTGTCCACATGATCCCATATTTTATTTGGATAATATTAAATCTTAATTAGTTTCAATGAGTAGAAATTACTTTTCTCAAATAAACTAAATAAAACTAGTCATTATTGCATGTGATGATTGTGATGATGCTAGATCATCAAGTGTGAGCCTTAGTGTGCTAAATAGACTTAGTTAAGTATGGTTTGGTGATTGTGTATCCCGTATTCCTTTATAGACGATAGTACCGACCAAGGATACGTGGAGGAGGAGTTCTACCCCGAAGAAGATGAAGAAAACTTCAGTCACTGCACCAATCCAGGCAAGCCATCACTAATTGCAATATTAACCCAAGCAAGATGCATTAGGCATGCTTTTGTTATATACCTTTGATTATACCCATCCTAAGTTTTACTTGCAAGTTTTACTCCTTTACATTACCAAAGTTCTTTACTTTTAGTTAATGTTGTGTGAGGATTTTGGAAAGATAGTATAGATAGCATAAAGAGTATAAAACTAGGCCTATACTAGATGTCATTCTATGGCATGAGATTTAGATTAAGATCCCTCATTAGTGAACACTCTTAACTTAGTGGCTAGTGCTAAGCATAAAACTTGATCACTTTAGATGGGAATACTTGGTGAAAATGATTATGAAAACCTTGAAATGATGCTTCATTCTATTGAAATTGTTTTGACATGTGTTGAGAAACACAAATGGATTTTGATGATGAAAATGTTGAGGCATGAGCCTTAGCCATTTATAAAACTGATGGTTGGGTTCGGATGCGATATGTAACTACCTCGGACCCTACGCTCTAAGTTCCAGCCTAGATGAAGCGGAAGTGGTTAAAATAGTACAGCGGGGGCCTAGAGGACCGCCCACGTGTAGACCCGTCGGTCGTCCTAACCACTTCCAAGACATCGGGACAAGAGCGAGCGACGTAGGCAACAGGTGAAGAGATCAAATACATACACAAGTGAGTATGTATGCAAGCTACCATACAACAGTTTTCAGAGCCATTCCATCTAAAAGAAATACAAATATTGCAACGCCATACGGCAAGATTCAAATATCCTAGATAGAGATAATAGTTTAGGATAGCTCCTCATACATCAAACATCAGAGTATCAGGCAGAAGCAGAAAACAAGATCCGATTACGGATAAGAAGAAAATCGGCATAAGATGCCACATAAATAAACACATCCCGCCCACAGATCTCACGGATCCCTATCCCCGGAATCTCTACGCCGAGTGATCGTTGCCAACATCATCTGTCTCCTCCACCCAGTATCCATCTTGTGAATACACCTGTTCATCTAAATCAAACAATTTATCGTGTGAGACCCTAGGGGTACTCAGCAAGTCTTATGCCTCTAAAGAGAACATATACCTGGGGTGACACAATTGCAGCAAAAGATAATAACTAACAATTCTATAGATACTCGCTAACCATCCGCCTAACCAATGATAGACGGATGTCCGTTAATTAGTAACAACAGTTATAACAGTATAATTAACAGATCCATCCTTCTTCTCGCTTACCAACGAGAAAGCGGACGAACAACCCATCCGTTGGCAGTTTTATTAACCATTCCATGAGTATTTCACTATTTACTAGTCAGGTATTTAGTTAGATTAAAGGCGATACTTTAGTTATACTTGTCTATGATCGAGAAACTGTGCTCCAAGTCGTCCATACCCGCGGACACCACTTTCAGAAAGATTTACCCTACAGGGGTGCACAAATAGCAACATACACTCGATCAACCTCGGAAAAACCAAATCAAAACCCAACGAGGCATTCATGACAAAGCGATCACAGGATTCAGAAATATTTCAGGGGGCCACCCCATTAAGCTACCCGCAACGAAGTTGGCCGGCTCCGAGACGGACCCAAGGTTTGCGTCAATGGCTGTAAACGACTGGGAACCCAAAAATGTGTCTGGGCTTGTCGATACCGCGAAAACATTCCGCATCCAAAATAGTACAGGTGCTCCACGCACAATCTTAAATAAAGCAGTAAAGCATGGCATAAGTACAGGATAGTAACAAAGCCCCAAACTACTTTATGGCCCCAAGAAATAGAAATGAATCAAGCTCTGGCTCAGGGGGGTCCATAAGGCCTCCCGGATGTGGATAGTGTGAATAAACAAGGAACATGAATCAAGTACTCGGGGTCCTACGGGACACAAGTGGGCATGAAAAAACAAATAGCAGATATTGCCCACCAGTGCCTCTTTCATTAGTTATCCCATTACTACTCAGGTTAAGTTGTTTAGGTACCTCGTTATCCAACAGACACTCACATACCCTACACATGTTGTTCTATGACTCGCATGGCTCAAACAACTCCTGTAGTAATGGCTCATGGGATGGAGGAACAAGCTTCGGTGGGTTTTAAAAGTAAAGGCTATGCAGTACTTGGGATTCAACTTAATGCAATTGCGACTCAATGATGCAAGAATAAGATAGAGGCAATAGGTACTTTATGTATGCGAGCATGTGGTAGTGCTTTCCTGGCAGCTCAGTTGAAGCGAGAGACGGATCTGGGTAGTACTCCTGGGATTCCTGATATTTTCCCTGCTCGGCGTCTATTCGAAGAAGAACCAAACAAACAAGGGCCAACATAAATAAAGTGCACATGCATATGAATTAAAATGCGACAAGCAAACAAGCATGCCATGATGAATGATGCATACATGGCAATAAAGTAGCATGGCATGGGTGAGGTGTGGGGTACAAGAATAAAACATTTTATTGAGTTTTAGTCATGTTTTGCCCCCAAATAAGTTGCTGTATACTTTATATTTATATGATGCATTCTGCAATTCAGAACATGGAATGCATAGTTAGAACGGGCTCGTCACGCTGATCGATTTAGACATATTATTGGTCGAATTTGGATTTGTAGAATTAAAGTTATTAATTAATTAAGAAAAGGCATTTTTATTGCATTTAAACAATTTCGAAAAATTTAAAGTGCTCAAATAATATTTTGAGTGGCATATTTGAATTCCTCAGATTTTTCTGATTCAAAAACATATATTATTTGTATTATTTGGAATTACAAATTAAAAGTTATGAAAAACAGAAGTTAAATCATATTTAAACATTTCTGAAATTGTTTTATTTAAACAGATAAACATAAAGACTTTTTATACACAGGCCGAGCTAGCCACAGCCACCGACATGTGGGACCGCGCTGAGCTGGCGAAAAACCACGCGGAGAAACTTTTTCTACCACGCGCTCAGCCAGCCACAACCACTGACGAGCGGGCCCGTGCCGTAGACGGTCCCACAAGCCAGTGGGGTGAGTGCGGCTGACACGTGGAGAAGCTAGGGACTGCGGGTTGAGGAAACAAAAGACGGGGTACTTTTTCATAAAAGTGCATCCGCGGCTGACAGGTGGGTCCGGGCTGGAGCGCGGGTTGAGGAAAACAAAAACGGCGGTACCTTTTTGTTAAAAGACCACAGAGGCTGACATGTGGGTCCGCAGGGACCGCGGGTTGCGCACGCAAAAGGTGGCGGGGTTAACTGCAAGATTGCCAACTGATACTGTTGTTCTTCTCTGAATCCACTGATGACAGATCGGTGTTCGACAGCGGACAGAGTGCGGCGCGGGGGATCGAACCCGCGACCTGCGGCGCGCGCACAGAGAGGCGGAGCCGCTGCGGTAGGGTGGGGGGATGCTGGTAGGGAGCGGCTAGGCGGCCAGTTAGGCTGCTGCGAGGCGCGGCGACGAGCAGACGCTCGTGCACACCGGTGCACAGAGCGTGCTCGACGTGTGGTCCGGCGAGAATAGGCATCGACGGCGAGAGAGGGGATGTCTAGGAGGGAGGGTGGATCACTGCGAGGTGGTCAACAGTGGTGGATCGGGCCGGGGAGCGACGGTGCGCTGGGATGCAGACGATCGGCGGAGGTAGGGTTTCGGGTTCGGACGCGACGGTGGTTGCCGGCTCCGGTACTTCTCCTCCTCGCTACTGTGTACAGGGGCGACACCGGGGACCTCCTGACCTTCCTCGACAACCACAACACCTCGCCCGCCTCCTTGATCTGTCGGTGGACATCGATGCCGAGGTGGCCGACGAAGGTGGAAGAGATGGGGTAGCAGTAGGTGTGGAAGGAGGGGAAAGGCGAGGCCCTAGTGGATCTGGGCGACGACAGGCAGAGAGGAGGGAGTAGATAGACAGAGAGAAGAGAGAGACGCACATGGGGAGGCCATGGGGAGGCTCGGGAGAAAAAGGTGGCTTCGGCCACCTTTTTCCCTTCTCTCCTCCTCACGTGCTAGACACGGCGCGGCAGGGTGGCTGCAGCTGCAGCTAGGGCCGTCAGAGAGAAGGGGTGGCTCGGGTGTGGGGCCTCTTTGGCATGGAGAGAGAGAGGAACCGAGAGGGGGAGTGAGGCTAGGGTTAGAGCTAGAGGGGGAGGCTCGGCAAGGTGGGGTTAGGGTTGGAGGGGTAGCTCGGGGTAGGTTAGGGCGGCATGGGGGTGGTTAGGGTGTGAGGTGAGCCTTAGCCGAAGCTAGGGAAGGAGGGGTGAGGTGGCTCGGGTGGGGTGGTAGGGAGAAGGGTGGTGGTGAGGGTTTAGATTAGGGAGGAGGTGATGGATATGGAGAGTGAGGGCATAGGGTTGGGGTTTTGATCTCACATGTACAAGTGCAAGATCAAGCAAGGGGGTTGGGGTTTAGGGTTTTTCCCACATGCCAACATGATCAAGCAAGGGATGGAGTGATATGGAGGTGAGTGGTGAGGATCTTGATGCACATGGCAAGGAACACTAGACCAAGATGAGGAGGTTTGAGAGAAAGAGAGCTCAAAAGAGGAGATCCACTCAAAATCCAAGAAAACCAAAGAAGGATAAGATGGCGAGGCTTGTTGCATGGCCCATGCATGGGCATTAAATGCCATGTCTAATCTTGTGAAAACAAAATAATAATCATGGCATTTATACACATGCATTCCAAAATATGGAGTAAGGCTAAACTAAAAGAATTAGAAAGATGTTCCAAGTGGAGTAGATGGAGATGCTCAAATTTGAATATAATTTGGACATGCTAGTGTGTATATTCCACTAGGTGCATAATATCCCCAATAATATTCCAACATGAGAAAAAAATCCAATACAATCCATATGGAAGCTAGAAAGAGGGATGCCACTCACAAAGCATGCAAAGGTGGCCATGTGGCTCTCATATACCAATAATGTGAAAACAACATGGTGCATATATTGGAGCATGTGGAGTTGTAAGAGGGTCCATCCCAACCCACATGAGCTAGAGGTAAACCCAGATAAGATGCAAAGCTCATATATAGTTGGATGGTGGAATTATGGGGTGGTGACAAGAAAGGGTGGTGGAGTTAATAAAAGATATGCCCCCAACTCAACTTGGGCATCAAACATTTATCAAGAACCAAATATAATATATCAAGAGGCAAATACAATTAATAATGCATATGAGATAAGAACCAAATGAAAAAGGGTTTTATATGATGCTCAAATGCAATGTGGCATGATGACATGAGCATGATATAATTATGATGCAACAATTATATATCGGAAGTAGCATTTTATTATTAGACCATGTAGCATTACAGATGTTAGACAGATGGGATGCTACACGATACCATTCCAATTTCACCATATAACCACAATACCTGAATTGGGTAAGGCTTAGCCAGAAGTTTATATGCATTAGTATGGGTTCCCTCTCGGAGGAGGTTTGAGCTGAGGCTACCTCTTGATGATGTCCACCTATGCAGTGCCCAGGATGGCAGATGGCCATGGCTGGGAGGCCAAGCTCATAGGGGAGGTGCTTATACAAGAGTGTGTAAAGGAAAGGTTATGATTGATTATCCACATACTAAGTATGATGATTCAGGGTTATCCCTGATGGATGTATCGAATTTTGTGGTGAAAGTGTACCATCTCTGCAAAGTGTAAAACTATTCGAATAGCCACGTCCGTGGTCATGGATAGTTGGAGTGGCCATACTATTCCGTCATCAGATGTTTTCAAAATGACTTGTGAAGTGAACTATGACTTTGACTTGACCATAACAGGGTTGTGAATATGAAAACTAGGTTCCCAACTTAAAGTGATTTAGAACTTTTACTTAGTTTTCTTTACTTCTGAATCAGTTTAGATAAATCTGCCTTTTTGAAAATAAACTTAGAGCTTAGGATTCCTACTAGAACTACCTTACTTGTTAGTGATACTTTGCGAGTACTTAAAGAGTACTCATGGCTTTGCCCTGGCTATTCCCATGGCCTGACTATGAGGAGGACTATCAGGAAGATGGACAACAGGACGGCTACGACAACTAGGATCATCTCCCATCGTCAGCATTGCCTATGACACTGAAGATGGAGCCCACTACTACACTTATTATTCCACTGCTTGTTTGTATTACGACTGGATCATGAGATCCCTTATTTGTATAAGACCTTATTACTGTTTGTAATGGATGATGTACTGTGATATCCAATCTGTATGTCTCGCAAAAATGGTAATCCTGGGATTGCGATGTATGGCATAACAGGCATCTGGGATTAAAAATCCGGGTGTTGAAAAGTTGGTATCAGAGGCATCCTGACCATAGGAGACCCTAGTTAAAATGGACGTTCGAACAAAAACTTAGTTTCAAAACAAAAGAAGTGAGTATTTATGAAAACCTATTCCCACTCTTATCCTGGATTCTTTCAAAAAAATTCATGTTCCTCAAAAATTCTTACATTACTACATAAAATTTGACACACTTGATAACCTCACTAACTTACTCATCCTAAATTCTTATAGATGGAAGTTCAATATTGCAAGTTCTACCAGTTGGGCAACGGAGGCCGGCTGATCTTTGAGAGGGATCTTGATGCACTGTTAGAGTACGTTGAGCGCCCGCATCCGGAATTCTTCGGGGCCCAACTCAAGGATTTCCTAGGAGGAGATCTACAATGGATGATAGTTGCAGACCTCAGGGGCAAGATGGAAGCACCCCTTTCTGAGAAGATTCAATTCACCGTGAGAGAGAACAACTGGCTAGATGGATTAGCCAAGCTATGCATGAAGCTCTTGCCCATCTGTGTGGGAAAAACATCAACTTGATCTAGGGAACTCGCTTTGCGCACTTCGCAAGGCGTGATTCTATGGGAATGCCATTAGAGATGCCTCGAGAAGACCATCCATGAGCAAGAAGTCCAGCTTGAAGCAAAGGAAGAGGAAGAAGGTGAAGATATCCAGGGAGATATTCACTCGTACCTCAGTGATGACAATGACTACCTGGAGGATGATGCCATGGATTTCTACACCGATGATGATGACTCCGACTTCACTCATGATGAGTAGATGCACTTGATCACTACCACAGGAATGAGTTGTATCGGTCCCACTGTATCTTAATTCACATAATGGTTCTTAAAACCATCTGTTTTCCTTTTGTGTTGTGGTGTGTGTTTGTATTGTGTGCTTGAATGAATGAATGAATGAGAAGAAGTCAGTTGCAAAACCTGAGTTCGAACTCAAAGTTTAAAGCTTTTGAAAACAAAACCATGAACCTTAGAAATTTCCCTCTTATCTCATTATCTACCTCAATCTTCATATGACTCATGGAAACCAAGGAGGAAGCAGCTCATCGCAGGACCCGATGTTGCAGATTCTGCAGATGCTAGTTTCCGACCGTGAAGCTAGTAGAGCCGAACGCCAAGCCAACCGAGCCACTCTTCAACAGATAGCTCAGATGGCCCACAATAATCAAGGCCATGGAAATCAGGATCATCATGGATCCAAGCTTAAGAACTTTCAGAATACTAATCCCCCTATCTTTAACAAATCTGAGGATCCCTTAGATGCTGATGACTAGCTACAAACCATGGAGAACTATCTAGAGGTCACAGGAGTTGAAGCCAATGAGAAGGTACTGTTTACCACCCACTATCTGGTAGGAGATGCAAGAGCATGGTGGAATAGCACCCGTACCATGAACCACGGTTAGATGATGACTTGGGAAGCTTTCAAGATCAAGTTCAGCCACACCCATGTGCCGCAAGGTTTAGTCACCAGAATGAGAGATGAGTTTAGAGAACTGAAGCAAGGGAGGATGACAGTAGTTGAATATCGTGACAAATTTCTGTCCCTCGCTAGGTATGCCCCTGATGAGATCAACACTGAAGCTAAGAAGAAGGAAAGATTCCTGAACGGATTGCATGATGAGATGCAGACGGTGTTAGTCAACATCCGTTTTGAAGATCTAGAAGAGCTAGTCGACTCTACCATCCAGATGGAAGGGAAGATCAACCAAGCTAATGACAACCGCAAGTGCAGAATGATGCATCAAACTGGGTCCCACAATACCCAGAAGTATCGCCCCAACCCATCTGCAGGATATGCCCCAAGAAACAACCGACCCCCGATGTCCTGTCCAAGCTACCCCAATCATAGCGGAGGAAACTTGAAGACCGGAGGAAACAACAACAACAACCTCAGCAACTCCAACAACTTCAACCGTGCACCACCCAAGTCCAACAACAACAACAACAACAATACCGCCCCAAGGACTGGAAGCAATGCCATGCCTATTGCAACCAAAGACAAGTCCCAGATTACTTGCTTTGAATGTGGAGTCAAGGGTCACTACTCCAACAAGTGTCCCAAGAAGCTCGCAGCCACCACCAATGTGAATGCCCCAGCTCAGCAGGAGCGCCGTGTTCATCCTGGAAGAAGATTTGCCCTAGGGAATTCGCTCAACCGCAATGGTCGTTTGTTCCACATGAATGCTGCTCAGGAAGCGCCAGATGTCGTGCTGGGTATGTTTTCTGTTAACTCAGTACTTGCAAGAGTGTTGTTTGATTCTATAGCATCACACTCGTTTGTTACAGAAGAATTTGCATGCACTAGTAAGATTCAACCAACAAAATTGAAGTATGTTATGATAGTTCAAATTCCTGGTTCAACCACCAAAGCTAGAAAAATTTGCAAGGATGTACCTATCAGAATCCATGGGATAGATTTTTATGCCAATCTAATAGTTCTTGGAACCAAAGGTTTGGAAGTAGTACTAGGAATGGATTGGATGTTGAAACATAAAGTATTGATCGACTGTGCCAAGAAAGCCATAACCATGACTAGTAGCTCTGGAGTATCAGTAGAGCATGTATCTGAAACCTTGCCCCGTCAATTCAAATGCAACAAGAGTCTAGCCCAACCAACCCTAGACCAAGTCAGAATAGTCTGTGAATACCCCGATGTGTTCCTAGATGAATTGCCCGGTATTCCCCCAGATCGGGATATCGAGTTCATTATTGAGCTGATTCCTAGAACCGGACCCATAGCTCAGAGACCTTATAGTATGAACCCATCAGAATTAGTGGAGCTGAAGAAGCAACTAGATGCTATGCTGGAGAAAGGTCTGATTCAACCAAGCACATCGCCATGGAGATCGCCTGTTTTATTTGTCGACAAGAAGGATGGAGGTAACCGTTTGTGCACGGATTACCGGTAGCTGAATGCTGTCACCATCAAGAATAAGTACCCACTGCCCAAGGTAGAGGATCTGTTTGATCAGTTGACTGGTGCGAGAGTGTTTTCTAAGATTGATCTTAGAACTGGTTATCATCAACTCAAGATTCATGCAACGGATATTCCAAAGACCGCCTTTACCACCAGATATGGATTGTATGAGTATACGGTCATGTCTTTTGGATTAACCAATGCCCCCGCTTATTTCATGAATCTCATGAATAAGATCTTTATGCATTTTCTGGATAAGTTTGTCGTTGTTTTTATCGATGATATTCTAATCTATTCCAAGTCAGAAGAAGACCATGAGCAACACCTGAGGAACATCCTTGAAACCCTTAGAGAGCATCAGTTGTATGCCAAGTTTAGCAAATGTGAGTTTCGGCTGAAAGAAGTAGGATTCCTCGGACATATTGTGTTTGCAGGAGGAGTCGCTGTTGATCCTGCCAAGATCAAAGATGTTGAAGAATGGGAAGCCCCGACCACTCAAACCCAAGTCCGTGCATTTCTCGGATTAGCGGGATATTACCGCAAGTTCGTTGAGGGATTTTCGAGCATCGTAAGACCGATGACCCAATTGTTGAAGAAATATAAGAAGTTTGAATGGACGGACAAATGTGAAGCAAGTTTTCAACAGCTCAAGAAGAGATTGATTTCAACCCTAATCTTGATCATGCCAGATATCAAGAAGCCGTTTGATGTGTATTGTGATGCATCCAAGATTGGTCTCGGATGTGTGTTGATGCAAGAAGGCAAAGTCATACCATATTTGTCAAGACAACTGAAGCAGCATGAGCAAAACTACCCCACCCATGACTTGAACTAGCAACAGTAGTTTTAGCCTTGAAGACATGGCGTCATTACCTTATGGGTAACCGCTATGAGATTTATTCGGATCACAAGAGTTTGAAGTATATTTTCACTCAGAAGGAGCTGAATATGAGGCTAAGGAGATGGATAGAGCTAATCAAGGATTATGACCTTGACATTCACTATCACCCCAGGAAAGCCAATGTGGTAGCAGATGCTCTTAGCAGATTGCCGTGTAGATTAAATACCATGATCAAAGAAGCCCAGCCAAGTTTGCATGAGGAGTTGGAGCAGTTTAGAATGGAGCTATTTAGCAAAGGATTTTTAGCTAGCATTGAGCTTCAACCCACTTTGATTAGCCAAATCAAGGAAGCGCAGAAAGGAAATGCGATTATCGACGGAATCAAACGTCGTATTGGTACAGGGAAGGTACCTGGATTCACCGAAGATGATGGAGTTTTGTGGTACAAAGGACGTATCTGTGTGCCAGCAGATTGGGAGCTGAAGCAAATTATCATGCAAGAAGCTCATGATACTCTTTATTCTATTCACCCTGGAGGAACGAAGATGTATCAAGATTTGAAGGAGCAATTTTGGTGGCACAAGATGAAGAGAGAAATCGGAAGCTACATTGCCAAGTGTGATATCTGTCAGAGAGTCAAAACAGAACATCAAAGACCCGTAGGACTATTGCAACCATTGCAGATTCCGGAATGGAAATGGGATTCCGTCAGAATGGACTTTATCACCGGTTTGCCTACTTCTAGTAGGGGAAATGACTCTATCTGGGTCATAGTTTATAGATTATCCATGGTGGCCCATTTTATACCTGTCAAGACAACCTACCAGACTTCGAAGCTAGTAGAGTTATACATTGCTAGAATAGTCAGTTTGCATGGAACCCCCAAGACCATAGTGTCGGATCGAGGAACCTAGTTTACCTGAAGATTTTGGCAGAAAGTCTAAGAACGATTAGGAACTAAGTTGAATTTCATCACAACTTATCACCCGCAGACCGATGGACAAACTAAAAGAGTCAACCAGATCTTAGAAGATATGTTGAGAGCTTGTGTGTTAGAGTATGGATAAAAATGGGAAGATTGTCTGCCTTTCACAAAATTCTCATACAACAACAGTTATCAAGCCAGTTTGCAGATGGCCCCATTTGAATTTTTGTATGGAAAGAAGTGCCGTACCCCCTTGAATTGGTCGCAAGTAGGAGAGAGTCAGATTTTTGGACCCAACATCCTACGAGAAGCCGAAGAGAAGGTTAACAAAGTCCGTGAGCACCTCAAGACCGCCCAATCTAGATAGAAGAGTTATGCGGACAAGATACGTAGAGATCTGACTTTCAATGTCAGAGATTTTGTGTATCTCAAAGTGTCGCCCTTGAAAGGAATGTAGCGTTTTCAGCTGAAAGGCAAGTTAGCCCCCAGATATATTGGACCCTTCAAGATTCTAAATCACCGAGGAGAAGTATCTTATCAACTGGAACTGCCAGAGGAGATGTCAGCCATCCATATTGTGTTCCATATCTTGTTACTTCACAAATGCTTAGAAGTGCCAGAGAAGACCGAAGTTTTCAAGAACATCGATCACCGAGCCATTGATATCAACAAAGATCTGACGTATCGTGAAGAGCCCATCCGTATTTTGGAAGAAGCCTTTAGAACCACCAGGACCCGGAGTATCAGATTTCTCAAGATCCAATGGAGCAACCATACCGAAGAAGAAGCTACTTGGGAGCGAGAAGATTATATTAGGACGGAGTTTCCAAATCTCTTTAGTTCCTAGTTTTTCTTAAATCTCGGGACGAGATTTTGTTTAAGGAGGGAAGGTTTGTAACACCCCAAATCTTTTAATCAAGATTATCAAGTTCTAATCACCCAATTTAGGGTTAACAAAAACTTTTATTAATAAAATGATTATGAATGCATGTGTGTTTGCATTAGTATAGATTTGAGTGTATATGCCATGCTTGATTGTTCTAAATGTTGTGAAATGGTTTAAAGGTGAATGCCACATCATTTAGACCATTTAAAAACAAAATCCAAAGAGAAATAAATCAAATAAGAATAAATAAAACAAATGGTCATTTTGACCATTTTAAACCACTAGTCCAGTTTAGGTGTTCCTAGAAGAAGATTTCCAATAGAAACAATTCTATTTCTTTTCACCCCTTGCTAGACCAAGTAAAAGTGTATCAAGGCCCACTTTACAAACTTACAAAAACATCTAGCAAATCAATTTAAAGGACATTTTAAAATTGAATCAAGTGTATGTGTTAAAATCACACTTTTTCAAAAACCTACCAAATCAATTCACCTTGACCTCTCCAAGCAAACCTAGTCTCTCAAGCTTAATTCAAGTTCACTCAAACATTTTGAATCAAAAATTCCAAAGTATCTTTCATGCGGCCATTAACACAAACACTTGGCATGCACAAATTAAGCTTCTGCCTAACTCTAGTGTTTTGGAGCAGTAATCCACCACCCCTCTGTCCTCTCTTCACTCCCTTGACCCCCCGAGTGTCTAGCAGCAGCAGACAAGCCCCCCTTCGCCATAGAGAACAGTGGAGCGCCGCCCATTTGTGGTCGTCGCCGGCATAAAGGCCAGCTCGCTCTAGATAGCCTCACGCCCATCCAGCGTGTCCAGGAGCATCGCCGCAGCCTACCGCCACCCACTCTCCAGCCCACGATCACATCCCGACCGTGGACCACCCTAGTCACGCCGTGCACCGCCGCTCTGCGTCGTTTCTAGAGCGCGCCAGTGCGCCGTGCCTGACCAGCCCCGCCAGCTTGCGCCTTGCCCTCACTGTGCACGCGTAGCCTCGCCATGATCACGCCAACCTAGTGGACACCCCCGTTCGTCGCCGCGCGACCTGCAGCTGCCGCACGCCACCGTAAGCACCTCTGCCTCCGCGTAGAGCGTTGCACGCGCCCGAACAAACCAGCCGCCCCACACTGTGCCTTTAAGTCTGTGAGAACCGCCAGGAGGAACCGCACCGTCCTACGCCCGTGCCCATGCCGTTAGCCGCCTATAGCGATGCCACCGTCAAGATCACCGCTGCACCGCTCGGTCCCGTCGTCGAGCTATAAAATGAGTCCACCCCCGCCTACATTCCTCACACCATTCGACTCCCCACTCCTCACTGACCTTCCCCACCTCTCCCCGGAGCAAGGCGAGCACCACTGCGCCAGAATTTCACCGGAGTCCGCCGCTGCTGGAGGAGAAGGGTGCCAGCGATTCCGACCACACCAAGCCCTGCCGTGACCGCGCCTCGCCTTGCCGTCATCTACCAAGTTGTTTGCCCCCGCCGCCGACCCTAGCTGGAGCCTAGGTGATCCCCGCAAGACCCCCATCGCCGCGCTAGGTCACATTCCTCGCCAGAGCTGTTTGTTGTCGACGACGACCCACAGCCGTTGATCTTGCTTCTAATCGTAGGGCTCATGTTAAACGATACCGCTTCGCGTCGTTAGTCTCGCTGATGAGTGGACCCCCTCTGTCAGCCGCGCGCTACACTGTACTGTGCAGTTGGCCGGCCCGTTTAGCTTTCGCGCGTAGCCCAGGAAATTCAAATATTGATTTTCCTTTTTAGATAAAATCCTATTCTGTCCCTAGATTCAAAAATCAATTCAGAGAGTTTTACTTAACCAAATTGCATGATTCAAATTGTGCTAGAAAGTAAATTAAATTATTTATCCAAGCCCGTTGGATTTAAATCATTTGGAGTTAGAGATAATCTATAGTAAAAATAACAAGACAACTTCAAACATTTTTCAAAAATCAACCATAATAGCTTTTGAGTTGATTCCAACTCTCAAAAATCACATTTGATAATATCTATATGAATATGTAAAAATATTTAGGTTTGCATGCATTGACATTGGATTAGTACCAAAAGAATGCTATGAGGGCATTTCTAGTCACTTTAAATCTATTAAATAATAATTTTACCCTTTATAAAATGTGACCAACCCTTTAAATCACATTCCCATGTATTAGAATATGTGGTGATGACATGTGTCCACATGATCCCATATTTTATTTGGAGAATATTAAATCTTAATTAATTTCAATTAGTAGAAATTACATTTCTCAAATAAACTAAATAAAACTAGTCATTATTGCATGTGATGATTGTGATGATGCTAGATCATCAAGTGTGAGCCTTAGTGTGCTAAATAGACTTAGTTAAGTATGGTTTGGTGATTGTGTACCCCGTATTCCTTTATAGATGATAGTACCGACCAAGGATACGAGGAGGAGGAGTTCTACCCCGAAGAAGACGAAGAAAACTTCAATCACTACACCAATCCAGGCAAGCCATCACTAATTGCAAGATTAACCCAAGCAAGATGCATTAGGCATGCGTTGGTTATATACCTTTGATTATACCCATCCCAAGTTTTACTTGCAACTTTTACTCCTTTACTTTACCAAAGTTCTTTACTTTTAGTTAATGCTTTATGAGGATTTTGGAAAGATAGTATTGATAGCATAAAGAGTATAAAACTAGGCCTATACTATATGTCATACTATGGCATGAGATTTAGATTAGCATCCCTCATTAGTGAACACTCTTAACTTAGTGGCTAGCGCTAAGCATAAAACTTGATCACTTTAGATGGGAATACTTGGTGAAAATGATTATGAAAACCTTGGAATGATACTTCATTCTATTGAAATTGTTTTGACATGTGTTGAGAAACACAAATGGATTTTGATGATGAAAATGTTGAGGCATGAGCCTTAGCCCTTTATAAAACTGATGGTCGGGTTCGGATGCGATACCATTCCAATTTTTACCAGACAACCATAATACCTGAATTGGGTAAGGCTTAGCCGGAAGTTTATATGCATTAGTATGGGTTCCCTCTCGAAGGAGGTTTGAGCTGAGGCTACCTCTTGATGATGTCCACCTATGCAGTGCCCAGGATGGCAGATGGCCATGGCTGGGAGGCCAAGCTCATAGGGGAGGTGCTTATACTAGAGTGTGTAAAGGAGATGTTATGATTGATTATCTGCATAATAAGTATGATGATTCAGGGTTATCCCCGACGGATGTATCGAATTTTGTGGTGAAAGTGTACCACCTCTGCAGAGTGTAAAACTATTCGAATAGCCGCGTCCGTGGTCATGGACAGTTGGAGTGGCCATACTATTCCGTCGTCAGATGTTTTCAAAATGACTTGTGAAGTGAACTATGATTTTGACTTGACCACAACAGGGTTGTGAATATGAAAACTAGGTTCCCAACTTAAAGTGATTTAGAACTTTTACTTAGTTTTCTTTACTTCTGAACTTAATTTAGATAAATCTGGCTTTTTGCAAATAAACTTAGAGCTTAAGATTCCTACTAGAACTACCTTACTTGTTAGTGATAGTTTGCGAGTACTTAAAGAGTACTCATGGCTTTGTCCCTGGCTATTCCCGTGGCTAGAATATGAGTAGGACTATCCGCAAGATGGACATCAGGACGGCTACGAAAACTAGGATCATCTCCCATCATCAGCATTGCCTGTGACACTAAAGATGGATCCCACTCCTACGCTTATTATTCTGCTGCTTGTTTGTATTAAGACTGGATCATGAGATCCCTTATTTGTGTAAGACCTTATTATGGTTTGTAATGGATGATGTACTATGATATCGAATCTGTTATGTCTCGCAAAAATGGTAATCCTGGGATTGCGATGTATGGCATAACATGCATTTGGGATTAAAAATCCGGGTGTTGACAGATAGATAATACCACCGCCATGGTGTGGAACACGGCAGTGCCATCATGGATGGCTTGAAGGGGACAATCAGGATGCTATCGATGGCTACTCGCAACGGGTTTGGCACAGATACTGCAAACACAACGATGTACCTAGGTTCGGAGCCCTCTGGATGAGGTAAAACTCCTACTCCTGTATGGATCTATTATATGGGGAGAAAACTCTCAGTACAAGTTCTCCTTGAGCCGTTTACCTAGCTGCTAAAGAGAGCTAGAGGAAGATGAACTACTCAACTTGTGGAATCTAGAGAACTTGTCACTTGTAATCCTCTACCGAGAACCCTAGCACTACCCTCGCTTATACACTAGTTGGGAGAGGTAGGTTACAATGTGGGCTCTAGGGTTTGCTGTTTGGGCCTTGGGTTTACAAAACGGGCTGCCTGGCTAGGTCTAGACGGTGGGCTAGGACCCGGTGAAGCCTCTAGTACAGGTGGGGGCAGCGATGCAGCGTCCCAACGCCGTTTCTTTGGGGTGTCACCTAGTTCTTTACTCATCAACTTTGCACTTTACTTGTCAGCCGAAGCTTTACTCGTTAGCCAGAGATTTACTCGTTAGCTTCCAGCCTTGGCGCTTTGGCACCTTCGTCTTGTAGCACCGTCAGGGTGGTGCGCCAGCCTGTCTGATCAGGGGTGCGCTCAACAAGGAGCGTCACTCCTCGTACTTGCTTTGGCCAACGGATCCAAGCCGTCGCGATAGAGGTGGCCACCTAGTCGGCTCTTCTGGTCACCCGTATAGACGGGCCAGCCAGGGAATCTTGAGGGCAGACCGGATGAAGTGGTCCACCCAGTTATGGTTCTTTGTCTTGCAGCCAACCAGCCAGGCCTCCCTGGAGCTAGTTAGTTTAGCCTGGCTTGGCCTACCTAGGGGTCATCCCCCTGACACTAGTACCGGAGTGCATTTGGACTTCGCCTTGTGGAGAAGTTATTGCATGCTCATTGGCTGAGTTGAAATGATTGTTGATGAATAGCTGGTCGCAAGCTTGTCTAGTAGTGCTTGCCATTTTCCACCTCGAGATGCTTGTTATTCCCTGGCTGGAGTTTACCGGCTACAAAACCAGTGGCCCACCCACAGGGTGTGAGCGGAAATTTAATCTACTGGCTTCCACAACCGGTGGTGGAGATGTATCGCCTGGTTGATGATGTCAGTGCTTGCGTTGGCCATGCCTGCCACTTCTGGTGCATGTCACGTCAGTTTGACCCCTTGGCCTGCCGTGGCGGTTTTTGGTAACTGCGCACACGCCTTCATCATAGTGGTTTCTTGGGGATTGTATGCGTGCTCTGTCTTCGTAGTAACGCCTGCGGGATCTACTGCGAGAGGTACGCTGGCACACATGATCCATAACTGAAGCATAGTGGGGCGGTTTCTGGCCATGTGGCGGAAGGGAGTGCAGGGGATGCGGTTGCTCTACCTCGATAAATAGGGACGTAAGGGAGAGTTCTTTCCCTACTTCATCTTCTTCATGTGCCCACTACTTCTGCCCTCTGCGCTCTGCCTCCTCTTTGCTTTTCTGTGCCTCCATTTTCTGGTCGCCTACACCACCTCTCCTGCACCACGATGATGGGACACCACTTCTCCAACATGGCCGCAGCTCTTGCCGAGATGCTGCCTGAGCAGGCCGGCGGCTGGTGCGGCTCGTATGTGATTGATGACCTTGTCCAGAAGTACCGACGGGGGAAATTCATCCCGTCAAAGCGCTTGATAAAGCATCACCTCGCCTCGGAGGGGAAGCGGGTGCCTAACCCCCGCCCTAGCGAGGTCGTCGTCTTCCTTGCCACTTCGCCCATGGGTTCATCCTACCGCTGAGCAGGTTCGTCCTTGAGCTCCTCGCGACCTTCAACCACTGACTCCACCATCTGGGTGCCAACACCATCGCGCAGCTGTCGCACCAAGCGGCCTACTGCAAGGCCTTCCTAGGGGTTTTCCTAGACGTGGCGAACTTCTTGAAGTTTTTCAACTTCAAGGTCCAGGTGGTGGGGAAGGGCGCCCCCCTAACAGAGACCAGCTGCTGCGCCATCTACCCGTGGCCCTCGTCGGCGATGCCGCGGTTGGAGATCACTGCCACCGTTAAGCTATGGTAGCACTCATACTTCTACGTGCGCAACCACATTGAGGTCGACTACCTCAAGGTGCCGGTGTTCGCCAACGTCCCCTCCACCCGGAAGGCCTGGACCATCTAGAACTTGGGCCCCTAGGAAGACATCGACCGGATGGCCGCCAGCGTGGCGGTGCTGGTGGAGAAGGAGCGGCTCATAGTCCGGGACATCCTTTTGTCCTGGATGACGAGCCATGTGCTTCTGCTATAGCAGCGGTTGCACAAGATATGCCACCTATCCGGCTCCCTGGACCCCAGATGGGTGTCCCGGGTGGAGGTGCCGTACGAGGCCCTTCGAGAGTGGCTTTCCACTATCTCGAAGGAGATGCTGGTGGAAGATTGGACATTCTCCTGCCGACCGTACCACCGCAACCGGCTGCCGCTAACGGTTAGCCTCTTTTATTCTTCTTCACCAGGTGAACTTGTCCCCAGGGATCTCTCCTTCTTTCTTATTTCCCCTTGTTGAGTATCTTTTTATGGCACAGCTAGCGGAAGATGGCATGGCGGACGATGAGCTCCCAGCCTTCTCCACTGTCTTCAAGCCAGCGAAGTACCCCCAGACAGAGCCGGAGCGCTTCCCCACCCGGGCCAACAAGGGCCGCGAGTTCTCGCCCGGTGAGTACGCTCTCTTTGTCTTTATCTTCTTTGTTCTTTTGTGGCCATACGTTTGACGCTCTGCTTGTGCCCTGGGACAGCCACACACGGCACGGACGCGGACCCGGCTGAGGTCGCCGCCTCGCGGGCTAGGGCAAAACGGGCCTCCTTGGCCAGCACTGCCCAAGCCAGAGGGTCTTGAAGAGGGCCCACCGTCCAAGGGCCATGGCCGCTGCGCCTAGCATCACCGGCTACGCACCCTTGTTTCCCTTTCTATTTGTGGCTGTTGACTTACCCTTTATTTATCATGCCCTTCTCTTCTTGCATATAGTGAGGCGATATCCTTGGCCGGCTCCACGACCGTCGCCACCGCGTCCACCCTTCCCTCCTTGAAGACTGACGGGCTTGCTGCACCGGCTGCAGCCTCCACTGTCGCGCCGACTGAGGTTACCATGGATGTGCTGGAGCCGGTGACGCTGGTTGCGCCCGTGACCTTGCACCGGGCCTCTGCCGCCTCCAAGCTCACCGATGTGCTCCTGGCCGGGCGCGGTGGCACGACTGCTCCTCCCCTCCAGCTACCAGAAGGGGTAGAGCCGGTCCTGAGCCAAGCCCAAACAGGTTTCGCCGCCTTTCAGGTGGAGGAGCATGTGGAGGCGGTGCCGAAAGTTGCCATGCAGCCTGCTGCTGGAGACGGCGGACGAGAGGTGGCTCTTGGCTCTAGCGGTGTTGGTGCCGGGGCTCTAGAGGCATCGCGTGTGGCTTCCAGTAGCAACGCAACCTCTAGCTCACCGGCTGGCGTGTGACCCCGGTTGCGCCATCTCTAGACTCTATCCTAGTGCAGCTTTCCGAGTCGGTGCCCATTGCCCTTGTCTAGGTCCACCACCTGGTTGAGGTGATGAATCTAGGGTTGGGCGAGGCCAAGGTGCTGGGGGCCTCTCTCAAAGTAAGTATCTTCTTTGCCATTTTCGTTGCCCTTCTTTTCTACTGTCCACTTTGTTCTCTTTTTCACTACATCTTTTTGCAGAAAGCTTTTGCTAAAGCCGCCAAGACCTCGCAGGATCTGGGACGTAAGATTGCTTGCTCTGCCATGTCCTCCCGGTTGCACGAATTTTCGCGTTTCTTGTTGACCATTGGGTACCCTCCTGTAGCTCTGCTAGCGGACAGGGACCGGGAGGTGGAGAGGCTGAAGGCGGAGGTGGCCTGGCTGGAGGAATCTAACCAAGCTCACCAAGCCCAGATCGGTCAGCTGATGGAGCATCAGAAGCTGATGGAGGTCAAGGCCGGCCAGGCCAAGAAGGTCGCCGACACCCGGACTGAGGCGCTCAAGAATTTTGAGAAGCTCTATGCTCAACAGGCGAAGACGCTAAAGGTTGCTCAGTACAAGGAGAAGACGGTGCTGGCAGAGCTGTGCCAGATCGCCGAAATCATTGTCAGTAAGTGACTCCCTCTTTAGTGAACTTGTTCATTGCATCCCGCAACTGGTATTTGACAGCTTTTCTTTCCCGAGTTTAGCCGAGTATCTTGCGGCGACTGACCAGGCCCTGGCCCGCATCCCCGAGGTGGACGCCGGGCGTGACCTCCATCTGGAGGAGATGGTGAAGGTGGCGTTCGAGGAGGCTAAGCAGCTGCGTGATGCTGCCCTCGACGTTTATGACTATGTCTGGCATGACACCGACCAACCGACTACGATGGCTGCCTTGGCTGAGAAGCTCTTCACGGCTCTCGACCTGATGGACGTGGCGTGGGACTGGGCGGCGTGTGGCGGTGCGGAGATGGTGCTAGCACTGTTGAAGTCCTGGTACCCAGATGTGGACCTTTGGAGTCGCTCCAGAGGGTTTCTTCAAGGGACCAGCTATGAACTGCTCCACGCCGAAGTTCTTGACATCCCCTCCCGCGGTGTCAAGATCGGGAGCTTCGTCCAGCTAGACCGGGACTTCAGCGGCCCAGCCGACATGGAGGGGTACCACTTCAGCCTGCTCAGACTCCAGCGGATGTCAATGCCCCGGCTACGCTAGCCTTTGCCTCTGCCGACGTCTCCTCCGGCCGCCATGCTCTAGCCGATGCCCCCAGCTCTTCTGCCAATCCTCTAGTTTGATCCCCGGAATGCCAGGAGTATTTGTGCTGGTTGAAACTTGTTTCTTGGTCCGGTGTTGTGAACAATTTGTCTTTGTATTGAATCTTGGTGGGGGCTTCGTCTACCTTATGTTATAGACTTGTGCTTTTTCTTGCACTTTTTGCTTGCTTGATTTGCACTTGTTATGTGCTTGCTTCTATGTGGGGGCACGCGAGCGCACCCACAGGGTGTAGTCCCTGAGGTTTGGGCCGGCTGAAGCATTCAGCCGGGTTTAAGTGTAGCATCCCAATTGTCTAACAATGGTAATGCTACTTGGTCTAGTAAGATAATGGTTACTCCTTACATATAATTGTTGCATCATAATTATATCATGCTCATGTCATCATGCCACCTTGCATTTGAGCATCATATAAAACCCTTTTTCTTTGGTTCTTCTCTCATATGCATTATTAATTGTATTTGCCTCTTGATATTGTATTTGGTTATTGATATATTGTTTAATGCCCAAGTTGAGTAGGGGCATATCTTTTATTCAACTCCATCACTTTTCTTTGTCACCACCTTATAATTCCACCATTCCATTTACCCATGAGCTTGTATTTCTTTTTCTTTTGATATTTATTCTAGCTCATGTGGGTTGAGGTGGATCTAATTCTAATTACTTTTGCTTGGCCTTTATTCCACTTTTTGGGAATGCATCAGAATAATGCCATGTTATTATTATTGTTTTCACAGAATAAAACATGGCATTAATTATTTTGCATGGGCCATGCAACCATCATCACCACCTTTAGCCCATTTGTTTTTCCTTTGTTTTAGTGGTTCTTTCTTTGTGGGGTCATCTCCATCTCTCTCCACCATTCCCATGTACTCATCAACACCATTCTTCCCTTCATGCATAATTCAAATGAGGCCTTTTCCATAAACCTCTTTCTCTCTCTATTTCTTGGGTTCACCTTTACCTCATCTTATGCTAAATCAAAGTCTCACCTTTCATCTTGGTTAGATCTTATAAACATGTTTAAAAACCTAAACACCTAACTAAATCTCCGGATCTCCGGATCTCCAGGATCTTATAAACATGTTTAAGCCCAGGATCGCCAGGACCAGCGCCGCCCCGACGAAACCCTAGATCTCCGGTCCGCCAGCTCCGCCGACGTTCTGCTGCGCCTCGTCCCGATCCGCCATCGGCAACCACCCCGCGGTGATCCCCTCTACCGCCTAGACAACCTCCGCCTCGCCGTATAACACTAGCCACGCCAGGCGTTTTGCCGGACACTCTCCGCGCACCGTCGGCCGCTGGTGTCTGCACGCCCTGCGCCGCGCAGAGCCTCATCTGGCCGTCTAGCCCCCACCTGACACCAAACCCAAGCCACCGCAGCGGCTTCGCCCTCCGCGCGTGAACCCCAGGTCCCCGGATCGAATCCCCACCGCGCCGCGCGCCCGCTGTCGCCGTGCATGCCGTCAGGTTTGTCAGATCAACAGGGAAGATCCACAGTAGCGCTGTCACTTTGCGTAAAACCCCCCAACTTTTTGATCTGCTCAACCCGCGGTACACCGAGCCCCACCTGTCAGCCCCTGTGTTCTTTTTACAAAAAGGCACCTGCGTTTTAGCCGGCTCAACCCGCGCTCCAGCACGACCCCACTAGGCAGTCTCTGCGCGTTCGGCCGCTGTCACGTGGGCCTCCAGCCGCTGGCCCACCTATCAATCGCAGCGGCTAGGTAGCACCGTGGTGAGGAAGCTTTTTCCTGCGCGCGTGTGCCCAGTCAACAGTGGCCCACCGTCAGTGACTTGGGCTAGCATCTTCTGGGTGCAAAAAGTTCTGGCGAATTTCTGTTTAAATAAAAATGATTTCAGTAATTGTTTGAATTCAAATTCAAATCAGATTTAAAATAACTTTTAAATTATAAATCCAAATAATACAAATGATATATGTTTTTGAATCAGAAAAATGTGAGGATTTCAAATATTCCATTCAAAATATTATTTGAACACTTTAAAATTTCGAGATCATTAAAATTACAATAAAATGCCCTTTTCTTAATAAATTAATAACTTTAAATCTATAACTCCAAATTTGACAAATAATATGTCTAAATCGATCAGCGTGACGAGCCCTTTCCACCTATGAACTCCTTGTTCTGAATTGAAGCATGCATCATGTCATTATTACAAATCAGAACTGTTTATGGCAATAAAATTTGACTAAATCAATACTAAAATGCTTTATTCTTGCACCCCACACCTCACCCTTGCCATGCTACTTTAATGCCATGTAAATTGTGCATCATTCATCATGGCATGCTTGTTTGCTTGTCGCATTTTAATTCATATGCTTGTGCACTTTATTTATGTTGGCCCTTGTTTGTTTGGTTCTTCTTCGAATAAACGCCTAGCAGGAGAATTACCAGGAATCATAGGAGTTCTACCCAGATCCATCTCTCGCTTCAACTGAGCTGCCAGGCAAGCACTACCACATGCTTGCATACATATAGTACCTATTGCCTCTATCTTATTCTTGCATCGTTGAGTCGCAAGTGCATTAAATTGAATCCCAAGTACTGCATAGCCTTTACTTTTAAACCCCACCGAAGCTTGTTCCTCCATCCCACGAGCCATTACTATAGGAGTTGTTTGAGCCATGCGAGTCGTAGAAAAGCATGTGTAGGGTATGTGAGTGTCTGATGAATAACGAGGTACCTAAACAACATAACCTGAGTAGTAATGGGATAACTAATAAAAGAGGCACCGGTGAGCAATATCTGCTATTTGGTTTTTCATGCTCACTTGTGTCCCGTAGGACCCCGAGTACTTGATTCCTGTTCCTTGACTATTCGCACTATCCACATCCGGGAGGCCTTATGGACCCCCCTGAGCCAGAGCTTGATTCATTCTTATTTCTTGGGGCCACAAAGTAGTTTGGGGTTTTATTACTATCCTGTACTTATGCCATGTTACTGTTTTATTTAAGATTGTGCGAGGAGCACCTGTACTGTTTAAGAATTGCGGAGTGTTTTCGCGGTATCGACAAGCCCAATCACATTTTCGGGTTACCAGTCGTTTACAGCCATTGGCGCAAACCTTGAGTCCGTCGTGGAGTCAGCTAGCTTCGTTGCGGGTAGCTTAATGGGGTGGCCCCCTGAAATATTTCTGAATCCTGTGATCGCTTTGTCGTGAATGCCTCGTTGGGTTTTGAGTTGGTTTTTCCGAGGTTGATCGAGTGTGTGTTGCTATTCGTGCACCCCTGCAGGGTAAATCTTTCTAAAAGCCGTGTCCGCGGTTATGGACGACTTGGAGCACAGTTTCTCGATCATAGACAAGTCTAACTAATGTACCGCTTTTAAATCAACGAAGTACCTGACTAGTAAATAGTGCAACACTCATGGAATGGTTAATAAAACTGCCAACGGATGGGGGTTGTTCGTCCGCTTCCTCGTTGGTAAGCGAGGAGGAGGATGGATCTGTTAATTATACTGTTATAACTGTTGTTCTTAATTCACGGACATCCGTCTATCATTGGTTAGGCGGATGGTTAGCGAGTATCTATAGACTTGTTAGTTATTATCTTTTGCTGCAATTGCGTCACCCCAGGTTGTGTCCCCTTTAGTGGCATAAAGACTTGCTGAGTACCCCAGGGTCTCACTCGATAAATTGTTTGATTCAGATGAACAGGTGTATTCGCAAGAAGGATACTGGGTGGAGGAGACAGATGATGTTGGCAACGATCACTCGGTGTAGAGATTCCGGGAACGGGGATCCGTGAGATCTGTGGGCGGGATGTGTTTATTTAGGTGGCATCTTATGCCGATTTGCTTTTTATCCGTACTCGGACCTTGTTTTCCGCTGCCGCCTGGTACTCTGATGTGTGATGTATGAGGAGCTATCCTAAAATATTATCTCTATCTAGGATATTTGAATCTTGCCGTATGGAGTTGCAATATTTCTATTTCTTTTAGATGTAATGGCTCTGAGGACTGTTGTATGTGGCTTGCATACATACTCATTTGTGTATGTAGTTGATCCCTTCGCCTGCCGATTACGCCACTCGTTCTTGTCCCGATGATCTGAAAGTGGTTAGGATGGCCGAAAGGTCTACCGTGAGCGGCCCCGGGCCCCACCGTACTATTTTAACCACTTTCGTTCATCCAGGCATGTAACTAAGAGCGTAATTCACCGAGGTAGTTACACAGAGCTCCTTTGAACTGTTGTTTGTTGCAAGTTTCTTTGTGGGGGTGCGCGAACGCACCCACAGGGTGTAGTCCCCGAGGTTCGGGTCGGCTAGAGAATTCAGCCGGGGCGAAGCTCCTTATCTATTCTCTTGCTGTCTAGGAGGCGATGTGCTTCGGGCTCTGGTACTTTGGCTCATGCAAAGATGAAACACAGGTAACAGTTTGTGCGTTAGGTATCCATAGGATAAATATAGTCTGAAGTTGTTTGTTTGGTTGAAAACTTTGCTATTTCACGCGAAATTGGTAACTTAGTCCTTTTCATAGTGAGCATTGGCCATTCGAGCTATGCCCTTGCCAGCCGTTAGCCGGAATCAAAGGGTTGGCTTAGTTGGCGTACTGCACAATACTTTGGATTTTAGCTATCGGCCTCGAGTGAGCTAGCACAATTGGAACGTCCAAACGCTTTTGTCTTCCTTAGACTTTTTCCTATATGGGTCTTCAAGTTTTCTACTCTTGCCGTATCTGCCAGCCAGCTTGCGTGCTGCAGTTAGAATCAAAGAGGAAACTCTTAGAACTGCATACAATACTTCGCCGTTAGGAATGCGCGGTTGTCTGGGCCATTCGGTGAGTCCTCGAAAGGAACTACCGGATCCGGGGTTAGAAATAATGCAACCAGAAAACATCAAATTACGTAGCAGTGAATGCCGGATTATTACGGAGTCCCCGAGGCTGTGTTGAGGCTCCTGAACTTGTTCATTACATAAAGGTAAGATACATGCACCCTTTATTCAGGTGTAGAATGGGAGAAGTAGATTCGCGTTCCACGGGCGTTCAGTTTCTTTGCCGGAGCGATCATCTTGTTCTTTGCCGGCTGGCCGGTGTCGATTAGGTAGTACGAGTTGTTCAGCATCGCCCGTCTGATGATGAATGGCCCCTCCCAAGGTGGATAAGGAGCTGTAGGACTAGGTCGCCCTCTCGGAATGAGACGTTGCAGATCCGGCTAGCGTGGTAGCAACGTAGGTTCTGCTGTTAGATGGCGGACCTGGACAAGGCTAGCTCTCGCTTCTTCGAGGAGATCGACGTTGTCCTCACGCGCTTCCTTGGCCCGTTGCTCAGTGTATAGCAGTTTGCAGGGTGCGTAGAACTCGATGTCAGTTGGTAGGACTGCCTCTACTCCATAGACAAGGAAGAATGGTGTATAGCTGGCAGAGTGGTTTGGCATGCTGCGTAGGCTCCACAGCACAGCCGATAGCTCTTCTATCCAGCATCCAGGGATCTCATCAGTGGCTCGATTAGCCGGGGCTTGATTCTGGCGAAGACCAGACTGTTTGCTCACTTACACTGCCCACTGGACTGGGATGCACAACGGAGGCTAGGTCCAAGCGGATATCCTTGTCTCCACAGAAACGTGCGAAGGCCCCTTTGGCAAAGTTTGTGCCATTGTCAGTGATAATACTTTTGGGTAACCAAAGCGCGTGATGATGCTGGTGAAGAACTTGACCACTGTTGGCCCATCCAGCTTCTTGATTCGCTTTTCCTCAATCCACTTTGTGAACTTATCCACGACCACTAGCAGATGCGTCATACCGGATCACGCTGTTTCGAAGGGGCCTACCATGTCCAAGCCCAAGACGGCAAATGGCCAGGTGATGGGGATTGTCTTGAGTGGCGCAGACAGAGTGTGTTTCAGCTAGGCGAATTGTTGGCATCTGTTGCATGCCTTTAATAGCTGCTTGGCGTCTTCCAGCACCGTGGGCCAGTAGAAACTGTGGTGGAATGCCTTTGCCATAATGGCTCGTGACGATTCGTGGTGACCTCATTCGCCTTGGTGGATGTCCACCAGCAGCCGGATTCCTTCTTCTTGGCTCACGCAACGCTAGAAGATTCCTCCAACACTATGCTTATACAGCTTCTTGTAGATGATGGTGTACGTGCTCGCCCTGCGCTTTATTTGCCTTGCCTCAACCTCTTCATCAGGCAGCTCCCCCTTAGCTACGAAGTTCATGAATGGCTTACCCCATGGAGGTGTCTCCCGGATGGCACACACGGTCTCCATGATCAGTTTGGCTTCCTTGCTCCCGGCCACATTTGGCCCATCGGATGGCCTACCGGGTGAAAGGATGGAGCCAACAGTCCCCGACCTGCTGGAGTTGGCTAGGAGTGTCGCGACCTTCGACCCAGCAGTCCCCGGGATGCAGGCGGTAGTCCCCGGGTGTGGCGTGGCAGTCCCTAGGTGTGGCGCAGCAGTCCCCGGGTGTGTCGTGGCAGTCCTCGGGGCCTTAGTTGCAGCTTCAGGCTGCTTGGAGCCAGCAGTCCCCGGGTCCGTGTCCAACATGATGGAGTCGGACTCCGAAGATGGCGTGATGGAGGGCTTGCACAGATGCTCGAGGGCGACCCCTGGCATATTTGCTGCTCTTGTTGACCCAACGCAGGCGAGTGTATCCGCGACTTCATTGTTCGCTCGAGGCACATGGTGGAACTCACATCCTTCGAAACAGGCGCATAGCTGCTGCACGAAGAAGTGGTATAGTGTCATGTTTGCGTTCCTGGAATCCCAATTGCCTGATACTTGCTGCACCACCAGGTCTGAATCGCCAAAGCATAGGATGCGCCTGATGCCTATTTATTTTGCCATCTTCAGGCTGTGGATGAGTGCTTCGTACTCGGCGACATTGTTGGATGCGTGGAAGTGGATTTTCAGCACGTATTCCAGCCGGTCTCCTTTTGGAGAGGTGATGACGACTCCGGCTCCGAGTCCTCTGTACATCTTGGAGCCGTCGAAGTGTAGCTTCCGATGCGTGGAGTCAGGGCATGGTGGAAGGTACTGCGTCTCCGCCCAGTCGAGGAGGAAATCTGCCAGTTCTTGGGACTTGATTGCCGTTCTTGGCTCATACCGGATGAAGTGTGTGGTGAGCTCTATTGCCTACTTCGCCACCCGGCCGGTGGCATCTCTGTTGCCAATGATCTCTGACAGGGGGCTCGTGCCACTACCCGGATGGAGTGTTCTTGGAAGTAGTGCTTTAGTTTCTTGGTGGCCATGTATACGCCATACACCAGCTTCTGGTAGTGAGGGTAGTTCTTCTTTGATAGCGAGAGTACCTCACTCAGGTAGTATACTGGGCGCTGGACCGGCTGCACCTTCCCTTTTTCTGGCCTTTCAACCACTAAGACGATGCTGACGACCCATCTGGTAGCTACAATGTACATTAGCATTGTCTCTTTTTGTAGTGGGGGCTGCTAGTATTGGCGGAGAGGATAGCATGCTCTTCAGGTCGCGGAAGGCATCGTCCGCCTTTGCCGTCTAGACGAACTTGTCTGTTTTCTTCATGAGCTGGTACAGGGGAAGTGCATTCTCGCCCAGCCGGCTAACGAACCGGCTGAGGGAGGCTAGGCATCCGGTGAACTTCTGCACATCGCTCAGGTTATGCGGCAGATGCATGCTCTCGATTGCACCGATCTTCTCCGGGTTGGCCTCGATTCCACATTCTGCAACGAGGAAACTGAGGAGCTGTCCTGCTTGGACGCCAAACACGCACTTCTCTAGGTTCAGCTTCATCTGGAACCGGTAGAGGTTGGAGAATGTTTCCTTCAGGTGTTCGAGGAGTGTCCGCCTCTCCTTTGTCTTGACCACCACATCATCAACGTAGGCATGTACATTTCTGCCGATATACGATTGCATGCACTTCTGCATGCAGCGCTGGTACGTGGCACCTTCATTTTTTAGTCCAAATGGCATGGTGGTGTAGCAGTAAGCCCCATACGGGGTGATGAATGCTATATTTATTTGATCAGCAGGGTTCAGCCGGATCTGGTGGTATCCGGAGTACGCATCCAGAAACGACAATAGTTGATAGCCATCCATAGAGTCGATCACTTGGTCTATCCTTGGCAGGGCGAATAGATCCTTGGGGCATGCCTTTTTGAGGCTAGTGTAGTCAACACACAAGCACCAAGTTTTGTTCTTTTTCAACACCAGCACTGGGTTTGCCAGCCATTCCGGGTGAAAAAACTCCATGATGAATCTGGCTGCGAGCATTCAGGTGATTTCTTCACCAAGGGTTCTTCTCTTCTCTTCGGCGAAGCGGTGTAGTGATTGCTTGACTAGCTTTGCATCTGGCCTGGCATGTAAAGAGTGCTCGGCGAGCTCCCTCAGAATACCAGGTATGTCCTTGGGGGACCATGCGAAGATATCCCGATTTTCACGTAGGAAGTTGACAAGCACACTTTCCTATTTGTTGTCAAGGCCATCTCCGACCAGGATGAACTTGTCCGGCTCGGCCTCTTTGAGCAGGATCTTCTTGGTGCCCTTTGATGGCTTGAACTGAGCCTCCCTGACTGGCTTTGGCTCGCCAGCTGGCATGTCCGCCTACAGAGCCAGCATGTTCTGCATGATGATGCGCTTCTCTCTCGCAATGACCATGGCCTCGGCTATCTTGGCGCAGTCAGTGGCACACTCCACCGACTGCCTATAGTCGCCAGCGATGGTGATTACTCCCTTTGGCCCGGGGAGCATCATCTTGAGGTAGCATAGTGTGTCATCGCCATGAACTTGGTGAGTGCTAGGTGTCCCATGATGGCGTGGTAAGCACTATAGAGGTTGACCACCTCGAACTAGACAGGCTCATGGCAGAAGTTGTCCTCCGTGACGAAGATGATGTCCAGCTGGATCCTACCGATGGGAGAATGCGATGGACCCGAAACGACTCCCTAGAAGGAGGTACTGGATGGCTCCAGCTAGGACTTGCTGATGCTAAGCCGGTCTAAAGAACTGCGGTATAGGAGGTTGATGCTGCTTCCTCTGTCGACAAGGACGCGGGAGAACCTGTACGAGTGCTTCTTGGAGATGATGATGGGGTCCAAGACCATGGAGTATGTGCCTGGATGCGGCAGCATGTCCGACTGGTCCTTCTAGCTCCATATAACCTCTTGCTCAGACCAGTTCGGGTACTCAGGGACAGGGGGAACGATTGCATTCACTTCCGCCTCGCGGCGCCTTTTGCTGTGCTTGGTTTTTGTCTTAGTGGTGAAGATGTGGTAATTCCCCACTTGGCAAGGATAATCTCCAACGTCCTTGTCCTGGCAGTTCTAGTGCTCGCGGTTGTCCTGCTGGCCACCGGCTGGTGAAGGAGGGGGTGGAGGTGGTAGCCCACAAACCTCTGCCATCTTCTTTGTCCAAGTGCACTTGTGAGTTGTATGTGTAGTCGGCTTCTTGCCGCTGCTGTGAAACTTGCATGGGCCATCAAGCATCGACTCGATGGTGTACTTGGGCCGAGGCGGCAGATCATTAGGCTTCTGCCTCCGGCTGGCGCCTGCAGCCGGATCTTCCTGCACCGCTGCTACCTGTCGGGAAACATATTGTTTATCCGGCTGGTCATCCTTTCTCTTGCCATGGCAGTTGTCATGCTACCTGGAGTTGTGGTTGTTTCCTTTGGTTGGCATTGGTCCGTGGCTACCTCCATGTTGATCTGCCCCTGGTCGTCCAGCCCGATGGATCTCTTCATCGCCGTGTAGGTGGTGGCGTACTTGTCCACGATGGCCATGGTGTCGGGCTTAACCCGACGAAGCTTGTGCTTGAGCATAGTGCCTTCTCTAAAGTCATTGATGAAGAAGTCAACTGCTTGGTGCTCATGCACCCCCTCATAGGTGTTGTGCATGCTTGTCCACCGGGTGATGTAGGAGCGGTCGCTCTCATCTTTGCCCTAGATGCAAAGAGTAAGCTTGCCGGGTCGACTCGGGGCGCTTGTAGGTGCCGGTGAAGTTGCGGACGAATGCTGGCTCAAAATCAATCCAAGTGTTGATGCTGTTGTCAAGGAGACTGTTGAGCCATGTTCGAGCCGAGTCCAGGAGCATGACGGGGGCGTAGCGCATGGCTACCCGACAGTTACCGTTTGTGATGCCCACCGTGTTGGTATAGTCCACTAGCCAGTCCTTTGGATTGACAATGTCGTTGTATTTTGGCGTGTCCCTTGGGAGCAAAAATCCCTTTGGGAAGTTCCGGATGCGCAGTCCAAAACACCTTGGGCCAGCCGAACTCTCTTCCTCCAGTGCGTCAAAGGCGGGACTTGGGTGGCGCGCGCACGTCCCGCGGCTCCTCTGGCTCGAGCGGTCCAAGCCGTCCTGAAAGGCGGGACTTGGGTGGCGCGTTGGTTGTTCTGGCTTCGTTAGCCGGATCACGGTTTCTACTGGTGACTGCCACGACCTCGCAAGGGTTTTTCCCACGGCCAGCTAACCCTCCGTGTGGACGGCATTCGTAGAGGAGGCCTTGCTGCCCCTGCAGCCGGATCGCCCACCCGGCGAGGCTGCTAGCTCTTGCTATTTCCTGCCTCGGCCTGCTGCTTGTTAGCCATAGCAACGAGGAATTGAACGCATGATGCAGCTCGTCGCCCTCTAGGTGGCTGAGCTCGGAGGCGGCTGCTTCTGCAGCCCTCATGTTCTTGGCCAGAGTGTTGTAAACCGGCTAAGCCACGTGATTACACGAGTTAGTAGCGCGGTCTAGTTCCGAGCCCAAGTTAAGGCCCTGGGGCGGAGCCTGCCGGTTGACACCGGGTAAGCGGGAGAAACCATGCATGGTGTTGTACTTGCGCATGGTCGTGTCCAGGTGGCATTGGCGGGCGACGACCTTGCTGGCTTCCTCCAGGAGGTTCTGGCATGTGGCCTCCAGGGCAGTTGCGGCTGTCGCTGGGTCCACCTCGGGGGCGATGGGGATGCCGAGGTTCTGGATGGAGGCCACCAAGGGGTCTGCATCTTGCTCGCGCGGAGCAGCGTTGTTGGCGCATGCGCACGCTCCAGTGTCAGGCGACAGCCTTCACCTTCATCGGCCATCATGACCTCGACGCTGCTGCTGGTGAGACGCGGGGCGGAGAAGCCAGGCAGTGCGCCGGAAACAACAATGACCTCGCGAGGGAACCCCTCGGAGATGGTGGCGACGTAGATGCGATGCTTCCTTAAGTGCATGATGGAGCGACCACTTTGGAAGGCTTCCCCGTTGAAGCAGGATGCGTTGTTGAGGATGTAGTCGAAGGAGCTGAAGGTGACGACGAGGCCAGAGGAGACTCGCTCGCCGGCGATGAGCGGAAGTCCCGTGTGAAAGATGACCCGAGTCGAAGCGATGTGCCCCACGGTAGGCGTCAACTATCGTGGTATGGAACACAGTAGTGCCATCGGGGATGGCATGAAGGGGATAATCAGGATGCTATCGGTGGCTACTCACAGCGGGTTGGACACAGATACTACAAACACATCGATGTACCCAGGTTTGGAGCCCTCTGGATGAGGTAAAACTCATACTCCTGCATGGATCTACTATATGGGGAGCAAACGCTCAGTACAAGAGCTCCTTGAGCTGTTTCCTTAGCTGCTAAAGAGAGCTAGAGGAAGATAAACTACTAAACTTCTAGAATCTAGAGAACTTGTCACTTGTAATCCTCTACCTAAAACCCTAGCACTACCCTCCCTTATATACTGGTTGGGAGAGGTAGGTTACAACATGGTTTATAGGGTATACTGTTTGGGCCTTGGGTTTACGAAGCAGGCCGCCTGGCCGGGTCCAGCCGGTGGGCTAGGACCCGGTAAAGCCTCTAGTACAAGTGGGGGCAGCGATGCAGCATCCCATCGCCGTTGCTTTGGGACGTCACCCGGTGCTTTACTCATTAGCTTGGCACTTTACTCATCAGTCGGAGCTTTCCTCGTCAGCCGGAGCTTTACTCGTTAGCTTCCAGCCTTGGCGCTTTGGCACCTTCGTCTTGTAGCACCGTTAGGGCGGCGCGGCAGCCTGTCTAGTCCGGGGTGCGCTCAGCAAGGAGTGTCACTTCCTATACCTTTGGCCAATGGATCCGAGGCGACCAGGTAGAGGTGGCCACCCAGCCGGCTCTTGTGGTCACCTAGCTAGATGGGCCAGTCGGGGAATCTTGAGGACGGAACAGCTGAAGTGGTCCACCCGGTTATGGTTCTTTGTCTTGTGGCCAACCGACCAGGCCTCCCCGGAGCCAGCCAGTTTAGCCTAGCTTGTCCTACCCGGGGTAACCCCCCCGACAACCACTGTCCAACATACGTATGACTTCTTTTCTTACTACCTCTTTCATTTTGGGATTCAACCTCTTTTGATTATCAACACCTGGTTTAGTATCGTCAACCATAGGTATTTTATGAGTTACTATGGAAGGATCTATCCCTTTTATGTCGCTAAGAGTGTATCCAAAAGCTTCACACTATTTAACAAGTACTTCTAATAATTTCTTATTTTCTTCAAGAGAGAGATTATTATGTAAAATTACAGGGAGCTTGTCTAAGAATTCATACCTGAGTCCTGGAGGGAGAGGCTTTAAAACAAGAGGTGGTGGATCCTCATCTCCTTTTCTTTCAAGTTCTTCAAATTTGTTTCTAAGGCGAGTCTCAATTTCTGGTAAAACATTCAGGATTTTATCCAAATCTTCTTTTGTAGAGTCGTTTGAGAGTGAATCATTACCTATCAAACTCCTCTCCAATTCGGATTGTTTAGTACCAAAATAAATTGCTACCAATTCTTCAATAGTTCTCTCCTCTTTAACTTCGACTTTCTTTTCATAAGGCAACTTTGTGAATTGGCTGCCATTAATTTATAAAACTACTTCCCAAAACTGTAAAGACAAAACTTGTTTCTTGTTATCAATATAAATATTTATAGAGATGTAAAAACGGTTACCAAAAATGACTGGGAAAAAGGACTTCAAAGGCATTTTAATGATATGAAAATGAACTGGGTACACAAAAAGCTCCCATAGAAACGTAGGCATTATGATGTATCCCATGAGTCCGCTGCAAAGTTCAGTTAGTAAGCATAAAAGTAACTTCTGATGGCTCAAGGTCGGGTTCATCAAGATGGCATCATAACTCTTCATAGATTTTGTAAGGTATAATGTTATTGGAAGAGCTTAAGTCAGAAAACCCTACATAAGTAGTTCCCCCTAAACAAAAAGGGATTTTTTGTCGACTTCTATTTTTACCATCAAACTTACCTCTTATCATAGCTAAAGATTCTTTACTCACTACCATTACTTCATCCTCGAACACCTCAGGTTCCAGAAGTTCTTTTACTATCCCAATGTTCTTTTTAATGGTTCATAGGTCCTTAGTTAACCTCCCTATCCTTTTATTCTTTCACCCTTACTCTCTATTATTTTCGTGGGGATAGTTTCCTCCTCATCTAACATTGTTTTCAGCATTTGCGAGTATTTTCCCCATGCCAAGTTTTAGGGAGCTTCTTCTCCATAGGCGGTGTGTAGCATTCCCATTCTTTTGGGATCTAGAGATATTCAGCAGAGGGTTTAACAATTTGAATAATCATATGGGGGTCAAGGTTGAAATTTCCAAGAAGTTTTTCTACTTTACTCGAAGCTAGAAATATTCTCAAACAATTATACTCTATAGGATTTTCTTTATTAAGTTTAGCCCCACAATAAGCTTTCTCTATCCTATGCACCGTGTCTATCAAATTCTTGGCTCTTTGAACACTAAATTCAGTAGATGACCCATTGGTAAGGAGTCGATTTCATTTCTATTATTAGTGCTCAAACCTGCGTAGAAGGTATGTATTACCAACCAACTTGGGAAGTTGTGGTGGGGCAGCGATCGAGCAATCCCCTAAACCTTGTGTATCCTTCATGCAAGCTTTCTTCAGGTTTTCCTTCAAAATTTGTGATCATGCATCTCGTAGGAGTTTTCGCCATGGGAAAGAAATCAACTAGGAACGAAGAGGCTAAGATCTCCCAGGAGTTAGTAATCTTTTTAGGACTTTGAATGTACCAAGAACGGGTCTCATCAATAAGATCTTGAACAAAAAGAGTGGATTTAACCTCATCCTCAGTAAGTATATTAAGACAAAAATTCCCACAAGTATCTTCACAGAACCCTACATGCTCATACGGATCTTCTGTACCGCCCCCTACAAAATTTTTAGCATGCAAAAGATCCAAAATCATGGGGTTAATATCATACCCTCTCAGGCTATTGGATTTTAAATAAGCTGGCTTGCCAAAATTCTTTACAGCCTCTAGCTGGATTATATTTTGGTACTTACCCATGGTGTTTACCTGAAACTAGTAAAAATCTTTAGTAAAAAAAATTAGTTGAATAAGAAACTAAGAACAAAGACCAAAAGTGCTTAGCTCCCCAGCAACGGCGCTAGAAAATAGCTTGACGGCTGCAAGTGCACATATCAATTGTAGCTAGTTTCAAAATAAGTGTATCATACCCACAGAGAGCTATTTGGTTAAGGTCTTTATGCCCCTCGTCACTTTCCACCAAAGGATACTTACAAGATGCCTTTGATCTCAAGTAAGGGTGTTTCAAAGGTTTTTGGTTGAGTCTAGAAAGGTAATTAAAACAAGTAAAAGATAGCAAGTAACAAGGTTGTGTGAAAACGTGGTTGAACTCAATAGGGCTAAAATATTCTCGGGGGTGTAGGATACACTACTAGCATGATATTATTATTCATAATTAAGATACCATACTTCTTGTGTCATGATATGTGTGGATAGAGCTCCATAATAAGATGTTCACTACAAGGCTCGTAGGAAGCCACTTTGTTGAACCAAGAATGATGTCACCTCTAAATAACCACCGCGATGTCTGAGAGCAGTCACCCATATAGACCACGATAATTAAGGGTCTCCCCGTGGATATCGTAATTAGCTTAGGGAGTTTCTATTTATCCTCCTTTGACCATGTGGCTTGCTCGCTGGCGCTAATTGTCACGAAGCTCTCAGGGCACACTTCCAAACACGTCCAAAGGATTTCTCCCTCACCTTAGTCCTGAAGGAAAATGATATGTGGCCGACTACACATACCATCTAAAGAGAGATATCAAACAAAAATTATAAATCTATCATAGACCGGCCAGCCATATGGACACAAGAATATATCATCTTTATTGCAACTTCATAATAGTGCTAGGGTTTTGTACAACCGAATTGTCGAACCATTGCAATGCTACTTGCCTAGCTTATATATTGCTACTTCCTACATATCATTTATTGCATCATCATTATATCATGCTCAGGTCACCATACCACATTGCATTTGAGAATTATATAAAACCCCTTTTCATTTGGTTCTTCTTCTCATATTGCAATTGCCTTATTATTGTATTTTCTTATTGATATCATGTATTTGGTTTTTGATAATTGTGTATAATGCCATGGTTGAGTTGGGGGCATCTCTTTCTAATTCATTCCACCTACTAACTTGTCCATATAAACTTCCATGTGATCACATCCTCATTCTACCATATACATGTATGTGGGACTATTCATCTGCTTTTAAATTTAAATCTAGCCCACATATATAGTTGTATGGATCCTACTATTCACATACAAAAAGTCTTTTTGGTTTGAACCAACCAAATTCAAAATGTCGAGTGAGCTTGGCCTTTCTCAAACCCTTGATTATTGCAATTATTTTTTTGGCTACCCCTTTTAGCTCACATACATGTGACATATTTTGTTTTCACAAAATATGCACACATGCATGGGACATGAAATAACAAGTTCCATCTCTAGTACATGCAATATAAACATCCGCATATGCATGTCTTCTTCCTTATTCATATTCAAGTTGGTTCTATTTGCTTAGTGGATTATTGCTCACTTCTCCAATGCTCTTCTTGCTAGACTAGTACAACCACATCCTTTTTGTCTACATGGGATCATACCCTTGTTCTTCTTAACACATGCAATAGTGACCCTCATCATCTAGTCACATGAAATATCATGCCCCATGTGACATGTTCTCTCTATTTAAAATTCCATTTGATTTTAGTTTTGGTTGTTTTTGTTCCCATGATCTCAAGCATCTATCCTAACCATCTATATTATTTTGTTGCTTTGTTTTCCCTTTTAAATTGATCATGCATGTATGTTTTTAACACATGATTTGAAAAGATTCAATCCAAAAAATAAAAATAAAAGAAAACCTATCTATCTATCCAGCCGTGTGTATACATGCAACCACACCTACACTAGTGACTAGTATATCTACTCTCTATCTACTCTTTTGTGCACACACACACATTTGTTTTTTTCCTAAACCAAACCGTGTATACACACGCCTAGCAAAATTTATCTAGCTAGCCAGATGACCCAAAATCGTATCTACCGTGTTCATATGCCCACACATACACCACATCCACTCCAAAAAGTTCCTTGGCATGCACGTGTGACGTGTGTGTGCCACACACATGACTCTCGCTGTATTGCTAGTCCAACCGATGCTAGCTATCCAACAGCCTTATGTCCTTCAGTTTGTAGCAGCAGCTTTAATTTGGTTTTGTCTTTGCTTTGACAGCATCAGTCTGACCCCTCCCTGGTTCAACCACACACTCGGTGGACAGCGGTCGACCCCACCCCTCTCTTGGTCTGTCACAAGTTCCCATTTATCTTCTTGCGAGCCCCAAGCACGTGATTGTGAAACCCCCGGGATCAGGGTTAAACTAATACAGACCTTAGCCTGACATAAGCTTAACCTAGAGCTCGAGGATATCTAGTGAGAAATCGGTAACAAAACAGTAACCCTGCGACACAAATATTATTATAGAAAGCTCATAACTGAGCGAAGAACCAAAATATTACAAGCAGAGGTCACTGACCACAAACATCTAACAACGGAAGGCAAATTATGGTATTAAATACAGCAAACTTACCAAATGGCCTAAGAGGCCTGAAGCATAACGATGACATCCAGCTCATAGATTCCAGGCTGCCGGCCGAGAACCCCAAGCAACTCGTCAGTGTCGATGTCATACCAAACTTGTCTTCAAGGGAAACACGTACTCTGAAAGTATCAACAAAGCAAGGGTGAGTACAGGGTGTACTGCGCAAGACTTATGGCTGGTGGGGTTATTTTACAGGGAGAAGAAGGTTGTCTACTTAGAATATTTTAAAAGGGGATAAGAGAGCGACATCTCCAAAGAATTGATCATCATCTTGATATCCACCAAAGTAATCCTCATCTCACAACTAGGATCACCCCCTCGTACCCTGAGGAAGCATCTTTAAGCACACGTTGAACTACCAAGTTTTACGATTAGGTTCATGTTCTCTATGATCTTAGAATTCGGTCACCAAGTGTTCATAACCGTGAACACGGCTTTTCGAAAAGATTTAACCCTGCAGGGGTGTACAACTTTACCCACACGTACTAACCGACTCTTAATGCCAGAATCATTAGCCCTCTTCCTTGGAAGACCGGTAGAGGGTGGTTAGACACGACCTTTACCTTTCTTTCGCCGAGACCATGAGTCACGCCCTAAGGATGGTTCCGCCGTAACGGGTCAAATCCCGAAGCCAGTCCCTAGAGATGTGAGGCAGGGTTGGTTTCCTAGGGGCGCCATCTACCCCAAGCAACCCCGGCCACGCTTACCTACCTGTTATGATGCACCTTCACCCGCCAAATATTTCAAAATGTTTTCTATGCATATATTGAATGGAACACCAAACTATGTGACTCATGGAATCTACTAGGCAAGTTAGTTACTCGTGAGGTTTTCTAGGCCCCGTGTGGCTATACGCTCGTCTTGGTTCCAAAGGCAAGAACTCGGGTCCTAGTAGTGGCGGGCATGGAACTACAAAAACCACATCCCACCGTGGCCTCCCATACAAACCTTAGCATGTTTAACCTTTACCACTGATCTTACCTCATCAGTATACCTCGATCTCTTATCATACTAGATTCTTTGCATCTGATACATCATCTGGATGAACCAGGACTAACAGCTAAGCATGGCTAAGCAAGACATAGATATAATCTCTAGCTGTGCACACAAGCCAAACCTAGTTATGTTAGGAGCAGTGGATCAGGTAATATAAGCTCACGGGAGTATTGCAACAGATAGGATACTCTATCTATCGATAAAATACCACAGTAGAATCGTATGCATCATGGAAAGAACAGAATACTTTCGAAACCATGGGATTATATAATGGTGGAGCTTTGCTTGCCTTGTTTGTTGATAACCAGATATAGATCTTCGGAAGCCTTGTACTTGACTTGATTACAGTTGGTCAAGTATTGTTCGTCGATCTTCTATGGTGTTGATGTCGGTCTTCAATCTTGATCCCGATATCGTATTCTACTGGAAAGAAGCAAACACCGGAAAGAAAAGGAGACAACAATCAACACATGGCATCGATGCAATGCTCAAGCAAGGATGATGATATGACAGGTTAATTAGTGTTTTAATGAACCCCTAAGACATGCTCGACCATTTTAAACAGGGTCCGAGGGTCGCAAACCCTAGAACAGGGGAAACCTCGGAGTCACCTGCGGGGGTTCACTTCGTTCTCTAATTAAACGTGTAATAAAAGTTGTCGAACAATGCATGATTTTGTGTCTATTGTAAACATCTCATTTTTCTGAACATTTTGATATATTATACACATTTTTCTGACTTATAAATAATTACTTATTGAATTTATAAGATTTAAATCTTTTCTGAAATTATTAAAACAAATATAAAAAGGTTTACCGCGTCACGCTGACGTTAGCTCGAGGTGGGGGCTGTTTTTCACCACGGCTAAACTAGCCATAGAGGCTGACAGAGGGGCCCCATGGCCACCTCAGCTGCCACGCGGGCAGGGTGGGACCTAGCCAGGGTTTGACCGGGGCTTGACCCACGCGCTGATGACGGGATGACGTCGGCGTGACGTCATCTCGCCGGAGGCAGATCAGACAGCCACTGGGGACGGCGGATACGCGCGTGCGAGACTAGGTGGTGGTGTGCGTCCGAACCGCGAGAGCGAGGCGAAGCTAAAGCTGGCAGCGCCGCTCCCAGCAGGTCACCAGAGCACAGGTCACGACGGCGCGCGGCGGCGGGGCTGGCAGAACAACGGTGCGACAACGAACCAGAGAGGGAGGTAGACAGTGGAGTGGCTCGGGAGAACGGTGACCTCACCGTGGTTGCAGGGAAGGGGTCAGCGAGGCGCGGGGAGGCCGGAGGCACCGGAATCCACGTCGGAGACGGTGACCGGAGTCGGGGAAGACGGTGAACTTGGCGACGGTTGGAGGTGCGTGGCACCGATTCCTTTGGCGAGGAAGCTCATCTCGACGAGGCGCAGCTCCCAGGGGCAACGGCGAGGCTCGAGGCAGACTCTAGCGGCGGCACGACGACGAGGTCCGAGGCTAGGGTTTCGGGAGCTCGTGCGGAAGAGAGGGAGGAAGCACAGGAAAGGGAAATGAGAGGATAAGGAGGGAGAGGGCAGCATAGCGGTCTTACCCTTCTCCTCTAGGCGGCGGCGGGGATCTTGGCGTGCAGGAGATCGACGGCCGACGAGCGGGCATGCAGCAGCTTTGCTATGTCCTTCTGGCGGAGGAAGAAGAAAGAGGAAAAGAACGAAGGGGTACGGGCCAGGTTGGGCCGGGGTGGGTTGGCTGCTGCGCGGGTGGGTGGCAGGGAGGGAGAAGAGGGAGATGGGCTGGCCTGATGCGGCTGCTGCTCTGTTTTTTTATTTTCTTAAAACCTTTTTCTTTTGTTTTCTGTTTTCTCTTTGTAATTTTCATTTGAAATCTATTTTGGGTATTTCAAAAATACGAGAAGCTTTTATGAAACTAGTAAAATATTGTGGGCCCCTCTTAGTCAATTTGGGCTCCACTATTTTGGTGGTTTTCAAAATATTTAAAACACTTTGAGTTGATTTGAGGGGAAGATTGAAACTAGGGGTTTAGGGTTTTGCTTTAATTTCTTTGCATGCATTTTTAGAGGATGATGCTCATGAATGCACAAACAAACCCTAATATAAGATTAACTAAAACTGGGGTGTTACAGCTCTATCCCCCTTACGAGAATCTTGACCCGAGATTCCAAAGGTAGGAAGAGAGATAGAGGGAGAAAGAAACAGGGTCACTTCCAAGGATAAGAGGGAAACACACTAAACAACTCACGAAGTATCTCATGGTCAACTCATGAAGGAGTGTTCAGAAATACCTCTGAGATGACGAACATGAAACGCGTCAAGGTAACGGAGGAAACAAGAGGAGAAGGTTACAAGTTGTTAGATAGCTGGTCTTCATAAGGATTGAGACCATGGAGTTTTAGAAGGATTTAAGCTTATGAAAAGAAAGCTTACAACAAAAAGAACATGAACATAGACTTCGAAAGATGAACCTCTACTAACGACTTAAGTAGAGATTTCACGGGTACAAAGATATAGATAACCAAGTTGTTGATCTACTTTTGATACAGAAGGATCACTCTTCGTTCAACAGAAGGTTAAGACATAAAGGTTGTTTTGTGGCGAGGACTCATAAGAGTTACAAGGAACATGTAACAAGAGGAATTTCTGATTACAAAAATTGTTGTTGCTCTTGAACATGATCGAGAATGAAGGAAACTCTTTATTCATCCAGGATTATCAAAATCTTTGTCAAAGATCGTGATATCACTTTACACCACTAAGATGAATATATAAGAAGATTCCTGATGATACGAGGAAAAGAAACTTCAGACTCAGACTTCAATTACTTGGCACAACAAGATGCTTACCAACATAAAGGGTCTGGAGGATCGACTGAGCGACATTTAGCAACACTACTTTAAATGTTCTCCTTGATGTTCGAGTCACGAAACATCAAGTAAAGGCCAGAGTTTGGAGACAAAGGAAACCATAAGCAAAACTCCTATAATAAATCATAGAAGATGCCTCATGAAGAGTGGTTGTTACTGCTGATTCAAGAGAATATGACAATAAGTCTTCCAACTAGTTGTGTCAACCATTACGTCAATCTTTCCGGACTTACATAGAAACCTATGTCAAAACCATGAGGAACACCAACCATCATATCTGCTTGAGATCTATATTTGGTTAGGTGAGATGATACTTCAGACTCAGCATGTCCGAATAGAAAGTGTGCAACATTTACCACAAAGGTAAACTTACTGGATTCTCAAGACATGAACTATAGTGTCAAGCTCCAATAGACTGAGCAAAGTTTCTAGACTATGTATTAGCAACTTGTCAAAAGACAACTGCTCATACATCAAGTACTTGCAATGAAACACAAGTGTCCATAAGGAAACATAGATGACTCTACTTGAATCCATGGCGACATCTTTCAACAATTGCGCGTCAATCGGAGAAGGTTACTTCTAACATCCAGAACACATTCTTCGAGATGACCCGAAGGTGGTTCTCAAAAAGTTTCCCAACATTATTGCCAAATGTTCCGTATGAATCCATTTTAGCGTTGATAAGATAAGGATATTGTCGATGGGCTCAACAACAAACTTATCGAGATACTCCAGGAAGATAGACCCATAAGTTGTATGAACAAGGCAAGTATTGGTCAGAGCAAAGGATATGAAGATGTACTCAAGTGAAACATCATAAGTAGCAACATCATCAAGATAGTCCTTGAAACTGAGTTTGATTTGATGATAACCCAAATCAAATCAAATGCAAGGAAGATAACATATCCACAAAGGAAATACTATCTTTCTTCAGCACGAGCGAAGCTAGTCATCCCTTTAATATGAACTAGGTCAGATAGAAATTTTGTCTTACAACTCTCCAGGTTGTTGTTTAAGCTCAACTAACTAGTTCAAGGGTATCCTGTACGGATCCTTAGAGAAAGGAGTAGTTCAGAGAACTTACTTGTTCAAGAACTTGATAACATGGTCACGTGGCGACATAGAAATACTTCTAGTAGACATATAGAATATCACGAACCACCGATATGTCACTTAGTTAGAGAGGAAACTTGCTTGGTAAGGCAAGGGACATAGTCTCAGAGCTTTGGCACAAGCCTAACTCTTTGACCGAGGAGAGTGTACCAGAATAGCGGATTTGGTAGCACAATCATTCTTCGCTTAGTGATAGGGCTAACCAATCATGCTAAGAATGACAAAAATGTCCTTGGAGTTCAAAGCATTAATAATTGCTAAGAATCTCAGATGGCCACACTATTATGCACACGCATCATTCACGAGCACGAGAGCTCAGAGGAAGGGTGGGTAATTATGTGTAAGAGCATCACTTCATTAAGGTCATGAAACTCAACATAACCTCTTAGTGTAAAAGGGTGTGATACTCTAAGGTAGAACAGATAGAAGCTAGTCAATGCCTCTTGATCTGTGGATTACAATACTTTGACCTGGTCCTAGATATGACAAGGTACAGGAGTTTGTTTCTCCTGACATCCCGAAATGCTTTGTCATGACGGATCACAAGAGTATCTTGCATCGGAAAACACCAATGCACATTTGCTACTTGGCTACCAACTGGTAGACAAAAGGTCAAAAACAACAACAGGAAAAGAACATGCTCAGGATAGAATCCTGATATGTGGATGGATAGATTATCAATCTTCCGAAAATCGATGCAGAAGAGGGGAAGGTGTGGCAGAGTCACGAATATAGATGCGAGACTCACGAGGAGTACTCTTGTCATGATCTATTTGGTTCCATTAAAAAACATCTTCCATGGCTAGTGGTAGGGGAAGTCCTTGATTGTCAAGATTCAATCGCGACAATATCCACAAGCTTGAAGGCTAGAATTTTAGTACCAGCCAACTGAGGTAATGTGTGAACATTAGCAACAAAGTTCAATGGAATGGATCTTGGGTTAAAGATCAACTTCATGTACAATATTCATAACACTAGAATCCAGAACAATCCGGGATCTTCGGTTCAAGTCCAAGGGTTAAAACGTGAGAAATAAGTAACTACTACTTGAGTGGTACACTGCAACACAGTAATCACGAGGTAGCTTCCAAGAGAAGAACGAACTTCTAAAGTACCCAAACAAACAAAAAGGAGGCGTACGAGGCAAAAGGAAACCTCGAAACCTAGAACAGAACACTATGGATCCTACAATATAATATTGTGGGCCATAAGATATAGAGATCATGATGGAAAGGAATCTCTCAATTGAAACAGAGCAAAGAGAACAAGGAACACAACACACACAACTCTAGAGAACTTAACACTAGGTCAACTGGTTGAGAAACGACATGCCCAGAAGGCACCTAAGTTTTGAAAGACTAGAAGAGATATCGAAACTTTTCCAAAGTGAACACAAGATAAGATGACCCAGTGTTAGAGCGAAACTGGATAAGGAGAAAAAGAAGCATACTAGAGTTTTCGCAAATACTTTTCTTCTTTGAAATAGTTTTCACAAGCACTAGACTCAACATGGACCAATAGCAAGGTTTTCCTGCGGTCGGTACTGCTCTGATACCAAAAACTGTGACACCCCCGGGATCAGGGTTAAACAAATCTAGACCTTAGCCTCACATAAGCTTAACCTAGAGCTCGAGGATATCCTATAAGAAATCGGTAACACAACAGTAACCATGCGACACAAAAATTATTACAGCAATCTCATAACTGAGCGAAGAACCAAAATATTACAAGCAGAGGTCACTGACCAAAAACATCTAACAGCAGAAGGCAAATTACGCTATTAAGTATAGCAGACTTAACAAATGGCGTAAGATGCCTGAAGCATAACGATGACGTCCTAGCCCATAGATTCTAGGCTGCCAGCCGGGAACCCCAAGCTACTCGTCGGTGTCGATGTTGCACCAAACTTGTCTTCAAGGGAAACACTTACTCTGAAAGTATCAACAAAGCAAGGGTGAGTACATGGTGTACTCCGCAAGACTTATGGCTGGTGGGGTTATTTTGCATAAAGCCATCTTTGTTTATAAAACAACAAGGATAAGAAGGTCGTCTACTCAGAATATTTTAAAAGGGGATAAGAGAGCGACATCTCCAAATAATTGATCATCATCTTGATATCCACCAAAGTAATCCTCATCTCACAACTAGGATCTCCCCCTCGTACCCTGAGGAAGCATCCTTAAGCACACATTGAACTACCAAGTTTTACGATTAGGTTCATGTTCTCTATGATCTTAGAATTTGGTCACCAAGCGTTCATAACCGTGAACACGGCTTTTCGAAAAGATTTAACCCTACAGGGGTGTACAACTTTACCCACACGTACTAACCGACTCTTAATGCCAGAATCATTAGCCCTCTTTCTTGGAAGGCTGACAGAGGATGGTTAGACACGACCTTTACCTTGCTTTCGCCGAGACCATGAGTCACGCCCTAAGGATGGTTCCGCCGTAACGGGTCAAATCCAGAAGCCGGTCCCTAGAGATGTGAGGCAAGGTTGGTTTACCAGGGGGGCCATCTACCCCAAGCAACCCCGGCCATGCTTACCTACCTGTTATGATGCACCTTCACCCGCCAAATCTTTCAAAACGTTTTCTATGCATATGTCGAATGGAATGCCAAACTATGTGCCTCATGGAATCTACTAGGCAAGTTAGTTACTCGTGAGGTTTTCCAGGCCTCGGTGGCTGTACGCTCGTCTCGGTTCCAAAGGCAAGAACTCGGGTCCTATTAGTGGCGAGCATGGGACTACAAAAACCACATCCCACCGTGGCCTCTCATACAAACCTTAGCATGTTTAACCATTACCACTGATCTTACCTCATCAGTATACCTCGATCTCCTGTCATACTAGATTCTCTGCATCTGATACATCATCTGGATGAACCAGGACTGATAGCTAAGCATGGCTAAGCAAGACATAGATATAAGCTCTAGCTGTGGAAACAAGCCAAACCTAGTTATGTTAGGAGCAGTGGATCAGGTAATATAAGCTCAAGGGAGTATTGCAATAGATAGGATACTCTATCTATCGATAAAAGACCACAGTAGAATCATATGCATCATGGCAAGAACGAAATACTTTCGAAACCATGGGATTATATAAGGGTGGGGCTTTGCTTGCCTTGTCTGTTGATAACCAAATATAAATCTTCGGAAGCCTTGTACTTGACTTGATTACAATTGGTCAAGTATTGTTCGTCGATCTTCCATGGTGTTAATCTCGGTCTTCAATCTTGATCTCGATATCGTATTCTACTGGAAAGAAGCAAACACCAGAAAGAAAAGGAAACAACAATCAACACATGGCATCGATGCAATGTTCAAGCAAGGATGATGATATGACAGGCTAATTAGTGTTGTAATGAACCCCTAAGACATGCTCGACCATTTTAAACAGGGTCCGAGGGTCGCAAACCCTAGAACAGTGGAAACCTCGGAATCACCTACAGGGGTTCACTTCGTTCTCTAATTAAACTTGTAATAAAAGTTGTCGAACAATACATGATTTTGTGTCTATTGTGAAGATCTCATTTTTCTAAACATTTTGATATATTATAGACATTTTTTTGTCTTATAAATAATTACTTAGTGAATTTATAAGATTTAACTCTTTTCTGAAATTATTAAAACAAATATAAAAAGGTTTACGGCGTCACGCTGACATCAGCTCGAGGTGGGGATTTTTTTTCACGACGGCTAAACTAGCCACAGAGGCTGATAGGGGGGCCCCATGGCCACCTCAGCTGCCACGTGGGCAGGGTGGGACCTAGCTCGGGTTTGACCGGGGCTTGACCCATGCGCTGATGACGGGATGACGTCGGTGTGACGTCATCTCGCCGGAGGCACATCGGACGTCCACTGGGGACGGCAGATACGCGCGCGTGAGACTGCATGGTGGTGTGCGTCCGAACGCGAGAGCAAGGCGAACCTAAAGCTGGCGGCGCCGCTCCCAGCGGGTCACCGGAGCACAGGTCACGACGGGGCGCGGCGGCGGGGCTAGCAGAACAATGGCACGACAACAAACCAGAGAGGGAGGTAGACGGTGGAGTGGCTCGGGAGAACGGTGACCTCACCATGGTTGCAGGGAAGGGGTCGGCGAGGCGCGGGGAGGCCGGAGGGCACCGGAATCGACGTCGGAGACGGTGACTGGAGTCGGGGAAGACAGTGATCTTGGCGATAGTTGGAGGCGCGTGGCACCGATTCCTTTGGTGAGGAAGCTCATTTTGATGAGGCGCAGCTCCTAGGGGCAACGGCGAGGCCCGAGGCAGACTCTAGCGGCGGCACGACGACGAGGTCCGAGGCTAGGGTTTTGGGAGCTCGCGCGGAAGGGATGGCAGAAGCCCGGGAGAGGGAAATGAGAGGATAAGGAGGGAGAGGGCAACACAGTGGTCTTATCCTTCTCCTCCAGGAGACATCGGGGATCTTGGCGTGCAGGAGATCGACGGCCGGCGAGCGGGCACGCAGCAGCTTCGCTGCGTCCTTCTGGCGGAGGAAGAAGAAAGAGGAAAAGAACGAAGGGGTGTACGGGCCAGGTTGGGCCAAGGTGGGCCGGCTGCTGCGCGGGAGGGCGGCAGGGAGGGAGAAGAGGGAGATGGGCTGGCCTGCTGCGGCTGCTGCTCTGTTTTTTTATTTTCTGAAAACCTTTTTCTTTTGTTTTATTTCTCTTTGTAATTTTCATTTGAAATCTATTTTGGGTATTTCAAAAATACCAAAGCTTTTATGAAACTAGTAAAATATTGTGGGGCCCTATTAGTCAATTTGGGCTCCACTCTTTTGGTGGTTTTCAAAATATTAAAAACACTTTGAATTGATTTGAGGGGAAGATTGAAACTAGGGTTTTAGGGTTTTGCTTTAATTTCTTTGCATGCATTTTTAGAGGATGATACTCATGAATGCACAAACAAACCCTAATACAAGATTAACTAAAACTGGGGCGTTACAATGATCGCCTGCCTCACGCCGTTGTCGTATCCCTCTCTCCCTCTCTTCATATTGCAAGCAACCCAGGTGCCCTATCCTACTCAACCACTCCCCCATCTCCACCTAGATCCCATCGTGTCCCTTCTTCTTCCTTTCCAAGATAAGCCCCACCATGTACAAACTGAAGGAAATATGCCCTAGAGGCAATCATAGAGATGATTGTATTTCATGTGTATCCATGAGTTATTATAATGTTCCTTGAATATCCATATACCAGGCAACTTGTATTGATTGGCAATTATGTGAATTGTTTGTGAAACTCTTTACTTGTATGGTTATCTAATAATTGTCCCTAGTCGGAGTTCATGCGAGGACACACGTGAATATTAGACTAGCACATCGATTGGTTAATGACTATGTTTCGCAAGTCATTGACATGGAGATGTCAAACCAATGATGTGGACACATGTTATGAACATGGGGTTGGACTGACCCAATATAAGAGCATTCCACCCAGCCGCCACTCCTCTTCCGCCTGTGTTGCACGCGCAGACCTAGCAGTCTGGCGTGTGACGACTTCCACTCCGGACGTGTGGATACCTCGGAGGTGCTGCATCTGTAGCACTTGGACGAGCCGCGCAAAGGGGAGCTGCTCGTGGGACGAGGACGAGGAGGAGACGTAGAACATCTACACTGCCGCAACGTGCTTCATCGAGTTCCGCACCTGCGCGTCTAGCGGTAATCCCGTGATCTATGACAATAGTATTCCTGGTTGACGCGGTAGAAATTTTTGATTTTACGCTAGTGTAGCCTACCCGTTACCCTTCAGTGGTATCAGAGCCGATGCTATTCAGTCATAGGTTCGGGAAGTTTGCATATGGTGATATGTAGATTGATATGAATGATATGATCGTTTGTATGGCGGTGTTTCTAGATTGATCTATGATCTTAATTTCCGTGATCGTGATTCTAAGGTCGTCGAACGACTTACCCCTACCGGTCGGTTTCCGCCATCGGGGTAGACAGTGACACATAAATCCTTCTGAATCACGCGAAGATCAATATGATTGATCGAATCGGGAATTAGATCTGAATCGACGTACCGTGATCAAAGGAGTTTGGTCAAATCGGAACTATGGTCGGTTTATGGTAAATTGGATTTGCCGATCAAAATCCTTAAAGAAAATTGTATAGATTTGATCTCTCATTTTTCACGAATCAAAAAGGTACCGCGAGGGGCGCTGCCCCTTCGAACCCCGCAGGGGGAGACCCCCTAGACCCCCCTTAGTCGTAGCCCCCTTTTTGTATCTCGTTAAGGTTCATAGGTGGTACGATTTCACATGATCCGGTAGAATGCGATTCTATGCACAACTTGTTTTTGCAGGATTTATGTGATCAGTATGGCCCAAAAATGTATGTGATGCATGTATGTATTTTTTTCATGACCTGCGTGTCGTGAGTTGGGCAACCCGGCTGGAGCCATATGTGTTGTCAATTATTGTAATGGCCTGCGTGCCAACTTGTGATGATCCCAATACCATGTAATTTTTATTACTAGATGTTAGGAGTAATAGCTTGTATTAGTTCTTGGAGAACTCATCACTTGGAGGATGGCTCGCATAGAGCATGAAGATGGAGATCATCATGGTGGACAGGTTCTATGGCGATGGAGATTACCATGAGAAAATGGGCCATACTGTATCACATCTATGTGAATGCTATTCTTATACGTTTTACTACTATGCATGCTTAGATGATAGAAGTAGAACGATCCCTCACAAAGTTTAAGTTAAACCATGCCCTCCCAACCAAACCTTGCACCATCCTATGCCCTGTACAATCGTTGGTGGGTCTATGAAATTAGGGTGCCACGGTTTTCCTTGGCTGGATGGGTTTGTATCGGATACCTACACGCATAAGGGTTGGTGAGCTTAACAAGGTCATCTTAACAGTTAAGGACCTTGGGGCATAAAGGTTGGGCGCCTAGGTTTGACATAGAGATGTCACCCAACAACAAGAGTCATATGTGATATGATTAGCAAAGGTTGCTTACCGATTTACCTTGTCTTCTAGCAGTGATGCTAAAGCTCACTAGTCGACTTGTTAATTGTGGATCTTGAATCACTTAGTATCAATAGAGGGATGTTGATTTAAGTGGGAGTATATGCTATTAAATTGTTTAATATGTTTTACTCTTTCATGGTTACATGGCTTAGTATTTTGCATATTTTTTGTTGTAGATCAATGGCACCGAACAATTCATCACCTTTTGCTTTGCGTTCGATTCTTGAAAAGGATAAACTAAATGGAACAAACTATTCGGACTGGGTCCGTAACCTGAGAATTGTTCTCAGGGCTGAGAAAAAGGAAACTGTTCTGGATACCCCAATCCCGGATGAACCTGCTGATAATGCAACTGCTACCCTTAAGAATGCCTACAAGAAAGCATGTGATGAATCTCTTGAGGTCAGTTGTCTTATGCTTGCATGCATGGAACCTGATCTTCAAAAACAGTTTGAGGATCAGGAAGCGTACGATATGATCGTTGCGCTTAAGGACATGTTCCAGACTCAGGCTAGGACTGAGAGGTACAATGTCGCTAAGTCCTTTGTGGAATGCAAGCTGGCAGAGGGAGCAGCTGTAGGCCCCCATGTGATCAAAATGGTTGGTTACAGTCAGACTTTGGAAAAGCTTGGTTTTCCATTAGGCCAAGAGTTGGCCACTGACTTCATTTTGGCATCTCTTCCATCTAGCTATGGGCATTTCATTTCGAACTACCATATGCATGGGGTGGAGAGGGGCCTTAATGAATTATGTGGGATGCTGAAAACAGCAGAATGTGACATTAAGAAGTGTGCAGGGCATAGCCATGTGATGGCTGTGCAGAACAAGCCTAGCTTCAAGAAAAAGGGCACTTCTTGGCAGAAGAAGAAGGGCAAGGCTAAGGATACGATCCCTAAGACAAACCCTGCACCCAAGCAAAAGGCTGGTCCTGCAGGAGACACTGAGTGTTTCTTTTGTCACGAATATGGCCACTGGAAGAGAAACTGCAGCAAGTACCAGGCTTCTTTGAAGAAAAGTGGAAGTAAGAGTACTTCCCACTCAGGTACACTTGTTGTAAATGTTGTGGACATTTTTCTCGCAGATTCTTATGTTAACTCTTGGGTATTTGATACCGGATCGGTTGCTCATATTTGCAATTCGATGCAGGGGCTAATAAGGACTAGAGAAGTGCAAAAAGGCGAAGTGGATTTTCGCGTCGGAAATAAAGCAAGGGTTGCTGCATTGTTCGTCGGCGTCATGCAACTTCACCTTCCGTCAGGATTTATCATGGAGTTGAATAATTGTTATTACATTCCTAGTATGGGTCGAAACATTTTATCACCTTCATGTTTGATGAGGGATGGTTATTCATTCGCGAGTACAAACAATGGTTGTGTAATCTCTAAGAATGCTATGTTTGTGGCTGATGCTCCCATTGTGAATGGGTTATTTATTTTAAATCTTGATAATGCATGTGTTTACAATGTTAGTGCTAAAAGGCTTCGGCCAAATGATTTGAGTCCTACCTATCTATGGCATTGTCGTTTGGGGCATATAAGTGAAAAGCGCATGAAGAAGCTCCATGGTGATGGTCTTCTAACTTCGTTTGATTTTGAATCATACGAGACATGTCAAGCTTGTTTACTTGGAAAGATGACCAAGACGCCTTTTACGGGGTTTCCCGAGAGAGCGACAGACTTGTTGGAACTCATACATACTGATGTATGTGGACCAATGAGCACGACAGCCAGAGGAGGATATCACTACTTCATTACTTTCACTGATGATTTCAGTAGATATGGCTATGTCTACTTGATGAAGCATAAGTCTGAAACTTTTGAAAAGTTCAAAGAGTTTCAAAATGAGGTAGAGAATCAACGTGGCAAGAAAATAAAGGCCTTGCGATCTGATCGCGGAGGCGAATATTTGAGTCACGAGTTTAGCAATCATCTTAAGAGTTGCGGAATTGTTCCACAGCTCACGCCGCCCGGAAGCCTCAAAGAAACGGGGTCTCTGAACGGCGTAATCGAACTTTGTTGGACATGGTTCGATCGATGATGAGCCAGTCGGATTTACCATTATCATTTTGGGGTTACGCGCTAGAAACAGCAGCTTTCACACTAAATAGGGTACCATCTAAATCCGTAGTTAAGATACCATATGAGATGTGGACTGGAAAGAATCCCAGTTTGTCTTTTCTAAAGATTTGGGGTTGTGATGCATTTGTCAAGCGACTTCAGTCGGACAAGCTAACACCCAAATCGGATAAGTGCATTTTTGTGGGATACCCAAGGGAAACCTTAGGGTATTACTTCTACAACCGAGAAGAGGGCAAAGTGTTTGTCGCTCGTAGCGGTGTTTTCCTAGAGAAAGAGTTTCTCACAAAGGGAACGAGTGGAAGGTCGGTGCGACTTGAAGAAGTTCAAGATGAGCCAGTCGGGGATGCTTCTACGAGTGATGCTATTGTAGAAGAACAAGTTGAGGAACCCGTGGCAATAGAAGCACCACAACCAGGAAGGTCGGCGAGGCTCCGCGAAGCGCGAGAGTTATTATTGTTAGACAATGATGAGCCTGCGACCTATGCAGAAGCGATGGTGGACCCAGACTCTGAGAAATGGCTGATTGCCATGAGATCCGAGATAGAGTCCATGGGAGACAATCAAGTTTGGAACTTGGTTGACCTGCCTGATGGTTTTAAAGCCATCGAGTGCAAGTGGATCTATAAGAAGAAGATTGATATGGATGGAAATGTTCACATCCATAAAGCTCGACTTGTTGCAAAAGGTTTTCGACAAGTTCAAGGAGTTAACTACGACGAGACTTTCTCGCCCGTAGCGATGCTTAAATCTATACGGATCATTCTAGCCATTGCTGCACATTTCGATTATGAGATATGGCAGATGGACGTCAAGACGGCTTTCTTAAATGGAATCCTTTCTGAGGACGTGTATATGATGCAGCCCGAAGGTTTTGTCGATCCAAACAATGCTGGAAAGGTATGCAAACTTCAAAAGTCTATTTATGGGCTGAAGCAAGCATCTCGGAGTTGGAACATTCGATTTGATGAAGTTGTAAAGGAGTTTGGCTTCACCAAAAACGAACAAGAACCTTGTGTGTATAAGAAAGAAAATGGGAAATCACTTGTGTTTCTAATCTTATATGTGGATGACATATTATTGATTGGAAATGACATTCCTATGCTCGAGTCTGTTAAGACCTCATTGAAAAATAGTTTTTCTATGAAGGACTTGGGAGAAGCGGCATATATTCTGGGTATCAAGATCTATAGAGATAGATCAAGGAGGCTAATTGGATTAAGCCAGAGTACGTACATTGACAAAGTGTTGAAATGGTTCAGCATGGAAGAGGCTAAGAAGGGGTTCTTGCCCATGTCTCACGGCATTAAACTCAGCAAGACTCAGTGTCCTTCGACCACTGATGAGCGAGAACGCATGAGTAGGGTTCCATATGCTTCGGCTATTGGATCCATCATGTATGCAATGACATGTACTCGCCCAGATGTTTCCTATGCTCTAAGTGTTACGAGCAGATACCAGGCTGATCCAGGTGAGATTCACTGGACAGCGGTAAAGAATATCCTTAAGTACTTGAGAAGGACTAAGGATATGTTCCTAGTTTATGGAGGTGAGGTTGAACTCAGTGTAAAGGGTTACACAGATGCGAGTTACCTTAATGACTCAGACGACTCGAAATCGCAATCAGGTTATGTGTTTGTCATGAATGGTGGTGCTGTGAGCTGGAAAATTTCCAAGCAAGATACAGTGGCCTCCTCTTCAACAGAAGCTGAATATATTGCTGCCTCGGAGGCTGCAAAGGAAGCTGTTTGGATTAGGAATTTCCTGATCGCTCTTGGTGTGGTTCAGGGCTCGTCCAATCCCTTGGACGTTTATTGTGACAACAATGGTGCTATTGCACAAGCCAAAGAACCTAGACAGCACCAGAAGAACAAACATATTCGCATGCGCTACCATCTGATTCGTGAGTTCATTGATGAAGGTAGTGTCATGTTATGCAAAATACATACGGACTCAAATGTTGCTGATCCCTTGACTAAGCCACTCCCGCAGCCTACGCATGAAGCGCACACAAGAGCAATAGGTATTAAATACTCTCTAGATTGACTCTAGTGCAAGTGGGAGACTGAAGGAAATATGCCCTAGAGGCAATCATAGAGATGATTGTATTTCATGTGTATCCATGAGTTATTATAATGTTCCTTGAATATCCATATACCAGGCAACTTGTATTGATTGGCAATTATGTAAATTGTTTGTGAAACTCTTTACTTGTATGGTTATCTAATAATTGTCCCTAGTCGGAGTTCATGCGAGGACACACGTGAATATTAGACTAGCACATCGATTGGTTAATGACTATGTTTCGCAAGTCATTGACATGGAGATGTCAAACCAATGATGTGGACACATGTTATGAACATGGGGTTGGACTGACCCAATATAAGAGCATTCCACCCAGCCGCCACTCCTCTTCCGCCTGTGTTGCACGCGCAGACCTAGCAGTCTGGCGTGTGACGACTTCCACTCCGGACGTGTGGATACCTCGGAGGTGCTGCATCTGTAGCACTTGGACGAGCCGCGCAAAGGGGAGCTGCTCGTGGGATGAGGACGAGGAGGAGACGTAGAACATCTACACTGCCGCAACGTGCTTCATCGAGTTCCGCACCTGCGCGTCTAGCGGTAATCCCGTGATCTATGACAATAGTATTCCTGGTTGACGCGGTAGAAATTTTTGATTTTACGCTAGTGTAGCCTACCCGTTACCCTTCACAAACCGAGCTGACGGCCCGGTGCCAACCTCGGTCGATGCTAACCGCCAAACATTGTTACCTCGCCGGCCTTTGTCTATGTCTGCCCTATTGGCGCCTGGCTACGGCAGCCAAGGAGGAGAAGGTTTGTGCACCCGATGTCCCGCCGTCGGTCGCCATCACGCCATTATCGCCACAAATGCCATTGTCTCACTGCCATCTTCACTATTGCCTAGATCGCCGGCCACCTCGTGTCCAACATCCTTGGTAAGCTACCGGCCTCTCCCTGCTCCCCTTTGTCCTCGTCGTGCACCGGCTTCGCTGGGCCGGGCCGCTCGCACGCCGCAGTCAACGCACAAGCACAAGCTGTTTTCAGCACACAACCCCGATAGCAACCAGACCGCCTTTGTTCTTCTTCGAATCTTGCAAACTCCGTAGTCCTCCGGCGGCTAACTGCATATGCACACATAGAGGGATAGACCAACTTTCTAGGACATCTTGTTTTTTTCGAAATGGAGGTGTTACCCCTGGCCTCTGCATCAAAAAGATGCACACAACCTGCTTTATTTATTATTCAACGAAACCTTACAAAGAGAATACAAAGATCAATTGAAGCCACCTCTCTAAAACAACTTGATGAAGGGGTGGCCATGTCAGAACACTCTAACCGCACACCAACACATCATCAAACATACCGGAGGTCCCGAACCCGCACCACGACGGGTTAGGAACACAAACCGGTCCAGCTGATCCATAGCGCACACCATCGTGCATGCTCAATCTTCTGATGCCGCCGTCTTCCGCCAACCCACCTTCAGAAGAGATCAATGCAACGACCTTGCGAGGCCTGCCATCGACGCTGCAACGATGCCAGATGACACCACCATCCTACGCACATCCATCAACAAGCACGTGCGATCGGCACCGAGACCTCTCGGTGCCATGCCACTGAGGCTCGCTACCCGACACATCTAGAGACCTCCAAAAGATCTGTCGTCCGTAGCACCTATCGCACTAGGCATGACTGAGTGTAGCACCTGGCGGTTAGGCATGACCTGACATCTCCACTAGAGTCTCTGTGCCAGATGAAGCCGCTCCACCACCAGCCTCTGCCATCTAGCACTGCTCCACAAGAATGCTCCCAAGAGAGAATACGACACCAAAGCGCCGCCATCGCCTGATCCGGAGAACCAGATTAGGGTTTCCCCCGGAGCAGTAGGAGTGGCCTGACCTCAAGCCGACGTCTACTCTAGAAACGATGCCCTCAAGAGGGGAATCGACGCCAAGCGCCCCATCATCCGATCCGGGAGACCCAGATCTGGGGTTTCCCCTGGAACAACTCGAGTGAAGTGATGACACCAGCGAAGACGATGCCTCCAGCAAGGTAGCGACGCCGAGTGATGCCGCCATCGTTCGCCAAGCTCATAGTCAAGGCTCGGTTTTCACCGGCTGCCATGTCCCCTCCATACTCGACACCGTCTAGAGATCCACCATCGGAGATCGGTGTGAGATCCTGAGATCCTATACACCAGATCCCAACGTGGCCGACCACCTCTAGCGAAGGAAGTCGTCGCAGCCAAGCCCAGGGCCGTCGCCCCGATGCCTAGATGACGCGTTGGCTTCGCAACCTTCGTCGCCGATGCAGGGGGGAGGACACTGACCACAACCACCGCGCTTAGGCCACCATACCCACGCGCCACCATGGATCAGAGGTGGAGAGGGCGCCGCCTTCCATCCCTGACCGCGACCAGCAGGCGCCCAGCCGCTGCCACGCCGCGCAGCCTTTGGCCAGCGACGCCTCCGGCGGCGGCGGACGAGGAGAGTGGCATGGGAGGGGCTCGAGGGTGGGGCGGCGCAGCGCCACCGCCGCTCAGTGGTAGGGCTACAATCCGACCTCTATAGCTCTCGCTTTCTTCCGCCGAAGATCGAACAAAAACCGGTATGTGCATGTTCAGTTTCGATCGATTTTCGTTGCCTGTTTGTCACTGTTTTCTCGTCTCTACAGTTCTTCACTAGAGAAACATTCTGAACAAAAGATGTAGAACTTTGTTCCCTCTTCAACTTATGTTTTTGTTGGATCACGAAATTCGCAGTGGTTTACTTGCCATCGTCTCACGAAGTCAGGATCAACTAACTATTTTCACACTGATCTGCTTCAGTTCATCAATTTTTGAAGCGGACGTGCTCTTTGCCTTCTTCCATATTAGCCCCTGATATTTGTATGCTAATTGCGCCAACAAGCCCCTACGTGTGGTAATCTCTTACAAAGCCCCTTTCTGTTTTCGTTCTTCCAACCGCGGCCCTGGGCTCGCCCACGTGTTAGCGCTCCACTAGCCACACGCGCTATGGCCCCAGCCCCACCTGTCAGTGAGTGCGGGAAGGAAAACGCAGAGTGACAAAAGTTTCTAGGACTTTCAACTAATAAAAAGTTCTCCAGAATTTGATATAGTTCAAATTTAATTCATATCTTTTAAATTAATTCGAATTTAGAAAAAGTTTAAAAATGAAATATGACTGCATTTTCAAATATGAATTCAATCCTAAATTCAAATTTGCCCAGATTTGACTCTATCTCGTCAAACCTTTGACTTTTGATCCTATTTTAATTATTTTGCAATTAAATATTGTTTTAAATTCATAACAAATAATGCATATGATATATGTTTTCTGATCAGAGAAATGCCAGAAATTAAAATATGCCATCCTAATAAATTCGTAACTTTAATTCGATAACTCCAAATTCGGCAAATAATATGTCTAAATCGATCATCGCCACGAGTCTATTCTGATTATGGACTCCATGATATGAATTGAAGCATGTATCGTATAAATATTAAGAAGACAACAAGGAATATGCAAGTAAAACTTGACTAAATAAATACAAGAAATGCTTAATTCTTGTTTCCACACCTCATCCATGCCATGCTATATTATACCATGCAATTATGTATCATTCCATCATAGTATGCTTTGTTTGCTTATTGCATATGATTTATATGATTGTGCAATGTATTTATTTTGGCCCTTGTTTGTTTGGTTTTTATCAGGATACACACTAAGCAAGGAGAATATTAGGAGCCTCAGGAGTATTACCCAGATTCTTCATACTCTGCAACTGAATTGCAAGGCAAGCATTCCCCCATGCTTGCATACATATAGTACATATGGTTCTATCTTACTCTTGCATCATTGAGTCGCGATTGCATAAAGTTGAATCCCAAGTATTGCATAGCCTTTATTTTTAAACCTCACCGAAACTTGTATCCTCAATCCTATGAGCCATTACTAAATGAGTTGTTTGAGCCATGCGAGTCATAGAACTGCATGTGTAGGTTTTGTGCGAGTCTTTGGATAACGTGGTACCTAAACAACTTAAACTGTGTAGTATGGGATAAATAAAGAAATAAGCACCAGTGGGCAATAGCGGTTATTCGGTTCTTCCACGCTCACTTGTGTCTTGTAGGACCCCGAGTACTTGATTCCTCTTCCTTGACTATCGCACTATCCACATACAAGATACTCTATGGATCCCCTTCGCCTGAGCATGATTCACACTTTATTTCTTGAGGCCATAAACTAGTTTGGGATTTATTACTATCCTGTACTTATGCCATGATTTACTACTTTATTTATAATTGTGTGTGGAGCGCTTGTACTATTTAGGAACCCCGTGCCACGTTTATGCTTTATCGATAAGCCCAGTCACACTTTTGGGTTCCTAGTCGTTTACAGCCGTTGCCACACACCCTGGATCCGTCGCGGAGCCGTCCGACTTCATAGAGGGTAGCTTAGTAGGGGTGGCCCCCCTCAAATAATTTATGAATCATGTGAATGCATTGTCGTGAGGCCTCGTCGCGTATTATTGTGTTCTTTCTGAGGTTGATCGTGTGTGTGTTTCTACTTGTGCAGCCATGTAGGGTAAATTTTCCTAAAAGCCATGTCCATGGTTATGGACGACTTGGAGCATAGTTTCTCGATCATAGACACACATAACTAAAGTACCGCCTTTAATTTGACTAAGACATGAATAGCAAATAGTGCAACACTCATGGAATGGTTAATAAAATTGCCAACGGATGAGATGTTCTTCCGCCTTCTCGTCGGTAAGCGAGAAGATGGGTGAGCAAGATGATTATTTATGTTGCTTATATAACTGTTGTTATTAATTAACGAGCGTCCGTCCATCTCTGGTTGGGCGTATGTGTAGCGTGTCTCTATAGAACTTTGTAGATATTATCTTTCACAGCAATTGCGTCACCCCCCAGGTTACTCCCTTTAGATGCATTAAGACTTGCTCAGTACCCCTAGGGTCTCACACGATAAATATTTGGTTTATATGGACATGTATACTCTCAGAAGGATACTGGGTCGAGGAGACTCATGATGGCGGCAATAGAGATTCCAAGGATGGAGATCCATGAGATCTGTGGGCGGGATGTGCTTATTTTCAGGGCATCTTATGCCAATTTTCTTCTTATCCGTACTCGAATCATTTTTTCTGCTTCTGCTTGATACTCTATTGCGTGATGTGTGAGGATCTATCCTAAACTATTATATCTATCTAGGATATTTGGATCTTACCGTATGGCATTGAAGACTTATGTTTCTATTGGCTTTAGATGTTGTGGCTCTGATGTCTATTGTATGTCGCTGACATACATACTCATTTGTGTATGTTTTGATCGCTTTACCTGTCGACTATGCCGCTCGCTCTAGTCCCGATGTTCTAAAAAGTGGGTGGGATGGTTGGACGATACCATGCCCTGCTCCACGAGGTGGGCCTACTGTGTGTGGCTGTGTGGCCCCACGGTAGTACGTCCTATCCACTTTTGGTTCATCTAGGCTTGATCTTAGAGCGTAGGGTCCGAGGTATTACAGGCTTCTCCATCTCCCCAAGAACGAGGGAAAACTACTCACACATGGAAGCAATCAACTACATCATCATAATCAAATGCATGGATAAAAGTATGGTGATAAATCTAGTGCAAACCATAATGGAATCTGGAATTACAACAAGATCTAATAGATGAGAGATTGGGGTAGTAATGGTGATGGAGATGCAACGTTGATGATGAAGGTGATGATGCGATGTCCTCCAATGATCCGTGAGGAAGTAGGTATTTGCCCTTCCCTAAGTTGCTCCTCTAGATCCCTTTATGGTGTAGTTTTTCGTGGTTCTAGGTTGCTGTGAATGTCGGATGTCTCCGCCATCTTTGCTAGGAGAAAGTATTTGACAAGGCAGACGCGATGCCACGTGGTACGTGCGAACGGTACAGGTAGGCTCCGCCCATAGCACTGGTCATTATCGTGGCAAATGCTTTTCGAACATTTGGTATTCTCCTAGGTACGAGGGTAAATCAATAAAATGATTTTTATCACTTAAAAATATCATATTAGAACATAATATGACAGTTCCAATTGATATGTTCATAAGATACTTAGTAATTCGGGATCCTGTTGAAACAAAGACAAAAAGGTGCATGCAAATGCGGTGAAATACAAAAATCCCAATTCTATTTATGCAAAAACAAAAGGTAAATATGCTTCAATTTTGGACTCATCAACGAGCAACATCGGAGGAGGAGGAGCACGTGTGTAACACTTCTATTATCACTCACTTAAAAAGTGGTCAGACACTCTAGCTTATAAGGTGGTGCAACTCTCCTCCAACTTCCCATGTGGGACTAAACTTAACTCACACTCCTCTTGCCACTCACACATGAGCTGTCACTAACATGGGATACATCATATATGGACTTCCACACACATGAGCTTTGAGATTTAAGGAAAACCTGAAATCACAAATGGGTATAATGATTTAGCCCATTATTTCTAACAATCCCCCACTAGATCTCAAATGCCCATTTCAAGTTTTGCCAATCCTTGCTACTTGTTTATATACCAGTGTTTCAATAGAGATTGTTTAGTTGAACTTCCGCCTAGAGTATTGAGTTACGTCTATCAGCAACTTGAACAATGAATGAACCTTGAATTGCAAGTTTGGTGCGAATAGATTTCACTCAAAATCATAACCAGTACTTGCCTTCCAGTAGCCTACCCCTCGTGTTGGAGCAAATGCGTCATACTCTATGGTCTCTTGATGAGTTTACTAGAGATCACCCAAGTCTCATATACTACGACATTTACAGTCAAGATCATTTTGGTGTGTTCTTTCAAGAATGCCCTATAGGACAACATATTTGCTAGTTATAGCCAACATAAACACATTAAGGCATGTTGCCAACCTGCCTTAAATTTTTTGAGAGTTATGCATCTTCACATAGAGAGAGTTACAAAATACTCTCCTCAGTCAAACCACTAGCTTATTCTTCCCATGTCCTAATTCACGACATCTCCGATCACATGGTTGGGTTACAACTATGGTGTGACATCCATGGGTCTCAACCCCATCTCCCTCTATGCAATTTATATCGCATTTCGTGATAGTCCCTTTGTAAAGGGATCTGCCAGGTTTTTGTTTAATTGAATATACGTAATAGTTATTACTCTGGAGTTTCTCAAATTCCTGGCAGATTCCAAATGTCTCTTTACATGTCTTGATAACTTCGTGTTATACTAGAATTTTTCACTTTGGCAATAATAGTTTGGTTATCATAATTCAAAATAATTACCGGTACAAGTTTTTCAACCACAGGAAAGTCCATGAAGAGCTCACAGAGCCATTCTGACTTAACCGTGGTTGTGTCTAAAGAAGTAAGTTCTCCTTCCATAGTTGACATTGTCAAATGGTCTGTATACAAGACCTCTGATGACTGCAAGTGCATAGATCAATTGTAGCTAGTTTCAAAGTAAATATATCGAACCCATAGAGAGATATTGGTAAAGGTCTTTATGCCCCTCGTTACTCTCTACCAAAGGATACTTATAAGCTGCCTTTGATCTCAAGTAAAGGGTGTTTGAGGTTTATGGTTGTTTGCAGAAAAGTAATTAAAAAAAGTAAAAGGAAACAAGTAACAAGTTTGTATGAAAGCATGGTCGAACTCAATAGGGCTAAAATGTTCTCGGGGATGTAGGATACACCACTAGCATCATATTATTTTTGTATGTAATCAAGATAAGGTACTCCTTGTGTCATGATATGTGTGGAGAAAGCTCCATAACAATATGCTCACTACAAGGCTCGTAGGAAGCCACTTTGTTGAGCCAAGAGTGAGGTCACCTCTAAATAACCACGGCGACATCTGAGAGAAGTCACCAATACAAACCACCGCAATTAACAGTTTCCCCGTGGATATCGTAATTAGCTTAGGGAGTCCCTCTTTAATCCTCCTTTGACCGTGTAGGTTATGAGCCGACGCCAATCTGTCACGGGGCCATTCTGGGGTATGCTTCCAAGACATGTCCAAAGGATTTCAACCTCCCTTTAGTCCCGAGGGCAAATGATATGCGTCCGACTACACATAACATATGAAGAGAGATCAAACACAAATCATAATTATATCATAGATGGGCAATTCATATGGACACATGAATAGATCATCTTTATTATGAATTCATAATGGTGCTAGGGTTTCTCCATCTCCCCAAGAACAAGGGAACTACTCACTCATGGAAGGAATCAACAACATCATCATAATCAAATGAATGGAGGTAGATCTAATGCAAACCACAATTGAATCTGGAATTACAACGAGATCTAATAGATGAAAGATGGGGGTAATGGTGGTAATGGAGATGCAACGATTGATGATGGAGGGGATGATGCGTTGTCCTCGCATGATCCGTGAAGCAACTAGGTTTTGCCCTAGCCAAGCTCCTTCTTCAGATCCCTTTTGGATCTGGTTTTTCATGGTTTCTAGTGTGAATGTTAGATATCCCCCTCGTCTTTGCCAGGAGAAAGTATTTGACGAGGTGGTCATGATGACACTTGGTACGGGTGGATGGTATGGGGAGCTCCGCCTGTACCACCGGTTGTTATCGGTGCTGATGCCTCCTCCTTGCTTGGTATTCTCCTAGGTGCGAAGGTAAATCCATAAAATGACTTTTATCACTTAGAAATATCATATAATTACACAATATGACAGTTCCAATTGATATGTTCATATAGGACTCAATAATTTGGGATCCTGTTGAAAGAAGAAGAAAATAGTGCGTGCAGACGTAGTGAAATACAAAGATCCCTATTCTATATATGCAAAAACAAAAGGTAAAAATGCTTCAATTTTGGACTCATCAACTCCCCCAATCTAGGCCCTTGCACATCCCCGAGCAACATGGTGGCTTATGGACAAGATCAACATGTTCATGAGACACAAGTAGTTATAGTAAATGAGGCAGAAATTGAAACAGGAATACAACATCAGATGTAGAGATACTTCGGGGGTATTACCATGCCCTTACACATTACATAACTTAGAGGTTTCCACACCTTTTCTAGTATTAATGAAATCATAAGAAGCTTCTAGTGATTTAACATATCATATAATCATAGAGTTTAGAGATATAGGGCACTAAGTTTAGTAATGAAGATTCATGATCATTATTTTTATTCTATGTTTGATTCTTTTGATAGATACTCTCTTCTTTTTCTTTTGATAACTGTAGGTCTATATTTTTACTTGTTCCCTTTTATCTTTTTCTTTCAGCACAACTATTTGATCATGCTCACTACTTTAATGGCTTTCAAAAAATCTTAATTATAATATGCTACCATAATTATCCTTCTCATAACTTAATCAATACTTTCATTGGTGTGGAAGTCCCAAAAATCATGACAGCTGTAGAAGTATTGTAACACTCAACCTATTTCAATCATCTAATATAATAATCATGAATCAAACACAACTTCAATTATCATAAAGTCTCACAACTCAACAAATATAAATCTTCTCTTGAACAAAGGGAGCTTTAAGTTGATGCAACTAATGCAAATTCAGGAATTAAAGTCTAACATGCGTGCATAAAAGTAAACATGCTAAAATTGTAAGATAGATTACAAGGTTCTCACAGATCCCCCAAGCTTGGAACAGGTGGATCAAATAATTCCTTGCGATTACTTACTCCTTGTTGGGAGTAAAGAAGTCATCATCTTCCTCTTCTTCATCCGCCTTGAGACTACAATCTTGAGAAATACACGTGAGTCAAGTGGACATATCTATGATGCCAACATGCAATTCTTTAATTACCTTGCTTAAGGTCTTCCTGCCATCCACCATCTCCATGATAATCTTGGTCAGGAGTTGCACTCTACCGTCGATGTCATCGACCTTCTTTTCGAGGTCTTTCCCATCATCTAGTAAGAGTCAACTCCTTCTCCAATGGTTTCAACACACTTTCGAAATCTTTTCAAGGTTCTTGATCTTTTCTCGAATCTCATCTCGGTTTTCTCCTTTTCTCGAAGAGGATCCTAGATGGGATTGTTGGAGACATGCCCAAGAGGCAATAATAAAAGTGGTTATTATTATATCTTTGTGTTTATGATGAATGTTTACATCCCATGCTATAATTGTATTATTAGGAAACACTAATAAATGTGTGTTTTGTAAACATAAAAGAGTCCGTAGTAAGCCTCTTGTTGAACTAGCTTGTTGATTAATTGATGATCATGGTTTCCTGATCATGGACATTGGATGTGATTAATAACAAGGTTATATCATTAGGATAACGATGTGATGGACACACACCCATAGTAAGCGTAGCATAAGATCAAGTCATTAAGTTCGTTTTGCTATAAGCTTTTAAATGCATAGTAACCTAATCCTTTGACCATGAGGTTATGTTAATCACCATCACTAGATGGGTACTTTGATGACATCAAACACCGCTTCGTAACTGGGTGGTTATAAAGGTGTCATTGGGTATTCTGAAAATATGTGTTTAAGTGCATGGACCAAGATTGGGATTTGTCCATCCATATGACGGATAGATATGCTCTGGGCCCTCTCGGTGTAATGTCATCTAATTAGCTTGCAAGCATGTGACTGGGTCACAAGGGATGACATAACATGGAACGAGGAAAGAGTACTTATCAGTAACGAGGTAGAACTAGGTATGGAGATACCGACGATCAAACCTCGGATAAGTATAGTATCGCGTGACAAAGGGGATTGGTTTCGTATGTAAATGGTTCTATCGATCACGAAGTCATCGTTGAGTATGTGGGAGCCATTATGGATCTCCAGGTCCCGCTGATGGTTATTGATAGGAGATGTGTCTCTGTCATGTCTACATATTCACGAACCGTAGGGTGACACACTTAAGGTTCGAAGTTGTTTTAAGTAGATATGGAATGTGCGTAGGAGACCGAATGTTGTTCGTAGTCTCGGATTGGATCCGGGACATCAGGAGGAGATCCGGAATTGTCCGGAGAATAAGATTCATATATTGGGGATCATTTTCTGAGTTAGGAAATGTTCCGGAGTATTTGTATGAGGATTCTACAAGGTTTCGGAAGGTTCTGGAAGATTTCTTGGAGTTTGCTTGAAAACCAAGAAAGGGATCAAGGAGTCCTTGTGGGGCAAGACAAGGAGTCGTGGGGGAGGAGGACTCCTCCCCCCTCCCCAATCCGCCGGCCAAGGAGGGAGGGGAGTCCTACTAGGACTCCCCCTCCCATGGCGCCCTCCCTCCTTTAAATAGAGGGGTGGAGGCGCCACCCCTTGGCGCCCTCCACCACTCCAAACCCTAGCCGCCTCTCTCCTCCTCCTCTCTTCTGCTCAGGCTTAGGCGAAGCCCTGCAGAATTCTCTACTCCACCACCACGACGCCGTCGTGCTGCTGGGATTCCGTGGAGAAGATCTACTACCTCCGCTGCTCGCTGGAACGAGGAGAGGAAGGTCTGCTTCGACTCCGCACGTGTGACCGACTGCGGAAGCGCTGCCGGAACGCAGCGCCGGAAGGATCGTCCACTCGATCTTGAGATCGGCAAGTGATCGACTACATCAACCACGAGATCCAATCTCGTAACGCTTTCGGATCTACAAGGGTTAGTACAGATCTATCTCGTTGCACATGTCTAATAGATTAGATCTTGGCTTTTATCTAGATTAGATCTGGGTTTTGTTCGTTCTTGCGGTAGAAATTTTTTGTTTTCCATGCTACGAACCCATCAGTGGTATCAGAGCCGTGTCTATGCGTAGATCTGTTGCACGAGTAGAACACAATGGTGTTGTGGGAGTTGGTGCTCGTTCCGTCTTTTGCTTTGTGTACTTTGCATCTTGCGGCATGGTGGGATGAAGTGGCTTGGGCTAACCTTACATGTCATCGCACATGAGACTTGCTCCACGCTTGACGTGTAACTTGCTTTGCACAAGTGGCTTTGCGGGTGTCTGTCTCTCCCACCGTAGTATAGATCTAATTTACACTTTGCACTTGATAGCACTTGTATCAACGTTGTGGTTCAGTTTCGTAGGTAAGATCCGTTCTTGTTCGAAAGCCCCAAACCACGTAAAACATGCAAAGAAAATTAGAGGCGTCTAACTTGTTTTTGCAGGGGTTTTGTGATGTGATATGGCCATCATGTGATTTTGATTATATTTGATGTATGCAATGATCCTTGTTGTAATATGGAAACCGGCAGGAGCCTAATGGTTGTCTTTAATTCTGTTAAGACCTGCGTGTCTATTCATCTTGTAATAGCTTTATTCCAAGTAGTTGTAATAGTTGCTAGTGATGATGGACAACCATGAAGCGGCGCCACTGACCTTGACGCAATGCTGGTGATGATGGAGATCATGTTCGTGCTTTGGAGATGGAGATCAAAGGCGCAAGAAGAAAGGGCCATATCATATCACACTAATTATGAATTGCCTGTGATGTTAATCCTTTATGCATCTTGTATTGCTTAGATCATGACGGTAGCATTATAAGATGATCGCTCTCACTAAATATTAAGTAATAAAGTGTTCACCCTTAGTTGGCACCGTTGCTAAGACTCGTCGTTTCGAAGCATCTCGTGATGATCGGATGTGATAGATTCTACATGTGCATACAATGGGTGCAAGCCAGATTTGCACATGCGGAAACTAAGGTTATCTTGACGAGCCTAGCATGTACAGACATGGTCTCGGAACACGGAATACCGAAAGGTAGAGCATGAGTCATATAAATGATATGATGAACATGAAGATTGTTCACCGATGAAACTACATCTTCTCTCGTGAAGATCAGACTTGGTGTAGTGGACTTGGTTCGTGTAATCACTAAGACAATGTGAGGGATGTTATTTTGAGTGAGAGTTCACCTAGTTAATTTAAGAATTAAATTTGAACTCAATTTATCATAAACTTAGTCTAAACTACTTGCAAATTTGTTGTAGATTATGGCGACCCCCTCCATCAATTTCAATGTGTTCCTAGAGAAAGAAAAGCTTAAGAACAATGGAAGCAATTTCACGGACTGGTTCCCTGGACTGAAGATCGTCCTCAGGGCTGGTCAGTTGACCTATGTGCTCGAAGCACCGCTAGGTGACGCACCTGCAGAAGATGCCACCGATGACGTAAAGAATGTTTATGCCACTCGGAAAAATCATTACTCCACAGTTCAGTGTGCCATCCTGTACGGTTTAGAAGCGGAGCTCCAGAAGCGTTTTGAGCACCACGACCCGTTCGAGATCATTAAGGAGCTCAGGCTAATTTTTGAGACTCGCGCGACCATGGAGGAGATGGAAGAGGGAAGCTCCGAAAAGTTCTTTAACTGTAAGATGGAAGAGGGAAGCTCCGTTAGCGAGCACGTGCTCACCATGTCTGGGTACGCAAACAAGCTCCAAGAGTTGGGGATATCGATTCCTAATGAGTTAGGGATTCACCGTCTCCTCCAATCACTGCCACCGAGTTATAAGAACTTTGTGATGAACTACAATATGCACTACATGAACAAGACGTTGCCTGAACTATCGTCCATGCTGAAAACTGCTGAAGTGGAGATCAAGAAGGAGCACCAAGTGTTGATGGTCAATAAGACCACCAATTTCAAGAGACAGGGCAAGCTTAAGAACAAGGGCAACGTCAAGAAGGACGGCAAGAAAGCTGCCGCACCTGCAAAGAAGCCCAAGGCTGGTCCCAAGCCTGAAACTGAGTGCTTCTACTGCAAGGGTGCTGGTCACTGGAAGCGTAACTGCTCCAAGTACCTAGCGGATCTAAAGAATGGCAACATCAAGAAGAAAGGTATATTTGATATATATGTTATTGATGTGTATCTTACTAGTAATCGTAGTAGTGCCTGGGTATTTGATACTGGTTCGGTTGCTCATATTTGTAACTCGAAACAGGAGCTGCAGAATAAACGAAGACTCGCGAGAGACGAGGTGACGATGCGTGTTGGAAATGGCTCCAAGGTTGATGTGATCGCCGTCGGCATGCTCCCTCTACATCTACCTTCGGGATTAGTTTTAAATTTGAATAATTGTTATTTGGTGTCTGTGTTAAGCATGAACATTATATCTGGATCTTGTTTATTGCGAGACGGTTACTCTTTTAAGTACGAAAATAAAGGTTGTTCGATTTATATGAGTAATATCTTTTATGGTAATGCACTTGAGATGAATGATTTATTCTTACTGAATCTCGATAGTAGTGATACACATGTTCACAACATAGATGCTAAACGAACAAAATTGAATGATAATTCTACATACATGTGGCACTGTCGTCTTGGTCACATTGGAGTGAAGCGTATGAAGAAACTCCATTCTGATGGACTTCTTGAATCACTTGATTTTGAATCACTTGAAAGATGCGAAGCATGTCTAATGGGAAAAATGACTAAGACTCCATTCTCTGGAATAATTGAGCGAGCTATAGACTTATTGGAAATAATACATACCGATGTGTGCGGTCCAATGAGTGTAGCATCGCGTGGTCGATATCGTTATGTTCTCACTTTCACGGATGACTTAAGTAGATATGGGTATGTCTACTTTATGAAACATAAGTCCGAAACTTTCGAGAAGTTTAAGGAATTTCAAAGTGAAGTGGAAAATCATCGTAACAAGAAGATTAAGTTTCCGCGTTCTGACCGCGGAGGTGAATATCTAAGTTATGAGTTTGGCATGCATTTAAAAAATGTGGAATACTTTCGCAGTTGACACCGCCGGGAACACCACAGCGTAATGGTGTGTCCGAACGTCGTAATCGAACTCTCTTAGATATGGTTCGGTCTATGATGTCTCTTACAGATTTACCACTATCATTTTGGGGCTATGCATTAGAGACAGCCGCATTCACTTTAAATAGGGCACCATCTAAATCCGTTGAAACGACACCGTACGAATTGTGGTTTGGTAAGAAACCTAAGTTGTCGTTCCTTAAAGTTTGGGGTTGCGAAGCATATGTAAAGAAGTTACAACCTGATAAGCTTGAACCCAAAGCGGAGAAATGCGTCTTCATAGGATACCCTAAAGAAACAATTGGGTATACCTTCTATCATAGATCTGAAGGCAAAGTTTTCGTTGCCAAGAATGGATCCTTTCTTGAGAAGGAGTTTCTCACGAAGGAAGTGACTGGAAGGAAAGTAGAACTCGATGAGGTTACTGAACCTTCTCTCGGATTTGAGAGTAGCGCAGCACCAGAAGATGTTTTTGTGCCGCCTGCACCAATTGGAGAGGAAGCTAATGATAATGATCATGAAACTTCAAACGAAGTTGCTGCTGAACCTCGCAGGTCAACGAGGGTTCGTACCACTCCTGATTGGTATGACTCTGCCTTGAACGTCATGTTGGTGGACAACGCTGATGACCCTGCGACGTATGAAGAAGCTATGGTGAGCCCAGATTCCGACAAATGGCTAGAAGCCATGAAATCCGAAATGGGATCCATGTACGAAAACCAAGTATGGACTTTGGTGGACTTACCGGATGGCCGTAAGGCTGTCGAGAACAAATGGATTTTCAAGAGAAAAACATATGCTGATGGTAATGTTACCGTCTATAAAGCTCGACTTGTCGCGAAAGGGTTCCGACAAATTCAAGGAGTTGACTACGATGAGACTTTCTCACCAGTAGCGAAGCAAAAGTCTGTGAGGATTTTGTTAGCAATTGCTGCACATTTCGATTATGAGATTTGGCAGATGGATGTCAAAACGGCGTTCCTTAATGGTGACATTGAGGAAGAGTTGTATATGGTACAACCCAAGGGTTTTGTCGATCCTAAAGATGCTGACAAGGTATGCAAACTTCAGCGCTCCATTTATGGACTGAAGCAAGCATCCCGGAGTTAGAATCAACGTTTTGTTAAAGTAATCAAAAACTTTGGATTTATACAAACTTATGGAGAAGCTTGTATTTACAAGAAAGTGAGTGGGAGCTCTGTAGCATACCTAGTACTATATGTAGATGACATGTTGTTGATTGGGAATGATATGGAACTTCTTAAAAGTGTCAAAACCTATTTGAATAATAGTTTTTCAATGAAGGACTTGGCGAAGCGGCATACATTCTAGGCATCAAGATTTATAGAGATAGATCAAGACGCCTAATAGCGCTTTCACAAAGTACATACTTAGACAAAGTTCTAAAGAAGTTTAGAATGGAAGAGACCAAGAAAGGGTCCGTGCCCATGTTGTCAGGTAAGACCTTGAGTAAGACTCAAAGTCCAGCTACGGCAGAAGATAGAGAGAGAATGAATAATATTCCCTATGCCTCGGCCATAGGTTCTATCATGTATGCCATGCTGTGTACCAGACCGGATATAGCACATGCTGTTAGTTTGACTAGCAGATATCAAAGTGATCCTGGAATGGAGCACTGGACAGCGGTCAAGAATATCCTAAAGTACCTAAAGAGGACTAAGGATATGGTTCTTTCTTATGGAGGTGATGAATATCTTGTTGTAAACGGTTAAACCGATGCTAGTTGGAACACCGATACGGATGACTCGAAGTCACAGTCGGGATACGTATTTATTTTGAATGGTGCTGCAGTGAGCTGGAGGAGTGCCAAGCAAAGCGTTGTGGCGAAATCTTCAACTGAATGGAATACATAGCTGCTTCGGAGGCTGTATAAGAAGCCATATGGATGAAGGAATTCATTACTGAACTTGGCGTGGTTCCCAGTGCGTTGGACCCGATGGCCATCTACTATGACAACACAGGTGCCATAGCTAATGCACAGGAGCCAAGGTCACATAGCAAGCTGAAGCACATCAAGCTACGTTTCCATGCTATTCGCGAGTATGTCTGAGATGGTGACATAAAGATTTGCAAAGTACACACTGATCTGAATGTGGCAGATCCATTGACTAAACCTCTCCCTAGAGGAAAGCATGACCAGCACCAGAACGCCATGGGTGTTAGATATATTACCATGTAATCTAGATTATTGACTCTAGTGCAAGTGGGAGACTGTTGGAGATATGCCCAAGAGGCAATAATAAAAGTGGTTATTATTATATCTTTGTGTTTATGATGAATGTTTACATCCCATGCTATAATTGTATTATTAGGAAACACTAATACATGTGTGTTTTGTAAACATAAAAGATTCCCTAGTAAGCCTCTTGTTGAACTAGCTTGTTGATTAATTGATGATCATGGTTTCCTGATCATGGACATTGGATGTGATTAATAACAAGGTTATATCATTAGGAGAATGATGTGATGGACACACACCCATAGTAAGCGTAGCATAAGATCAAGTCATTAAGTTCGTTTTGCTATAAGCTTTTAAATGCATAGTAACCTAATCCTTCGACCATGAGGTTATGTTAATCACCATCACCAGATGGGTACTTTGATGACATCAAACACCGCTTCGTAACTGGGTGGTTATAAAGGTGTCATTGGGTATTCTGAAAATATGTGTTTAAGTGCATGGACCAAGATTGGGATTTGTCCATCCATATGACGGATAGATATGCTCTGGGCCCTCTCGGTGTAATGTCATCTAATTAGCTTGCAAGCATGTGACTGGGTCACAAGGGATGACATAACATGGAACGAGGAAAGAGTACTTATCAGTAACGAGGTAGAACTAGGTATGGAGATACCGACGATCAAACCTCGGATAAGTATAGTATCGCGTGACAAAGGGAATTGGTTTCGTATGTAAATGGTTCTACCGATCACGAAGTCATCGTTGAGTATGTGGGAGCCATTATGGATCTCCAGGTCCCGCTGATGGTTATTGATAGGAGATGTGTCTCTGTCATGTCTACATATTCACGAACCGTAGGGTGACACACTTAAGGTTCGAAGTTGTTTTAAGTAGATATGGAATGTGCGTAGGAGACCGAATGTTGTTCGGAGTCTCGGATGGGATCCGGGACATCACGAGGAGATCCGGAATTGTCTGGAGAATAAGATTCATATATTGGGGATCATTTGCTGAGTTAGGAAATGTTCCGGAGTATTTGTATGAGGATTCTACAAGGTTTCGGAATGTTCCGGAAGGTTCTGGAAGATTTCTTGGAGTTTGCTTGAAAACCAAGAAAGGGATCAAGGAGTCCTTGTGGGGCAAGACATGGAGTCGTGGGGGAGGAGGACTCCTCCCCCCTCCCCAATCCGCCGGCCAAGGAGGGAGGGGAGTCCTACTAGGACTCCCCCTCCCATGGCGCCCTCCCTCCTTTAAATAGAGGGGTGGAGGCGCCACCCCCTGGCCGCCTCCACCACTCCAAACCCTAGCTGCCTCTCTCCTCCTCCTCTCTTCTGCTCAGGCTTAGGCGAAGCCCTGCAGAATTCTCTACTCCACCACCACCACGCCGTCGTGCTGCTGGGATTCCGTGGAGAAGATCTACTACCTCCGCTGCTCGCTGGAACAAGGAGAGGAAGGTCTGCTTCGACTCCGCACGTGTGACCGACTGCGGAAGCACTGCCGGAACGCGGCGCCGGAAGGATTGTCCACTCGATCTTGAGATCGGCAAGTGATCGACTACATCAACCACGAGATCCAATCTCGTAACGCTTTTGGATCTACAAGGGTTAGTACAGATCTATCTCGTTGCACATGTCTAATAGATTAGATCTTGGCTTTTATCTAGATTAGATCTGGGTTTTGTTTGTTCTTGCAGTAGAAATTTTTTGTTTTCCATGCTACGAACCCATCAAGGATTTGAGAGAAGATCCTCGAGGGTTATACCTATAGGGGTTGAGTGGAGATTCTCCTTTATTCCTTCCTTGTTCCACGTGCCTGAGCACTCTAACTTTTGCGGGAACATGTCTTCCTAGTTGGGGAGTGGAACCACTTGTGTGGACTCGCGGTTAGAGGAAGAGGAAGTATCTCCTTTCGGACCCCTTCTTCTTGGCTTGTTCTTTAGAGATGAGCTCCTTCTTGGTCCAAATCTGCTTAATATGAAAAGCCTGCTTGGACCTTGAGTGATCAAGTAAGATCTAAGGTTTCATTGTAAAGGGGGAAAACAAAGATTTAGATCCGAAGTAAGACAAAAATGAACAAGAAAGAGGAAAAGTGCAAATAAATGGATGAAATCAATAGAAAAATGGGTTAAGGTCGGTCACGGGTACGTGGTATAGGCGGGCTCTGCCCGTACCATGTCGCCGTAGAGGTTTCTTACCGCCTTTCTCTCATTTTTTTTCTTTTTTAATAACTTCTCAAATAAGCGCGGAAAGCCAGAGCCAGTAACGAGCATCGGTACGGGCGTGGATGCCCGTATGGTCCGACCGTACTGTATCGACGAAAAACAACAATGGTACTCCTAACGTTTAATGACCACTGGTACGGGCGCGTCTGACCGTATGATCCGCCCGTACCAGGTCAAAAAACAGCTCAGAATAACCAAAAAAACTGACTAAGTTCAGTGAAAAAGATAAATTAATCTAAAAAGTTTCCAAAGTAGCATAACTAAGTAACTAAAACTTTGTTACCTCACTTTCCCTTGTTGTATTCTTCAGCCGAGATTAAAGAGAACAACTCCACAGTGTTTACCTCGCAAACTCTATAATGCTTCAATCACTGCCCGTTAACAATCTAGGATGAAGAAGAAGGCATAGTATTTTTTAGACTTACTGCCCCCGAAGGATATGCTTCTTTAACTTCATATGGTCCTTCCCACCTGGATTTCAATTTTCCTACAAAAATTTTAAGCCTGGAGTTGTAGAGTAAAACTTTATCTCCAGTTTTAAATCCCTTGCCCTCTAATTTTTTATCGTTCCATTTCTTCAACTTTTCTTTAAATATTCTAGCATTTTCATAGGCCTAATTTTGGAGTTCATCTAAGGCATGAATATCTAAGAGTCGTTTTCCCCCTGCAGTTTTAAAGTCAAAGTTCATAGTTTTAAGAGCCCACCGGGCCTTATGCTCAAGTTCTAAGGGAAGGTGATAAGTTTTACCGTAAACCATTTTGTAAGGTATCATTCCCATAGGATTCTTGAAAGCTGTATGATACACCCACAATGCGTCATTAAGTTTCAAAGCCCAGTCCTTTCTTGATATGTTCACCATTTTCTGAAGTATGACCTTGATTTCTCTGTTAGATAATTCCACTTGTCCACTGGTCTGAGGGTGGTAAGGTGAGGCTACATGGTGGGCTACTCCATACTTTTGAAGTATCTTGTCAAAAGTTCCCTTCATAAAATGAGTTCCACCATCAGTAATCAAAAATCAGGGTACTCCAAACCTGGTAAAAATTATGTCCTTGATCATCTTAATGGAAGTGGCTGCATCTACATGAGAATTGGGTATCGCTTCAACCCATTTAGTAACATAATCAACAACAACAAGAATATGAGTATAATCGTTAGATGGAAAAAATGGTCCCATAAAGTCCATTCCCCATACATCAAATGGCTCTATTACTAAGTTATATTACATATTCATTTATTGTCTTTTACCAGTGTTACTCATACGTTGACAAGCATCACAATTTCTAACATATTCATGAGAGTCTTTGACTAGTGTAGGCCAGTAGAAACCTGACTACAAGACCTTAGTTGCAGTATGATTACCAGTGTGATGCCCGCTGTAAGGACTATCATGACAAGCCTTAAAGATGGCCTTTGCCTCGTGCTCGGGTACACATTTCTGGATTATCCTGTCGATGCCTTGCCTGTATAATTAAGGGTCATACCAAAAGTAATGTTTTAAATAATTAAAGAATTTCTTACTTTGATTGTAATCCATTCCTTTTAGTAGAAACTTGCCTACAAGGAAATACGCATAATCTTCAAACCAAGGATCGCGAGGTCCTATAACTGCAAGGTATTCTCCTGCAAAGATTCTTTAATAGGAATAGGATCCTCTATGATTCTTCCCATTCATGACAAATGGTCGGCCATAGGGTTATCCTTTCCCCTTCTATCTACTATCTGCAAGTCATATTCTTGTAGTAACAAGACGCATTTAATTAGATGGGGCTTAGCATCTTTCTTAGCTAGAAGGTGTCTCAAAGCTTAATGGTCAGTATGAACTATTACTTTTGAGTTGATAATATAGTGTCTTATCATAAGCAAAAACTACAACTAGAAATTCTTTTTTGGTTGTTGCATAGTTCCTTTGATCCTCATTAAAAACTAGACTAGCGTATTGAATGACGTTGAGATTAGGTCCATCTCTTTGTCCTAAAGCAGCCCTAATAGCATAGTCACTAGCATCACACATAATTTCATATGGTTCATCCCAATTGGGTGGTTGAATGACCAGTTCAGAAATTAGTGCCTTTTTAACTGTTTGAAGGAATCATAGCAATCTCTATCAAAAGTTAAAAGGGTATCTTTATCTAAGAGATGAGTTAAAGGGGTAGCTATTTTAGTGAAATCTTTAATAAATCATCTATAAAAATAGCATGTCCAAGGAAGTTCTTTACTCCTTTTATATCTTGCGAAATCGGAAGCGTTTCTAAAGTAACCAAATTTGAATTATCAATCTCAATATTCTTTTCAGAAATCTTGTGCCCGAAAACTATACCTTCCCTTACCATGAAGCGGCGGTGCTCCCAATTGAGAACCATGTTGGTTTGTTTACATCACTACAAAAATCTATTATGATTATAGAGACATTGCTCAAAAGTAGTTCCATAAACAACAAAATTGTCAATAAGAACCTCCATGGAACTTTTCACAAAACCGTTGAATACTTTTAGAACACACTCTTGAAAAGTAGTAGCTGCGTTACACAAACCAAAATGCATTAATTGATAAGCATAGGTTCCATAGGGACATGTAAAAGTAGTCTTTTCTTGATCTTCCGGCTGGAGAGCTATTTGAGAGTATCCAGAGTAGACGTCAAGGAAACAAAAGTAAGAATTAGTGGACATCCTTTCCATAATATCATTAACGAGGGGTAGTTGCTTATGAATTTTTATGGTTTCTTTATTCAACTTCCTAAAGTCAATACACACTCTATATCCTTCTATCGTTCTAGCAGGGATTAATTCATCCTTATCATTATAAATTATTGTTATACATCCTTCCCTAGGTATGCAATGAGTTGGACTCACCCACTTACTATCTGAAATTAGATAGATAATACCGCTGTCCAACATATGTATAACTTCCTTTCTTACTACCTCTTTCATTTTAGGATTCAACCTTTTTTGATTATCAACAAATGGTTTAGTATCTTCAATCATAGATGATGGGGATATGCCAAAGGGGGTATGCTCAGCAGTAGGTTTCGAGTGGGCCGGAAGGCCCGCGAGTACGCCTGGAGGACAGCGACTGGACTCTGAGGAAAGAATAAGCCCATCGACTGGCGACTGAAAGCCCAGGAGCGTAGCAGAAGCCCAGTCGGATTAGGCCAAAGGCCCCCGGATCCTTATCTTGTTCAGGGACAACTTGTAAACCCTGGGAGGTTCTTCATATATAAACCTCCCTAGGGTATCGTAGAGACTTACGTTCCATCATACACCCCCTCAAGCGACTCGCTGCCCAGCCGCCGAGCTCGCCACCCTTGTAACTCGCTCTCTCATAATCCAATCTAGCAGGAGTAGGTCTTTACCCTCCGGGGAGCCGAACCTGGGTAAACCCCTGTGCACCTGCCCCCATCTCGCACCGCAGATGGCCGCCAACTCTTCCTCACAAAACTCTCAATCGCTGCCTATGGCAGTGACTGCCGTGGCCATTTCCACGATAGTGGCGCCCACCATGGGGCAAGCGGCGCTTGAAATCATCATCCGGGCGGGATCAATTTGCAACATTGGCGACGGCAGGATCGCTTCAGCTGAGCTTGTTCATTGACTCAGGAAAGGATCATGTCTATACATATGACCAGTTTTTCTATTCGATCTAATCTGTTCTCCCTCTAATTGATTATTTAGTCGATTGCTTATCCTATTTGATATACTAACTTATGTCTGCATGTTGCTGATACACATGTTTGAGAGAATCGATCCATGCATGAAAAAATCAGCCCAGAACAGCGGGACTTCCCCGAGGCACTATTACTTGCACGAGAATCAAAGAAGAGGTATTTTCCTTACCTGAAGATTATAGGCCAGATGGCATCGGGCAAAGCCATGGAGAGAATTAGCATGCAAGCCAGACGCCACGCGTGTATTACAAGTCGGCAAGGCAAAGCGACTTGCCGCACTTCCTCACGACCTAGGGGTGGGAGTCGATCGTCCAGCTGCTACCCAATGTGGCGTCATCACAACTGCTGAAAAATTTCGGAAACATGAACCTACCGATGAGTTTTCCTTTCGATCTCATCTCTCTTTAATTATTATTTAATTATTTAACCTAGATCTAATCCCTTTCATGCATCATATTGGCATTACTACTTCAACTGAAGAAGGGCATGAAAGCTATATGATCGATGGTAGTCCAAGAAACACGCATCCTTCCCGAGAAGCTTTCGTTATAACATATGCGTATCAAGTGCATACGGCCAGGGCTGATGTGTAATCACATATGTTTTTTCATATTGGTTATTCTCTCGAATAATTATTTTTGATCTAATCATCAACTCGTGCATGTTGTTTATTTGTATATGCATGACATCCCGTTTGAAATAATGGAGTCGCGAAGGAGCCAATTCAGTCGCCCACCCGTCTCAGACTCGCCATCACGGACTCGTCCTCGCGGACTCGCCACGATTGGGGACTCGTCATCACGGACTCACCACGCCCGAGGACTCTCCATTGCGGACTTGCCCATTGCGGACTCGTCATCCTACCCGCTAATCGCCGCATGACTTCGCCATAGAGCGACCCCATCTGCCGCGTCGACCCCATGTCCGCCGCATTGACTTCGTCATAGCGCGACCCCCGTCCGCCACGTCGACCCCATGTCCACCACATCAACTTCGCCATAGCGCGACTTCCATCCGCCACGCGACTCCGTCCGACCAATGGTCTGATCGAGCTTGCTACCACTACTCGCCGCTGCGTCGACTCCTTCCGGCTAAACGCCGCACCAGGCGCTTGGGGACTCGCCTCGCCTGCCGCGACTCACCCTCGCGGACATGCCATGCTCGGGACTCGCCATCACGACTTCTCCCTCGCGGCCTCGCCGTCGCCGACTCGCCATTCTATCGGCTAAATGACGCGCGACATCACCATAGCGCGACCTCCGTCCACTGCGTCGACCCCGTGTCCACCGCGTCGACTTCGCCCTAGCGCGACCTCCGTCCGCCGTGTCGACCCAGTGTCCGCCGCGTCGACCTCGCCCTAGCGCGACCTATGTCCGTCACGTCGACCCTGTGTCCGCCGTGTCGACTTTGCCATAGCGCGACTTCCGTCCGCCGCGTCGACCCCGTGTCCGCCACGTCGACTTCGCCCTAGCGCGACCTACGTCTGCCGCGTCGACTTCGCCCTAGCGCGACCTACGTCTGCCGCGTCGACTTCGCCCTAGCGCGATTCCCGTCTGCCGCATCGACCCCGTGTCCGCCGCGTCGACTTCGCCCTAGCGCGACCTCCGTCCGCCGCGTCGACCCCGTGTCCGCCGCGTCGACTTCGCCCTAACGTGACCTATGTCCGCCGCGTCGACCCCGTGTCCGCCGTGTCGACTTTGCCATAGCGCGACCTCCGTCCGCCGCGTCGACTCTATGTCCGTCGCGTCGACTCCGCCAAAGGGCGCCTATACTTCCGCTACGTCGAATGCGTACGCCACTCCTACTAAGGGACCTTCATCGTCCGGGTCGCCAGAGAGGGTCACATGCCACGCTACATGGACTCACCACTGGGCGTCTCTTCCCCTCGGGAAAGATTGATTCGCCTTTGTCAACCTTTTTAAGAGCAACTCGCAATGGACAAGTAGTGCGGACGAGGACTCGCAAACCGAGCCTCAGATCGTCCACGAAAAACGCTAACCGAGAGCCATCATTGGAGTCGCCTTGCTCGACTGGCCTTTCGGGCCAAGACAAATGGGAGTGCTACACAAACAGCACCATGTCCTCCTCAACCTTAGATAGTGCGACTCGCACGGCCAAGTACTGTGGACGAGGACTCGCAAACCGAGCCTCGGATCGTCCAAGAAGAACGCCAAGCCGAGAGCCATCTTTGGAGTCGCCAAGCGACTGGCCCCCCGGGCCAAGACGAGAGACTCGCTAACAAAAATAGTGCAATCAACGTCATCGCGGACTCGTAATCATTGCGGATTTGCCACACTCGGGGACTCTCCCCTCGTGGACTCGCAATCATCGTGGACTCGCCACACTCGGGGACTCTCCCCTCACCTACTCGCAATCATTGCGAACTCTCTCCACACGGACTCGCCATGCTCGGCAATAACCACTACTATTTTCAGAATATCCATCTCTAAAGAGCCTCGAGTCGCCTCTACAAGACAACTCGAGCCTCGGGGACTACTCCTAGGCATACTGTGTGTGCGCGTGGTTCCACGACCGTGGCTCGCCACGCTCCGGGACTGTCCACCGCGGACTCGCCCTCGCGTACTCAACACGCTTGGGGACTCGCCACCGCGGACTCGCCCTCGCGTACTCAACACGCTCGGCGACTTGCCACCGCGGACTCGCCCTCGCGTACTCAACACGCTAGGGGACTCGCCACCGCGGACTCGCCCTCACCTACTCAACACGCTCGGGGACTCGCCGCCGCAGACTCGCCCTCACGTACCCACCACGCTCGGGAACTCGCTATCGCAGGATCTCCCTTGCGGGCTCATCTATCGCGGAATCGCATGCACCGACTCGGCGACTTTGTCATCAACGACTTGGCGGCCTCCACGTCTTCTATTCATAAGCTTCTACAACAGCAAAATAACAAGGCGCCAGTCAAACTTCTCCAAGGGGCGACTCCGCCAATGGTGATTCGCCTGGCGCGTCGACTTGCCCAGGCGAATGGGCTACTTCATGAGCTATTTTTCTATTTCAGGAGCTCACCAACGACTCGCCATCGACTCCAACCTGGAATCGCCTACACCAATTTGACAGCTCGAAGTCATCGCCGAGTCCCTGACGCGCTCGGCGACTACTGATGGGGAATACCAATCGGGGTATACCCATGAAGCGAAGTCGCCAGCTAGATCGAGCCGACTGAAGCCAAGCCTAGAGCGGGTCGACTCGTCATATATGGCGATTGACACATACTGGACCCAGACGTCATGCCGACTGAAGGCCCAAGA